>CM057449.1:1314297500-1315497500 GCA_016271365.2 Neoceratodus forsteri
CTACCAGTGATAGGGTGGGCACTGAAACACTTGATAGTTTCAAGCACAAATGGGAAAGAGGAAGGGTATAGTGGTCACTTTGGGTGACACAATCAAAAAGGAGAATGGGGGAGGAGGGAGGGCTTGGACCCTGCATAGACAGAAAGTCCCAGGGTTAGATAGGGAACTTGTGCAGACTGGCTGGACCATTGTTTTTCTGCCATCACTGTCCATGTTTCTGTATTTCTATAAAAGCCCAGCTGTATTGCTATTGTCCAGCATTAGGAGGGTCATGTGACCCACAGTGTTGCTGACTGTACAAATAAAGCAATCCATGAAATTGTGGTGTTTTATTTATTGTGTACAGCATGGTGTGTGTGTGTGTGTGTGTGTGTGTGTGTGTGTCTCTTGTGTATTTGTTGAAAATTACTGGAGTGTATTCTTTGTCACACCCCATCTGGCATGGATTTCTTTCCATACAGAAGATACTAAAGTTATTTGTATTACCTTGTTGTGAAGTAGAAATAAGGACCTGGTGAAATCAATTCAGTTTCAGGCCGTTATATACTCATTCAAAAAGTCAGACTCTAGTCGAACAGAGCAGCAGGCTTTTTCTTTTTTAAATCATTTGCTTTTGTCCTCTTTCCATCCCTGGCATTTGATTCTTTCTGGGTTCCAAGCTGTCCCTTGGATCCTGCACCCCTGACAGTGATACTGCAGCTCTTCATGGAGCCTTGACCTACCCCGCGAGGTCAGGATGGGGATGTACTCTGTGGTTTCTCATCAGACAGCAGCATGGCTGGGACCCCAAAATTCTGGGGTCTGTCATCTACAGCTGCCAAGGCCAATTTCCACTTTTGTAGCCCTCAGAAGATGTAGTCTCTGCAATGTCATGTGTGAAAATGCACACTGAGTGTGTACTCACATTTTGTCAGCCAGAGTCTGTCTTCCCTCATCGGTGTGCCTACCGCAGCTTCACCTCTGGTCACACAGGTGGTGCTGCTGTGTGATGCACACTGCTCCCCAGAGAAGAAGAGCATACTCTGAGATGCTCAATCCCCTCTCTGCCCCCAGCTGTCCCTGATGACCCAGCTCATTCCCGTAACCCGGTCGCTGGCATCTTGAGCAGTGACCCTAGTGCTAGGTTGATGGTTCAGTCTCACAGCAGGCTTTTTTTTGCTACACTATTCCCCTTCTGTCCTGGGCTGTCCTGTACATGCTCCAAAGTTCTTTTACTTCAGTTAAGCATGCTATGCTGCCCCAGAACCACAAGGTGTCAGTATAGATATGGCCCTTATAATTACTAAAGGCATTCAATGTCATTTTAACTTGACAGTATTAACCTCCCAAACATCTAGTTTGCGGCAGCATATTGGAAAAGTCTGTGAGTCACAGGGTAAAGGCAACAGCTTACTCTTTTGCTTTCAGCTGGATCTTGCCATGGGCTCCTACAAGCCATCTCTGAGGTTTCAGTGTGTAAACCCCAACATAGCAGTGAAAATAACACACCACTGATATTCAGCTGTAATCGATACCTGCAGTATAATCATGCAGTTCATGAAACACAACCTTACAAACAAGCCCTTTGAAACATAGAAACATAGAAGTTGACAGCAGATAAGGACCGCAGGCCCATCCAGTCTGCCTGTTTTTCTACCTTATGAATTGCCATAGGCCTGTACTCTGTCAATGTCCTATCTATTCATACTCATCTTTATTGCTCCCTTATGCATGTCCCATGCCTGTTTGAAGCCCTGCACTGTATTCATATCCACCACTTCCTGAGGTAGGCCGTTCCATGCATCCACCACCCTTTCTGTGAAAAGAACTTCCTCACATTCCCCTTAATTGGAATCCTCTAATCTCGTGCTGTGTCCCCTGTCCTGCTATTTGTCTTATATTGAAACATATTAGACTCTTTCACCTCATTAATGCCCTTAAGATGTTTGAATGTTTCAGTCATATCACATCTCCCTCCTTCCTTTGCTCTAGGGTACACATATTGAGCTCTGTTAATTTTTCCTGATATGTTTTCTGATGCAGTCCCTGCACCATTTTGGTTTCCTTCTCTGGACTGCCTCCATTTTGTTAATGTCCTTGTGCAGGTGTGGCCTCCAGTACTGCATGCAGTACTCCAGATGGGCCTAACCAGTGTCTTGTAAAGAGGATTATTACCTCCCTCTTATGACTTGTGATACCCTACTAATACACCCCAACATCCCTCTAGCCTTACCTACTGCTTTAGTGGTCTGTTTGGATGATTTCAGGTCATCTGTGATGATGATAATGCTCAAGTCTATTTCTTCCCTTGTGATTGCCATCAACTCCCGTCCCAACCTATAGGTGGCTTCAGGGTTTCTCTTCCTATGTGCATGATCTTGCACTTCTTTGCATTAAACCCCAGTTGCCAGCCTTCCAACCATTTTGCCAGTTTATCCAGCTCTCTTCTCATTCTGCCCAGCCCAACTGGATCATCTACTCTGTTGCAGATCTTGGTGTCATCTGCAAACAGATAAACCTTACCCTCCAGTCCATCTGCAATGTCACTGTTGAAGATATTGAAGAGGACTGGCACCAGGACTGATCCCTGAGGTACTCCACTTGTGACTTGCATCTCTTCTGACTGTATACCATTTACCACCCTCTCTGTTTCTGCCCACCAACCAGTTTACCACCAAGTTGATCAACATCTGACCCACTCCGAGCCTACCCAGCTTATTAATCAGTCTTCTATGTGGAACAGTATTAAAGCTTTGCTGAAATCAAGGTAGGTGACATCAACTGCTCCCACCCTGGTCCACCACTCTGGTTACCCAGTCAAAGAAATGTATGACATTAGTTTGACAGGACTGTCCTTTGTAAACTCATGCTGTCTTGGATCCTGTGCTCCTATGGTTTCAGTTGTTGCACTATCCTTTCATAAGGAGTGCCTCCATAATCTTGCCCACTACTAAGATTGACTGGTCTGTAGTTCCCTGCCTTCTCCTGCTACCACTCTTGGAGGCGGGGAACACATGAAACCCTTCTCCAGTCTTCTGGGACCTCTCCTGTGCTCAGAGACTCATTAAACAGTTCTGATAATGGCCCTGCTAGTTCAACCCTTAGCTCCTTTAGTATCCTGGGATGTATGTCATCAGGTCCCATTGCCTTGTCCACCTGAGCTTAGCGAGCTCTTGTAGGACCCTTTTTTGTGAGGGACTAGTGCACCCCCTACCCCTGTGTCCATGGTGCTGAGCTGTCGCCCTGCCCTACCTTCTCTGCAGTAAATACTGAGCAGAAGTATCTATTTAGCATAAATGCTTTTCTTTGGTCCTCCTCCTCACACTCCCCTCATCCCTTTGATCTTAGCAATACCTCCTCTGGACTTTCTCCTTTCACTAATGTATCTATAGAAGGTCTTGTCTCCTTCTTTTACTGTTCGATGCTACTGTTTCCTCGGTTTGGGCCTTTGCCTGCCTTACTGCCTTCCTGCTTCCCTTAGGAAAGTTTGGTATGCCTCCCTATCTTCATCCTGCTGTGTTCCCTTATATTTCCTGAAGGCCATCCCTTTGGCTTTGACCTTTTCTGCTACTGTTTTGAGAACCGAAGTGGTTTCCTTCTTCTTTGCTCTTGCCTTTCTCTCTAACTCAATGGGATATTGCTTCAAGTATTGCATCCTTAATGCTTGCCCACTTTGCCTGTCCCCTCAACTGTATTTCTTCTTGCCAGGGCTAGCTTAACTCTGTTGGCCATCTTATCAAAGTCAGCTCCTCTGATGTCCCATATTTTGCCTTGGAATGGAATGATTTAGTTCTAGTGGCCAAATTGAACTATACCATGTGATGGTCACTGGCCCCTAGATGACCTTCTACCTGGAGATCTGTGATCCTTTCCCGTTAGTCAGTACTAGATCTTGGATAGCCTTGTCTCATGTGGGTTGTTCTACCAGTTGTTTGAGGCCCTCCCTTGCAGGAATCCACCATGTGTCAAGTTCTGGCAGATGTTCCTGCTGGTATTGACCAATCTATATCTGGCATGTTGAAGTCTCCCATTATCAGAACCTCCCTTTAGTTGTCATGTTTTGTATATCTTCTAACAGTAATGTGTCAATGTCCACCCCTTGTCTGGAGGCCTGTCGACTGCCCCAGTTTGTATGTGGCTGTCCCATTTCCTGTTTCTTCTGGCTCCTTATGTGTCTTTGGGTAGCACTGAGTTTACTATCTAACAATGAAAGATGTTTCTGCATGGGTACCAAAACAAATGGTTAGATTTGTCCTCTTCAATGTCTTAACAAGTAGCAAATGGGTTAGTAGATGTCACGTAAAGGGAGCTTCGGTAACATAACTGTATGAGGCTCCTGTGCACTTTTCCTGTCCAAATGCATCCTAGTGCAGTTTATGGACTTCAGGGCTCATACAGTTTTTAAATGTTATAGTATGTACCCACTGTAGCAAAACTAAAATGTTGTAGGGTAATACCTTTCATTCAAGTAAAGAAAACCAGGTTTAAGGATAAAAATAAGGACATTTATTATGAAACTATTAAGATAACGTTAGTTGTTGCAGTCAAAGTTCAATGTAAGATCAGATGTTTAACAATATGTACACTTCTGTCTAACTCTGCTGTATCTTGGTATTCATAAAGTTTACAAATAAAAAAAGGTGAGAAAATCTTGAAGCCTGCCCAGACCTCTGCCTCCCAGGTCTGCTCTTGAAACCCCAAGTCACTGGAATTTCCTGTCACTGAGCCATCGTGTGGCTGGGGTGCAAGGGTTTTGAATGGACTCTCTGTGCCAGACTGATCTGTTAGGGGTAGAGGGTTGTTTGCTAGTGCAAGGGATGGGCTCCCTATGACCGTCTCTTCCATTTCCTGCTCCTTGCCACACACGGTACCTTTACCTCCGCCTCACCTATGGCTCCTAACTGCCAAATTTTGCCCACTCCTATGTCCACTCTCTCAGCACGTGAGGGTACCTTACTTATCTAGTCAACCAAACTCCTCTCCTCTCCTCCCCTCCCCTGTCTGTACCCTCAGGGATGAAGCCAGAGAGTCATTCCCTGCTAGCTCACTTTGGTGAAAACTGCCACCCTCTTCCATAAGAGGGGTCTGTTACACTCTTCCACCCCAAGAAATCATTTCCATCCTTGGAAATTGTAGAGTGGTAAATATGCTTGCCCAACACACCACGATAAGAGAGTCAGCACTAAACTACCCTTTACCCAGCAACCAGTGTGGGCACCAGAGGTGTTGCCCCTCCCAGGACAAAATCCATCCTAAACCAATTGAACCTGTCCTATTACTGTGGAGGATCCCTATGACACCAGTGGCACACCCATTTCCCAGGGGACATTTGACACCACTGAATGCAGAGGTCTGCAGCCCTCTCCTCAAACAATATCTCTAACTGCCAGACAACTGGGGTACTATCCACCTCCCATGCCTTTTCCAGGAATACTGGGGAACAATGACTAGACCCTCCAGTGGTCCGGTATATCCTGTGTCTCCTAATCTCTTTAGGAGGTAGGTACAGTCCAGCTTTCCCACAGTTGTCCCAACTCAACTAGTAAATGCTGCTGCTCCTCCATAGGGGTCAAATACCCTCTGTTGACCCATCTCCTTAGGGATTGCTACCTACCTGAGCTCATGTCTACACTATCTCTGCTAAGGAATCTATGCCAGCATCTAAGGTTGCCCCTTCCCTTTTAGAAAAGAGAGAGAGAGAGAGAGAGAGAAAGTGCTTTTCTCTTTACTATACATAGCAGGTATCATCATAGCCTACAATGGTCACTACTGATTGAAACATCCAAATATTTTTGTACTAAAATTGTACTCTGCATTTATACAGGTAAAATGTCCATGATGTTCTTCCCTGGTAGTTCATAGACAGGGGCATTGTTGTTTCCTGAGCCTGTCATCTTGAGGTCTTCACTCTGGCCCAGGCTTCTTGCTGGCCTTCCACCCTGTTTCATCTCTGTAGATCTAGGGGAGAAAAGAGCAAAAGTATGCACACAATGTTATTTAAAATCACATGGCAATCACACCATGGTGTGGGTGTATGACAGTTGACCTGTATTGTCGCAGTGAAGTCTTTTGCATGACAAACAGTGACAACAGTGGGAAAAAGTGTTCAGTGTGGCTTGATGAACAAGAGTCTGTAGTCCAGATCAGGCCCACTGCTGCTTAGAAGACCGTAATGCAACGATGGGGCCTCACCATGTATTCCCATCCTTTCAATACTCAGTTTGCTTTTGGTGCATAATGATATGCATCTTGATGCTGTCTCCTACATGTCACTGGTTTTGGGACTCCTGACCCTTTCATCACACTCTTCCTGGGATTCCACATTGATGAACTGCATCTGCTCCTAAGCCATTTTGTGATGCCAGTCACCTATCATAGCACAATTCCACTGCCCTCCACAACCACACTGGCATATAGGAAAGCTGAACCCCCATTTGTCGTAGACCCTGTGAGTGATCTTCCTGTCTGATGGGTAGAGCTTTGCCAGGGTGGAGGGGCCTCTCTCTGGCTCCAGTCAATAGTGCAAGTCACTTTCCTTCTGTGGCTCAAGGGCATTGGCCAGTGCATGGAAGTCTCTCCCATGACCACACCCTATTAGTATTGAATGGTAGCACAATGTCCACAGCTAGATTCATCTGGTGGCTGGGTTACTCACCCTAGAGTGTAGAAAGTCATCGGACTCTTTCTTTTCATCTTCAGGCTCACTGTTTGTTCATTGAGACAGCAGGGTTGGCCGTGATGCAGATCGGATGGTGGTCTTCCTCCATTTGCAGTATGCTGTGAACATTTTAGTGCCTTGCATTGCAAGTTTCAGGCAAACTCTGTTGAGGTGACCCCATTCAAGTCCTTGTCTCAAAGTTGAGGGGTTCTTGACTTCAGTGTCTATGTCCATTTCAGCTTTATTTTCCACAAACCTTATGGTAAACACTGTTGGTTTGATGAATGGAGGTCCAAATGCATGGAGATGTGATTTCATTGTGTGTCATATTTGTCACTCTGCTGCAAGGCTTCACAGTCTCATCTTCTCTATTGCATGGGGGTGGGGGGTGGAGGGAATCCTCTGTTCTTTCGTACATCATGTCCAACCAGTCCACTGGTTGAGCTAAATTCATTCACTTGTCTTTTGCGCAGCTCACAACTTGTTCCTTGCATGGCTTTTAATAATTGCACAGTCTGGCAGCCTGGGCAATGGGGCTACATCATTTGCATCAAGGTGTGCATGAGTATACAGGAGGCTGTCTTCTTTCTTGGATGGCTTGCATAGTCTGAGATGGCATTTCCATGGTGACAGTTTGTGACAGGATAGAGGAACAGATACAGTTGTTATGCTTTTCTGTCAGTTTAAAAATATTTCCTGTTACAAGTTCTGTGGGAATGTCACTGTGACAGGATGTGGAACCAAATGCATTGTCATCTTTCTGTTAGTAAAACAAATGACATTCTTCTTTTTTCCTCTCCACACCCTTCTCATCCTAACTTACAGAAGGGTTCTTAATTTATTATCAACAATGGAGGTAATACATTTTAAGTTCATTCCACGATATACATGTTTCATTATTCTCTGCTTCAAAAATGTCCCACAAATGTTCTAGCTGGACTGCTTCTAAGCCAATATGCCCATTTATATTGGTCAAATTTTTCCAGTTTTTTCATATTTCATTTAGCTAACATTAAACGCTTAGTAGACGTGGTTGCTAAACAATAGATCTTTTTCTGCATGATGGATAAATCCTCACTACTAACATCATTCAGAAGCATGTTACTAAAAGTCATAGGGAGTTATATGTTAAACCAAAGTTTTAACAATTTATTTGTCCTTATTCCACCACTGGTCAATATATTCGACATTCTACATAAACAATGGCACAAATCTCACACTTTTCCACATCCATGCCAACATTCTTTCTTCCCATTTGCTTTGATATTTCCCAGAATCTGTAGGGTCAGATAGGCCCTATCTATAATTTTCTTTTGGATCACTCTATTTTTGCATAGACATAATCCTTATTTATTTTAACACGCATACGTTTCCATTCTTGCATAGAATAATAAATATTACCGTCCAGTTCCATTTTACATTTATCTTAGTCCATAAATCATCCTGACTTGTTATTAATAACAAATACAATTGCTGTGTTAATTTCCATGGCTATTTTGAATTATTTTTCATAATCCATTATATTATTTATGTTTTGCTTATTTCTGAGACATATAATTTTGAAAGAATTATGCAAAGAGTGATAATAGAACAAATTTGCATTTTCATTTTGGGGAAAAGAAGGCTAAAACTTCAAAAGTAATAAAGTTCTCTCCTTCCATTAGTTGTACCCAGGTTAATCTATTCAAATGACTCCCTTTGCATTCTCTTCAATGCTTTTATTTTCATTATATCGAATTTCCCCATATATTTAAAGTATATCCAGTGCAGTACATTGTCTCTTTCATTTTAATTATCATTTCAAGTAAAACATTTTTAATACTTTGAAATATTACTGGAATTTTTAGACTTTATGGTTAGTTCCTGTATAATATTGTCATAGGCCTTGGTAACTTCCATTTCCCCAAAGATGTGCTCATTAGAGGAATTCTTGTCAGTTAAAGGTCTATTCCACAGTATTTTAGCTTGGTAAGTGGCAGCATAAGATATCGGATCTGGGCAATACACCCCTTGTTTTCTGGGAAAAATCATGCATTTCCAAGGAATCCTTGGCTTCCCACCCTCCAAAGAAACTTTATAAATCTCCTGCAGATTTTATTAAACCACTGTGCAGAGGGACAATCTATTACATTCTGTATTACATAGATTAAATGAGGAAGAACCATCATCTTTCTTGCCTCAACTCTGCCCCATAACTATAGTGACATTTTCTCCCATCCATTCAGTAAGGTATTACCTTTTTCACAAGTTTTTGTCATTTATACTTATAGTATCCAATTGAACATTTGTTAAAGTAATGCCCAAGTATCGACATTGTTTACTGATAAAAAAAACATATTCTATCTCCTCCTTCAATACATAACCAGGAGCACAAATTTCTAAAATGATTGATTTTATTTTATTTAACTTATATCCTGAAAGGTCACCATAAATTCTTATCTCCCAAAATAAAGGGTAGTACATTATTAATATCTTGTATAAGTAACATAATATCATTAGCAAAACGCTAATTTTATTTTCAGTTCACTTTATTGTGATTCCTTCTATCTTAATATTATCTCTTATGTGTCTGAGAAAGGTTCTAAAGCCATTATAAACAGAACTGGTGACATAGGGTATCCTTGTCTTACACCATTTGCCATATTAAATGATTGGCCTAAAAATAATTAACCACGAATCGAACTGTTGTATTCTTATATAACAGGGAAATTGCACTGATCAATCTAGCAGGTATCCTCCAATATTGTAAGGCTTCTAGCATAAGTTTTTGATCCAAAAGATCAAAAGCTTTTGAGCATCGATTGCTGGAGCATGGGAAATAATTTTATTTTTTGTGCATAATTAATTATTGTTTGCACTCTCCTATTTGCTTCAGCAATTGTATATCCAGATACAAACCTAAATTGATCTGGATGGATTACCTTATCCAGATTTGATTTGATTCTATTAACTAATAATTTAGTGAATATTTTATAATCACAGTTCAGTAGGGCTATTGGTCTATCATTTTCTGCTAACTGGGGATCTTTACTCTCTTTAAGAATTAATATTACTTTTGCTTCTTCCATGGATGGGGTAAATAACAACCATCATCCATAATTTCAGCAAATAGTAAAGTAATCCAAGGTAATAACTTGTCACTAAAAGTATTATAGAATTGCACTGTAAATCTGTCTAACACTTACTTTTTTTGCATTTTAGCCATCACTTCTTTAATATCTAATGTGGAAAATGTTTGTCCTTGCACACTAAAACTGGCATTCTCACCTTGCTTAGATAATCCTTTATCTCTTGTAGATTTGTTTCAGTTCGAATTTGATAAATTTGTCTGTATGCCTTCCTTATCAGTTCCTCCATCTCCACTTCTTTTATTAAAGTTATACCACTTTCATCTTTCAAGCCTGTTATATATTTTTTGTTTATTTAATAAATAAGCAAGCATTTTACCTTAATTATCACCTTGGTATATACTCAGCACTCTTCACTTTATTTAAGTTGGCCCTGCTTCCTTAGTATTAATTTCATTCTTTTCCAGCTTAAGTTGGTACCATTCTTTGGCATATTTATTATAGTCATGGGTGACTAATAAATCTAGCTCCTTTAAATGTTTATCTAATTTTATCACTTTCTCTTTATTCTGCATCTTTAAAAGGCTTTATAGGAGATAATAGTTACTCTTATAACAGTTTTAAAGGCATCCCATAATTTAACTACCGATTGGGACTCATTGTAATTAAAGTGCCAAAACTCTTTGACTGCCTCTTTAATTTTTTGACTTTTTGACAAAACTTTGGTCCATTAATAATGAGTTGTCCAACCTCCATTGATATGAATAAGCTCTACTTTGGTCACGGAATAGCATATCAATATGTATTAACGGATGATCAGACAACATAATTGACTATTTTGGATTTATTTAGCAGAGATGACATAGATTTTGACAAAAAATATAATCAATCCTTGAGAACCCTATGTTGTTTTTGTCATGATAGGTATATTCATGAGAATGTGAATTACAATTTCCAGCTATCAATTAAATCATGCAGTTGAATAAGATTATTAAATAAACCTTAAACATTAATTCTTAATGTAGCCTTTAAAGTCTTGTCTATTTTAGGGTCTAATAAAGTATTAAAGTCACCCATGAAAATAATGTTTTGAGCCACTACATCAATTCAAGGCTTGTGTAAGATCTGCCAAAAATGTTTAATAATTATTGAAAGGGGCATAGACAGAGCCAATTTTACTATGGTCCTCTCACTTTTATCTTTACTAATAAAATTCTGCCTTGCTGGTCTTTGTAAGTTTGCAGTACTTCCATAACCTAACTATTTCTAAAAGTACTTCCCCTGCACTTTTTTGTCCCTTCTGAATAATACCACTAGCAACCCACTTTGCTTAATTTTCTTTATTTTCTGAGTGTCCAGGTGGTCTCCTGCACTGCAATACAAAAATCACTTTGTTTTCCTCCACATAGAGAGTGTCTAGACCTTTTATAGGCGTGTAGATCCCATTAACATTGTGTGAGACAAATTTTAGTTCATGTGCTGACATAACACAATTTTGTATTGAAAATACATTTCTTCTCATGTTAATTCCCTTATCAAGAAAAGGACACCCTCTGCAGAATAACTATACATTGAACCCCCAATCCAATGTTCAAATAAAAATAAAAAAACCTTAACCAGACGAATATTTCTCGATGAGACCCATCTGGGTCTCTGGTAACCAGAGACTCAGATGGGTCTCATCAGAAACATTTTATACAGCTCTTAAAGAAACTGAGACCCCCGGTTCCACTCTAGTGGTACAGACTAAATGTCCTAATCACAAGGGAGCAATGGAACAAGACAAAAGGAACAAAGGTTAATTTCACCCTATCACTTTAACATTTATACTCAGTCGATCAAATTTGTAATTGTTATCCTCAAATCTTTTTCTGCATCCTCCAATGAGGAATATACCAGGTGGACCCTTGATAAATAACTTTTAGTTTAGCAGGATATATAACAGTGGCTTTAATTCCTTCAGGCCATAGTTTACTCTTTATAAGATCATATTTATTTCATTCTTGTATTATTTCAGCTGAGTAATCATTGCAGATGTAATATGTGCATCCATAACTCGATTCTTTTTTTCTGATGTACTTTGTCCATCAAAGCATCTTTATCCTCAGACTTCAAGAATTTTAACATAACTGGTTGTGGGGCCACATTTGTCTGAGAAAAGACAGGAGTTTCAGATCCTGTGAGCCCTAGCAATGCCTAGTTCCAACTTATCAAGGGTAATATCCAAGTACTGGTGAACACACTTTTCAATGATTCCTTTAAACCTTTTTCTTTATCCATTCTTCTGGTATCCCCAGTACTCTTATATTCTTCCTTCTGGATTTTCCTTAAAGTCTAACATTATTTCTTCAATGTCCTGATTAATTTGCTCCAGTTCCTTTACTTGTCTCTGAATGGGCATACTATCATCTTCCAAATCCCAGTGGTCCAGATAATTGTTAGGACTCAGAAGTATTTACTACTACCTTCTTACACCTGGTAGTATTTTCATCCAAATGGTAGTACTGTCATCCACTGACCACATCTAAATAGTCTCAATCTCACTGGATGTCTGCAGTCACTGACTGTCTAATACTGCTGTTGAGTTATACTGTGACTTTATTTTAACATTGTCATGTTGCAACAGTCCTTCTAACTAGCCAGTGAGCAACTTCTATCCCCACCCCTACAGATTCCTGTGTAGTGCCATGGCTGCTGGCATCTCATGGTACTGCTAACTTTGTACATGTGTACCACATATTGTAAATTTGCAGGGTGGGGAAAAAAAACCTCCCTAAAATCAGAAGAAGGAGTATTTCAGTCAAAATGGTAGTAAAATACTCATTTACTCCCCTTATCATTCCCCTGCCAAATCCGATACACTTTTTGCAATACTTGTATATTATGCTTGGTTTGTAAATTATCTGCTGTTAGGGAATTAACTGTGCCTTGCAACTGATCTATTTTTCTCAGAGTCCCATTTTCTTCATCCTTCATTCAACAAGGCCAACTGAGACAGTATTTGTTTAACCCATGATGGTTTTTATTTCATTTTCCTCTTCACTTCCTCTGTATCAGATTGAGCCTCCTGATAGTCAGATTCTGATTCTGAATCTTTATTTGATAAATGCACATTAGATTTTTTCTTTGGCCTGTTTTTTACAGATTTATGGGAAGGAACATATTCTTAGGATTTTTAAGTCCCAATGTAACAGTGCATTCTTTTTGTCTGTTAAAACAATTTTCTTTGTTTGTATCAAACTTTGTTACAGTTTGGGCCTGGTCAGAATTTTACTCAATGGGTTAAAGTTAATAACCTCCGATTCTCATTCTGATTAGAAGATGTATTTACAGGTACCTCTAAAGATTTTATACACAGGCTTAGATATAATGCAGGATTTGCTTCTAGTAACAATTTATTTACCGTCTCGCCCGCTTATCCTTTAAAGATACAACCATTGGCTCGGAGAATGTTCTACCAAAATTTTAGAGCAGTTTACATCAGGCTCAAAATGTTCATTCACTTTACTCACCTGTATTGGGCCATCCAAGTCCGTTGTCTGAGAGCCAGAAGTATTTGCCTGTTTGCATTCTCCGTCATAGAAGCTATTGCATCTATGCCAAGGTCAATACTCTTACAGCTGTTCAAGGCCCACTTATTTATGAAAGTTTCCTCCTGCTGCAAATTCTCTGACTCCGACTGTACCAGCAACGCTTTTCTTTTGCTCTATGGCAAATTACTCTGCTCGTCCCCATGCATGTCTGCCCGACCATCACTACTTTTAACTTTCAAGGTAGCAGCTCTGGTTCTCAATGGGTTAGTGGATCATTGTGATTTAAACACTGGAGAGTGGAGTTAAATGTGTTTCTTCTTCTTTGGAGCATGATAAAGCCATATTTAGAAAGTATTTTTCCTGGCTTCACTCGCCTTCACTGAGACTTCTGTACGTGGATTCTCATTCTACATACCGCCGAGCAGATGCTATGGTATGCGACAGCAACACACCTGAGGGGAGCAGTAGAGCAACCATCAATGGCTCGGTTCATTACCGGAGATGTGTCGCCCCATCCCCAAACTCTAACCTAAGCACATAGATTCTTGTGCAGCACTTGCCCAACAAATGACATTCTTCTGTAGGATGTGCAACTGGATATATTCTGTTAGTTACAATATTAAGCCTTTCTGTTGTACAAGGTCTGTTGTTGACTCTCTCACGGAAATCTAAACAAAACGTACTGACAAGATAATAGGCAGGAGACCCAAAAGTCATAAAGCATTGTGAGGATCTCCTCTAGGATCTTTTCCCAGAGGACAGACAATAGCCCAGGTGCATGTTATAAAGATAGCATGGAAGTGCTAAAGGATGAAGAAATACAGAGGAGATGATGTCTACCGGGGGCCTGTGGGGCTGTCACCCAAAGGGTGAAGTCACTCACCACAGCCAAAGAGTATAAATGAGGAAGGACAGGAAACAGTCTCTCTCTGTCTCTCTCTCTCTCTCTGGCACACTCAACACCTGAAAGAAGGGGAGCCTTAGTACTTGCCCTTTACTAGTGATTAAACTGTAAAAGTTCATTTAGACTCACTTCACAGATCCAAAAATCATGATACATCTTGGAAACAGGTTCTGGCCTTAAATCCTATCTCCAAATTCTGGTACTTTTCCTGCTCATAGAGCTAGCCATCAGTACTCCTGGGGTCCCAGGCTGTATTTTACCCTGCCACTAGGCTGATACCAGCTTAGCTGACTTCCTTCACAGCTTCTTGCTGGGGCTCATGTCAACCCCATCACATCCCCAACATTTCACATTTCATTCTGATTTCCTGTCATTAGCTTAACACTCTGTGTCCTTCCTCTGCATGCACTGACATGCTACATGGACAGGTCTATCCACGTCTGCCACAGCATGCCTCCACCATGGGATCACTGTACCCACTATCCATACAGTGTTTGAGATTGGCAACCTATGATCCTCCATATCTCTGAAAACCCACTAACACAGATGCTGGCACATTTCCTTTGTGACTCTGTTTTTGTTTCTGGCAGCTGTCCCCTGCTATGCATTGAGATCTGTTTACTAACAACCATGCTGTGATGACATATATCCCACTGTTGAGCTCAGAGTCCACGGGAGACCATCAGGGTCTGCTGCCTCCTGCTGCACGGTAACCTGCTGACTTTCTTCCTATCCTAATAAAAGTGAAGGCCAACTTGATTAGATGCCCACACAACATGTATGCTAATTGGCGACCACTGACCCACAAAAATTGATTAATGGACTAAGGCATCAGCTGGAATTTACAAATAACTTTTGGTTTGAGAGCATCTGCACTGTTGGATTTAAATTGCAATAAAACATTATCTGTTTAATATGATTAAGTGCACCACCACCAGCCAACTACATGCAACGTCATCAGGCCTACATGTTTCTCTGAGTACCCACTGAAGCACTGGGTGCTCTCATTAAATGAAGGGGTTATAGGGGTACCAGAGGGGAAGGCGTAAGTGCCCAACAGTACAGTGGGAAAGCCAGTACTGTGCATGTGGGTTTTGGGGCAGGCTATGGTTTAGTTGGATGAGCCTAGAATGGCATCAGAAGCACAGCCAGGGCTACTGTTCAATTAAGCTTGGTCTTTCAGTGCAACAGAAGACCAACTAGTGTTTATCACGGTATGGGAATTTCAGGGGACAGAGACCATCGAACAGTGTGGGTCTACATCAGGACTAGGCAGAGAAGGACTGCACAAGGACAAGGATACTGAACTCACAGATGTGGCTTCCATGTTATGAGGAAACTTTAAGCACAAGCTGAAAGGAGAGAGGCTAAAGGGAGGATGGAACAGAAAGGGCATAATCGAGGAAAGAATGCTGCAGGTGTCTAGCCTTTGTATCAAGGATGTTAGCAAGAGCAAATGGAGGAGGAAAATCTCTATGGTTTTCAAGGGAGGTGGGGGTTGCAGTGAGGGGAAGAGGGTGGCCTTCAAAAGTATAAGGCAAGTCAGAGGATGAGGACAGGGAGGTTTACCTTCAGAAATTGAAGGAGGACTTCCGGTGACGTCAGCAACCGCATGGCAGCTTAATCTTAAGTGCCGTGGCGATAGTCGAAAATTCACTTGAATCCAGTGCCATCAGTAATCAGAACTTAATTTGAATAAAGGAAAATCAAAAGAAATGAGTCAATCAGCGAACCCTAGGGCGAGGATTAAAAAAAAACACTGCAAGAGCCAGGCAGAGACTGGAGGCGTAGCCAGCTGCACTCCTTGTCTAGGGCCTCGGAATTGGTGGCCGCTCAGCGGAGAAGAAGGGAATACCTCTCGTGGTAGTTCTTTGGATGGTCGAGCGACAGCACATATATTCAAGATGCTTCAGAGAATTGATACCAATGTGAAAGATATAAAACAAGATTTAAAGCATCTGGAAAAGAGAATGGAGGATTTGGAATCGGGCCTTGACGGGCTCCGAGAGGACCACATTAGGCTCACTAGGGCAGTAACCTATCTGGCCAGGAGAGAGGAACTAACAGCCAGTGCTGAAGACGCGGAATCCAGAGGTTGGAGAAAAACGATCCGTATCTTTGGCTTCCCAGAAGGTGCCCGAGCAAGCAGACCCAGTGGAATTTGTTAAGACCTGGCTCAGACATGAATTGGACATTCCCAAAATGGAACTCCTGGAACTCGGCGGGTTCACGTGCCTGGCTCCCCAAACCAAAGAATGCGCACCCCACCGGGTCGATCTTGGTTAAATTTACCCGCTATCCGTAAAAGAAATGATATCCGAAGGCGGAGCAAGAAAGACTTAAATCTGGATGGTAGCTAGTTTTTGTTGATCACAATTTTCCCCGCCACAATGCTGAAGAGGAAATGGGTATTGGCAGTCATCAAGCAGCTGAAAGAGCAGCACATTAAGGCTTACTTGAGATACCCAGCAAAGCTGCTAGTCCATTGGTCTACGGAACCAAGCTGTACGACTCCTTTGCAAGCTAGTAAGCAGCTCCAAAAGGCAGGAATTCTCTCTCCGGATCTCGGCAGGAAATGATGGAGCAGGCTGTACTGCAGTTACGTTGGTCCATGAGGGAGAAGGGGTCTGGAAAAGACGGATCATTCAGAGGAGCTGGTCTGGGTGAGCAACTCTGTGAGGATTTACTTTATGTCAACAAAGGTTTGATGTCGGCCCAGAGAAAAGACAGTGCAACATGAGAGACGTTGGACTGGACTTTGCTATGTCTCAGATGATCCCAGGAACAGCCGCTGTGGGCCAGAGTAAAATTGGAGGCCGGTCGGTGGATGGAACACTGAGAATGGTTTAAATGGTTTAATAACAACATTTGTGGGGAAGGGAAACGAGGAGGATCAGTAATAGATTTAAGAGCTGACCTCGGGAACCAAAATGTAAACATGAAGGGTGACCTAAATGTAAGAACCGACATGCACCAGGCCAAAATAGGCCGTCAATAGGGGTCGGGGGGCATGAGGGGAGGGGACCAGCTAGATGCCGCCTGTGCTTCCCTCTCCATATGTCTATGCCGGCAGAATTTATTTGGGTCTGGAAGCCCTCCTCATAGCCCTATATTCAGTTTCCTTCAAATTCTACTTTTATGAAGGAGGGACTCTTGAAGGGTGAGAGTAGTTATATGTTTAATTGGAAACCATGGCTCTCGAGGAAGAGACGATTGGGAGAAAATACCACAATTTATCTACTCTGATCCGATGAGTCCTAACTAATATTGGCACTAGGCTTGGTTAATTAGAGGGCAGGAGGGGAACACTGTGTTCTTTAAGAACCCTCGCGCCCTCAGGTAGAATTCACGCACTGTGACCAGAAGCCCTATCAGTGAATAGTTCGCCAACCGGAGGCCATCCAGTCCTGTAGCGAGGGCAGGGGTGACCTTCGGGGAGCACTCATCTTTTCGCTGGTAGCTCACCCTGGGAGACCACCTTCCCAGCCACTCTTGTGTAACAGGGTGGGAGGTGAGGGAGCTAATCAGTAGCTCATGCTCCTGGGTGAGGGAGGCATCCTCCATACAAGGCCATGACTGGCCTGTCTGTAAATAGTTTTGTTGCTGTATTTCTAATCGTTATTCAGATGTGGGGAGGTATGAAAGAAGGGGAGGTGGAGGGAGGGGTTATGGGCAAGGGGGTTATGGGGAGACGATGGTGAATGGTAGTACTATGGAGGAAGGGGCCTGTTTTCCGAGCCATCCTCCAAAAGACAGGAGACTATAAGGGCTGGCACTACACTAGAAGATTTGAAGTGAATTTAGACCCAAAGAAACTTAGTCCCAGTGTAACATGGGGACCCTAAAGATAGTTTCATTTAATGTAAAAGGGCTGGGGTCACCAGTAAAAAGACATAATATACTATGAGACTTAGCGAGGATCCACTGTGATATAGGACTCCTGCAAGAAACACACCTCTCGTAGAGGAACACAAGAAATTACGACGTATGTGGGTGGGCGGGGTGCACGCCTCATCCCATAAGAGGCGAAAAAGCAGGGTGGCTATTTTGGTGAGGAGAGGCCTAGGGGCTACCCACTTAAAAGCCCTCTCTGATGAGGAAGGTAGGTGGGTGATTCTGTCGGTGAAAATGATGGACAGAATAATACATATTGTCAATACCTATGCCCCCACCTTCCAATTCAGAGTTCTTCAGGCATCTTTTGGGGTAATTGCCTCGCTCCCGGAGGGTCAAATCATTATGGGGAGACTTGAATTGTGTAGAGGATACAAAAAGGATAGGTCATCAACAAAGGGGTACCAAGATAAGGGAAGCGGACCTAAGACCTTCTCCCACCTACGGTGTGAAGCAGGTTTGGTGGACACGTGGAGAGATAAATACCCTCTAGCAAAGATTTTACTTTTACTCACACTCTCAAGACTCATACTCCCACATAGATAGATTCTATATGCAGAAAGCGTGGGGGTTCGATAATAGATCAGCAGATTTATCCCATAGCAATATCGGATCATGCTAAGGTCAGCCTTACGGTTAAGTTGGGACCCCAGTGTAAGCAGTCACTGTGCGCCTAAACTGCGGGACTTCTTGGGATAAAATTCATTTCTAAGACTAAGGAGGTGATAGAGAATTACATCAAAGAAAATACTGGCTCGGTGGCAAAGTAAAGTATCTCTGAGACAGGCTAAAAGCTGTAGTAAGGGAGAAGTCATTGCATATGCAGCGTACCAGAAGAAAACCAGAAGACAGGAGCAGGATAAGTCAGAACAAAAAATCAGAGAGTTAGAGAGCATCCATAAGAGGGAGGTCAACAAAGTATATTGAAGGAACTAAAGAAGCTAGAGACCAGTTAAATAAACTCCTCTCGTTAAAACCAACACACCTTAGGTTCACAGCCAAAAGTACTACATGGGCGGAATAGAGTTAGGTCTTCTGGCATACAGGTTGAGAAAACAGGAGGCAGATAGGTATGTCCTGGAGTCTTGGATCCTAGGGGATCAAGAGGACTAGTCACAGGGTGCTCCAAATCGTGGATTGTTTTAAAACTTATTATGAGGACTTATATAACTCTGGAGGCCCGCCCAGTCAAGCAGAAATCACTGAGAGGTTTCTCTCTAGGCTTAAACTACCCAGTCTCCCAGGAAAACTGCGGCATGAGCTAGACCGTCCTTTCTCCCAGTTAGAGCTTGTAGAGGTAATTAAAAATTAAAGCATAATAACGCCCCAGGCCGGATGGGTATATAGCAGAATACTATCAAAATTTAAAGATGTATTATCCCCATTACTGCTTCAAGTATACAATGTAGCCCACCTTCCAGCAGAGACCCCAGACACCTGGGCTCAGGCCATAATTTCAGTTATCCTGAAACAGGAGAAGGATACCACCTTGTGTGGAAACTATCGTCCCATTTCACTACTGAATGTAGATGTTAAGATCTTGGCAAGAATGATAGCCAATAGACTGCAGAGAGTAGTGATCTAATTGATCCACCCAGATCAAACCGGATTTATGCCGGGAAGACATCTCCATGATAATGTCAGAGATTAATTACAATATTGAATAGCTTCCAGTCCGGAAGGAGGGAGAGACTGGACTGGTGGTTACACTTGATGCGGAAAAGAGTTCGATCGCCTAGAGTGGGGGTATCTGGGGAAGTCCTTCAGAGGTTTGGGCTAGGTCCAAGATTTCAGGCCTGGGTAAAAGCACTCTAAACTAACCCCTTGGCAAGAGTGAGGGTAAACTGAGTTTTCTCCCAGCCATTTCAGATCAAAAGAGGCACCTGCCAGGGATGCCCCTCTCACCCTTACTATTCGCCTTAGTATGGAGCCACTGGCTGAGGCTTTCCCGTCCCAGGAAATATCTCAGGTATTAAGGTGGGGAGTAGACAACCGCATATCCCTGTACGCTGATGACACCCTACTGTACTTATCTGAGCCCTGCACCTCTCTGCAGCCGCCATGGGTCTTTGGAGGAATTTGGACCATCTCAGGATTCAAAGTTAACGAATCCAAATCTGAAATAATGCTAATGGGAGCTGTTGTTTTGACACGGGTGAAGTCTCTCACGAATTAAAGTGGGGTTCTAAGGAGTTCAGATACCTGGGATTCAGATCCGAGGGACTTGAGTAGGTTATTCCAAAGTAATTATGGGATGTTAAAGAGGAAAATACGAGAGTACTGTGAGATGGGCAGCTCTGCCATTATCCATTACAGGCAGGGTGGATCGGTAGAATGAACATTCTCCGAGGCTGCTTTTTCTGTTTGATGCGCCCCCTGGTCCCTCCAAAAGAGTTCTCAGGAAGTCCAAAGAGTGATAAGTAAATTCATTTGAGTGGGGAAGAGCCTAGACTCAGCTGGGCTCTTTTTGAAATTGCCAAGGGAGGGAGGACTGGGGTCCCTGATTTAAAGATGTACCACAGAGCGGCTCAGATGCAGTATTTGGTGGTATACATCTAAGGAGAGAAGCAAAGCTGGTCAAAATGGAGTTACAATTGTTAAACCCCTAACATTTTCGGTAATCATATTTAACAAAACACCCCTAGATTAGTACAGGAATTAAAAACGCTGGACTAGGACTCTGATCTCCTTATGGGTTCAGATGGTGAAGGAGTTGAAAATACAACCCTGGTTGGCAGACAGGGCATGATACAGGAAAGTTTGGATTTCTTAGCCAGGAAGGAGAACCCTTTGTTCAGACATTGGCGGGGCTAGGACTGAAAGAATTTCCACAGCTTTTCACAGGGGACATCATCAAAAGTTTTACCCAACTGCAGCGGGAGTTTGGTATCCCGGTCTCAGATTTTTATGGCTACCTGCAGATCAGGCACTATATGCAGGCCTGAGAGAAGGATAGTTCAGAGTTAAGATCTGTTTGGCCCCGCCAGCTTCTAGATCTGTTACAGGAACTGCTTAAAGGACCAATACACCAGGCCCACCTAATTTCCAAATTGTATGCAGCAGGAGGATCAGAGCCCGGAACACAGAATCAGAGTGCAGGCTTGTTGGGAGAGGGAATTGAAATGTGATGATGAGAACCCGGTTGGGAGGTGATATGGAGGATGGCGGGCAAAACCACGGCCTCGCCCTCTTGGAGGGAGTTCAGATGGCAGATTCTTACGAGATTTTCAGAACCCCAGTGATAACGAAACATTTTGGCCAAACTTCGGTCAGATAAATGCTGGAGGGGTGCGGACAGGTGGGTTCGCACGAACACATCCTCTGGAGCTGCCTAAGGTTAAAATTACTGGAGCCAGGTGGCCCAAGGCATGGGACAGATCCTCCGGGCAGAAATTCGAACATCCCGTTACCTCTTGCTGGGGGAACCACCCCTGGGGTGAGGGGCTCAACAGCTACATATTTGTTCTTAATTCTAGTAGCTTGGCCCAAAAGGCAATTATGAAGCTGTGGCTGAACAGGGTCCCTCCGACTGTAGAACACTGGCTGGTAAACTGTGACCAGATAAAAAGTAATGGAGAGGCTTACTGCTAACTTGACTTTGAAGACTGAGAGATACAAAGCTCGTTGGCTTCCCTTTGAGTTCATGGGGTAGAGAGGGAGTAGACACCCTGGAGATGCTGGCTAGAGAGGCCTTAGATTAGGTACTGATGGGCTAGCCTTGGTTTGAGGTACTCTCCGGGAGGTGGGAGGAGGAGGTGCAACAGACCAACTCTTAGGATGATAGGTACAATTCACCATCTGTCTAGGGAGGGGGAGGAGGAAGAGGGGATGGGAATTAATTTGTTGAATACGTGTTGGTTTAAATGTATTAATAAGAAGCATGTAAACTGTAATTGGCAAGATAGGCAGAAGTTTAGAACACAGTTTTAAACTGGGCTTAAGGACCCAGCTTTACTAAGTGGTATTTCTTAATATCATGGCTATTAGGTGATTTGTGGAAATTATTGTAGGTTGTTTAAAATTCTTAACAACTGGTTATGTAGTGTTAATTCTGGTTTACTTAGCTCTGCCTATCCAATGTTTTATATGGAGAATGGAAGAATGTTGAAATATTGGATGTTACACAGAAAACTTCTCAATAAAATACAATTTCTAAAAAAAAAAAATTGAAGGAGGAGGCAAGGTAGGAGGACAGCAAAAGCAGAGACAGAGGAAAGAATTGCAGAGGGGGCTATGGAGGGGACAATACATTCTCTAGATACTTCAGTGAGAAAAGAAAGACAGGGGGCTGTCACACTAAGGAGGGGTTAAAATTGGTGGACAGATACAGGAAAAGGCAGCAATACTGAACAAATACTTTAGCTCAGTATTCACAGTGGAGAGGGAGGGGCATTACCAGAGGGAGCATGCACAGGTAAGGAGGAGGTAGGCCTGGAGATGAACACTACACCATTTTGGGAAGAGAGGGTTTTGAATGGGTAAGGGGCTCAGGGTTAACAAGGCAATGGTCCTCCGACAGGTTGCATGCAAGGTGCTAAGGGGAACTAGGTTGAAATCCTGGTGGCCCCACTGATGGATTTGTTCAAGAGCTCTCTGGAATAAGTAGTGGTCCCGAGGACTGGAGAGGGTGGATGTTGTTCCTCTACAGAGGAACAGCAGCAGGAATTACAGGCCAGTGAGCCTAACCTCTTAGGTGGGGAGACTGAGGGAGGTCATGTTGAAAGAGAGAGTAGTAAAATTCCTGGAATCAAATGGATTATTGTGCTTAAATTACACTAAGAATTTGGCACAGACCACCTCCCTAGTATTTTATTTCACTTTTCCACGCCCTCTATACAAAGAAATACTTCCTGACATCCTTTTGAATTTTCCTCTTGCCAGTTTCATGAGGGTTTCCTTGTGCCTATGTTTGCACTCCTTGTGAACAATTCCTTGCTGTCTATTCCATGTAGAAACTTACGTTTCTACCTTGTTTCAACTCCCTCCTGCCTTCAGCATATACATGTTGAGGTCTTCAAGCCTTTCCTCACAGTACTTCCCTTTTGTCCCTAGATTATTTTGGTAACCCTCCTCTGCACTGCCTCCACCCTATCTCAATGTGTCCTCAAGTGCATACTCGAGAACTGCATCTAGTATCTGAAATGCAGCCACACCAGGGATCTGTACAGGGCAGGATCACCTCCTTTTTCCCCACTGCTGTTTCCCTACCTATCTCCCCAGCATTCTGTTCACCCTCCCAGTGCCCTGTTATACTCTTTGATTGCTTAAGGTTTTCTGCTATTCTCACCCTAGATCTCTCTCTCTCAGAAGTCTTTTCTAATACCACATCTCCCATCCTGTACTCCATCTTTGGTTTCCGCCCCAGCTGCATGACCTTGTACTTTTTGCATTGGATTTCAGCTGTCAGACCCTTGGCCATTTCTCCAGCTGCCCCAGATCCTTCCTCAGTGACACACACACTCTTCTTGCTGTCTACTCTTCCAAGGAGTTTGTGTTATCTGCAAAGAAGCAGACCTTTCCCTGAATCCTCCTCTATGTCACATATGATAGACAGACAGATTGATAGATAGATAGATAGATAGATAGATAACATTTTTTTATTTTTCAACAGGATAAAACTATAAGGACTTGTACAGTCCTGTTTACAAAGTTGTTCTGCTAATGGGTACAAAGGAGGTACAAACTTAGTTGAATTGTACAATACAACACAAATACACATTGCAGCACTCCCGATGTAAAAAGAGGAAGCATTTTACATAAAGGAAGACTTAAACATTAGTTAGTTAGTTAAAACTACATTTTTGAAAGGATATAAATTTTAGGCCCAGCGGACCTATTTACAAAGTTGTCCTTTATAAACATAAAAGCATACAATTACAAGAGATTCCATCCAAACATTCTTACATACAAAATTTACTGAATCACACAGCAATCCATTAATAAATTACAAAAGTAACTTTGTGAAAAACAAGTGTTGTCTCCTTACCACATTACCATAATAACTAAAATACTTAGCAAATATTGACAATTTGATTTAAGTGCAAGTGTAAACTTTTGTATGGGCCACACTAATTGCTACAGCAAGAGGCTTAACTTAGACAAGTTTCTTATTGATGGAGGAATTTTATTCACAGCCTTGCAGCCTACACCTGCACATTCTAAGTCCACCACCAGTGCCTTTCACTCAGCTGCTCAGAATGGCCACACGACCTCTTTCATGATCAGTGGCCTGCAATTCTTACTCAGGCACTCTGACAAAGTCTCCTGACAGTCTGCTCTAGAATTTGCACTACCTGCCTCCCTAACTTACCCAGTTTACAGAGGCTCCAGCCAAGCATAGTAGGCATGTGCACTGTCCCCTGTTTCACTATCTGGCCACTAACTGACCTCTTACTGTTAGATTTATCCTATGCACTGTCAACAGCCACAACAATGTATCAGACATCCTTGTAAACTGGTCAGGACATCCTTGTAAAGTGGTTCATGCTGTAACCGGAAGTAAAGTGCCTGGCATGTACCCTGTATCGCATTGTTTACTGTGTTGCCCATTAGCCCACGGCCACAACTCTGTATTAGACATCTCAGTATACTGTTTCATGATGCAACCTTGCCATCAAACTGCCCTGGCATTGTATGTTGTATCGTACTGTCTATTGTATTTACCAATGTCTGTATTGTGTATTGAGGTGGAGCTTTGTAAATGAGTCTCTGACTCAAAGGTTGTAATTCAATATTTTAAATAAATAAATAAAATAAACTGGAAAGTAATTTGTCCATATCTATTTCTAATTTTTTGAATTATTAGACTTCTGTGTACAACATCCCTAAGATGGTATCTTTGGTCGTCTTCTCGTGTGCAAAGAATAAATTACCTTTAATTAGCCCATTTCTCACTTTAAATTCCAGATGTATCCACTGTTTTTGAGTCATAATGCCAAACTATCCCACTTTAATTGGTGATGCAGCAGACAATGGTGAGTTGTAAAGGGCAATTCAGAACAAATTTTGCCATTTGATTATAAGTTAAACTAACTTTATCCAATAGTTTCTGGTTGGCAAACCCATATACTAAATTGCTGTACTCCAAAACTGATAGAATTAACTGTGTGGCTGTCATATTATGCATCTTGAACGTGACCATTGAGGTTAACCATTTTAGTGCTCTGTTTCTTGAGTTTACTTTTCTTATTATAGTATCAATGTGTGCCTCAAATGACAAACTGCTATCTAACATAACTCCTAAATGTTTATACAGCTTAGTAACTGAAAATATTTGGCCTTCCAGAGTAATAATTCAAAGTCCTACATGCCTTGTAAGCCATTTTTGTCTGTTTATTTTGAAAAATCATAGCTTGTGTTTTTCTAGAGGCAAGTACTAGTTAGATTCACTGAATCAGTTTTGGAGTACATCAAAATCAGTCTGAAGTCTGTCTAACATAAATTTTTGAGTTTTTACTGATGCCAGTATCACTGTGTCATCAACATGCAGCCTGATGTATATTGCATATGAATGTATTCATTCACAAATCTGGACTGTCTTTAGACGGTATGGGCTGCACGCCATTGTCTCTGCTCTGCACTAATGGGCATGCAGCCTCTACCAGGCAGTCAGCCTAAGGTGCGGCGGGTGGCAGGCGGGTGGGATGCTGCCGGGGAGTGGGGTGGTGGGGCTTCATGGGTGGGTGGGGTGGGGGACACTAGGCACCAGGGATGTGTTGGGGGTGTTTACTGCTTACATCCCGCGATCGGGAGTTCGGTCCACTGAATCACCAGGGCTATGTTCGGGGGTTTAATGCTTACATCCCGGATCAGGAGTTTTGGTCCACTGGACCACCAGGGCTATGTTCAGGGGGTTGTTTTAAACTGATACAGCCGTAATCGGGCTTTTCGGTCCACTGGACCACCAGGGATGTATTCGAGGAGGGGGATTGTTTTAAACTAATGCAGCCGTGATCGGGCTGGTGTGGGGGCATTTCTGCTGTTGCCCGCGATCGGGCCAGTGGGGTGGTGGAGGGATTTTCACTCTTTTGCCTGCGATCAGGCTGCAGGGGCGTTGGTCCCGACGTGCTGCTGCCTGGCAGGGCCAGGCGCAAGTTCTCGGATCGGTGCACCTGCATGCAATGGGATGCAAATGGGGCCATAATCAGATGCAAATGGCCCCCATGTGCCTTGTATGAATTATGGCCCCATTTGCATGTCACCTTTTGAACATCGGAAATTTGGCGTGATGGTGCAATGGTACTTGGCGCCACCGCAAGTTGAACGCACCACTCTGGACCACTTGCAGTGGCACAAGTTCCACTGCGCCATGCACAGTGGCTGTGGCTGGTGATATTCAAAGGAGTTGCTCAAGGGTGCAACTCCTTTGAATGTTGCTCTCCACACACTTCTACCAACTATTTTGTGCAGTGCAAGGGCTTGCTCCACAAAATAGCGAGTTTGAATATCTGGCCTTCTGTGTTTAGGCTTCTCAGGTCACCATTGCAACTTCTACAAATTTGAAACATAATTAATAAAATCAAGGCTTGGTTTTGAAAAAGAATAACTAGTTTCATTTTATTCTGACAGCCTAGACAAATTTATATTATGAATCAAAATTTGCCCTATTTACAAAAATAAGATTAATAATTTAAGAATTTAAAAATCAGTTGATTCTACAAGAAATCCCTAGAAGTGTTAAAGTTCATATTACTTATGCAATTTCATTTACCCCAAGATTGAAGTTCTGTAATAAAACAAGTAAAATGCTACTAAATGCAGAATTTACTAAACAATATCTCAGTGCCTGAGCTTATAGTTCCTTGCAATTGATATTTAAGACTTGTAATATATTGAGTGCTAATACATAGAAACCAAAAGTTTATAGAAACCTGAAGGAAACTTTGCAACTGGAGTTTTCTGCCTAAGTGGTTTCTGCTGTACACTCACCTCATGTTATGCTCACACTAGTATGTAGCACAGGCTTTAAATCAATCAAGCCCCAACCTCTACCAGCACATCCCAGTGGCTGGCTCCTCCAACCCCCTACCCACTGGTGGGAATCCAAGCAGTCATGGGAACAGGTGATGGTTGTAGCAGGCGCGCTGATGTTCTGTTGTGCAAAAGCTACCTCCTAATCTCCAGTGACCAGCAGCTTGCCAGTTTGGGGTGTAGACAGGTGATCTATAGCTAGCAGGTGACACAGGCTTTTAAATAAATCAAGCCCTACCCTCTATCAGTGCATCCTGGTGGCCAGCTCCCCTGAGCCCCTATCCACCAGTGGAAGTTCAAACAGTCACAGGAGCAGATGATGGCTGTAGCAGGAGGCAGCACTGATGTTTTATTTTGCTGTTGTGCATGTGCATGTCAAACATATTGCACATTGTTACATATAAAGATGTTGAATAGGACCAGGTCTAAGACCACAACCTGGGGAACCCCACAAATGACCTCCCTAGCCTCTGAGAATTCCCCATTCAAGGGAACCCTCTGTGATCTCCTCCCAACCAGTTTCTGACCCACCTTGTAATTTTGTCCCCCCACCCCCAAATCCTTAAATTTTGTAATAATCCTTTTCTATGGGACAGAGACAAGGCTTTACTAAAGGCAATGTACAATACATCCATTGCCTGGCCCATGTCAGTAGTCCTTGTGACAAAATTGAAAAGTCAGTCAGATTAGTTTGACAAGACTTCCCTCTGGTGAACCTGCTTTGCTGTTTATTAAGCAATCCATTTGCCTCCAGGAAGTTCCCTGGCCTTTTCTACATAATGGCATCCAGGATCTTCCCAACATTGGATATCAGACTCCTGGTCTATGGTTCTCTGGCTCATTCTTGCTGCCAGTCGTATGCAGGGCACTACATTCACTGTTCTGTAATCCCATGGCACCACCCCCTGACCCAAGGCCCTTGTTAGTTGAGATGTGCCCTTGATTTGTTCAGAACAGGCATCAAAATTGTAAACTATATTGAAAATGGCCCATTATTGTCTATGGGTGCACCTGCACTCTCCATATAATTACACTACAAAAATGTGCCAGTGCGGTGTAGCGCTCAGGACAAGGAAGTGGAAAGGATTGGCGGTTCAGTTCCCACAGAGCGAAAATACAATTCCTTCCCTTCATAAATAGAGGCAACAGAAAATTCAGCTTTATACACTAATCGATTTTGAGGCAGGTCATGGTCCTTTATGGTTTCTGGGGCAACTTCAAAAAATCAAAGAAAGGTGCTCCCTTTCCTCGGAGATCAGTTCTACTGTATATTGATCCCCAGGTCTCCTCCCTCTGACCTTAAATCCACATTCTGGTAGTGGACCCTTGTCCTTTACCACTAATACTGAGCAGAAATACTCATTGAGTATGTCTGCTTTCCTCTTTCCTCTTTACATCCTTCTGTGCTCAGACCTGTGCTCTTTCAGTATTCTTTGCTCTAACACCTTTGCTGACAATTTGCCTTTTTGGTGCATTGGACCTCCCTCTGGAACTCATTCCTTCATGCCATCTCACTTCTCCTCCTCCTCCTCCTGCCTATCTCTTTCAGACAGCATCTCAGAGCTCACTATTCCCCAGTCTGCTCTGATCTCTTCTACCTTAGTCTTGCACTTGCCTGATCAGACAAGCACTACCCCTGGGATGTTACAAACCTGGCTTCCTCAGGTTTATTGATACAACAATCTGCTCTCGTTATTAGTGGTTCCAGTCCTTGGTTCTTCATTTCTGTCTCTTCTGCTTACTGCCACTTAGTAGTTTAAACCAAACTGCCTTTCATGTAATAATGAGTTTATGGCTTTGATTTAATTGAATTGTTATTTCACTTCCTCTCCCAATGTTTACTCCCTCCCCTGCATCACAACTGAAACTAGCACTGGCTCAGTGTGCCTATCTCAGTTACCAGTTTTAAATAAATAGATCTGTGAGCTGATTTTGCTTAAATAAAGTTTAAATGGCAGCAAATAACTGGAGGACCCTAAATGTATCCAGGTCCCTGTTCAGGCACCATTTTGTAAGTAGTTTCCTGGACACGGGTGCTATAGGCTCCACCCCTCAAGGTTGGAAACTGCCCAGGGGTTCTATTTGTGTCCAAGCACTAGGACAACTGTGGGGTCTCTTAAGAGCTGCTACTAACTGCAATAACTTATTTCAACATAAAAGGGCCAATGTCCATTCAGGAGAAGTAGAGTCAAGCACAACTAAATTTATTTACTCCACAAAACAACAGGCAGCAATTGTCACCCATGGGGACAAACACAGAACACACAATTATTTGGGCTCTCTGTGGGGTCCCTGAGTTACAGAGCCCTCTACACAGTTTGCTCTGGCTCCTATCTTTCCTTATCTGTATGAGACACTTCACTCTTGGGGTACATACCTGCACATGGGGTCCCTGGTTAGAGCACCCTGGCTGCAAGTACTAGTCCCCTTGGGACCCATGAGGAGAAACTTAGATGGAGGAACTTAGATTGTATCCTGAACAAATGAATGTTAATTCTGTATAAACTCAACAATAAAACTATGAGACTTCTGGTGATGTCATGAAGGAGTAAGCAGCAGAAATGGGAACTTTTCCACCACAAGAAATATTTTCACCTCTAAATACAATAATTTCAGCAATCTAGGAATTCTGTCCTTTATATCGACTTCTCAGAGGCAGTGCTACAGAACTATACAACTCTTCTATGTGGATGGCCTGAAATACAAAACCACTTCTCTTGCATACAGGAGCCTGACGACCATGAGGAGAGTGGCTTTTCAGGCTCTGACATTGCACAGATGAAATAACTAGCTCCGCACTGCATGAGGGAAGAAATTAAAGGCTTTAAATCCCAACTCAGAAAAACTCACCTCAGATGGAAAGCGGTGCTGAAGGCCATTAAAGAATTATGTGAGGAAATGTGGGATTCCCTTAAAGACATACTGGGCTGACCTGGGCACCCATCAAGGTCTTGTGGATGAAGCAGGTCTGCAAATTACCAGTAACACTGAATTTACTGGATTCAATAGGAGACAAAAGTAGGCAAAATGCCCATCGAGAATGTCTCCCCACGCTAGTGGGATCTTAATTTCCAGATTATTTTGTCCTATTTGACAATAAGTACACATCAAGGGACTTTTTAAATGCATCAAAGGTATTCTGCTCTATTATTTCCCAAGGTAAATTTTTCCAGTGCTTAATAGTATCGAACTGTAAAGTAATAGCCCCTTTTGTTGGTCTTTGCCCTAGGTACTTTAAACTGTTTATTATGAGTATAGTAAATTTGGAATTCTCTTATGTGGTTGAAACCCACAACCTGAAGCTAAGTGGGGTGAGTTTAGAATTTTATACATCAGAAGAATATCTCACATTGCCTTTTCTCTTGAAGTGAGAAAAGATTAGTTGTATTGAGTCTCTCAGAATATGATTTGTATTTCAAGTGGGAATTATTTTGGTTAACCTTTTGTACTCTTTCAAGTAATACAATATCCCCTTTAAATATGGGCTCCAGAACTGGGAACCATAGTCCAAAAGGGTCTAACATAGGACTTATACACTGGTAATAAACACTGTTCAGATCTACAAACAAATGCCCAGGTAATCTTATTGATCATTAAATTGGACTCTTTTACAACCATTCGACAATGGTCAGAAGAGGATTGTTTATTGTTGATTAGTATCCCTAAGTCTTTTCTGATCTGAATGATTGGATAGGCATGTTATTTATAAAATATGAATAATGAGGACTGGTGTTCCCAAAATGCATTACCACACACTTCTTTGCATTAAAGACATTCCATTTTTAACAGCCCATTGTTCGATTACCAATAAATCATTTATGATACCTAGATGTTTAAGAAAGGTATCCACTTCTCCCCTAGTTTGGTATCATCGGCAGATTTCATTATACTACAAGAGATGTCATTATCCATATCACTAATAAAAGATACTAAACAACGTAGGACCGGGACTGAGCCTAGAGGTGCTCCACTAGTGATACCTCCCTCGGATGATTAACAGCCATTTCTAGTGACAAACTGTTTCCTGTGAAAAGCCAGTTTTCTATCCATCAGACAAGAATTGGCAAAAAAACATGTTGTTCAGTTTATCGATAAAGGGTATGATGGGGCACAGTGTCGAGCGCTTTTGGAAATCCAAAAGGATAACATCATATGGGATATTCTGATCAAAGTTGGTACTTACTTGTTGGTAGAAAGCTATCAAGTTTGTAGTGGTAGAATGATATTTCTTGAACCCATGTTGATTAGGGTCTTGTAGTCCCAAATTATTGATTTCAGAATCAAGATGAACCTTAATTAGTTTTTCCATTAATTTACAGCAAATACAAGTAAGGCTGATGGGTCTGCAGTTCTCTACCTACTTTTGTTTCTCTTTTAAAGATAGGGATAACGCTTGCAATGCAGCCAATCATCTGTTACCAATCCTTCCCTTAATGAATGATTAAAGATCAACATAAGTGGATAAGCAAGTTGAGCTGACAACTCCCTTAGAAACCTGGGGTGAATAAGGTCTGGTCCAGGGCTGGAATTTTCTTTATTTCTTTGAGTAGTTCTAGAACTTCCTGCAATGTAAACATCTGACGATCTTCATTTCCAGTATTATGGACTACTTTATTAGATTTCCCTGTGTCAGGGAACACTGAGCAAAATGGGTATTAAAATAATTTACAGTTGTTGTATCATCAATGATACAGTAGTTCCATTTTGTACAAGTGGCCCAATAACATGAGGTGCATTGTTTTGCTGTTAATATACGAGTAAAAGGCCTTAGTTTTCTTATTATGAGCTAGTTTGAATTCTAGGTTGTATTTAGCTCTCTTAATCATATTTTTAACCTTTTTTATTTTTATATTTAATTAAATTTTCTGATGATTGTTCTTTTTCAATTGTTTATATGCCTTTTCGTTATATCTACAGTAATTTGTTTCTGTATGCTGATGTTAACAAAGGGGACCTTGCTTTTATTGTTATAGTTCTTTTAAGTGTTATAAACTTGTTTTCTAGATATAGTATTAGTCCTTTTCTAAATGTAGTATTACGTCCTTGAGGATATCCCAAGATTGATTCACAGATTTGTTGAAAAAGGCACTATCCCAATCCAAGGCATCTAGTATATTTTTAATCTGAATAAAATTTGCCTTGCTGTAGTCCCTTATTGTTGTAGAAGACGGCTGGAGAGGAAGAACAAGAGCAGAGTGAGGGTAGACTGTAAAACATGGATGGTCATGCTAATGAATGTCTGTAGCCCAGGAAATAAGGTTCCAGACCTGGAGACCTTGTTGGCAGATGCAGACCTTGGTAAGCAGCAATAACAGAGACATGGTACTCTGCTAATCATGGCTGGGAAGTCAATGTACAGGCTATACACTGTTCAGGAGGAACACAGAGGGTAAAAGAGTGGGAGAGTGGCCCTGTACATCAGAGATGATATAACGGATACAGAAGTTCAGGCAAGACGGGGAGGCTGAGGTAATGTTGGTCACCCTGTAGCCAGGAATGGAACAGCAATATGCACAGTGGTAATCTACAGAGCCCTGGCACAGAGGAAGGAAGTAGACAGGGAGCTAGTGGAGAACATACACAACATGGCAGCTAAAGGTGAAATCCTGCTACTGAGGATTTCAATATGCTAGATGTGGACTGGGTCACCCAGATGGCTGCTTCAGCCAGAAGCACAGCCATCCTTGAATCTATACAGGGGTTGGACTCAGATAGCTGGTGCACGAGCCAATCTGGGACAAGTCAATTCTGACCTGGTATGGACCAATGGGAACAGAGCTGAAGAAATACAGATGGAAGGGCACACTGGGATCCAGTGACCACCACATGGTATAGTTCAGCATGGAGACATGGACTCAATTAAGCCACACAACGGCAAAGGTATTAGATTTCAGGAGGTGGATTTCACTGAAATGGGTAGATGTAACAAGCTGTTCTGGGAAGTGAGAGGTAATAGAGGGGTGGAAGAACAATGGGAGAAACTGAAAGGAGCCATAGTGGAGATAACAAATCAATGCATTAGGATAGTGGCCAAAAGGAAAAGAAGAAGGAAACCACTATGGTTCTCCAAAGAAGTGGTGGACAAAGTCAGGGCTAAAGGCTGATTTTCAGGAAATATAAGGGAGCCAGATGGAGGACGAGGGAGGTGTACCTTGAATGTCTAAGGAAAGCAGGGAAGGCTGTTAGGAGGGCAAGGTGCAAACAGAAGAGGGCTTAGCACAGTCTGTAAACAAAGGGGTAGGCATTTCATAGATACATCAGTGAAAGAAGAAAACTCGGGAGGATTGTGATGCTCAAAGGGAGAAGAGAGAGTGTAAGGAGGGATCTGGACAAGGCAGAAATACTGAACAAATACTTCTGCTCAGTATTCACTAAGGAGGGGAAGGTAAAGACCACAGTTGGGATGCAAAGGCAATGGGGAAGAGGTGGACACCAGTCCATTCACAGTAGAGAGTTCTGGAAGAACTTACAAAGCTGAAGATGAATACAGCCTTGGGGCCAGACAACATCCACCCAAGGATATTAAAGGAGCTGCAAAGGAACTAGCAGCACCTCTGGCACCCTTGTTTACAGGTCATTCAACATGGGTGTCATTCAGAGGACTGGAGGAGGGCACATGTAGTCCCACTGCACAAAAGTGGCAGTAGGGAGGAGGCGGTGAACTACAGGCCAGTCAGCCTCACCTCAGTGGTGGGAAAGATCATGGAGACACTGCTGAAAGAAAGGATAGTGGCACATATGGAATCAGAAGTCTCAGGATCTGAGGCAACATGGATTCACAGCAGGAAGGTCATGTCAAAAGAATCTAATAGATTTTTTTGATTGGGTGACTAGGGAACTAAATCAGGGAGGGACGGTAGATGTCACCTACCTAGATTTCAGCAAAGCCTTTGACACTGTCCCACATAGAAGGCTGACTAACAAGATGGGTAGTCTGGGCATGGGAGACAAAGTGGTGAACTGGGTTAGGAACTGGTTAACAGATAGGAGACAGAGGGTGGTGGTGGTAAATGGGGTACAATCTGGGAAGGGGGTGACCAGTGGGATACCACAGGGATCAGTATTAGGACCAGTCCTGTTCAATGTCTTCATTAGTGACATTGCAGAGGGGCAGGAAGGAAAGGTCTGCAACAGGGTGGATACTCCAGAAGGGTGCAGAAAATAAAGAGGGACCTGGAGAAGCTGGAAAGATGGTTGGAGATGTGACAACTGAGGTTCAATACAAAGAAGTGCAAAATAATGCACCTGGATAGAGGCAACCCTGGGGAGAGCAACAGGTTGGGGAGGACTGACTGTCACTAAAGAGGAAAGGGACCTGGGGTTATCATCTCCGATAACCTTAGGTATCAAAGTAGTGTACAAAGGCGGTGGGAGGGCCAGTGGCATGCTGGGGTGCATAGGCAGGGGTATCACTAGCAGAAGGTGGGAGGTGGTGATGCCATTGTATAAAACATTGGTAAGGCCTCACTTGGAGTACTGCGTGCAGTTCTGGAGGCCACACCTGTGCAAGGACATAGATAAGGTGGAGACTATCCAGAGAAAGGCAACAAAGATGATGCAGGGCTTGCACCACAGAACATATGAGGAGACAAGGGACTATATGTACTCACTGGAGGAGAACAGACAGTGGGGAACATGAGTTGAAACTTTCAAGTACATCAAGGGCATAAACAAAGTGCAGGTAGGGACCTTTTCCAATGTAGACATAGTACTAGAACAAGGGGCACAATATGAAATGGAAGGGGTAGATTAAGAGGTAATGTAAGGAAGTATTTTTACACAGAAAGGGTAGTCGATGGCTGGAATAGTCTGCCACAGGAGGTAGTGGGTCAAGCACAGTGGAGGGTTTAAGCATGCCTGGAACAGGCAAAGGGAAGCCTGAGAGGGGTGGAAGTGATGAAAAGCCATTGATCACATAGGGTCAGTGGCACATACAATGTATAGGGCCTACTACGGGCAGATGAGATAGGCCTAGCGGTCTTTATCTGCCAACAATTTCTATGTTTCTATATTTCTGTGATGTTTGGACCTTGTTGCCATTATTTCAAAAGATACCATGTTATGGTTGCTATTACCCAGGGAGGTAGGGATCTTACATCGTAGACTTCTGCTTCTTGACTGGTTATTATTAGGTCTAAGATGTTAGTACCTCTCAGTTCATTAACCAATTGTTCAAGTCCATTTGTAATAAGGGTGTAAACAAACACACATTCAAATTCATTTGACCCTATTAGATTAACCCAGTCAATACCAGGAGACTGAAGTCACCTACAACTGAAACCTCACCAAGGTTAGATGCTTGAGATATTTCATTTAGAAGCTGGGTATTATATTCCTGGCTTGAAGATGGAGGTTTGTAGCAATTACCTAATATAAGTTTAGCTTGACCTTAAACTGAATACTCAGCCAAATACTTTCGATAGACTCATTAGTGGGATTAGGTGATGGGAGTAAATGGGAAGTGATGTTGTTTTTAACATAAATACAAACTCCACCACCTGTTCTGTCTTTTCTATAATTATGGTATAATTTGTAATTTGGCAAGTTATTCATCCATTGTAATGCATCATCCACCATGTTTCAGTAATTGTAATGATAGCCATATCATTTTGATCATGTGATGCTATTAATTCCACCATTTTATGTTGATTTAAGCTTCGTGCATGCAGCATAAGGATTTTGCACTTGGTGTCCTTACCTGAACTTCCTATATTTAGAGAAGGACCCTGAGCTGACCCTCCCCATTTAATAGTTTAAATGCCCACTTATTAATCTTTCAATTTGGCGTCTCAACATAGTACTACCCTACCTGCTGACATGAGGCCATCCCAGCAGTAAAAGTAGTGTCTACCATTGCAGCATTCACAATTTGTAATACACAAATAATTGTCTGATAGACACCATTTCCTAAGCCATTCATTAACCTTTAATTTTTGATGTCATAGAATAACTGGCTCTAGGGACAGGTTGGATCTCAGAGATATGTATCTTGCATCCTTTTTCTTTTAACAGGTTGCATAATGTGATGAAGTCCTTTTTAATGTTTTCTGGCCCTAGGAACTGATATTATTAGCTCTTACATGTAGTATAACTAACGAGTTATCTCCAGCATCTTTAATATATTTGTCCATCATGGAAGTTAAATCAGAGATATTTGCTCCTCTATAACTGCAGCAAGTTTTCTTTGCCTCGATTGCAGACTATCCTGTCAATATGTTTAATCATTGAATCACCTAAGATGAACAACTGATGTATTGGGGTTGGGCAGTGGTAACATTATTTGGGTAGTCTGCATGGCCGGGTGGGTGAGGGTTAATGTTGCTGGCTTGTTCGAATTGTATTAGAGGCATAGATGGATTGGTTTCTATAGCTTCCCTTGATGTTTAGGTGCCCTGCAATCAGCATCAGGAGATATTAGTGCAGTACATCCAGGTAGGGTAAAGGGGCAGTCATTGCTGAGGTCAAGGTGATGGGTTTGACAATCATGCTCGGTGTGAGATTATCACAAGGACCCCCTGATTTTGATCATCTATGCTTGTTTGAATATGTTTCCACAAACTTCCATCAGTGGTGACCTTACTAGCTGATAAAATATTCTCATCCCCTGTCAATAATATCATGTTCTAAGGCGCAAATCTATCTGACAGTGGCAGAGTATGTAACTGTGCCTTGAGCCCCTTTATAGTAACGTCTGCTAACAACTTGTGTCCACTCAGAATCATCCTCCAGTTCTTCATCCTCTTCTATAGTTCTTTTCCTAACTGGCATTCCTTGAAGTGGACTAGTTGAAAGTTCATTAGTAGACCCACTATTAGTGCAGTTTGAGGTTGTAGCTACACATATCTCAGGTATATTTCTTAGTATCTATTCGGTCCTTGCACATAGGTTGGTACCCTGCATGCCCATAGTATTACCATTCATAACTTGAGCCTGATCTCCTAGGCAGTTAAACCTGGTAGCCATATCCTTCTGGCTTCATTCTAGCCTACCAATTTTCATTAAACTTATTTATTTCCAGTAGCAGCTCATTATTAGTTATAAATTTTCCACAAATAAGTTTTGTATTTAGTGATGTCATCCACCAGTTTATACATTTTACAACTGCTACATAGGATCCCAGTATCCCCATCTAGGGTTATAATGGTAGAGGCTAGAGGCTAGAAAGCTGGAGACATCAGTCACCACACTAGCTTATGAACAGGTACAAATTTCTATGCATCAGGAAAACACTGAGAATCGTGGTCACTGTAAAATATAAGAATATATGCTTACTAGAGGGGAGGACTCAGACATTGCTGCCTTTGTTGATCATTTGCTCCATTCTAAACTAGATCTTGGCCCGGACTTTCCCCTCAACATAGAGTGCATAGGCGCTAGGCCCTAAGCCAGCCTGGCCTGATCGCAACCTCGTTCAGTGGTGATTCGCTTCTTGAACTATGCCACAAAGGGTCAATTGCTGCAGAAGGCCTGGCAACAGCAAAATATAATGTACTCCATTCATCGCTTGTTTTTATAATGATTGTGCTCAAAAACTCAGCATTTAAGGAGAGAGTACATGCCTGTCTTCCCACAGCTGAGATCACATGGTCTGAGATTTCACACACCTTATCCTGCAAAATTAGTGGTACAGTTCCGATTGGCCCAGTCACTTACAATAATGCTTTAGGGCCAAGGCAGACTTGAAAGTCAGAGAATTTATATTGAATGAGACCGAGGGTGACTAATAGAAATCAGGCAGTCAACAACCGATGAACCTAGGATTTGCCTCTTCCGCTAGCTGAGATTCTTCAAAGACTCCACCAATTCTGCAACCCTGCTCTGGGTCAGGACTTGCAACTCATACCACTATGATAAAGGGAATTACAGGCCTCGCTTAATTGAACTACATCTAGCAACTGACAGGTTGGTTGAGAGGCATCACCAGTAGAAAACAGGAAGTTATTATCCCTCTGTACAGACAGCTGGTGAGACCCCATCTGAGTACTGTGTGCAGTTCTGGAGACCCAATCTCCATAAAGACATAGACAGGATGGAAGCTGTCAGAGGAGGCAACTAAAATGGTGCAGGGTCTGCACCGGAAGACATATGAAGAGAGACTTATGAGCTTAATATGTATAGCCTCGAGGAAAGGGGGAGAGGGGGACATGATAGAAACTTTCAAGTACCTCAAGGGAATCAACAAAGTCCAAGAGGTAGCATCTTTCAAAAAGAGTGTGCAAGAACAAGAGGGCACAATTTGAAGATGGGGGGCAGCTCAGAGGTAATTTAAGGAAGTATTTTTCACAGAGAGGTTGTGGATGCATGGAGCGGCCTTCGGAGGAAGGTTGTGGAGTCAAAATCAGTGGTGGAATTCAAGCATGCATGGGACAGTCATAAGGCAATTCTGGGGGTGGGGTAAGAAGAAGTAGGCTGCTGGTTAACTAGGATCTGCAGCTTATCCAGTAGGTAGGAAATGGGCAGACTGGGTGGGCCAAGCGGTCCTTATCTGCCATCAAATTCTATGTTTCTATGTTGGGCAGGGATGTGGGCTGTTGTCTGGGGGTTCGGGTGGCTGTCGATTGCCCTGGGGGATTGTCTTGGTCAACCGCATTATAAATAAATACATATATTGAATTTTTCTTACTATTCCATATAGCCAGCTAATGGTGGGAGGTAAATTCAGACCAGTTGACCAAGGAATAGAAATGTTGGTGTGTCCTACCTGGGGCTGTCCCTCCCCTGTGGCCTTTGCCAGATGTGGCACCTACCCTGTTAATCCAACTACCTTTCCTATATGAGAAGAGGAACTTATGTGGTTGCTGGAGGATCTGGTGGCAGTATGTAACTTCCTTCATTCCTACAATATTGACTGTTTCTGATCTTGAGAGCAATGTTTGATAATCCCTCGATTTAATTATCTGATTTGGGATGCTGTGCAGCTACCCAGACAGTGGAATGACATCGGATGACTTTTAATGTTTCAGCTAATTAAGGGCTATTGGGACTGGGAGCAATACAGACTAAAACAAAATGTCTGAAGAGACATTTTGGGGCTTCAGTAATATTGCCCCTGTTTTGACTGGTCCTCCAGCCTTAGCTGTTACCATAACAGGGAAATACTGCTCCTGTTCTTGGCTATGCTTCAAATTTTGGATAGTCTGGAGGTGGTAGGATGGTTGTCTGAGAGGTGGTCACTGTGGGTCATCATGGGAGAGTCATCTGGACCACTGATATAGTAGGTTACATATTAAAACACTTGGGATTTCTATATCTCATTTTGGGTTGGTGGCCCAAGGCAGTGGTCAGTGGTCCTGGTGTGCCTCTGGGTGGAACCTTAGTACTTCCTGTCCCCATCCATGTCCAGGCATTGCCCTGAATCCCCAGGGATCTTGGTAAGCCCTGACAATTAGACCACACATTAGGTCGACCACTCAGATTATTGGGTCAGGGATATACCTCCAGCATTTAAAGCAGGTGTGGTGTAACACTTGTACTACTATAAAGTAATGGAAATCAACTCATGAGTTCGAATAAGGCCTAGACGACTTTAGCAGAGTTACCAGAGGGTGCTATTGGTTTTTTTCTGTTTTGCTGTGGGGGAGGCGAAATATTTAAATATTTTTATTGGAGTAAGTTTGCATCCCGAACAGTTACCTAACTTTCAGAGGGTGAGATTTATCCCAACATGGGTGCTTGAGTAAGGTATAATAACCTGGTTAGTCCCCTTATTCCTTCTGGTGACTACATTTATACCCCAGACAGAGCTTTTGTAAGCTTCTGCTCTAACAGCTTTGGTGGGAGATCATAACATAAACTTGAGGCGTTCTTCTATATCAATTAATCAAAGGGGTAGGATATTCCTCTCTCTAACCCTACTCCCCGCCCCTTACTGGAATCTCTGATGATAATGAGAAGCAGAAGGGAGGAGTATGGAATAAATTGTTCAGAGTGGTATAACAGTTCCTTGTTTAGGGAACTTCTAGATGGCGAAGATGGGCTTTGCATAATTCTGTAACTGAGTGAGGGAACTCTATGACTTTTACTTAAAGGTAGGAGGTGATGCAATATTTTGAGACTAGTTGAGTGAGGGCCCCTTGCATCTATTAGGGTGCAACCATGATGTCACCACTGTGGGGTTATTGTTGTTAATAGTGGTGATGTCACACTTGAGACTCTTTTCGCCTTGCAGGGGTTGAAACCACTGCAGAGAGGTGTATTCCCACTGTCCAGATGGGCTCACCATTGAAGCTTCCCTTTCAGGACAGTTAAGGTGGATGTGTTTTCCAGCCTTCCTTTTGGAAGTCACACTGTGGATAGTTCTTGATTTAGGTTTGTTCCTAGTTATAAGTTATAACCCTCCAATATATTTGAGGGCAATGGGGGGTTAAGGGCTAATTTACTGTTTAAAGTTACAAACTTTTTATTACTATTATGTTCACACAGATGACAAAAAGAGACACAGGAAGTTAATAAAGGTCACATAGATTATTTTATTTACAACACCAAAAGCAAGAACAAGAATAAAGCTAGTTGTGGATTCACAGGGGACACCAGCCTTTGGTTTCCTTGTCTACTGCTTTGGATCCTTCAGGATGGCAGGACAGGGTAGGTCTATCTCGAGGTCTGCAGGTAGCAGATGGTGTGGTGGGTGGTAGATTTGAAACATGGAGCGCTGACTGGAGCAGTCCTTTCCTTTGTTTATAATGTTGACGTCAGAGAAACCTATAAATATATTTTCACAAAATGTTAATGGACTTCATAGCCTGATCGAAAGGTCAAGGCATGCAGTACCTAAAAAGTCAATCAGCTGAGCTCTGTTTCATTTAAGAGATGCACCTCTCGAATCCAAACATATAACATTAAATGGAGACAGAGGTACAGAGTATATGCCTCCTCCTATTCTAGTGGGCATAGGAGAGGTGTAATAATCTTAGTCCCTCATACTACATCATTAGACATCCACAAAGTTATAGTGACCCTCAGGGAAGTATGTTATATTACAAGAGACATTATATTATATTCTAAAGCAGTGACCTTGGTAAGTGTTTATCTGTCACCCCAGTCCTCAATCCGTGTGGCCCGCTCTTCCTAGCTAAGGTACTGGAGATGCTTGAGGGTGTGTTGATAATGGGCGGAGATTACAACATGACATGGTCACAGGAAATGGACACTAGTAATCCTGGCTCTCATAAATCTTCTAATGCCTCCATATTTTGAGAAGCTCCTTTGAGCAAATGGGCCTTACAGATGTTTGGAGGTCGATGTTTCCTCCCAGCAGGGATATACGTATTTCTGCCCTAGATTCCACAGCTAGTCTAGACTAGATTATTTTTTATAATGTGTGAACATTACACCATAGTTAGAGATATAACACTGGGGCCTCATAATCTCTCAGAGTACCACCCTTGATCCTTAATTTGGACATGAGTAAACAACGAAAACCATCATTATGGTGTTTAAATCCCTCACTTTTGAAAGACCAACAATTTGTAGATACGATGCAACAAAGAATGCAGGTTCAGAGACATCGATAAGTATACTCTGGGATTCTATTAAAGTAGTGCTCTGAGGAGAGATTATAGCCGACAGGCTGAACGGTAATATCAAGAATTAATGCAACACTTCAACAATACCAAATGTTATACAGAGACAGGAATAGGGAGCTGCGGCAAAATTAGAGACACACAAAGTGCTGTCCAGAAATTGATGGACTGGAAGGTCCAACAGACATTGCAATACTTAAATCTGACCAGCTATGAAGGGGGTACTTGGGGAATGCATGCTCTTGCACACAAACTCTGAATTGTAAAAATGTCCACAGTTCTAAAAATAAAACAACATAATACCAACATCTTAACATACAGAGAAGAGGAAATCCAAGACACCTTCACATCCTATTACCAAACTCTTTACAGGTCTGACTGTGAGTCTTTCTCAAAGGCTAGGAAAGAGTTTCTATCTAAATTATCTCTTCCACGGCTAAATGAAACTCAAAGGTGGGATTTGGAGAGGCTGATAGGAGCAGACAAGATTCTTTCCCACATCCAGGCCAATAAGCTCCATAAGTGTCCTAGGCCTGTTGGGTTTGGACCATAGTGTTACAAAATGTTTCAAATTTATTATTACCCACAATGCTGTCTGCGTTGGGCAGGTTGTGGAGGGTGAGGATCCCCGCCATCGTGGACATATGCCGTTATCGCCCATCCCAAAACCGGATAAGGATACCATGGAACCATCCTTTACTTACCAATTTCAGTTCTTAACACAGATTATGAAATTTTATGGCAAACTGGGTGACCAGACTGGAAAGAAGAGTACAGTCCCTGACCCATCCCGACCAGTCTGGTTTTATTAAATTCTGGAATACCTTGGACAATATTTGATGGGCACTACTGTTGGCAGAATACATTCAGACAAGACAAATACCAGCTGTCTTCCTAAGTCTGGATGCAGAGAAGGCATTCAACAGGTGTCCTGGCAGCTTTGTGGGACACCCTGTCAACCTTCCACTTTCTGGCAGTATTTATAAAGTGGCCCCAGAACATCTACTTTGAGCCCTGAGCTTATGTTAGAGTTAATGGAGCCATAACTCATGTCACGTCTCTAGTGGGAACAGGCATGTTGCCCACTGTCTCCTGCTGTTTGCTCTTTATATTGAGCCCTTGCTGTCAGCAATTTGGGGGAGCAGCGACTGAGGGAATACCACTGGGACAAATAGAATATAAACTGGGGTCATTTGTGGATGAGGTTCTTCTTACAGTGAGTTCCCCTGAAGAGTCTATCCCAGCGCCTGGTCCATTCTAGATCAGTTTGAAATGGTGGCAGGTTCTAAATTAAACAAGATCAAAACAGAAATACTAACATATAACTTAAATATATATATAATAAATAAATTCCAGTTTCTACAATAAATAAACTTCTCCCCATCAGAGACATTGAAGAGGGCTCTTCCACTGCATTGGCACAAGTTATCTATTAAATACCTGGGGATATATATGCCCAAAGATTTAAAAAAATTAAATTATTTACTTATGAACCCATAACACAGGCAATACAATTGGACTTAAAGAAATGGAGTAACTTATGGCTCTCATTTTTTCAAAATAAAGACAATATGAATAAATATCCTCCCCCATCTGCTTTATTTATTCCAGACCATCCTGTACTTTCTGGCACAATTTTATTTTAAATCATGGCATACTATGTTTTCCGATGTTGTATGGGGGCCAGCGATCGAGAATTTGTCTCTCCATTCTCCAGTTGTTCGTGGCTCAGGGTGGGACTGAACCTACCGAACTTGTAGTGGTACGATACTGTGGCCTTCCTCCAGATAGCCTTTCAGTGGATAACAGAGCACTTCCGATTGCCCTGGAAGGATATAGAATTTTCACTCAGTGATTTATATGTCACATTCCGGGTGTTGTTTGCTTCGAGGGGAACACCTCACCTCTCAGGAATTTTATTGATATAACTTCTCGAGTTTTAAGAGTATGGCTTAAACTTTGAAAGCTTTCTAAATTTCTAGACATTTTTTATTATATCGTCTATTAAATGCTGATATGGGTTTCTTACCAAACCAATTAGATACTACATTTAAATAATGGCGCCGTATAGGACTACATTTTATTTACCAGTTTATGAACAGGGAGGGGTGGTGCCTTTTGAGGTATTGTAATGAACTTGTGGGCTGACCTTAAGAGACCACTACCGCTATTTACAAGTGAAAGAATATTTTCAACAACAACCAGAATGACATACCAAATTAACAACCTGAAACCCCCATTCCTTGAATTGCTAACTCAACATAGTGATGGGCACTTAGGAACTCACCTAATAGGATAGCTATACAAAACATTAAGGGACATACTGGGGAACACCACTTGCTCAATTTGGATGGCTGAAATGGTGACTTGGGTTCTCAGATCTCTCCTGAGGTGTGGTCTGGATCGGCATTCTCAGCAGTAAAAATTACAACCCTAGTTCCATGGCATGAATTTGCATGGAAATGTAGAAGCAGATTTTTTAAGGCCCTGGCAATTCTCACCAAATACTTACCAGCCCAATGTGGTCACTGCTGGAGGGCTGTCAGTGTAGGTTAGCTGATTTAGCACATATTTTCTGGTCATGCCCTTCCTAACCCAATTCTGGTGCTCCATTCAGAACAAAGCGAATGATTGCTTGGGAGAAAATGTAGAACTCACTGATGAAATGGTCCTTTTAAAGATTATGCCCCGCACTCTCCCCATGGCATAAAACATCGCTACCAGTTCTTTTGTTGGAAGCAAAGAAGGCAGTGACAAACGAAATGAAGAAGCCAGTGGTTCCACTGTACCAGACTGGAGATCGATTGTGCACTCTGTTTATCAGAGAAGTTATCTGCAGGTTTGTTTGTAAAATTCTGGCCTTTACAACTAGATGGCAGAAGGCAGGCAAATTTTGTTTAAAAGATGCCCAATCCCGAAGGCTCTGCAGCGTACATAAAACCAACCATAAAGTAATCATCAATGAATAACAATACTCATAAAAGCTATAATACTAATTAAATACAATTCAGTAAATAAATAAAATAAAAATTGGGACAGATAGTGTAGCGAGAGAGCAGGGCGATATTACAGAACTGGGTCAGGAAAAGCCTGCATAAACAAGAAGGCCTTGAGGTATGCCTTGAAAACCTATACTGAGGGCCTCCCTTATAGATGGAGAAAGCAAATTCCACAGGATGGGGCAAGTGACACTAAAAGCTCTGTTGCGCCATTTTACCTCGTCCTGGGAATCGGAAGGAGACCCCTCAAGGAGGAAGACGGAGGGCGGACTGAGGTAGTAGGCATAAGAAGGTCTGTCAGATAACCAGGGCTCAGGCCATGTAGGGCCTTAAAGGTGAGCAAGTGGGGCTGGCTCAGTGGTGCTGAGGGTTGAGGTGCTGGACACCACACCTTGCACCACATGGGTGATCCCGATTTGGGAACGAGCCTGGGGCACTGAGGGTTGGCAGGGAGGGAGGGATTGAGCATCGGAGGACTGCTCTTCTCTCCCAGGGAGGGATCAGGGCTTCTCCAGCACAGTTGGGACCCACAGTGGAGACTGGCAGTACTACTAGTGTAGGAGAAAAATACCAGGGAGAAGCACAGTGGACATCTTACGGTAGCCGTACTGACATCACTCTTGACTGTGCTTCTGGCAGAAACTACATACAAAATACCTCAGCCGAGGATAGGCGAAGGCACCTCCTGTGTCTCGACCTCACTCCCCGCCATCAGGCTGTCTATCCAGGGCGCCCCCGACTCCAGCTCAGTGCATTTATCTCTCAGATAGAGTGCCAGGGCATATGGTGGTCCTACCGGGGGCTCAGAGCAGGAATCCACTGGGCTGGGTTGGCCTGGTAAGAGAAGAGCTTCAGACAGGGAGGTAGAGTCGTGGGCACTGGAGGCAGCTGAAGAGGTTCCTCGGACTCAGAGAATAAACAGTGTTAGAAAAAAAAGGCGAAGCAAGCCCACCTTAGAGGATCCTCCACCTGACTGGCAGCCAGTACAGTTCACTCGGCACCGGGGTGATGTGGCAGTACTTAGACTGCCCTGTCAACAACCTGGCAGCTGTGTTCTGCACCAGCTGAAGTTAGTGAAGGGTACCTCCTGAGACACCAAGATAGAGCACATTACAGTAATCAAGCCTCGATATCACAAAGGCGTGCATTAAGGTAGGGAGGTCCTGGGCGGAACGAGGGCCTAATCCTGGCAATATTCCTCGGATGGTAAAGCTGGTATGGACCACAGCTGATACCTGAGCCTCAAGTGTCAAACCACTGTCCAGAATAACACCCAGAGAATATCTTTATTTAGACTATATGAAAATGGACTGCACAACTCCACCAATCAAAATTGTAAATGTGACTTTTAAAACAATACCAAGAATGGGGTCTGACAACATTGACATGAAACTGTTGGTGCTGGCAATCAATGAAGTCTTAGTTCCCATCACTACAATTTTCAATAAATCCTTCCAGCTCGCAAATTCCCTTCTCCTTGAAACAAGCACTGGTGACCCGGTGCATAAGGAGGTGATAGGTCACTGACTGCAAACTACAGGCCCATCTCTGTCCTCTCCCCTCTTTAAAGCACTGGAAAGGATTGTGGCAGATGAATTTACTGACTATATTAACAAATACCAGCTGCAGTGTCCCCAGCAGCATGAATGTAGGAAACTCCACAGCACGGACACTGCACTGATGGATTTCACTGAGTATGTCCATAAGGCATTGAATGAGGAAAACTGGTTGGGTCCATCTTTATTGACCTAACAAAGGCATTGACACAGTCTGCCACCCTCCTCTTGTCTCAACTGCATATCCTTGGTGCTTCCCCAAATGCCGCTATAGGTGCCAGGACTACCTAACCTCCGGTCTCAAAGGGTCAAGATAGGTCACTCCGTATCTGATCCAAGGAAGTTCTAACTAGGGTGCCTCAAGGGTCCATCCTGGGTCCACTGCTCTTCAGCATGTTCCTGAATGACCTACCTGATGCCTGCACTAGCAAAGTCATTCTATCACTGATGATGCTGTCTTACTTAGCTGTCACTCTCACACAGAGCACCTACAGGCAGAGCTACAATCATCCTTCCAGCAACTGGAGACCTGATTCTATTCCCAAAGTTGCTACTAAAACAAAAACAAGATGATGCTCCTCTCTAGCCCCAACTAAAGGGAGAAGCCCAGAACTGACAATCACAAATCACCTGACTGCCCCACTGGAACAGGTTCACTCCTTCAAGTACCTGGTTGTCATTGTGGATGATACCCTCTCGTATGTTCAGTACATTGACATGGTGGTGAAAGCTGTGAACACTAAATTAGGGATCTTGTTTAGGCACAAGAAAATCTAACTGCTGAAGCCCTCCGGCCTCAGTCTCAGCTCTGTCCTCTCCCTGGTCGACTACGGGCTGGTGATTTACGGCTAGCCACTGATATGGCCCTCAAAAGGATTGCCACTGCCCTTGACAAGGCTTTGCAGACTATTGCTAAATGCTGACCGCTTCATGCTCACTTGTACCTCTATGGTCTGGCCCACATACTACCGCTTCAATACAGAATCAGATACCAAACTTGCCTGCTAGGGAGAAAGGCCATGCTCTCCCTAACCCCTACTTGCATTGCAGACCTGGTAAAGGAAGCAAGCTCAAATACAACACACAAGAACAGTGACAGCACAGTTTGATGTCCCATTTCGTAGAACTTCCCTAGGACAAAGATCCTTCATGTACGAGCTCCACTATGGCTAAATGAGATCCCTGCTGCAGCTCTTAATACAACAAATGTTTGGTCCTTTAAAAGAGAACTGAAGCAATACCTGCTGAACTCAAATGCCTGTGACTGCCTTACCGGAATCCATATCTTCAACCTGGATACTACCCCTCTTTAACACCTCTGGCTCCCTTACCTGAGTCCATATCCTTAGCCAAGATACCCCCTCGTCTGTCTGAGCTTTTCTCCTGTTTTACCTACCCTGGACCCCACCTGCCATCCCTTGCCACCCCCAGCTCCTCCAACTCCCTCCCCTCCATACTCCCCAACACCTCCCTTTCCACCCATTCCCCAAATATTCTCCTTCTCCCAATTCCTTTCTCTCTCTCTCTCTCTCTCTCTCTCCCCTCTCTCCTCCTCCTCTCTTTCTCTCTCTTTTTCTCTCTAATCTACCCCTCGTTTGCACTCTCCCTCCCTTTCTTTCTTCTACCCTTTCCAATACTCTACCTTGACAGGCCCCTGGGGCAGCTGTGCCTAGGTTGCTGTTTGGGAAACAGTCACACTCTCCCCTTTCTTTTCTCCTACCTTTTCCAATTTTCTACCTTTTGACAGGTCTCTGGGGCAGCTATGCTGTACATTGCTAATTGGGAATCTCCTCCCACTGTTTAATTTCAGTTGTCTAGGTTACTCAAATGTATTATTTATCTATTTTCTGTATTACATAGCAATCTTATGTTTTGTGTTAACTATCAAGTTTTATTATGTCTCTGCTCTTTTACATAGAACCTTTGTAAAAGAGTGTATACTCAAAGGTTGTATCTGAATTACCAAATAAATAAATAAAATGTAAACGTATTGTCTCTCAATAAAATGAAATTTAAAAAAACAAACAAAAAAAATAAAACTATCTATTCTCAACATCCATGTTACAAGAAGACCTGCATCTTCAAGGGTTGGATCTTGGCAATCCTGGATATAGAAATATCCCTTAAAGGAAAGGTCCTGAAGCATTGCAGTTCTAACTTGATCAGAGGTCAGATTTAGGTTCTTGCATCATGCTTTCCTAATTAAATTAGCACTTTATTTCTGATTGATAATCACGTTGTTTTCGATAGAGACCTCTTTTACAAATAAAGGGGACCTCCATGGGAGCGATATAATTTATATCTAGGAGAGTAGTAGAACAAATTTGTGTACAACAAACATTTTAACCCCTTTTTCGATAAAATGGACCTGTACTGTCACTATATGGATGCTATGTTTCTTGTTTGGTGAGGTGCAGACTCTCGTTACTTGCCTTTAAAGAGCATTTGGAGCAAGTAACCCACGCTGCATTTCACTTTGAACTGGAGCCAAAAACAGATAAACTTTTTGTTTAATGATTGTAGTAGGAGAAGATGGCACATTATCTACTGATTTATATAGGAAAATCAGTGACGCAATACTGTTTTGGGAGCAGAAAGGTGTCACCCTAGCAGATCATTACAAACTTGCCAAAGGGGCAATTATAGAGAGCCCGTGTAATTGTAGTAGTGATGGCTGTTTTGAAAAGGTCAGAAGAACTGGCTACTAGATTAAACATCAAGAGGGTAGCATCTTTCAGAAAAGAGATGTGCAAGAACAAGGGGACACAATGTAAAGATAGAAGGGGGTGGTTCAGGGGCAATGTGAGGAAGTATTATTTCACAGAGAGGGTAGTGGATGCATGGAACAGCCTTCCTGAGGAGGTTGTGGGGTCTAAAACTGTGGGAGAATTCAAGAATGCATGGGACAGACATAAGGCAATTCTTGTGAGGGGTAGGAAGAAATAGGCTGTTGGTTAACTAGGATCTACGGCCTATCCTGTAGGTAGGGAAATGAGCAGACTAGATGGGCCCAAGCGGTCCTTATCTGCCGTCAAAGTCTATGTTTCTATGATTATCCCTAGGAATATATCATACAAGGCAGAAAACATGGGGCAGCTCAGGAGTGATCTATATTAATTTATGATCAATTAAGCAGGAAAAATAACCTAGGGACTAGTTTTATTACTACTTATAGTCCACAAGTGTGGCAGATATGCGAAATATTTGAAAAAAGACTGGGTGAGTCTTAAGTTACAGTAGATTCTTCTTTACATGAAATAGTTAATGAGGGTCCTTTATTCACCTATAGGGGAGCAAGAAATAAACCTACTTGGTTATTAACCACCTGCCAATCAGAAGTCTTTAGCTTCTTGCCTGGAGCATGAGAATCACCACCTTCTTCCTTGTCCAGCTAACAGTGTTCCTCTTTGTGTGTGCTCATCTGGGGATGCCCCATTATGTCCCGTTTGTAACAAGCACTTTGTGGTTCAGTGCCCACCTGCTGATCAGCCATCTCATAGACTTCTGGTTGGCAGGTGGTTAATAAATTGGTTAGGCCAAGCACCTCATGGAAATTATTGATGTGGACACTACAAGCAATGTCAATATGTGACAAGTTGCAAATCAGTACTGAATCCTGAAACAGGCAAAGAATGTGACATTAGGAGATTTGTAACATGATTCAGAGGAACTGTGTACCTACTTTTGTATGAATGCAACACATGCTGTATTGGGCATACAAAAAGGAAATGGAGATTTACAGGTTTAGAATGGTAGAACATATTTGAGCCATACAAACAATGACCATCCATATGCTTTGCCAAATATATTATTTGTTGGACAGATGAGACCAAGCATAAATTTACATTTATAGACCTGGAAAAAGTTCAAAAGAACCCATGGCAGTGGTGACTGGGAGTGCCGCTCAGCCAGAGGAGAATGTCTGGGTATATTTGTTTGGAGCTAGACACTTAACTGGCCTATATGAAAAAATAGAAATAGCATCCCTTTTTGTAGAAGCACTTCTATAGTTCTGTTTTGCCTGTATCAGAGCTATCCAAGTCCAGATAACCAGAGTTCGACTCCACAATAACTCAGATCAACTGAGAAAAGCCTTGACAGCGCAAGAATAAGTATCTGTGTCTCATATCTGGCAAGAATTGTCCTGGAAGGAGTAAGTTAGAGTCTTAAAACCTCTATAATAACAGCAAAGTACCAAACACAATTTCCACTGTCATGCTGGAGACTATGGTTGTATCAGAGCGACACACACCACGTATTCTGGGACTGTCCACCTCTTCAAATGTTCTGGCAATCTCTGGAAGAATGAGAGATAGAACAAATTGTACCTGAAACAGGGCCCCTTACACCACATTGGGCCCTACTTTTGACATTCTCAGATGCAATAACAGACGAATGCAGAAGTACTTATTATCTTTATTTTTGACAGTGGGGAAAATCAGTGATACAGAAATGGTTACAGAACACTCCCCCAACATTACAACAATGGGAAGACACTTGATCAATCTCTATAGAATGGAGAAAATAACATATCCATCTAGGAATCAATTCTGGTGGTCTACCAGCACAGCTGTATGGCTACTGTTTGTACTGCTAGTGACCCGAGTTCAGGAACAAACCCAGGGCATCAGAAGGCTCATTGGGGGAGGTAGGATGAGCATCCACAGGACTACTCTCCTCCTCTGGGGGTACTGGAACCTGGCATAAGTGCAACTTCCAGCAGAGTCTGGGAGTACAGCCCCATCATGGGGACCACATTGTTAGAAGCGACATCAGCAGCTGTCTGTAGAGCATGTTGAGGTGTGTGTACCCGCTGACATCATTGCATGTCTGTATCTCCAGGGGCAACCTTATGCAGGAAATCCCTGAAACAGCCATACATTGATGCCAGGGCCTCGCAAACACTGTCTCTAGCCTGCTCTGGGGTTGATGGGGGACTGGATTAGCATCTCAGTCCTCCCCTTGGGGGTTGGGTTAAGCCCCAGTGTGTGGGGGGGCCATGGTCTTCTGAATTCCCCAGTAGCTACCCAGAGCTAGCACGAGCACAGATCCAAACCTGAAAGGGCCAGACTGGCTGAAATGGGTTACATCCCCAGCCTCCTCAGGTGAATAAATATAATCAATAAAATCTAGCAATCAATTACAAATTTTTCAGAATAGATGGACAGCCTAGATCATGTACATCATTACAAAATGACCAGATTTTGTTCTGTAGTGGACAGTGAGAGTGGAAGTGGGTGAAATGTTTGGTAGGCTGACTAATCAGAAATGTACAGTATATGACTGCCAAGATACACAGGTCATGTTACCTCTGGTCGTATGATAAGTTTAGTTGATAACCTCTGAGGAGCAATTATAAATATAATGAATATATCTTGTGTTCTCCTCTTACTTGAATGTGACATCTCTGTACAACCTGGAAGTGTTTCTTTGAAAAACTTTTAACAAAGCATAAGTTTAAAAAAGAGCTGTCCAAGTTCATGTTGCTTCTAAACACCCCTAAGCTGGTACTTAAAAACTTTGAAATATTTAAATTAGAATTTGTTTTGTACTGTATAAGTAGGAGTTATGCAGTTAGGCGGGAGTATCTTTTTGACCCCCATCTCCCATACCTCTCAGCCCCTGCCTCACAAATCAGGGATATAGCTTAAAAAATGAGAGTCGAAGGACCAGACTCAGGGCACAGCTAAAACATTGCTGATACCGTGCAGGTAGCTGATAGAATAGGGATTTATTGTAAAATGTTTTCTGAGCAAGAACAAGTCTGTAACTATAATGTCTGGTATTATTTTGTGATTACAGTCCCAACAGTTCAGTCACAGAGACCCCAGTTTTTGGAGGGGCAGAGGAATATTTTGAGGCAAAATCATGGACATCCCTGAAAATCAGGGACAGTTAAGAGACAATACCAGCTCTTAGCATTTACTATACCCTCAACAGTTAGTTTTGGTATACAAGTTGCCTGTTGATCTGTTATGTAATGTCTGGAAATATATTATGGTGAAAGAGAAGGAAGTTTTGAGTGTTTTCATAGTTGTTTATAATGGTACAGCAGTCTGTGCTTGGTCTCAAGCACATGAGGTACATGGTTTGAGACCTGAAAGATGATAAAAAAGTTTGTGTCCTCAAAATATCTAGTTATCTACTAATGAGAAAGATTTCTGTGCTTAATAAGAATAGGGCTAACAGTGCAATGGTTAATGCATAGCTTCCAAAGCCAAAGTTCAGGGCTTGGATAATCCATTTTATAAATTTGTGGTCATATTTACTTATGTCTATTATCTTTTATTTTGTTGCTAGATATAATTGTGCTGAAGCATGTTGCAGAAAAGCAAGTATGACGAAGTGGAGATAAAGTAGGGTCCCACGGCTCGGTTCTGGGGCCAGTGCTACTTAACATCTTCATAGCTGATATAGCTGAAGGGGTTAAGAGCAAGATGAGCCTGTTCACCAACAGGACCAAAATAGGTGTGGTGGTGGATAGCGAGGAAGGAGGGAGGTACTCCAGGAAGATTTGGAAAGACTTGAGCACTGCTCAAACACATGGCAGCTGGGTTTCAATGCTAGGAAGTGCAAGGTCATGCACTTTGGAGCCAGAAACCCAGAGTACAGTTACCATTTGGGTGGGAGCAGTTATCCATCTCCGTGGAGGAAAAGGATCTGGGGTGATGGTCACAGGGAATATGAATCAGCACGGTGTAGAAAAGTGCTGCCAAGGCCATTAAAATGTTGGGGTGCATTGCTGGGGGAATCACCTCTAGGAGGAAGGAAGTAATCCTTTACGCTGTACAAATCATTAGTGAGGCCTCACTTGGAGTACTGTGTAAAGTTCTGGTGCCCCTGTTTAAGGAGCGACATCAAGCTTTTGGAGGGGTCCAGAGGCAGGCAACTAAGATGATCATGGGAGGAGAGAAACACTACGAGGACAAGTTGAGGGACCTCAACATGTACTCCTGAAGGATATTTTATTTATTTATTAGAATTTTGGATAAATACCTTTGAGCCAATGGCTCTCAAAGGTTCCACGTCAGTATACAAAGAATACAAGTATAGTTTGTGTGAGATTAGCAGGCAAGCAGTTTGAATACAAAATTCAGTACAGGGTATACATGGTCTAAAAGCTACAGATAATATAAATAACAATTAGAACAACACAATCAGGCATACATTTAAGAATGATGAGTTACAACAAATAATATTTACATGAATTAAAGCTGCCAGAAGGGCATTGTCAAAGGAAAGGTAGAGTGGAAAAACTGAGCTGCTGCCAATTGTGCCAGGTAGCGAGGGAAAGTGAAAGACAGAGTGGGTGTAGAGGGGTAACTGGGAGGGAGGTAGAAGGAGAGGTGGGTGGGTGGCAAGATTGGGGAACAAGTGCAAAAGTGGGTGGGGTGAGCAGGTTAGAAAGGGAAAGAGGAAGGGAGTTGAAGGAGGATAATAGAGGAAGGTGGTGGACCAGGGCTAGGAAGAGTGGCAGGGGTAGACATGGGAGGGTGGTGACAGGCAGAGGTGGTGATAGTAGAAAGGTGGGAATAACAGAAGCGACTATCAGGGAGGTTAGGAGAAACAGTCATAGGCGGCTCTGGACACGGCATTTTCTGTGTGCTTGTGCTTGAGCGAGCAGAGGGTGTCTAAGTTGGTAAGTTAAGCTGCCCAGGAGTTAAACATCTTAGGGGCTCTAACTGCAAAAGACCCTGGTCTTAGGGGTGGTGCAAATTAGCCGGGAACAGACAGAGAATAGTTGTCAGAGCTTTGCAATGGGATGGATGGTTGGCTTAAGAGACTGAACCCAGGGGCACGAGTCCCATCAATGACTTTTTGCTTGTAAACAGGTTTGGAAAGTAGTCCTTCCTGAAGTTGTAGCCAGTTTGACTGTTCGTGAGGGGGTCGAGGTATGCGCAAGGGTGGGCAGCACCAGTAAGGAATCTGCAGGTCCTATTCAGCATTGTAATGATTTGCTGTAGTGCTGTAGCTGAGGCCAGGTCCGGTGTTAGGTACCCGCAAACACCGTGGCCATGGGAGCCCTAAATGTAGCGGGCTACAGGTGGCACAAGTAGCAGGTCTGGCGGCGGGCACCAGCAGCAACCCATTAACCAGCCCAGCAGCATACTTTTTGTCTGTCCCACCCCACTCCCTGCCTGGATCACCACAGTATCCTATAAGAAAATAAAACTGCCCCCTGATCAACATAGCTGAGCAGCATTAGTAGCTGGCAAGCCCTGTGCTCCTCATTGACTGCACTAACGAATTCTCTCCGGTCGCTCCGCTTCCCATCAACGACATGTGATGTCCTTGTCCAGTTGCCCTTTCATGTGGTTTATACTGTGAAGCTTTGCATTTGTTGCTGCCGGCTTCCCATTGTGCCCGAAAATCAGGCCCCGATTTCCGGAAGGAACGCCAAACCATGCCACGCAGTCCATGCCACCATCCTTCCTTCAATTTATCCCAGGTGGCTTTTGTTTCATGTTCCACATTCCTCTATTGTGCTGCACAGAACATGCTGACGTGGGAGGAGGTGCTGTGCTGGAACCAATCACAGGGCTCCAATAGGTCCATCGCTGCTTATTGCACATCCTCCAACTCAGACTTGAAAATTTCTGTCCCCCTTCAGGTCCGTGTCTGCAGCATAAGTCACGGGAGATGGGAGTCTGGAGAGGTAGAGAGCAGCAGAGCAGAGGTAAAAAAATATTGCAGCAGCTGGAGAGGAGCATTTTTGCAATTATATTATTTGTAGTATTGCTCTTAAGATAATTTGTGTCTGAGACTGAGTCTGACAAATTATGCAGTAGTCGGTGGGGCAGTTAAAGAAGGTTTTTTGCAATTTATTCTATTAATTATCTGTTAGAAATGTAATACTTCTAGTGTCTCCAGGTCATTGTGTCTGACAAATTGTGCAGTAGTTGGATTTATACACAAAGATTACTGGGGGTTTGGGGACGGGGAACAGGGAAGGGGTTCAGGGAGGGTGTGGGGCCCATCGAGGGCCCATCTGTGGCCCCAGTAATTGAGTCTGCTGGGGCCCCTAAAGTCCTAACACCAGCCCTGGCTGTGGCTGCTCCATAGATAACAAGCTCATAATCAATGATGGAGACAATAGAGCTGTGTATTGCTAGCTTAAGGGCGTCTGGTGTCAGGCAGTGTCTATGTTTATAGAGAAGGTCTATATGGCTATTTATGGATTTCATAACTGAATCGATATGACTGAAGAAGGACAGAGTAGGGTCCAGGGTTATACCAAGGTATTTGGAAGTCTGTGTCTGGTCCAGGGTCATACCTGAGCTGTTTTTGATAGCCAACTGTTGGTGTTTATGTTTGTTATGTGTGCCATGGAACAGCATAGTCTTTGTTTTGTCAGAAAAGACTTGCCTGCTTCTGTTGGAAGCTGAAAAACTTGCTATGCTGCAGAGAACAAACTAGAACGCATTTGAGGAACTGGGAACCTGGTAAAACATAATTTTTGTGGGACTAGTTAGGAAGGTAAGCTACGTTTTCTACAGAAAGTTTCATTATTTTCTTATTGGCATTAAGAATTGCAGAATTCCATTAAAGTGTAGTAATTTTATAACCAGAGGGGTGAAATACAACTAAAATTGCTTGATTTATGTGCTAGACACATAGGATTTGGAAGGATATTTGTGCAATATTTTAGAAGTGTCCAGCTGGCTGAGCAGTGAGTTCGTTTTATCCCTGGACTCCAGTAGAGTGGTTTGTGTAGGAGCAGTGGTCTAGTAAATTGTGGAGTTGGTTGACTTACTATAAAGGGCAATACTCACCAGGGTGGTGGAGCAGTGGTGTATTTGATTGTTTCTAACAGTCACCAGTGCTTGTGGCCTACCACCCACCTCTCCCCTCACCCTGCCCACCCCAGGCATGGCATTTCTTTTATAGCCAGAGTTCTGACATCACTTCCTCAACAGGTCTTGGGCAGAACTGTCATATTCTAATTACCCAGCACAGTGCATGAAGGGTAAGTACACACACACACACACAAAAAAATTATATTACTCATTATATATTATAAGGAAGAGGGACATGTGGGAGTGGTGCAATGCACTGGCTGTGGGGCATCAATTTTCTGGGAGACATTCTGGAACCTGTGTTGCTGCCCTATTTGCAGACAACTGTCAGCTCTGAGGGAGGAGGTTGCCCACCTCCAGGCTGAACTGGCAAGGACTAAGGAGACCTCCCCACCCAAAGAGCACCATTTCCACAACTACTGCCTCAGAGGTTGCCATGTGTGAAGAGCAGATGGACCACAGTAGGTTCTGGGAGGGTGAGGGTGGTGAAACAGAGGCATAGCCCCCAAGTTGTACCTCTATGCAAATCATATGTCAGTCTGGCAAATCAAGGTTCCTCTATGATGACACCTCATTGGAGACAAGAAGAATGCTGGGGACTTCCACAAGGGAGACCCACAAAGAGTGGCAAGGACACCACAGGGAAAGAAACAGCTTCTGATAGGGGACCCAATTGTCGGGGTGTAGACCTGGGGAAGGGAGGAGGAAGTAAGGTGCCTGCCTGGTTCCATGGCTTGGAGGACAGGAAGCAAATCATCAGGATTGCAGAAGCAGTATCACAGGAGAGGAAACTAGATATCATTGTCTACCTTGGGACAAATGACATAGCTAGGCATGAGATCAGTGCAGTGCAGGATGAATTTGTGGAGTTGGGAGGGGCCTCAGACAGGTAGCAAGCACGGTAACCTTCTCAGAGGTGCTGCCTGTCTATGGCAGGGTGAGGCTAGCGTGCTGCACACCATGCAGTTTAATGAATGATTGCAAAACTGGTGCAGAGCACAGGGCTTTGGCTTCATTGGGGACTGGGGTCCACCTGGAGAGATGAAGGTCTATACTGGCATGATGGACATACTCCTAGGTGACAGGTTTAAAGGCTTCTTGGCAAGCTTTTAAACCAGCCAAGGGGAGGTGCTGATAGGAAACAGGAAAGTTCAAGTCTCCCCACAAAACATGGCAGGTAGTAGGGTAAACACTGGAGTACAGAGCTTGACAGAGGGCAGGACAGGGGTAAATGGAAAAATGGACAAGGGCAATAAGAGCAGGGATAGTGTAAAAGGATAAAGCCAACATTAAATGGAGGGCAATGGGTACCAATGCCCATAGTCTGGGAAACAAGCTTCCACAGCTAGTAGCCCTGATGGAAGAGGAACACTTGGATATTGTGGCAGTCACAGAAACATGGTACACGGAGAACCATGACTGGGATGTCAACATACCAGGGTACACAATCTACAGAAGTGACAGGAGGGGTAAAGAGGAGGTGGAGTAGCTCTCTACATAAGGGAAGGGATCAAAGCTACAGAACTAAAAAGTAAGGGGAGGACAAGAGGTACTCTGGGTCACCTTGGAGACAGGGAATGGCATCACAGTCCGCACAGGAGTTGTATACAGACCCTGCCTCAAGGGAGGAAATGGACAAGAAAATGATAGAGGGCATTCTCAAAATGGCTGAAAAGGGGAGATACTGTTGATGGGGGACCTGAATATGCCAGATGTTAACTGGGCTACATGGACTGCAATTCATCCAAGAGCAGGGTCATTCTCGATGTCCTACAGGGGCATGGCTTAGACAGCTAGTGGTGGAACCCACTCGGGAGGGAGCAATATTAGACCTGGTACTCTCAAATGGAGAAGATCACAAATTTAGAAGTCAGTAGACATCTGGGAACAAGCGACCACTGCACAGTGTGTTTCACAATAAACACAACCATGGTGACAAGCCATACAAAGACAAGAATACTGGACTTTAGAAGGGCTGACTTTGGCATAATGGGTGAATACCTGAGGAATGCATTAGCAAATGGCCAGAAAGGAGGGGTGGAAGAACAATGGAGAAAAATCAAACTGCCATCATGGAGGCAACAAGCCTTGTGTGAAACAAATAAAGAAAACAAAGCAGAATAAAACACCACTATGGTTCTCAAAAGAGGTGTCAGGGAAGGTTAAGGAGAAAAGGCTGCATTCAAAAAGTATAAGGAATCACAGACGAGCACAACAGGGAACTGTATCAATTAAAGCAGAAAGAAGTGGGAAGGCAGTCAGAAAAGCAAAGGCCCAAACTGAGGAAAAGATAGCCAACTCAGTTAAGAAGGGGATAAAACCATTTATAGGTACATTAGGGAGCATAGAAAGGTTAAGGGAGGATAGGATTAACAAAGGAGAGGGAGGTGGGCAGAGGAGACAGTGAAAAGACTGAAATACTGAATGAATACTTTTGCTCAGTATTCACAAAGAAGAAGAGGAGGAGTTACCTAAACCAAACAGTAGAAGCACTCTGGGGGTTGACGCTAGTCCATTATAGAAGAAAGAGTCCTGAAAGAACTCCTAAAACTCAAGGTGGACAAAGCAATGGGGCCTGATGGGATTCACCCTAGAATCCTAAAAGAGCTAAGGAAGTACTCTAGTGACACCACTAACCACACTTTTTAACAAATCATGGGAAGATGGGGTGGTACCTGAGGACTGGTGGAGGCAGATGTGATTCCCTTCACAAAAGTAGGAGCAAGGCAGAAGCAGGAAACTACAGACCTGTTAGTTTGACCTCAGTGGTGGGGAAAACGATGGAATCACTTCTGAAAAAAGAATTGTTCAGTACCTAGAGGCCAGTGGGGCACAGGACCCAAAGCAGCATGGATTCACAGCAGGAAGGTCATGTCAGATGAATCTAATTGATTTCTTTGACTGGGTGACCAAAGTAATAGACCACGGAGGGCTCTGGATATAGCCTACCTAGACTTTAGCAAGGCATTTGACACAGTCCCAAAAGATTAATAATCAAGTTAGCCAGCCTGGGAGTGGGTCTCAGGGTGGTAGCCTAGGTAACAAACTGGCTGCACAACAGGACACAGAAGGTAATGAGTGAATGGAACACATTCTGAAGAAGGGGGGTTACTAGTGGAGTACCTCAGAGCTCAGTACTGGGTCCAGTCCTCTTTAACATCTTTATAGGTGACATTGCAGAGGTCTGGAGGAAAGGTATGCCTCTTTGCAGATGACACAAAGATCTGTAACAGAGTTGATACACAAGGGGGTAGAAAGGATGAGAAGGACTTGGCAAGGTTGGAGGAATGGTCAGACTATGGCAACTTAGATTCAATGCAAAGAGGTGCAAAGTAATGCACCTGGGAAATAAAATCCAGGAGAAGAGTACACAATAGCAGGGGAGGTACTAACGACAACGATAATGGAAAGGGATCTGGGTGTAGTCATATCAGATGACCTAAAGGTGGGTAAGCAATGTGAGAAGTCAATAAGGAGAGCTAGGGGATACTGGGATGCTTAGGGAGGGGCATCACAAGTAGAAAAGGAAGTGGTTATCCTCTGTACAGACAGTTGGTGAGACCCCATCTGGGTACTGTGTGCAGTTTTGGAGATCTCATCTCACAAGGACATAGACAGGATGGAAGCAGTCCAGAGGAGGGCAACTAAAATGGTGCAGGGTCTACATCAGAAACCACATGAAGAGAGACTGAGAGAGCTTAATATGTATACCCTTGATGAAAGAAGGGACGGGGACATGATAGAAACTTTTAAGTACCTCAAGGAATCAGCAAAGTCCAGGAGGGTAGCATCTTTCAGAAAAGAGATGGTAAGAACAAGGGACACAATTTAAAGTTAGAGGGGGACGGCTCATGGGTAATGTGAGGAAATTCTTTTCACGGAGAGAGTGGTGGATGCATGGAACCGCCTTTCTGGAGAGGTTGTGGGGTCTAAAACAGTGGGAATTCAAACACGCATGGGACAGACATAAGGCAATTATAGTGGGGGTTGCAGGAACTAGGCTGTTGGTTAACTAGAATCTGCAGCTTATCCAATAGATGGGGAAAGGGCACAGTGGGTGGGTCAAGTGGTCCTTATCTGCCATCAAACTCTATGTTTCTATGTTTCTATGTAATTTAGCACTAGTTTCTGGGAGACGAACCAGGCCTCAACTTCATGAAACTTTCCTGCAGTTGTTTCTCCAAGAGGAAGGGTAAGAATTCTTAGAGAAAATCACTGTGTCATCAGCATATAGAATAATGTTTTAATCACAGACAGAGGGAGATTGTTCAGGAAGATACTGAAAGAAGGGGTCCCAATATTGACCCTTGTGTAACACCAGCCTGGACAGGTAGTTTGGAGGAGAGGAGTCACCAATCTTAACTTGTTGTGACCAGTTGGAGAGATAACTGTTGAACCATTGTAAAGAATCATGAGAGAACCCTAAGTTGCCAAGTTGTTCCAGTAGTAATGGATGGTTGACTGTATCAAGGCCTTTGGGAGGTCTATAAAGGTGGCACCAGCAAGTTGTCCTTGGTCTAATGCTAGATGAATGTGGCCTGTAAATTCAAGGAGGGCAGAGGTGGTGCTATGTCCTTTGTAAAGCTGTGTTGCTGTGGGCATTGCAAGATGTATTTGTCCAAGTACTCCACCAATTGGTCTTCGATGATTTTTCCAAGAGCTTTGATAAAGGGTGTAGGATGGAGATGGGCCTGTAGTCACAGTGTAATGTCCTATCCCAGACTGTGTATTGGGGTCACCAGGGCAGACTTCCACTTGAGTGGGAACTGGGAGAGCATGAGGGACAGGTTAATAATCTTGGTAAGACTGTGCAGGACATCGACAAGGGTGAGGCGATGAGCTTCAAGTCAAGTGTGTCCCCACTTGATCTGGATTTTCTGAGCACCTTGAGGAGGTATTTTTGGCATCCTTTCAGTAACTGCCTAGAAATAGAAATGTGGATGATTTGTATCCTGAGTCTGTTGATATTGGGAGACCATGGTTTAGTTGGTGTCAAAGAAGTAGAGGAAACACATGGCTGAGGTCAGTGAATGCCAGATTGAAAGTATTGGCAAATTATGGTGAGGTCCAGGGTGTGCTGCCATCAACTTTTAGAATATTAGGAGTTGCTTTGGACTTTTCCTATAACTTCAGAGAGACTTAGCCAGAATTTCCTTCCATCTGACCATGAGTTTGATAGGGTGCTCCTGTAGTAGCTGGCTTTTCAGTGTGAGCAACTCTGGTACAGACATTCCTTCAAGCCCCTGTATGCCTGAAAGTCTGCTTGGTTGCCAGAAGCTGTAGCACAAGCTCATAGTAAGTCCTGAGCTTTTAGTTGGTCTAGGAGTTTGCCTGTGATCCAAGAGTTATCAAGGCCTTTAATTTTGCATTTCTTAAAAGGAACATGGATATCACACACTGCATTGAATTTTGAGATGAAGTATTGAAGTGCAGCATCAATATCCAGAGTGATGTCAATCGGGACCAGTCTTTCTGTTGCAGGAGTGCCATAAGTGGTGCAAGGTGTCCCTTGATTAGCATCCAACTGTTGATAGTTTTCGTGGGGGTTTATTGAATTTATTTGACCATATGTACTGGACTGGGGAATGGTCACTAATGGCATCAGGAGAACTGTAGTGTGGCTAATATGGTCAGGGCGATTTGAGAGTACCCAGTCCAGTAATGTACTGGTCCCTGTTCTATAGTTGATCCTAGTGGGTGAGGTAACTAGCTGTGTAAAATTTGCAGCTGCCAAGGTATCTCCAGGTACTTGCTTGCCTGGGGCAAGCCAGTTGTCATTAAAATCCCCTAGCAATATAACTTCCTGAGTTAAGGTTTAGACTACTGATGCAGGTAAGGAATGGGTTCAGGCTTGTTGTTTAATGCTTGGATGGAATATATACAGAGACTATTGTCAGAGCTTTGTTATGGGCTCCAAGGATGACTTTAATAGCAAGGACCTGAAGCTCATCTCCATTAATGGGTAGGGTCAGGGCATGCCCTGTCATAGAATCTTTAAGATAAAGGGCCAGCTGCCCCTTTTTGGATAGTCAATCCTGCTGAAAGATAGTATACCCAGGTATTGCCGCAGCAGTGTCAGGGATAATTGGAGACAACCAAGTTTCAACTACAGATAGTACATCTGGGCTATGCTGTGCTGTCCAGGCAATGAGGGCATCTAATTTTTGGTAAGGCTGCAGATGTTATGCTAGCTAAGCGAGACGTCCCTGTTTTATGTTGCTCTCAGGGTAGCTAGGTGTGGTCCAGGGTTGGGTGAATGATGCCCGATATTAGCAGGAGCAGCAGTATTAGTCTTTTTAGGAGTTCCTTAAGATATTGACAGTGACCACTATAGCACTTTTTCCTTATACTTAGATAAGGGAAGAGGTGATAGAATTGAGACCTTTAAGTACTTGTAGGGCATAAATAGAATTAGTACTAAGGGTATCTTTAGGTTGAAGTGGGAGTGGATCATGAGAGGACATAGTCTGAAACTAAAGGGGGTAGGTTCAGGAGGAGGCGAGGAGGAACTACTTCACAGAAATGGTGATAGCAGCATGGAATGCACTGCCAGAGGAGGTGATCTCTCGGAAATCAGTGGGGAGTTTAAAAGAAGGTGGGATAGGGTCCAAGGCAGAACACAAGTCGGGTGGGGCAGTTGACCAGAATGGGGAACTCAGTTTGGGGTAACAATGGGGATGGAAGGGCAAAGGGAGGCAACAGCAGTTGTCTGAACTGTGGGCTGCACAACTGAGCAGACGCGATAGATCGTGATGCCTGTATCTGCTGGCATTTTCATATGTTTGTGTGTTCGTATAAAATAATATGAACACATTTGAACAGAATGGAACTGAAGTCATGAACATTTTAACAATTTCTTTAGTGTTGTTTTAAAAAGAATTTAACAGAATCTTGATTATACAGAATATATATTGTACAGTTAGCATCTCTTAGATTTTTGTATGTTAACGTTCATATAATATTGTTTGACTAATTGCCATAGCAACTAAATGGGATGCATAATCTTATGTGATCATCAACACTTGATGTTTTTGCATGAGCACATTACATTTTATGTTGCTTGCACGCATGTGCAGAAACAAAGTGCCATCATCGGAGACTTGGGGTGTGTCCTCCTCCTCCAATTCAGTCAGTGTGTGGCAGGCGCGGCCCCTGAAGCCAATGCATTCTGGAGCTGTCTATGACAAGCTCAAAATGCAGTGGCATACAGTTGAAAGGGGAGCGCGTTTGAGTGAGCAGCGATAAGATATCGGCTGCTCGCGCGCATCCCACAACACCCACACAGGCGTCGCGCCCGCTCCCATACGCGACTGTACTTATGGCCAGGGTGCCCAATCCCGTCGGCTGAGCTCGTCTCCCCCAGTAGTAAGTGCACGCTGGAGCCTACCCCAGTGTGGCAAGCTATTCTTTGGCAGGCGGTGCCCAATCCCCGTCGGCTGAGCACTCCTTGTGCCACGCTGAGGAGCCCACCCCAGCGTGGCAACATAACCGCCATCCCGGCAGGGGTGCCCAATCCCCGATTGCTGAACACCCCAATGTCCTTGTGCTACGCTGGGAGCCCACCCCAGCATGGCAAACGTCCAGACGTCTTTTTAAAAAAAACCTGTAAAACAAAAAACTGTCCCGTGAGCGCGTCTCCCAACACCCTCCCACAACCTGCACCCACCACTGCGCCCAGCCTCCCCACCCCACCCCACCCCATACCTCCGGACCTCGGCGCGGCGATCTTCGGTGGACGGGAACACGTCTGCACTCTTCAAAGCCGACCGCATGAACTGAGGAAATGCCGTAAGCTGTATAATGGGCTAGATAGGGGTTTCAACTTTGTTATATCTCAGGCATTTTGGGAATTTTTGCACAAATTTTCAACATGGGGTTTTGGGACTCCTTCTCATGAGTGATGTCACTGTCATGGCGTTATTCGGGGCCGAGGGTGATTTTAGCAGTCACTGCACAAAATCACCCTTCAGGCCTGAATCTCACCATGACAGTGACATCATTCATGAAGAGATCCCAAAACCCTATGTTAAAAATGCTCAAATCAAAAATGACTGTTCTGGCGTGTGTTGCGCGGTTCTCACGAGCTGTCACGTTCGCGAAATTTCAATATTTTCAATCCAGATTTTCAAGCATTGCCATCCACACCTTCTTATGAGTAGTACAGCTGTCATTTTACATCTCACCAAAATGTGTTTCCGCCCATGTAGCGCACAATGGCGCAGTCGGTGTCCAAAATCAATGTACAGGACAAATTAAGAAAATCACAGTGACACTGTTCATGAGCAAAGGTCTTAAAATGACTATGTTGAAAATTCAATTAATCAAAATTACTGTTATTTCTGGCGATGCGTTGTACAGTTCCTATACTACGGCACAATGGTTGCGAATTTTCAATATTTTCACTCCAGATTTTCAACATTTCCATTTTACACACCTTCTTATGAGTAGTACAGCTGTCATTTTCAAATCTCACCCAAAACATGTTTCCGCCCATGCTTGGCATACAATGGCGCAGTCGGTATGTGAAATCAATGTACGGGACAAATTAAGAAAATCACAGTGACACTGTTCATGAGCAGAGGTCTTAAAATGGCTATGTTGAAAATTTGGTGAAAAAATTCCTTCAGACGTTCTGCAATATTACTAATGAAGACATTGAACAGAACTGGCCCCAGGACCAATCCCTGCAGCACCCACTGGTGCCCCTCTCCCTAGACTGCATACCATTTACCACCACTCTCTGCCTCCTGTCTGTTAGCCAGTTTCTACCCAGTTTACCACCCTTTCCCCTATGTCCAGCGCAGCCTACCCAGCTATTTTATCAGTCTCCTATATGGGATGGTGTCAAAGGCTTTGCTGAAATCAAGTGGCGTTGTCCGCTGCCCCACCCTGATTCACTTCCTTTGTCACCCAGTCAAATAAATCAACCAGATTTATCTGACATGATGTCCCCACTGTGAATCCATCTTGTCTATGGTCCTGGGTTCCGATGGCATCTAGATGCCCCACTATCCTTTCTTTAAGCAATGTCTCCATGATCTTCCCACTACTGAGGTGAGGCTGAATAGCCTATTGTTCCCTGCCTCCTCCCTGCTGCGGACTTGTGTAGAGGGACCACATGTGCCCTCCTCCAATTCACTCATGTTGAATGACTCAGTGAACATGGCTGCCAGTGTACTGCTATCTCCCTTCGCAGTTCTGTTAATATCCTTGGGCGTATGCCATCTGGTTCCATCGCTTTGTCTACCTTCAATTTAGTGAGCCCTGCGGACTCTTTTGTCCACCTCACCCCCTTGGCAACTGCTGTACTGCTGTGGCCCTTGCCTCCCCACTTTCTGTGAATACTGAACGGAAAGACACAGTGGATGTCTTGGGAGGAAGGCATGAAACTGTCACTTCCAAATACCTAAACAGCACATACAAGCAAGCAACATTCGGCATTGACAAATGCTTATTACTTAACTCATTGAGCCTGATTTTCAACCGCACTTAGATGGGTGCAAGGGACTTGTGGCAGAGTTTGCCGCAAATGCCGACTTGCATCAAACCGGGGAATTTGCAATTTTAGAACTGCGGCTGCTGCAGGTCCCGACTCAAGTCCTTATGTCACTGTTCCCCTGCTGTAACTTTGTGAGTCCAAGGGGAACTCATGTTACGGGTTTGTGCCGCAGCTTTGGCGCAGCTGCCATAAAATGAGGGCACTGTCGCAACATGTCAAGGTTATGTGTTGGTGCAAGTTGCAGCAAACCCTTGGATGCAGGTGTGGCAAACTTTGTGGGGACGCAGGGACTTGATCACAAGCCCTGCACGTCCATTTGAAAATCAGCCCATTTTGTTAATCATTAACACTATAACTATTATGTCTGCATAGCCAGTTCTGACCTCTGAGGAAGTGCTCCGGCATGAAATGCATTAGGCTAGCTTTTGCAGTCTGTTTACTGATGGTCAATGAGTTAGTAAGTTATTAATAATAAAATATGTTGATACCACTATAATATGCATCTCAGCATTGGTCTGGTCATGCTGCAGGGTACATCCCTGTTTTAAAGGTTATGTGAGTGCAGTTTTTTCTTACTGAATCAATAGTGTGTTTTTCATTGTTTTTATGTGATCATTCTTATCAATTGCTTAATTCCACTCCTCAGTCACCACCCTCATCACCTCATCCTTATCAACTGGTATTATTTATTCTTTTCAAGACAGCCTAGGTCATACCCATTTAAAAAAAGCCTTCACAAAATCCAGATATTCTTACTGTCATCCAGTCACCCAGCTTTCATTATTTCCAAGGTGTTAAAGAAAACAGTAGTCCATCAAGTAACAGAGTATTTTATTTCAAATTAACTTCTACCCAAATTTCAGTCTGGCTTCCAAATTGCACACACCACTGAATCAGCCTTTTACTAGTGTCAAATGACCTTCCGCTATCAATTGATAAAGCTATCTCCACTGTTCTGTACTGTCAGACATTTCATCTGTCCTAACATCATCGAATATATTGTTCAAAGCCAGCCTGGTGTCACTGGAAGTTGAGATGCTGGGTGCCCCCACATGCATGCGACCATGCACTGAGGGGAGGGGTCCAGAAAAGGAAAAATGGTGGCCAGGGGGCTTCATGAAGCCCTTCCCCATCCTGCTGCTCTGCCACTGCCTCCCTGGATTTGGATTGTGCTCTGGGAGGGGGAAGCTCCTTTCTGGCTCTCACCATGACGGCAAGCCATGGGGGTGTCTTGGGGATGGTTGGCGCAGGCAGGCACAGGGGTGATACGGGCTGAGTTCTCGCCCCTGGTCCATGAGGAGTAAAATATATATATATATATTGTTCATTCACCTGAAATCCATCTTTGGCATCACTAATACAGTTTTGAGCTGGCTTCACTCATACCTCAATGGGAGAGCCCAAACCATCAGCATTAACTCCCTCACATCGTCACCTAAACTAGTGACAGCTGATGTTCCATAAGTCTCCATCCTTGGGCCCTCCTTTTGTGCTATACATGGCTCCACTGACTGGTATTATTAGAGCTCATGGCCTGTCCCATCACAGCTATGCTGATGATACCCAGATCTATGCCCCAGTTACTAACACTTTGCAAATACCATAACTTGAATATCTTTGTGCCTACTTGATGTCCAGTCTTGGATGACAGCTGATCTCTTTTTTAAATGTTAACAAGACCTGTCTTCTTGTATGCAACACCAGAGTTAACACAAAACATTCTGACTGACCTGACCTAGGTCTGCTTTTATGGCTTCTCTACCATTTATCCAACTGCATCAGTCCGTAACCTCAGTGTCCTTTTCGACCAATTCTCCATTTGAATTCCATATTAGTAGTATAGTCATTTCTGCTTTATACCACCTATGTACCATTGCTAAGATTCATTCCTACATAAGCTCTGAGATTGCTGCAACCTTGGTCCATTACTTCATTGTCTTCCAACTGAACTACTGTAGCTCCTCCAATCTGGTACCCGTACCCAAACATGGCATCATCTTTTGCTCATTTAAAATGCTGCAGCACAAGTCCTCTCTGGCACTAGGAAGTTTGATCATGTTTCTCCAATCCTTGCCAAACTTCACTGGCTTCAATTGAATATAGAATTGACTATATAACATTTTGCTCATATTCAAATGCCAAAATGGACTTGCTTCTTCATACCTGTCGGAAATGCTTCTTCACCATCATCCATCCATCAACTTCATTCTTCTGGTGCTTATCTATACAATGTCCCAACCACCAGACTGGCTTCATTTAGTGATCACATCTACTTAGTTCATGGCCCATGTCTTTGGAACGGACTACCTCTGGAAATTTGGGCCTGGAATGATCTAGAACTATTTAAAAGCAGACTAAAAATCCATGTGTTGCAACTAGCCTTTAACACTCTCTGATCATTGTGTATCTTTATTCTGTTTAATTGTTTGTGCAGTGCCTTGGAAACCCTAAAGGCACTTTTAAAATTGTGTTTAGTATTATTATCTGACATGCTTACCTATTGTCCAGTGTTGGCATTCCTAGAATTGCTTTAGTTTTCTCTGTGTCTGGTTTCAGCCAATCGTTGCTAAGAGTGTGACCAATGCAGGATGTTTCAGTCACTCTGATGCAGCATTTCTTTTTGTGTAGTTTTAGGTTTCTTTTTTCAGTCTTGTGCTCTTGCAAGTACCAACAGGAACCTCTGTCATGCTCCTTAACATCCTTCTCCCAGATGAATGTCATCCATGATGCATTCAACCCTGGAATCATTAAAGATTTGGGACATTGTCTTCCTGAATACTTTAGGACTGACATTATCCCAAATAATTTTATGTTGTACCTATAATGTCCACAGAGATTAATGAAAGTATTGTACTTATTTTATTGCTGTCTGCATCTATCTAGCTGGATCTGTCACAATCCTCCGCTTGCATCAAGTACAGAAAATGCCTTAATATTTGAAAGCCTGAGCACCACCCCATTCAGAAACTGCACCAGATTATCATTTTTTAAAACAGCAATGAAAAATCATTTGTTGAGCTCACGGTCTGGTTATTGTTTTGTATGACTTGTATGCATTGTATTCTTGTAAATGGTATGGCTAATGATTCATCTATAGTATTTGTAACAAATGCTTGTGACAGAATTTGGTCTATAACGAGATTAGTTTCATACTGAGCTCATCCTGCAAATGTTAACTTTTAATAAATAGATAAATAATCCTCTTCTGTTGTAAGCAGTGGGTGATGCTCATGCTGTATGACTTAGTCTAGGTTTCTTGAGTCATGCATATCCTCATCTTTTTGCTTTTACCATTATCAGGAACTGACCCATTCTATTGGTTCTCACACTTTTCTAACCATGCAGAGGCTTCCATTTGATCTAGCTCCTGTTTGATTCTGTCTCTATGTGCAACTGGCACTTTTCTTGTTGTATGTATAATTGGAAAGACTTTACTGTCTGTTCTTTTAAGATGCTTCCTTGAGGCATCCGTGTCATGTAAACACATGCTCATATGGAGCCCACCTTATGCTGTTGTTATTTTGTTCACATTTGCAATTATTATCCTCAACATCGTGTCAGTATATGATGATACATCCTGTATTTTGCAGTGTACTCATGCCTGCTTTATCTGTGCTTCTATGCTCTTTTCCTACTCCTAAGACATTTTTACATCACATCTTGTATTTTATAGTGTTATTCTTTCACACTGGGTAATTTTACCTGTGAAGCTTTATGCATTTTGACTGTTTTGTAACCTTGTAGGTCGTACCTGAAAATAGGCATTTTCTTGTCTAGTACACTTACCTGGTTAACAAAACTAAATAAATAAATATGCATCCCAAATGTGTCTGCATTCATATTTACTTGTGCAGTCAGTAATCTCTGAATCACCCTATGTGCCTTGTAAGGTCAGGCAAGTACTAGACTAACATATTTTTCAACTATTTGAAATTCAACTGAAAGTGTTCTCTTTATATAATCAGCTTTCCACGCATGCTTATTTTACCTCCTGACTTGGTAGCCATCTTTCAACATTTGTTGTTTCCACTGTCTTACAACCAATGGTATCAAACACTTGCCTAAGTATCATGTTGCACTCTGCATCTTTGCCCAATATAAATTCTACACCCTGCCAGTTATCTCATTTTTCTGGGGACTTGGCAAGGTTGGAGGCATGGTAAAATGTATGGCAGCTTAGATTCAATGCTAAGAAGAGCAAGGTAATGCACTGGAAACAAAACCCAGGGATGAGCACACAATGGGGTGAGATACTAACAACAACAAAAATGGAAGGGACCTGGGGTAGTCATATTAGATGATTTAAAGGTGGGCAAGCAATGTGAGAGCAGTAAGGAGGGCTGGGGGATACTGGGATGCATAGGGAGGCATCACCAGTAGAAAACAGGAAGTTGTTATCCCTCTGTACAGACAGCGGTGAGACCCCATCTGGAGTACTGTGCAGTTCTCGAGACCCAATCTCCGCAAGGACATAGACAGGATGGAAGCTGTCCAGAGGAGGGCAACTAAAATGATGCAGGGTCTGCACCGGAAGACATATGAAGAGAGACTAAAGGAGCTTAATATGTATAGCCTCAATGAAAGGAGGGAGAGGGGGACATGATAGAAACTTTCAAGTACCTCAAGGGAATCAACAAAGTCCAAGAGGGTAGCATCTTTCAAAAAGAGATGTGCAAGAACAAGGGCACAATTTGAAGATAGAGGGTGGCTCAGAGGTAATGTAAGAAGTATTTTTTCACAGAGAGGGTTGTGGATGCATGGAACAGCCTTCCGGAGGAGGTTGTGGAGTCAAAAACAGTGGTTGAATTCAAGCATGCATGGGAGAGTCATAAGGCAATTCTAGGGGTGGGGTAGAAAGAAGTAGGCTGCTGGTTAACTAGGTTCTGCAGCTTATCCATTAGGTAGGAAATGGGCAGACTGGGTGGGCCAAGCGGTCCTTATCTTCTCAAATTCTATGTTTCTGTGTAAGTGCTTTGGTGCGGTTTAATTTGTCCATTTGGCTTTCCTGGGCTAATTTAGTCTGGTGAAGGGAGAAATTTTGAAAATATGCTAGTAAAAGAAGTATGCAAAGTGGCTGGTACAGTGCAACAAAGACACACACATCACCTTATTCATGTTTCCTAATTTTGAGTGGCGTTGCATGGGATTACATGATTTCCTCTCCAGGATAAAGCGGTGCTCAGAGTACTCTGCTAATGTAATGCCTGCTGCCTTCCACTGGTGCTCAGTCACTTGAGCAGAAAACTCTGAGAAAACCTTCAAGAAGGAATTTTCTACTCCACATACAAAACAAAAATATGGAGAATATAAGTGATTTAGAAGATTTGTCAAGAAAATAATTCTCAAACACATACCGGTATTTAACAGAGGCAGTGATTTTGGACCTTGGTGTCATGCCCTGCCATTTATCTTAAGGTTCACAGCCCATCCCTCTTCTTTTCTACTGGTTTCTGTCTGTATTACTCTGAAGAAATTCTGACTCATCTATTACGCTGACCTTTGCCATTTTCTAGCCTTCTGCGGTAGCACAAATGTGGATTTCTTTTTGATTTGCACATTTGAGCACAGAGATTGTTTTTTATAGATATGAGAGGTATGACTACGTGCTGCATAACTGTACCTTTCATGGTCAGTGCCACACTGACTGCAGGTTTCACTCCAGCTGTCTTTTTCCACTGTTTTTCTTTTTCCAAAGCTGTTTCGCTAAACGTGGATGTTTTTTCATCCTCATTCAGTGATTGTATTTATAAGGCACTAGCCTTTACTTGCCCTGCAGATATTTATTGCTTTTTCTAATGAATGTCAGGTTTATTTTTCCAAAAGTCTGCCGAAGTAGCTGATCATATCTTATTCAACAAACTATAAATTCCTTCATAAGGCTATCTGTAAGGCATTTCAACTCCACTGCTTTTGTTTTTAAATCAATGAGTCATATACTAATCTATTTTTTCTCCAGGAGCCAGATGTCTAGTAAAACATGCATGACGTTCAAATGTTATGTTTTGTTGGGACTTCAATAGTCTTGGAACTTCTCCATTAGTATTTTTAAACTGCATATTATTCCTGCATTATCAAACTAGAATGTATTGCATGCTTCCAGTGCATCAGGCCTAATCACATGGAGAAATGTAACTGTCTCTTTTCCTCTTTTCCTTCAATCCCTCTTGCTCATGAATATAATTCAGACCTTTATTCGACTGTCTCCAATTCTTGGAAAGGTTTCCTTCTAAATTAAGGGTTTATGAGGCATTCTGTGGCTATTTAGCTTCTGACACCATACAATAATCAGTTTACTCACAGGCTACATAATACAGTTGTTTAATTCAGGCCACCGCTTTCCTCAGCTGCATAATCACAAACTATAACAGTCAAGTACAGATAATATATCACTAGTGAACCCTAAACGATTACCAGTTATGTACAGAGTCTGTACTACAGACCCCAGTATGTGATTCCAAGGCATGCCATGAACTCCAGTTTTCTGAATGATGGGCCTATTGATAAATGCTATGCCTACACAGTCAATACAGCAACACTGAATTTACTGTAATTGCTGTTCTGCCGACAAGAAAGTATTTACCTGAGCTCATATTAAGCAAAACATGGCTGGAGCGTACAGGAAAATAAATGTTCAGTGATGCCCTTTGCACAATTAGGGCACAGTTTCACCTGCCACAACCATCCTTCCTCTTTCTCCACAACTTCCCATCCCCAGCACAATTTTATACATTCTTATTATTAATTTCGTGAAAGTTCACATACCAAGGAGTTGAACAGCACGCAGGTTAGTAGTCAGGACTCCTGCCCATTTAGAGAGTGCCCTGCATAGGCTACTCCTCAGACATATTGCCACATAGTTTTGTTTGTTCGGTTGGTGCAGGCTGATGAACTGACTCCACCTTTTAGCTTTCACAGCCTGTGTGAGCAATAGCACAGGTGTGGATAGTATAATATGACATGGCTTGTTGAATGACTACTGAAAACAGTCTTCCTTCCTGTACTGTCATGAAGCACTAGCCTAAATCAAACTTACTGAACTATATTGATTTCTTTGACTGCGTGACCAAAGTAGTAGACCAGGGAGGGGCTGTGGACATGGCCTACCTAGAATTTAGCAAGGCATTTGACACAGTCCCACACAAAGATTAATAATCAAATTAACCAGCCTGGGTATGGGCCCCAGGGTGGTATCCTGGTAAAACATTGGCTAGACAACAGGACACAGAAGGTAATTGTAAATGGAGTCCACTCTGAAGAAAGAGGGGTTACTAGTGGGGTACCATAGGTTCAGTACTGGGCCCAGTCCTTTTTAATGTCTTTATAAGTAACATTGCAAAGGGACTGGAAGGAAAAGTATGCCTCTTTGCAGATGACACAAAGATCTACAACAGTGTTGATACACAAGAAGACATGGAAAGGATGAGAAGGGACTTGGCAAGGTTGGAGGAATGGTCAGAAGTATAGCATCTTGGATTCAATGCAAGAAGTGCAAAACAATGTACCTGGGAAACAAAACCCAAGGAAGATTACACAATGTGGGATGTAGTAACAATAATAAAATGGAAAGGGACCTGGGAGTAATCATATCAGATGACCTTAAGGTTAGCAAGCAATGTGAGAAGGCAGTAGGGAAGGCTGGGGATACTGGGATGTATAGGAGAGGCATCACCAGCAGAAAACAGGAAGTTGTTATCCCTCTGTACAGACAGTTGGTGAGACCCTATCTGGAGTACTGACCCAGTTCTGGAGACCCCATCTCCACAAGGACATAGACAGGATGGAGGCAGTCCAGAGGAGGGCAACTAAAATGGTGCAGGGTCTGCAAGAGAAGCTATCTGAGGAGAGACTAAAGGAGCTTAATATGTATACCCTTGAGGAAAGGAGGAAGAGGGGACATGATAGAAACTTTTAAGTACCTCAGTGAAATCAACAAAGTCCAAGAGGGTAACATCTTTCAGAAAAGAGATGTGCAAGAACAAGGGGACAATCTGAAGATACAGGGGATGGTTCAGAGGCAATGTGAGGAAGTATTTTTCACAGAGAGAGTAGTGGATGCATGGAACAGCCTTCCTGAGTAGGCTGCGGGTCTAAAACTCGGGAGAATTCAAGACTGCATGGGACAGACATAAGGCAGTTCTTGTGGGGGTAGGAAGAAATAGGCTGTTTGGTTAACTAGGATCTGCAGCTTATCCTGTAGGTAGAAATGGGCAGACTAGGTGGGTCAAGCAGTCCTTATCTGCCGTCAAAGTCTATGTTTCTATTTCAAAATATATTACTGTGGCACCAGTGCAGCTTTGAAAAGCATAATATTTATGGAGCATTACACCAACATTTTACATATTCTATGAATTCTGTATCTTCTTATTCTTAATTATGGAGGGCATTTTCATAGAAAAGGGGCCCCATTTATAGTAAATTGATGGCTAGGTGGACCTGATGACTGTTGCCTGGTAGTCCATTGTGTAATGTATGCTGAGGTTATGTTTAAAAATTGTACTGCTACATTGCAATTTATTAAGTATGTATTAGTTTTCTAGCTTCAAGGTAATACCTTATTTTGAGACTGCCTCAAATACTCAGAGTACTGTAATATGATAATACAGGGCTAGAGGCAGGAGACAGGATGTGAGGGTGATGTGTGTTTTGTACAGCTGCAGAAGTCTCAGCAGAAAATACAGAAAATGTTTGGATTGAGTTACATGGAAGAAAAAGTACTTATTGAACAACTACAGGTCTGTATTACATAGGAGTATCTACCTCATCATGCCAAATTTGAGTCTGGATATTACACAGTTTGGTTGCTTGGAATCTGCCCAGCAGAATGGGACTCGTATTCTGATCTGATTTTCAGATCTGCAGTTTGAAAATCCTAATGCCTTTATTGAATCATAACACTTATTTGTACACAGGAGATAAGGATTCCAAATCCAATTCCGATTCAAATTTTGAAGCCCTGTTATGATTTGAATTGGAATCAGATTAAAACTGGAAAATCCTAAATTCCTTAACATTTCAATGAGATTAGTGAATTCTAAGCAACCCTATTATGCTTTGGATTCTTCCACCTCCTCCAACAGGAATCTAGTTTTCTATAGTGTCTACGTGGATTCCCGCTCACTATTCCCAGCAAGTCACCTGACCTCTTTCTCTGTTGTCCCACTCCAGAATAGGCTCCTTGTAGTGGTCTGCTTTGCATGGTCATAGCACTGCAATTATTGTTATAATCTGATTTTTGCAGGTGATAATCCTGGGGGTCACAGGAGGTTGCCACCAGGCTAGGAGGGCCATTATACCTGTTTGCATGCCAGCCCCTGCACCTTTCCTTTAGTCACACTGTCATTTATGGCTGAGTGGGAAGAGGTTGTTACCCTTTCAGCATAGCATGATGTCATAAAATCAACACTGGTATTAAGTTGTCATATGGCCCAGTTAGCTTCATTGAATGTGACTGAGAATGAAACTCTGAACGTTTGTCCGTTGCACTTCATCTGCACCTGAAATAATGGCCTGTACCCTGTGACATCATCATAATTTCCACAGCAACAGATTAAAATCTCATAAGCAGAACCCTGATGTTAAGCAGTAAAAGCATGATGGAAGGAGGGTGTTACTGTGATATATCCCTCCCTTACCGCCTAACTACTTGTGCAGAAGATGACTGTGGTTTGCCTTGGGGGGTTAGATTATTGATCGGTAACCCACAGTTCAGAGTTGCCTTAACACTATTATGAAACACAGTAAGGCATCTAAGCAAACTTTTTTCATTAATAGATATGCCTGTGAATTGGTAGAAACATAGAAACAGAGAATTTGTCAGCAGACAAGGACCGCTTGGCCCACCCAGTCTGCTCATTTTCCCAGCCTACAGTATCACGCAGACCCTACCTAATCTCAAGATCTTTACCCTCTCCCATTCTTTTTCTGCTAAGATTTCCTTATGCCTGTCCCATGAATTCTTGAACCCCACCACTGTTTTCGCCTCAACAGCTCAGCTGGTAGGCTGTTCAGGAATCCCAACAAAACCAATACTGCTGGCACCGAACTTGGAGAACTCACTTCCTTTATTCATTTTGATTCCATCTAGAGTTCAGTAACATATCACAAGAATACAAAAAAAAATGTTACCTTGCCAATGGGGTATACTGAGCCTGCCAAGAACCCCAACCGTTTCACTTTCTGGCTTTGTCAAGGGTCCCCGGATGCAAGGAGATCAAATTTAAAGTGCTGTTACCCACACCACATAATAATTTAAAGAGTCAGTGTACAGAAATATTTTAAAAGATATATGAAAAACATACAACTGAGTAGGCACTAACTTCAAATTAGCAGAAATCAATTCACTTCATGGGCCTGTAATGGTACATCATTTAGAAACATGCACTCAAAATGAATATAGGAAAGGGAAAAGTGAAATTGTTTAACCAGGAAAGGCACACTAAGCCAGAACTTGTTTCCAGGTGCGACCTGTAGCACAAGGAAGTTAAGTACAGTGCCCTTAACCACTACATTACCAGACAATATTTGCATTTGCAACATTTAAAATTACCATGTAGCAGATTTGGTAACCTTGTACTTGGTTTCAATGTAAAGAGGTTCAAGGTTGTTTTGAAAGAAAAGGCACCAGATTCAAGCTTTGTAATGCAAATGTAGTCACTTGTTGCCCACCCCCATCCGACGGATGGATGGCAGAATATCTCCCTTTACTAGTTTTACTAACTCTGAATTCTGGAACCTAAAGAAGAAGAAAGAAAAGGAAAGAGTAAGAAGTTTGCAAACCATAACAGCATGGACATTCATTGTTTTATCATAAGGGATATAACATCAGTCTTATCATTCAAGTTTGGTGGGTATTGTCCACCTAATTGAATAATCCACATTGCTTCTCTTCTTAGAGTTAATAACTCCAGATCTTCCCTCATTTTCCCAATTTCACTTTTTCAACACCACAAAATTTTAAAGCTGCAGTTCTCATGATCAGTTTGCAGTTTCACATGTAATGTCAATGCATTACTGTCATCCATCTTCTGAATTGCCCTCATGTGTTCACCTATCTGAGTTTTAAATCCTCTGGATGTTTTACCCACATAAAAAGCACCACAATTACAAAATGTCAAATATACATTGTTGATAGAATCACAATTACAAAATACCACATACACAATGTTGATGGAGTCACAATTACAAAATGCCAAATACACAATGTTGATAGAGTCACAATTATAAAATGCCTGATTTTGAATGTCTTTTGCACTGGTGCTAGTAAAGTAGCTGGCCTTGTCCATTACTGGACAATATTTACATATGCTACATTTAACATTACCGTGTGGAAGATTTGGTAACCATGTACTTGGTTTCACTGCACCTGTTGCCAACTGTGAGTAAGACTATCTGCCAGGTTACTTGCTCTTTTATAGGTGACGTGTGGTGGATCTGGGCAATAATTTCTAAGGACTAGGTCAGAGTGAATCATGCCCGTTTTTATTCACAGTGGGCCCTATTCACAAAGACTATGTGGGCTATGCATAGCGTGCAGGCCGGCATGCAGCACTTACACAGCACACCACTGCGCAATGGCCATGTGGCATGCATGAACCGGGTGTAGTGGGCTGCGCACAGCCATGCTGTGAACATCACGTGCCCCAAGGAGGACCTGCAGGTGCATAGAGGTGGGGGCATTTGGGCTATCCATGGCACGAGGGATACGCGCATGCATGAAGTGGCCTACCACAGCATGACATACAGCATGGCTGTGGCTTACCTATGTGAACTGGAGACAGCCATAAACAGCAGGCATGGAAGTGCTGTGCCGAGGGCCTCAAGGGAGACAAAATGTGGCACACCACGGGCACTAGAGTAAGGTAGACCACCCTCAGCATGGGAAAAGGGCCTTAGATTGTAGTAAGCTGCAGCAAAGGTGACTTGCATCAATGCCTGTGTGCCAGGGACCCTGTGCCCTATTTTCGGCTGGGTAGGGTCCTTGTGGCAAAGTCCTGTGGCTTGCAACAACCATTGAGGTGTGCCAAACAGAGGGCACAACCAGACAGGTTGCTACAAGCTCTGGGCAGCCATGTGGCAATGTTCCCAAGCAGTCCCTGGTGGTCTACTGTAGTGGACCACCCCAGCGCTGATCCTGTTATTTAAAAATTAATAATCCTGGTGTTCAATGTAACAGAAATGGGAAGAGAAAGAATTAATGGTTTGGATTCTGTAGGTGCCTTATTTTTAGCAGTTTGAAAAAAAATACACTCAGGCTAAAATCCTCTGTCCAGCAGCATCCAACTTGTGGAATTCCTAGCTGCTAGATAAGAGCTGGGTCATAAATCTCAGTGGACATCTCCACACACACGACCTGTAGACACATACACAGGGCAGTTTGAATGGATTGGATCATTCAAATATAAACTTAAGGTGAAAAGGGAATATAATTGGTCACTGATAGGTGTTCACTCTGATTGGGACAATTAAATACATGTTAGTTGGTTGGTGCATTCAAAGGAGAATAGGAATGACTTATTCTCCAGAGGTATATAACTTGAAAGACAGAGGGGCTCTCTCTTGCTTTGGGAAGCTGGAAGGAAACATAAGTTTGGAGCCTATCCTTGTAGCTATGTCCGTGGGAGCTGGCAGTTAGAATAGTGTCCAGTGTCTCTTAGAAGGACAGGAAAGGGTAAGTTTAGTGCTAGCATATTTCAGTAATAGCCTCTTTTGCCATCTGTTATTTAAAACATGTGTTTACTTTTCCTGTATCAGTGTTATTCTCTTGTGTTGTAAATATATATCCTGTAATGCTCTGGACACTTTCTGTTAAGTAAAAGCTATTTATTTGCTCAACAGTTATGACTGTGATGTCATTTTCTAAGGTAATATTTGGTTTCCACTGGCTGAGGTAAACTCTGTGTAGCATCCGCCACCCAAGAGACACACTACCAGACTTTAATTTGTGCAATTACACATTTAATTATTCAAGTTTGTACACTTGAAAGAGGTACTGGAAGGAAAGTTCGGCTGGTGGCAGCGAATACCCGAGGACAGGCACCTCTCTAAAAGCTGTTTCAGCCAGAGGAGAGGTGAGTTGTCACAGTCTAGTGGACCCTCCAGCCCCGATCCTGTTATTTAAAATTAATAATCCTGGGGTCTAGCGGACCACTCCAGCCCGAGCTCCATTATTTATAATTAATAATCCCTGGTGATCTAGTGGACTGCCCCAGCCCCAATCCCCATTATTAAAAATTAATAATCCCTGGTGGTCTAGTGGACCCCCCAGCAGGCAGGTCCCACCACCCCACTCCCCATCCAAAAACTGATGAGCCAGTGTCTGGCATAGCCGCCACTCACTACCACGGCCAGCTGCCAGACTGAGCTCTGAATGAGGGAATACTGTATACAGTATGTGCTCATTCAAGAGCTCAGTTAGTAACTGGCAGTGGTAATGGCAGTGGGCTGTGCCAGTCACCTGCTATGACTCTAGGATGGGGGAGGCTATAGTGTGGACACTGCCCGGCAGTGAGGTCCACTAGACCAACAGGGATTATTAATTATTTAAATAATGGGATTAGGCTGGGACAGTCCATTAGACCATCAGGGACTATTAATTTTTAAATAATGGGAAACTTGGTGTGGCGGTCCACTAGACCATCAAGGATTATTGATGTATTTAAATAATGGGGATCAAGCTTGTGGGTTCAGCTAGATGACTAGCATATATTAATCTGTTTAAATAATGGGGATTGGGTCTGGAGCATTCCACTAGACCACCAGGGATTATTATTTTAAATAACCATGGATCAGGACTGGGTGGTCCACTAGACCACTAGGGATTATTAATTTTTAAATAATGGGAGTGGGGCTGGGGTAGTCCAATAGATCACTAGGGTGTGCACTATAAACATAACAGGGAAACAGGGCTGGGGATGGGCGACCACGGCACACTGCAGCAAAGTGCTAAACTTTACCAGAGGGATATTTCTAAGTACCGTACTTGATTTCTCCCTCTGGGAGGAGTTCAATCCCACTTTCAGGGATATGTCAGCTTGCACCTGCCTTATGCCCACTAAGTGCCATGCGCAGCCCATTTTGTAGCCTTGCAGACAGCGCATAAGCCCTGTTTGAGGGCAGGCAGCTTGTGGTTGATGCAGGCTACCATTGAGAATCACTCCCAGAGCATCGTTTGGTGCAAAGGGCACTTGCACCATTCATTGTAGATGCAAGTCCCTTGCGCTGTGCGGGAAGCTCTGAGAACTGGGCCCATCATGTTTAGAGACCAGTTGGGCACATTCACATAGAAACACCACTAGATCAGCATTAAATTCAGTTCCGTCTCCAACCAGTATCACAGGGCCCTCACCCCTTCCAAATGGGATATACTAATGTATAGAGGCTTCTATATCTACAGAGACAAGCCACCACTCTGTTTCTGTCTGTAGATACTCCAGGATGCCCAGTACTTCAGTGGTACCTCTAATGTATGAGGGAAAAACCTGGACTAGACCCTTAATATGTGCGTCTACATATTGGGATAAGGTTTCCATGAAACATCCTATTCCTGCCACTATTGGGCACCTTGGAGGATCTATTCAACTTTTATGCTTTTGGCAGCACATAGAACCATGCCCTGAATGGATGCTTCACTTTAAGAAAATCATAAACATCTTGTGAAATTATACCATTAACCAGTGCCTCATCTAAAAAGCATCCACATATTTCTTAAATTCAAGGTGGGTCCACCTGCAAAGGCTGGTAAAATGAATCATTGTCGAGAATCCAGCACTCTTTCTTTGAAGATGCTGTTCCTCACCTCTCCTGAATCTATCCCTCTCCCAGCTTCATGCATGTCCCCTTGTCCTTGTAGTGGAAAATAAACATATGGGGCAGCAGGTGATCCATGCCATTCACCCTACTGAGTAATACTTAAATTGCACATGTCCTGAGTGTGTTTTGGATGCTCATTTTTGTTGCTGCAGCTGGAACTGGCAACTGCACCATTTCCCTTCCCTGTATCTTCCTTACCTCCTCAATTCTGCTTGCAGGCTGGATCCAAAAGCTCATAATCCTCTTTTCTTGCCTCTGCTGCAGCTGTTGAGTTTCTTTTTACTTTCTCATCCAGAGCCAATTTTTGGTTTGTTGTCTGATATGTTTGGGTCCCTGATCGTGCTCTTCATACTTCTGCTTCCTTCTGTTGGCTCTCACATCTGTCTCAGCACTGTAGACATACATGTTTGCAGTCTTCCCCTAAGCTGCTGCTCTGTATTTCTGGAAGCTATTGTAAGCATCCTTGAGTTCCACGCTTAGTAGCCTCCTGTCAGCTTTACCTAACACCCTCTGCCAGCTTTTCCCGTCCACATTTGTCCATGCTGAGGGTTGCTTTTCCTGCCCTTTCTACCTTTCCTCTGTACTCTCTTAGCCTTCTGCATCCTCCTTGCTCTCTGCTCCTAGCTGTCCCTCAGACCTCCTGTTTGCTGCCTCCAACCTCATAGAACCCCACGCCATCCTGTTCCTCTGCTCAGCTTTTCTAGCACCTCGGCCAGCTTTCTTCTCCTGTGCTATGCCCATTTGCTTGCATCTCCCCACCTGCTATCTCTTGCTCCTCCTGCTTTTCAGCCACCACTGCTGCGCCATGTTCCTCCTTCTTGGTGTTTCTGGCCCTTCCACCTGGATTGAGTCCTCAGTTAGTGGCTTGGCCCTTACTACCACATCCACCAGCCTGCCCAGATCATAATATAATATTCAGCAAATATTTAATTTTGCCAAGATTTGGAGCTGGGTTGTGAGCCTTCTTTCTTTGATATCTCCACTGGTGTTTACTAGGGTGTTTACTGGAAGTATGTATTTCTGTATGTTCTATTCAATTTTGATTTAGCATTATTTCTATTCATTTGATCTTTTGGATTTTTTAACCTAAAGCACCTTTAGTCTAAGGATTTTATCCTGTAGCACCTGTAGGAGTGGAACCCTTCTCAAGTGTGTTGCTCTGTTTTCCCAGCACCTCAAAGGGTGGTAGTCCCTGTAGCAGGGACAGAGAGTATATGTAAAATTTACATTGCACAAGAATTCAAACTCATCCTCACTACATCAGTACAATGAAACTCAATGCCTAACAGCCGTAACTCCTCAGTGCCCAATATCCTTTCTACATTACCATTTGTTTCACTATCCTACCAATTGTTCCAATCCTTCCACTGTTCTTATCCTACCAATCATCCATAAGTCTTATCATAGGTCTTATTTGGGAGGCGGTATAGCTCAGTGGTTTAAGACTCTGAGCTGCAAATCTGGTGACATCCAGCAGACCAGACCTGGGTTTGAATCCCACAGCTTCCACTTGCATACTGTGTGACCCTGGCAAGTCACTTAACTTCCCTGTGCTCCCAGGTTGCACCTGTAAAAACTTTCAGCATAGTGTGTGTCTCACTTGGTTAAACAACTAAATAAATAAATACAAAATTATCAATCAACCTCTTACATTGCTTAAGCATTCCTACACAAAGAGCTCAATGTTCCAAGAATTAATGGGCTATGCCCATGGTTCAATGGGGCTATGGGCAACAGATGCCATGACCTCCATTAAGTAGCACTTAAACCATATACCTGAAATATGCTTTGGATTCATTTCATTGCTTCCATCATCCCAGTGTGTCTCTTCTCTTTCCTTAAAGGATTCCTGGGTTTCTTCCCTAAGGTACCTTTGGTCCATGAGTACCTTGTCCCTGTGGCACATCTAAGGGTGGACCCTCCTCCAATGGATTCCTATGTCTTCTGGGCACCTTGAAAGTGTGGTAGCCCTGTAGTTGGCATAGAGAGAGAGTGTAGGTCTAATTTATGTTGTACAAGAATTTAGACAATTCATCCCTCAGTACATCAGTACAGAAATACAGCATGCTACCAATCATTCCAACCCTACCATCATTCCAGTCCTACCAGTCATCCATACGTCCTGTCAGTCATTACAATCCTACCATCATTCCAGACCTACCAATCATTCCAGTCCTGCTATCATTCCAAACCTACCATAATTCCAGTCCTACCAGTCATCCATATGTCCTGCCAATCATTCCAGTCCTACCAATCATTCTAATCCTACCATCATTCCAAACCTGCCAATCATCCCAATCCTACCATCATTCAAAACCTACCAATCATTCAGATCCTACCATCACTCCAATCATACCATCATTTCAAAACCTACCAATCATTCTAATCCTGCCATCACTCCAGACCTACTGATCATTCTAATCCTGCCATCACTCCAGACCTACTGATCATTCCATCCCTATCATCATTCCAGTCCTACCAATCATTCATATGTTGTGCCAATCATTCCAATCCTAACAATCATTCTAGTTGTACCATCATTTCAAACTGACCAATTATTCAAATCCTCGACTAATTCATATACTCTACCAGTCATTCCAGTCTAATATAATTCCAGTCCTACCAATCATCACCTTACATTACCTAAGCATTCCTGCATAAGTACATACGTGTTCCATCGATTTTTAGAAGAGAAACTTAACATTTGCCCCTTGCATGCACCCTTAATGAAATGTAAGGGCATATGAGACCCATGTGGATTCACTGTGGGTTTCACATGAGTTCCATCTAATTCAACAGTTTGGATTGTCTAACTCAGTTTTATAATATGACTGTAGGTGTATGTTACTACTGCCACAGAGATCACTCTTACAGTTCTAAGATTGGTCTCATGTGGATTCTTAGTTATGAGAGCCATGAAACAAGGTGAGCAGTTCTGATACTGTAGAATGTTAGTGAGACTACTCTTGCAACCGTAGAGTGGTCTCTGTGGCAGTAATAATGTCTTATTGATTAAAGGCAAGCAATAATATAGCAACTTAACAACCCTCCCTAAGAGCCTGTTTCAGGGCACCTGTGCATGAGATGCTCTTTGCAGAATAAGGATGTCTCATGTGCAGAGGAAAGGAGCACCAATTGGTCGGGAGTGCTCCCTCAAGCTATATACAGTAAGCAGTAAGAGCAGATGAAGCCTCAGGACTAAAATCCTATTTTCATGAAAATAACCTCTGTAATAATGAATGATATAGAGATAAATGCAGATAATATATGATGTATCAGCTGAATTGTCTCTAAGCATATTATTTTTCAAAATCTTCCCTAACCAAACAGCCAGTCATTAATTAAAAGCTTTTTACTCCGACCCCAACCCAACCCCAACCCCAGCAAATATTTTCACTAATGAAGCTTTGACATTACACTGATGAGAAAAAAAAATCACCTGGAAATTAAAAGTGCCAAATTTTATATTTAAAATCATTTACAACATAATGAACAAATAACTTTTCTCAACAATCTAAATATTACAGTTAAAGTACAATTTACAAGACATAGTTGTTCTGAACACTAGCCTTTAGCTTCTGTGTTGAAAGTGGATACAATGACACAAAAGTACTGAAACCATTTATGCTTTTAGCTATGGAGGAGTTGTGAACCTTTTATTCAGGTGTCTCAGAATCTTCTCGAGACTTATTGCTGGCATTTGTAATTGTCGTCAATCCAAAGATCATTCAAAAAATGTTACAGCATAATTAAAGAATGAATTACTAGAACATTTCAAATGCAAATCCTACCCATTCAATATTATACTATGAAAACTTTTATCTTAATTATACATTTTACATTATAAGATTAAATTAGCACCCTGAACATCATTTATTATTACAAGTTGAGATGACACAGCACACTAAGTTCAAATAGCACAAATGGCTCAGGGAAAACTTGGAAAAACCATACTGCATTTAGATACAGTTCATTTGTTTGCCTCCTATGTTCTGCTTTTCACTGCTCCTGTTCTAACACTTGCAATAGACACAGATGAACTCCAAGGGCCAAAGGTTAGTAGGCTGTTAAGTTTTAAGGCATTACCAGGGGATGGGTAGCATATCGTAATTTAACACTTCTGGGGTTATGAGGTACGTGCACAGCCTGAGTTCATCATGTACTATGGGACAGATTAACAAAGGTAATCAAATCTCTGGAATTCCTTAATGTCATTACTAAAATATATTTTTTAATTAATATTTTTATAGCTTAAATTCTTATTGTTTCATTGTACATGATGTTTTCCACCCATTCTATGACAGAGGTTGAAAACAGAACATTCTGATTTAAAAATAGCATTAAGGCATTCCCAGGGCTTGATTTCTTTTGTTAATCTAACTCTGGGGCCAGATCTTCTGCCTCATGACCCTCTACGGATAGATTAAATGATGGTAACCCAACTCCTGGTCGTCTCTTAATGCTTAAAGAGATTTGCCAGCTTCCAGCAAAAAAATTCAGTTATGTTCAGCAGAACTCAGATACATAAAATTCTTTCAAGATTCTGAATTGAAGGCCTGTCGTGTTTTATTACTAAAGACTTTCGAATTAAAACAGGATCTTGATCCTTCGACTTTATCTGTTCCAATTGCTTATTCCTGCTATTAAATCATAATCGTCTGCTATGACATCACATCCTGTCACATCACATTTATATTTAGTTAAGCCCGGAATACACTACTATCACTGAATCTTACTATTTCCACAATGGCCAGCTGTCTCCCGTCACAGCCCAGATAATGCTAAGCACTTTAGTTCTCCACTTCATTTCCAACCCCCCTTTTGTGCGCTTTGTTGCCTTAACGGTTCTGCATCAACTGTTTGTCTATAGATTCCTTTGTACCGATTGCATGTTCCTGTTTGTAATCACCATTACACTGGGATGTATGTTTTGTCCCATAATATTGATTGAATATTAAGCTATATGTATTTGACTTGCCTTATACTGATGAAATGTCCTAACTGTATGTCAGCATTATATTGTGATGTATGTTTTGCCATGTAACTCTGATTGTATGTTATGCTATCTGTATTACTCATGTACTGTTGCCTACCAGGATCTCCTCGTGAATGAGCTTGCTCAGTGGAGTTTTCTGCAATAAACTTGTACTTGAACTTGATGCTATGGAAATGATGCTGATGTCACAAATACACGATTATAACTTCAAAGCAGGAAAGCTGCAAGGCAAATTAAGTCTAAGGGCAAGTAGTCTGTTTTCATAACCCTGAAGAAATGAATGTCCAGAAATTCAGATGAGTCCTGCTGCTGCCAAATGTGATTTTGCAGAAACTTGGAAAATCACTAATAACCCTTTAGAATGCATTCTGCCAATCAGATTCCTCCATTTCCAACTATTGTTTTATCATCATGCAAACAAACCAGGTCCCTAAGAATCAGAGGAAGAAGTACAGAAAATATCTGAAAGAGAAGCAAACTATCTAAATAATATGTTTCAAAGTTTTGCCCTGAGAAATCAGTTGATCTTAAGTGCACATAATAAAGCACCATCATCCCATTTATTATTAAATAGAAACTAAGTAGTGAAACCTGTATGCAATACCATTTGGCCTCTATCCAGTGTCGTGTTGCCGGATTCAGTGTTATTTTCAGTTCAACCGGCAATTATTTGCCTTTGCTTTAAGCCTTGGAAGGCAAAGACAACCCAAGGAACCTAGTACAGTACATCTCATGATGTCATCGCATTATTTTGGACACTTTGGAGTGCTATCCTAGTGACCAGCATGACATTAATATCGCTCCTATCAGAGGTAGTACTACTGACTAGACATTCGCTATTCAAACAGGCAGCACAATGCTGACCATTGAGAAAGACAAAGCATCTCCGATACCATAAACAGGTGATGGTGATTTGGGATCCGAAGAGAGGGACTACCTGTCTGATTTTCATACACTGACCATACTGTAGTCAAATACAGTTACAATGGCAGTACTATTAACCTGAATAACCCACCCCAATTAAATATTTAGGGGTGATTTCTATAACTGGTCAAAAGAAGTCGACAAAATGACAAAAGCAACATTATTCCTGTTACCAGGAAGCTACTCTGAATTGCAATCACCAGTCTCAGAGTGCTAAGGTGTGCTGATAGTTTGTGATACAAAATCAGTCCATCACTCATTATACAGCCATAGTTCTCGCCTGATAATAATGCGGCCATAAGAAACAGTTTAGATTAGCAAGTCCACATCCTACAGATCTTGACTTCTTACATATCTTATAAAATATGAAAGGTGGCCCATGTACGCATAACATACACACACACACACACACACACACACACACACACACATGGGAAGGGACTGTCAGCAGGGTGGTCAGCTTTGCGTATCATATGCTTGTTCTAAAAGACTAGTGGACCTCAGAGGAGGGTTTATTACTACTATTGGGGAGGCGGGTGTAGTAACACCTCCACCTCATAACTTTTGTTTATACCTAGAAACAAGGGCATCAAATAGAGTTTGGGCATTTTCTCATTTTCTTATCATTTGTTTTATCTCTGCATTAGCATAAAAGGAAAGGAAAGGATTCAGCTAGCTGAGATATGCACTTTTAACTGCGATTCTCAATGGGCTTTAACTGCGTTGTAGAAAATAGCACAGCCCTGCTTTGCTTGATGTGAGGAAACCATCTGGAAACAAGCAGTTTGCACTCAAAGCCTGACTTATGGAACCCCCCTCTAATGCTGGCTCTACAACTTTGGGAGGCTTCCTGCAGCAGAGACATGGGCAGAGAGGACTGGTGGTGGCACAGTGATTTCCACCATTTGTGCTCTCAGTGCAAGAATAAACTTCAAACTCGTTACATTTAACAGTTTATTTACCCAGGCTAGCTAACTGAGAGTCAACACTGTATTTTCCAATGCGGTCTACTGCTACCTCATTCTACATCTGGGAGGACTGAAACACAGGAGGTCAATAAACTTGCTGAAGGTTACAGAGTGAGCCAGTTACTGTGGTGGGATCTGAACCCAGGATCTCTATATATTCACAGTTCAGTACTCTGAACACTAGACCACACAGCCCTTGATGATGGGACTGGCTGATGATTCATATAATGTTAAAAGGTGGCTGTAAGTTTTACTTCGTCTACCAGGTGCACTCTTAAAGATGTATTTTTCAGGGTATGAAAAAAAAACATTAAAAGCCAGTGTGTGCGCTTCTTGTTTTCTCTTGGGGCCTCAGTGCATATAAAAGCCATGCCAGAACTGAAAGCAGATCTGATATGAGAGCACAGTGTGGTATGGCTGCAGTCCTTCTACCAGTCTTCAGCTTGTGGTGTGTTCATGTTCCTCTCTGGTTATGAATGGCCACCACAAGCTAAAGTAGCACTGAGGTGCACACAATGTGACAACTGTTCAGCAGCGTAAACAATCATGCTCTCCCTAAGGCCACTCTATCCTTGCCCTATAATTACAATTGCAGTTAATCATAACGACTGTTATTGATGTCAGTTACACAGCAGTGCAATGTGTAAGTTATGTAACGGTCTAAACCATTAAAGGAGGTTTCTGCACTAAGTGCTTCCAGTTCTGTTCATGTGGCTCATTCACTCATGATGAGTCAGGCAGCAGCCCTGGTGCCTGATTTATTCCAGCACCATGAAAGTGTGCTGTCTGCTTCAAGTTTTGTCCAACTACAGTGATGCATGTCAAAAGACAGAAGTAAAACAAAACAGGATTGTGAAAGCTTAGTAAACTAACATTTGTCACAACGGCATATTGATCTTTGTCATAGTTCTTACAAGTCCCAGACAATTATTAATCTATTAATCCTTTTTCCTTCCCTCTGTACACCCCCTTCCCTGCTGTTATGGGCTGTTTCTCACCAGTGCCCACAAAGGTAGGCCCTGCCATTTGTAATGACAGGCTGTGACACATCACAGGCTTCCCCACTGGATAGGGATGGGGGCTGCCAATGACTTTGGCTCCAACAGTATGCAGTGGCATGCACTCTGCAGCCCCCCCACCCACTCTGAAAATAGCCTTGCACCTGGTTTGGTAACTGCTTGCTACTAAAAATCCAATTTCTCAAGGCAACCAGATAAGTCAACAAAGACATGGTCTCTTCTCAGACTGCAGGGGGCAGAAATCGAAGTTTGCTTTAATCATTCTAGGTTGTTCATGCAATGTTCATGGGATGTTCTGAACTGTCAGCCCTGAAGACAGAAATACTGGTTCTGCACAGAGCATGCACAGTACCAGCAGATACAGTCCAGGCATATTGCTATGGCTGTCCCTCAGCCCTGACCTACACAAACCACATGGTTCAGGCGAGGAAAGTGTTTCAGTCTGTGCTACTTCAGCCCCAGACCTCTTTGGAGCATATGCCAGCAAACTGAGCTGATTTGTGGTGTTCAATGGCGTATTAGCTGCTGCCCAGTAGTGGCTGTGCTAAGACCACCAAACCCTTTTCACTTGTAACTAGAGCATAACTCTTAGCCAGCTCTTCAGTGAGGAAAGGCCAACATTTTTCTTCCATCATGCTGGCACTCAAATTTGCCCTTAACCACTGCACACTTGTCCTCCAATCAGTGTGACCTGTTCAGACTATGACTGCATAAATGAAACTTTAGACCCCTTACTTTTTCAGATACAAGCTATCTACTATATTTCCAAATGTGACAGAAAACATTCAACTAAAAATAAATTAACTGAACCCCTGCATTCAACCGTTACTGAACAATCCCACTCCCTTTTCTTTGCCTGCTGCAGACATCTGCCCCTCTTTCAACTGATATTTAATTACAGGTTTCACTCTTGGTAGGAACATTTCAGCACTGGTTGCAACTGACACACACAGTTCTGCCAATGAGCATAAGCACAGATTCTCAATGCATTGTAGGTGCTGGAACAGTCTCTATAGGTTCTTGTCAACCATCTTGGCAGTCTGCATAGTTCCCATGTATCCAAAACAAATCTGTGCATATTTCAGTGGTGATTCGCACACCAACATTGTAATCCTGCTGCCGCCATTGACATCAACCCACTGATGGCCAGAGAAGACTCAATGATCTTCGCTTCCATTTCTTTTCACCGGGCTCCTTAAGGCGGATGTAGATTCCTGAGCCACTGGAGCCCGCTTCAGCATCGCAGTACTGATAAAGAAGGTCGCTGGATTCATCGGAGATGCTGCAGAACGATACACTACCAGGCCAGGCCTGTCGTCATCAAAACTTGAAAAATGGATCCTGCTGGATGGCATCTTTTTGACTGGAGGACTTATTCCCAGTTCCATGTATTTCTGTTTCTGGGATCGCTTCAGCTCAAGGACAGCATAATCATAATCCACGGCCACACTGTCAGTCAGTCCTCTAAACCACCCCTTTGGGATCTGAGTACGTTTTACCCTTGTCCACTGGAAAGTTGGCTTGGCATCTGCAGCTCTCTTTGGCCTTTTAGAGCCTTTGTGTCTCTTTGCCACCCTTTGATCTCAGTTTCAGTACCCCACTCTCAGCTTCTTGGCAATCTTGAGGTAGTCCTTGCCATCATGAATGCAGTGAGCAGCAGTGAGGACATGTTTTGGTGAGATGAGAATCCCAGTGCAACGGTAGAGATCTTCACGGCTGTGTTAAAAGGAAAATTGGTCAGAAACTGCTTGTCAGAGATGCTGAACCTACTGTCTAAGCCATAGACCTGCCTCTTTCTCCTAGAATTGCACAGTTTCTGTTGTCGCGGCTCATATTCTCTTGTATGTCCAGCCCCTGACACCACTTCTGTCAAGGTACGTGTTCCGTTCTCGTACACAGTCTCATAGGAAAGGTAATCCTCCAGGTCACCCAGGCTCGGCAGTGGCATTCTCTGCTGGCATTCAATCCCGCAGGTCCCATTTAGCTCAAGGATGGCCTCTGCATTGAATTTGGGGCTTTGAGGTCAAGTCCTTTTGTTTTACAATTAGTGGTACTTTTTTAAATGCCAAATGTAATCATTCTCATTTTCTGTTCCCAAGGTGAGATTTAAAACAGAAATGAAGAGCAGCAGTGGCAGTGATATAGATGCCATTGTGATGCTTCGGTCTTGCTCTAAGAAGAAACAAGGAGACAAAAAACAAAAACAAGTCATATTATAGGCATCTTTCATGATGACAGCCATATGCATCAGAGTGGCCAGGTCACTGGCAACCTTACAAATCACCTCATGCCTATCTGCAACAGATACCGCACTGCATTCATGTCTACTCACTGCAACAACTTAAAGCTGTTGAAAGACTAAACCCTACAGTACTGAATACAATTCCATTATTGTTTGCCTCTTTGATATGTTGTTTTTATTACTAACTATATTATGGAGTGCTTCTGCTGATATATATAGATGCTTCTGCTCATTATTTTTGTTACTAAGATGAGCAGCCCTAGCCTGTCTGATGGTGTAGAGGAATGAGGCGTCTTGTGTGCCTTCCTCTTACATGCCATGACCCAAGTTTGGAACAAACTCAGGCCACCAGGGATTGGCGGAGGGAGGATTGAGCATCTGGAGGCTGCTCTCCTCTCCCGGAGGAGGGAAGGTGATCTCCGGTCTTCAGTGACACCCAGTATAGGCTAGGTGTGCACTAGTCTGGACCACCACAGGAAAGGGTGGAGGGATGGTGGATGTCCACGGCTGGAGTGCGGGAGCATGCGTGTTCCACGCCCGGATGTCACTGCACATCACGCCTCTGACACACAACCCATGCAAGAAAATCCCCTCTGGTGGCGAGCAGTATGACACCCAGACCTCTGCTGCCAAATGGCGCTCCAGGCCATCTTTGGCTGGGGAATTGTTGATCTTGGTATCTCTCCCACATAGCCCCCAGGGCCCCCACCACAGGGGCAAGCTGTAGGTGCTCACCAGCAGCTATGGAGGGCATGGTGGGCGATGCAGGAACAGCAGGTAATGGCGCTGAGCTGGAGGTAGCCTCCCCCACCATCCCATGGGTGCAGAAACAGAATTGAAAGAAAACAAAAATGAGCAGCCCTATCTTTAAAAACAGGACAATTATTACACAATCTACAACATGTATGTTGGCAGGGGTTTTCTGGAGCAATAAAGTTTCCTTTCTATACTGGAGTTCTTTTTCTTTTCATTTTGAAGGTCACTATACCTCTTTCTAATGTTGTCGTGGTCTCTATCCATGAATTAGATGGCCAGACCATGCAATTGATAAATGATCTGAGATTTAAGTATCTTGCAGAGGTCTTACCTGAACTGAAGACTTTATGGTTGTATATGATGTACAGGGCTCCAACAGAAGTAATGTTTTGTTTGTATATGTATTATATACATGACTATTTGTACATCATAATAAATATTAAACAAGGGATACAAAAATAAAGAAAACAGGACCTCTTTGTAAACTGTCTATCATGTCAGCTGAGCTAGACTGAGCTGCCTAGTATACTGAACTTAAAAAGTGCAAAATTAACTTCATCTTTAAAAAGTTTTAAGAAAAACTTTTTATTTGCCCAGGATGACCCAGCTGAGATGCAACATCTGGTTACCTGGGCATCCTGCCTGACATTGCCAAGATTACAATTAGTATCACAGAAATAAAATATACGAACAAAAACTTATTACTCTTGCTGCAACACTAAAGAAAGCTAAACTTAATTACCAGTGATACAATGATGTGTTAAAAACAGTTAGTCTGCTCTTTTCTGTAGCCTGCTGGGCATCTTCCATGTCCACAGCAAGTCCAGTTGACATGACTACAGCACTCTCAATACTATTTCATTTTATTTATTTGAAAATTGGTGACTGGGAATGGCACACTGAGCTGAGGCTTGTTTCCAGGCACAACCTGAGGTAAGTGGAACAAGGAGAACAGTAATGCAGTAATTGACATGGAAGTGCAACAAGTGCAATATGTGGATACATTTTGGTACAGACAGTCAGATGTCAGTCAGACAAAATACCGATCACATTTGCTACACAGTAGACCTAGCCAGCAAACTAGGTCTAGTAATGTTGAAAGCTATTTATTTACAGTCTACTTGTTTGTAATATGAGTGATGATTCAAGTCTAGGGTCTCCAGGGAGAAAGGGCCAGAGTCTTTATCACAAGGTACTACTACAGACTCACATGAGCAGCTTCGTTTTATACCTCTCTGGCCCAGCTGACATTGTCCACACATGATTCTGTCACTGAGCAGCAGGCTGTTACCAGCGGACATTAATAAGCCCTGCTCAAGTACTGTTTAATCAGAGCTGCTGTCTGACTGCTCAGCAGAGGCTCTGCAGTCACATCAGAAAGCACAACACTTGGTGAGTTACTTGAACGACATCTAGCACTCTCAACCAGACAGAAGTTATTCTGAATCTCATCCACTGCTTGAAAACTGTTCTGAGGTTTGATATCTGATGGGAGGCATGGGGCAGCTGAGGCATAAAGCTGATACTCAAAGGCTAGCACTGCATATTTTTTTCACATTTTCTGCTGAGATCCATGCCATCCCTCACAGATGTTGGAATCAGTGGTTTCAAGCATGCATACACACTGGTGTTCTGATGTGAAAACAGTCAGTATTACCACCAACCCCATGGGGCTTCGGAAGTGTATCCAGGTGGCAGCAATGCAGCAAGACAGTCAGCTATACTCCCTGAGGCTGAGAGTGTTAGAGCAGACACTCCCTTTTCTCCCTGCCTGAACACAGTAACATCCAGACCTAGGGCAGAAACCTAGATCACTGGTGTGGCAAGCAGTATCCCAGCACTGCACAATCACCCCGGTAGCATCCCAGGCTTAGAGTATTGACCTAGGTCACTGGTGTGGCCAGCAGCACCCCAGCCACTGCACAATCAGCCCGCAGTAACATCCCAGGCTTAGGGCACAAACCGAGGTCACTGGTGTGGCAAGCAGCACTCCAGTCACTGTACAATGAGCCCGCAGTAACATCCCAGGCTTAGGCACAAACCGAGGTTACTGGTGTGGCAAGCAGCATGCCAGTCACTGTGCAATGAGCCCGCAGTAACATCCCAGGCTTAGGGCACAAACCGAGGTTACTGGTGTGGTATGCAGCACCTCAACCACTGCACAATGAACCCACAGTAACATGCCAGGCTTAGGGCCAAACCGAGGTCACTGGTGTGGCAAGCAGTATCCCAGCACTGCACAATCACCCGCAGTAGCATCCCAGGCTTAGAGTATTGACCTAGGTCACTGGTGTGGCCAGCAGCACCCCAGCCACTGCACAATCAGCCCGCAGTAACATCCCAGGCTTAGGGCACAAACCGAGGTCACTGGTGTGACAAGCAGCACTCCAGTCACTGTACAATGAGCCCGCAGTAACATCCCAGGCTTAGGGCACAAACCGAGGTCACTGGTGTGACAAGCAGCACTCCAGTCACTGTACAATGAGCCGCAGTAACATCCCAGGCTTAGGGCACAAACCGAGGTCACTGGTGTGGCAAGCAGCATGCCAGTCACTGTGCAATGAGCCGCAGTAACATCCCAGGCTTAGGGCACAAACCGAGGTTACTGGTGTGGTATGCAGCACCTCAACCACTGCACAATGAACCCACAGTAACATGCCAGGCTTAGGGCACAAACCGAGGTCACTGGTGTGGCAAGCAGTATCCCAGCACTGCACAATCACCCGCAGTAGCATCCCAGGCTTAGAGTATTGACCTAGGTCACTGGTGTGGCCAGCAGCACCCAGCCACTGCACAATCAGCCCGCAGTAACATCCCAGGCTTAGGGCACAAACCGAGGTCACTGGTGTGACAAGCAGCACTCCAGTCACTGTACAATGAGCCCACAGTAACATCCCAGGCTTAGGGCACAAACCGAGGTCACTGGTGTGACAAGCAGCACTCCAGTCACTGTACAATGAGCCGCAGTAACATCCAGGCTTAGGGCACAAACCAAGGTCACTGGTGTGGTATGCAGCACCCCAGCCACTGCACAATCAACCCGCAGTAACATCCCAGGCTTAGGGCACAACCGAGGTCACTGGTGTGACAAGCAGCACTCCAGTCACTGTACAATGAGCCCGCAGTAACATCCCAGGCTTAGGGCACAAACCAAGGTCACTGGTGTGGCAAGCAGCACTCAGTCACTGTACAATGAGCCGCAGTAACATCCCAGGCTTAGGGCACAAACCGAGGTTACTGGTGTGGTATGCAGCACCTCAACCACTGCACAATGAACCCATAGTAACATCCAGGCTTAGGGCATAAACCGAGGTCACTGGTGTGGCAAGCAGCACTCCAGTCACTGTACAATGAGCCCGCAGTAACATCCCAGGCTTAGAGTATTGACCTAGGTCACTGGTGTAGCCACAGCACCCAGCCACTGCACAATCAGCCCTCAGTAACATTCCAGGCTTAGGGCACAAACCAAGGTCACTGGTGTAGCAAGCAGCACCCCAGTCACTGTACAATGAGCCGCAGTAACATCCCAGGCTTAGGGCACAAACCGAGGTCACTGGTGTGGTATGCAGCACCTCAGCCACTGCACAATGAACCCACAGTAACATCCCAGGCTTAGGGCACAAACCAAGGTCACTGGTGTGGCAAGCAGCACTCCAGTCACTGTACAATGAGCCCGCAGTAACATCCCAAGCTTAGGGCACAAACCGAGGTCACTGGTGTGGTATGCAGCACCTCAGCCACTGCACAATGACCCACAGTAGCATCCCAGGCTTAGGGCACAAACCAAGGTCACTGGTGTGTGCGCAGCACCTCAGCCACTGCACAATCATCTTGCAGTAACATCCCAGGCTTAGGGCACAAACAGAGGTCACTGGTGTGGTATGCAGCACCTCAGCTGCTGCACAATCAGCCTGCAGTATTATCCCAAGCTTAGTGCACAAATCCAGGTCACTGGTGGCAGGCAATGCCCCAGCCACTCCATAACTGGCTCACAGATATTCAGTTCAGTTTGCATAAATCTGGGTCACTGGCATGGCAAGCAGTGCCCACCAACTGCACTGTAAGCCCCGTAGTATCCGAGGCTTAGGGCACAAACCCAGGGCACTTGTGTGGGAATCCCTGTCCCAGCCACTGTACGATCAGGGCAGCAGAGTGTTCTGTTCAGTGTGCATAAACCTGGGTCACTGATGTGGCAAGCACTGCCCCAGCTACTAAGCAGTCAGCCCACAGTAACATCCCTGGCTTAGTACACAAATCAGGTCATTGGCATGGGAAGCAGCACCTCAGCCAATGCACAATCAGCCTGCAGTAACATCCCAGGCTTTGGGCACAAACCCGGTCACCAGCATGGCAAGCAGCACCCAGCCGACTGCACTATTGGCCCACAGAAGCATCTCGGCTTAGTGCACAAACCCGGTCACTGGCATGGCAAGCAGCACCCCAGCGACTGCACTACTGGCCCACAGTAGTATCCCAGGCTTACGGCACAAACCCAGTCACTGGCATGGCAAGCAGCACCCCAGCGAGTGCACTATTGGCCCACAGTAGTATCCCAGGCTTAGGGCACAAACCTGGTCACTGGCATGGCAAGCAGCACCCCAGTGACTGCACTATTGGCCCACAGTAGTATCCCAGGCTTAGGGCACAAACCGGTCACTGGCATGGCAAGCAGCACCCAGTGACTGCACTATCAGCCCACAGTATCATCCAAGTCTTAGGCACAAATCCAGTTACCTAGTATGGCAAGCAGCACCCCAGCAACTGCACTATCGACCCACAGTATCTTCCAAGGCTTAGGGCACAAACCCGGTCACTGGCATGGCAAGCAGCACCCCAGCGACTGCCCTACTGGTCCACAGTAGCTTCTCAGGCTTAGGCACAAACCCGGTCACTGGCAAGGCAAGCAGCACCCCAGTGACTGCACTATCAGCCCACAGTATCTTCCAAGGCTTAGGGCACAAACCCGTCACTGGCATGACAAGCAGCACCTCAACGACTGCACTATCGACCCACAGTAGCATCCCAGTCTTAGGGCACAAACCCAGTCACTGGCATGGCAAGCAGCACCCCAGTGACTGCACTATCAGCCCACAGTATCATCCAAGGCTTAGGGCACAAACCCGGTCACTGGCATGGCAAGCAGCACCCCAGCGACTGCACTATCGGCCCACAGGAGCATCCAAGGCTTAGGGCACAGATCTCAAGTCACTGGACTGGCTAGCAGCTCCCAGCCACTGCACTATCAGATCAGCAGAGTCTTTTTCAGTCTGAGAATAGTGGGGCCACTCACACTACAATAAATTGAATGTAGTTGGCCACAAATCATGATGCTCCACCAGTCACTCTCAAGAAGTCTGAGTATGGCAACGAAAGTCTGATTTGATTACACGTGGTAGTCAATAATGAGGCCAAAAGCTAATAACCTGAAAACCCCACTGAGTGAACCTTGTAAAAGTAATTGCTGGTGAAACATTTGAACTTGTGCTGCTTTAACTGAAGAGCTGGGGATAAACTCTGCACATTCACTGCATTCAGGCTGAAGTCCATCGGCTGTCCAGGGGTGGGGTAAAAGTGCTGACCTGTTGTATGAACTGCATGAGGACATGTGTACATTTCCTGGAAACATAAACAGTAATCAGGGTTCTGTTGCCATGTATTTAAAGGCATTTCACTGTATTCCCAGTAGACTGTGTAAAACAAGGCACAATTTATTTGTTTTTATAGCTGGTGAAACCAACATTTTTTCCATCGCTGAGGGGAGGCTCACAGAGACACAGCTTGGGAACAGATAATGTTCTGGATTGCTGGGATGGTATGAATGTGGGAAATGGACTGCTTCATCCATTCATCACATCCATACAGTACACAGCCAGGATATCTATCCTGATGCCCTGACAGGATTTCAGAAACAGGTGGCATTCCTAATTGAGTTCATGCATAACCTTCAGATAAGCATCTCCACCATCATAAACTTCCCCTATGATATGAAAACTATCTCTCTGCAGAAGATTCTCAAGGGCAGTGGTGAGCATGGCATGCCTCCAGTTTTTCTGCCAAGACGGAAGGTGAAGAAATAAAACCTAAACTGTGCCAGTCATAAATCTAGCTTTACTACAAAATCCAGCTATGGTGTGGGACAGCACCGCCAACCCCAGACACCACACTTTTCCATCAGCCTAGGGCAGCCAGCATTAACTGTTTTCAGTCAATATGTGTTTGGAAAAACACGATTACATTTTCTGGGGAAATATTGATCGCCTTAACAAAATCTGTGATCCTCTACTGATTATCTCCAGTTACTTTGTGGGTTTCAATTTCCCTTGACATCACTCAGACTTCATGCTTTCTTCTTTATATAGTTTGTTGAAGTATCAGAAGGAAAAAGGAGGAGTGGGTTGAACAGATGATTGCTTTCAGGAATAGCTACTTTTGGACTGAACTGATTTTAAAATGTTGGCTATTTTTTTGGACCACCTTACCAGTAGCACTTTGACTTGTTTAGCTGAGCTGTTGGTGATTTGTTGCCGACCCTGAGCACCACAGTCTGCTTCAGAAATTTAACTGATCACACTGTACTGGGCTACAGTGGGCCAGAGGGGCATTCCTGGTGATGCTGTAGGTTCTTGCAATATTCCCTGCTGCACCACTTAGATGCAAATCATGACCTCTGTCCGAGTCCCAGTAAGAAAATCTTGTAACATTGCTTGTCATTTTTACATTTTGTTGGTTGTTTTATTCTACTGTATGGCGTACAGTATTTGTTTGGTTTAATAACATGTAAAGAGAGGTGTTTCTTCTGAACTATGGAGGTGGCTGGGTTGCATGCCTATTGGGGTGCAGTTATAATTTGTAGGTTCTTCATGCCACTTCTGTGTCAGTCAGTGGCGGGGTGCAGAACTTACAATGGACAGCCTTGGTCTACCATAAGTGTTTTCCCTCAAGTGCAGCATTATTTGGGGCCAATAGCACCTACATCAAAAGATTCCAGCCCATGTTCTACCCACTGCCTTACTGTGGAAGCTGGGGTAGAAGGCCAACAACCCATTAATTTTGGTTTTAACCTTCCTATGGAGATGTAACCCCTCTCCCCATGTGAGTTACTATGACTTTAAGACTCTTTGACTTACTTGGACCTTGAAGGCATTCACCGCTGATACTGACATTGTCGTGGCATAGAATTGACCAGGTATCGTCCGATCTGCCTGCTGACACAATTAGATGTGACTGTGCCCATGTACAGGACTGACTTGCCCCAGCAACTGAGACATTGGGTAAAATAAAGAAAACCTGCTTCTCTGGATTCTGCCAGCTGGCTGGGAGTTGCAAGTATGTCCATTTGAAGTTTCATCTCTCTTTGCATTTGCATGGCCTTTGGTTTTGGGATTTAACAGAGGTAAGTAAATTGTTGCCATTTAATTTAAAGTGCACCAGTACCAGCTAATAACATGCAACATCAGTGGGCCTATACTGATTTATTGACTGGGTACCCAGTAATATGTTGAAGCTCCCCATTAGTTTGAAAGGTAAATCACACTGGTACCAGGAGAGAGTGGCTAGCACCTGTAGTACAGGACAGTAACATTGACACATGCATTGTGGCATGATGGCGGACTGAGTACCAGGGTTATACCTACTGTAGCTGGGCCTTTTATTGAGAGCCCTAGAAAGTATTTATGTTAGCTGTGCCTGCATAGGGTGTGTGAAAAGCATCCACTGTTACTGGTCTGGGCCTATAAAGGGCAAAGGAAGACCAGCCAGGCTACAGTAGTCTACCTCATATTGCACTAACCCTGCTTTCTTACATAGGGTTCTGCTGCCCTGATACCTTTGTGTTATTTTGTTGGAATTAGCTGTCCACTGCTATTTCATATAGAGTTTAAGTACTTGCCAGCTGCGGAACTGCCTAGTCTAAGTGTGGAGTTCACAGGAGGGTGACCACAGTAGGGAGGGGCATATACAACATCTCAGGGGTTGTATTGACTTGTCACCGGGCCCACTTAAATTTTACATACACAAAAAGTTGGACATCTTTGCTAACACTGAGAAAGAGCCCACATTTTGACCTATAAAAATCCTGTATTGTACAGTTTACCTAACTTAAAAAGCTAAAGAGCAGAGACCTCATCTGAATACCCTAATGTTTTGTACCAGAAACAGGGCACTTCCTCAAGGGTTTAACTGACACCCAGTGATCAAACTTATTTATATTACAAAATTTAAAGTGACAGTGCCCATTTACCTGATTAACAATCCACATTAAAAAATCTTAGTGCAAAAACAGCAGTAGTAAAAGCAACTATAACAAGCCATTATACTACATATAATATTAAAACAGTAATAAAATTACTATGATTAAACAATGTTTCACTCTGTTTCTCCAGTTATTTGATCACCACATGATATACATGGCCTAAGAAAACAAGATAAATAATTTAATGACTTTATTGGTACCCTGAACTTCAGTATCAAATGTAGGTAAAACTCACTATTTAACAATGGCATCTGTTTACTTTTAGTGCTGTAGTGAACAGAGACAAATCACATTATTACTTCAGCCACAAAGGAAGGGCAGCTCAAATCAATTATTTTAACTTGGGTGTTTTGTAGTGCCCATATTAAACATCCAAATGCCTCACTTTTTATTAAAGGTGATTTAAATTTCCCTTCTCGGCCTAGCCTGACTCTCTTAGTACCTGTAAAGGTAAATTTGTGTCCACTACTGTCTTGTTTGTAATTCAGGCACACAGATTTGCTAACAGGTAGTAGTCATCTTTACTATAGTAATAGTGCTACTACACAATATTAATCGAAGCCATTTAGCGTAAGACCGTCTTTCAGCCTGCATCTGGTGTCTCTCCTCTCGCACTGTCTGTTTCAGTTAGGAGTGTATCTCTTTCCTTCCTGTGGAATGCATGCATCAAGGTCATTGTCTTAACTCTTGACTCTCAGGACAGCCCCTGTTTTCTAAAAAACAAACTGAAGAGTGAACAGAACACACTAACCTGAGGTTATTGTGCAATCCTATGACTATGTCTTATCTAGTGGCATGCACAATCTCCTCTACTTGTAGGCTATGTTATTCGTGCACTGTAAATAAGTTTACATGTCTCTACATATATAACAGTTAGGTATTAGCAGTGGGCTGCTAACAAGTTTCAATAAGTCTTTGCGGCTGTTTAATTAGCCTTCCAAACCTCAACCTGCCCACAAGCTGGGAAACCACTTGAGTACCAGTCTCAATGTGCATTTGTGTAGAGTGCTTGATTCCCTCTTGTCTGGTACTTTGGCCAGAGAGTCTGGTGGCTCAGTGTGTGGAGCTGCCAGGTTTGGTTCTTGGTCAGAATTCTGCATCATGAATTGTCTGCTTTCCACATCCTGTTGCCCTGGCCTGTTTCTGTGTTCTTGGGGAATGCACTCTGACTCCATAGGAACTGTCCCTAGTTTGCAGGAGCTTGTCCTGTCAGCACTGGCATTAGGTGTCTCCTATTCCGTCTTAACAGCTGTCTACTTCCAGTGAGTACTAGGTATGATCTTGGTGCCATGAGCCTCTGGATGACTGCCAGTTCTCCCAGCATCCCTCACTTCTTACTCGGACATATTCACTGGCATGTAGCATTCTATGCTCCTTTGCAGTTTTATTAAAGTGTTCATGTTGTTAAACATAGAAAAATAGACTTTGACGGCAGATAAGGACCACTTGGCCCACCCAGTCTGCCCATTTCCTACCTATTGGATAAGCTGCAGATTCTAGTTAACCAACAGCCTACTTCCTGCAACCCCCACTATAATTGCCTTATGTCTGTTCCATGCATGTTTGAATTCCCCACTGTTTTAGACCCACAACCTCTCCAGGAATGTGGTTCCATGTGTCCACCTTTCTCTCTGTGAAAAAGAATTTCCTCACATTACCCTAGAGCCGTCCCCTCTAACTTTAAATTGTGCCCCTTGTTCTTACACTTCTCTTTTCTGAAGATGCTACCCTCCTGGACTTTGTTGATTCCTTGAGGTACATAAAAGTTTCTATAATGTCCCCCTTGTCCCTCCTTTCATCAAGGGTATACATATTAAGCTCTCTCAGTCTCTCTTCATATGATTTCTGATGTAGACCCTGCACCATTTTAGTTGCCCTCCTCTGGACTGCTTCCATCCTGTCTATGTCCTTGCGTAGATGAGGTCTCCAAAACTGCCGCAGTATTCCAGATGGGGTCTCAACCAACTGTCTGTATAGAGCTGGAGAACCACTTCCCTTTTCTACTTGTGATGCCCTCCTATGCCCCAGTATCCCCTAGCTCTCCTTACTGACTTCTCACATTGCTTACCCACCTTTAGGTCATCTGATATGACTACACCCAGATCCCTTTCCATTATCGTTGTCGTTAGTACCTCCCTGCTATTGTGTACTCTTCTCCTGGATTTTTATTTCCCAGGTGCATTACTTTGCACTTCTTTGCATTGAATCTAAGTTGCCATATGTCTGACCATTCCTCCAACCTTGCCAAGTCCCTTCTCATCCTTTCTACCCCCCTTGTGTATCAACTCTGTTACAGATCTTTGTGTCATCTGCAAAGAGGCATACCTTTCCTTCCAGACCCTCTGCAATGTCACCTATAAAGATGTTAAAGAGGACTGGACCCAGTACTGAGCCCTGAGGTACTCCACTAGTAACCCCCTTTCTTCAGAATGTGTTCCATTCACTATTACCTTCTGTGTCCTGTTGTGCAGACAGTTTGCTACCAGGCTACCACCCTGGGACCCACTCCCAGGCTGGCTAACTTGATTATTAATCTTTGTGCGGACTGTGTCAAATGCCTGCTAAAGTCTAGGTAGGCCATATCCACAGCCCCTCCCTGGTCTATTACTTTGGTCACCCAGTCAAAGAAATCGATTAGATTCGTCTGACATGACCTTCCTGCTGTGAATCCATGCTGCCTTGGGTCCTGTGCCCCACTGGCCTCTAGGTACTCAACAATTCTTTCTTTCAGAAGTGATTCCATCATTTTCCCCACCACTGAGGTCAAACTAACAGGTCTGTAGTTTTCTGCTTCTGCCTTGCTCCCACGTTTGTGAAGGGAATCACATCTGCTCTCCTCCAGTCCTCAGGTGCCACACCATCTTCCCCATGATTAGTTAAAAGTGTGGTTATTGGTGTCACTAGGTCCTCCCTTAGCTCTTTTAGGATTCTAGGATGAATCCGTCAGGCCCCATTGCTTTGTCCACCTTGAGTTTTAGGAGTTCTTTCAGTACTCTTTCTTCTGTAAATGGACTGGTGTCAACCCCACTATCCAGAGTGCTTCTACTGTTTGGTTTAGGTAACTCCTCCTCTTCTTCTTTTGTGAATACTGAGCAAAGTATTCATTTCATATCTCTGCCTTTTCACTGTCTCCCTCTGCCCCTCCCCTCTCCTTTATTAATTAAGCAATAATGCCTGACAGGGGTGTGTGTGCGTGCTGGGATAACGTCACGCCTCAGGTGGTTGGGCACGAGGCCGCAGGTCGAAGGCCCAAAACTGAGCGTGGTCATTATCCCAAACGACACACACCCTGGAGGGCATTATTAAGTATTATACAATGGCTCGTTGTTATACAGAAAAAATAATTTTAAAGATGTTTTGTGTGGAAAAATATTTTTGTTTTTTAAGAGCAGACGAAACAATCAAGCAAATGATCAGCATGCTCATGCTGATCAGCAGGTTCACAGTAAGGCTGAGACTAGACCCGTGGTGTTGTACTGATTAACATCACGGGTCCAGCCAAGACTGACCAATCAGAGTCCAGGATTTTTCTTGCCATTGTATAATCTTCATTATCCCTCCTTTAACCTTTCTATGCTCCCTAATGTAGCTATAAAAGGTTTTATCCCTTCTTAACTGAGTTGGCTATCTTTTCCTTGGTTTGGGCCTTTGCTTTTCTGACTGCCTTCCCACTTCTTTCTGCTTTAATTGATACAGTTCCTAGTCGTGCTCCGTCTGTGATTCCTTATACTTTTTGAATGCAACCTTTTTCTCCTTAACCTTCCCTGACACCTCTTTTGAGAGTCATAGTGTTTTTTAGTCCGCTTTGTTTTCTTTATTTGTTTCACATCAAGGCTTGTTGCCTCTATGATGGCAGTTTTGATTTTTCTCCATTGTTCTTCCACCCTCCTTTCTGGCCATTTGCTAATGCATTCCTCAGGTATTCACCCATTATGCCAAAGTCAGCCCTTCTAAAGTCCAGTATCCTTGTCTTTGTATGGCTTGTCTACATGGTTGTGTTTATTGTGAAGCACACTGTGCAGTGGTCGCTTGTTCCCAGATGTCTACTGACTTCTGGTTTGTGATCCTCTCCATTTGAGAGTACCAGGTCTAATATTGCTCCTCCTGAGTGGGTTCCACCACTAGCTGTCTAAGGCATGCTCCTGTAGGGCATCGAGAATGACCCTGTTCTTGGATGTGGCTGCAGTCCATGTCGCCCAGTTAACATCTATTCAGGTCCCCATCAACAGTATCTCCCCTTTTCAGCCATTTTGAGAATGCCCTCTATCATTTTCTTGTCCATTTCCTCCCTTGAGACGGGGTCTGTATACAACCCCTGTGCAGATTGTGATGCCATTCCCTGTCTCCAAGGTGACCTAGACTTCCTCTTGTCCTCCCCTTTACTTTTTAGTTCTGTAGCTTTGATCCCTTCCCTTATGTAGAGAGCTACTCCACCTCTTTACCCTCCTGTCCCTTCTGTAGATTGTGTACCCTGGTATGTTGACATCCCAGTCATGGTTCTCCGTGTACCATGTTTCTGTGACTGCCACAATATCCAAGTGTTCCTCTTCCATCAGGGCTACTAGCTCTGGAAGCTTGTTTCCCAGACTACGGGCATTGGTACTCATTGCCCTCCATTTAATGTTGGCTTTATCCTTTTTTTACCCCATCCCTGCTCTTATTGCCCTTGTCCATTTTCCATTTACCCCTGTCCTGCCCTCTGTAAAGCTCTGTACCTCACTGTTTACCCTACTATCTACCTATGTTTTGTGGGGAGGCTTGAACTTTCCTGTTTCCTATCAGCACCTCCCCTTGGCTAGTTTAAAAGCTTGCCAAGGAAGCCTTTAAACGTGTCACCCTAGGAGCATGTTTCCCTTCCTGGACAGATGCAGACCATCACTCCAGTATAGACCTTCATCTCTCCAGGTGGACCCTCAGTCCCTAATGAAGCCAAAGCCCTGTGTTTGCACCAGTTTTGCAACCATTCATTAAACTGCATGGTGTGCAGTACCCTAGCCTCACCCCTGCCATAGACTGGCAGCACCTCTGAGAAGGTTACCGTGCTTGCTACCTGTCTGAGGCCCCTCCCCAACTCCACAAATTCATCCTGAATTGTCTAGCCATTTCTTTCATGGCTGTGTCATTTCGTGTAACATTCCAGTTTAATGCCAGGCAAACAAGTTTGAAGCTGGAGTCCCAATAGCAGTTCTGCTGGGGACTTGCAACATGCTAGTGCTGTAGCTCTGTAATTCAATAATGCAATAGAGGGGTCCGTTTGTCCTCCATGGCCTTTTTAGGAGTGCCTTTATGACTTTGACCCTGACTCTGCCAGTCTATTTCCTGGAGGGTAGGTGGGGCTGGAAGTGACATGACTGAAGCCACAGGGGTGTGCAAACATTTTAAATTCTGTACTTTTAAATTGGGGCCCATTGTCTGTTCTTAGAATCTGTGGTATCCCAGATCTAGCAAAGATTACTTTCAGTTCCTTTATCACTTGGTTTGATGTTGTTGTTTTAGTTAACAACTTCAGGGTACCTTCAGTTATTTGACAAGGCAATTTTCTACTTCGCCTTTCTCTAGGGCTCCTCATTTGCTCCTTCACTCGGGTTTTAAACTTACAGCTGTTTTTGTCCTACATAGGAGTCACAGCTACGTAGCCAGATAAATGATCCCTTCTGTACGCAGTTAATGAGCGTTAAAATTTCAAAACTCTGCCCAGTTTCTGAGCTGCACAAAGACAACCATTTTAATAATTACGGAACAAAATTTGCAACTGCCACAGTTTTGGCAATTGTGGGCAAGCTGGGTAATCAAGTCAAAGGTTCCATAACCCAGTAATGGCTGTCTACCACATAATCCGTAATGTTATTGCCCTTCTGTAAATCATTTTCAGAGCCTCACTACTATGTTTTCTAAGGAAGGGTCAGTCTGAACAACATGGCAATTTCTCTCAGAATGTTTCTTACTTTATTTGCCTGGACAGAAAAGGTTGTGTTGAAATTTAAACATTTACGTGGAGTAGATGTTTCAGTGTTGATCTGATTTCCAGTCACATTAGAGTTGTCAGTCTGTAAAGGTTGTTACAATCCAGCTTTGCTGCCCGTGACCTTGCCCTATTGATCACCACTTCACTCTGACCTCAAGACCTAGACCTGGCCCCAAAAGTTCTGACTGAGTTGGAAAGTCATCTTCTCGACTGCACTTATGCTTGAAAAATACAGCATTGGCCCTTGGGTGTATTTTTGATGGTGTTGTGTGGGTGGTAGCTAATAAAATGGAAGTGAGTTTTTATCTGTTTCTTTTCTAAACAGATCACTGTCTATGCCATTTTCTGCATTTTTGCCAGTATTCATGTTTATTCCCCTGCCCTGGCAGACGTTTCCCCTCTGATCCCCCTGCCCCACCGCCCACTGTCTCCCAGACTTACCAGCTCCAGATTACACCAGAAGTTACACCACATGGAGGGGTGGTGAAAGATGAACTCAACCCACTGGACAGGATCTGGTTGCAGCCATACCTTATCACTGGTTCCAAGGCATGCAAGGAGTCAGGAAATCACTGTGCCAACCAGGGTGATTTTCCATTTTCCTTCCTTCCCCATGGTGCAGAGGAGCTGAAATGCAATGACGTTAATGGCAATGCTGTGCAAGCTTCTATATGCAGCAAGCTGGACATCTATCACACTCCACACCCTGCATTGTGGTTCCAGTGAACTGTTCCCCAATCACCACTGGGGCCAGGCTAACACCAGACTCCACACCCAGCACACCAAAGAGAAAGAAGCCCATCTGACACTCTATCTTCCTCCCCCACCTGACCCCTTGATGACCTAGGCTCAGGGTCATGAACCTGGGTCCCCAACATCACGAGTGGTAGCTCTACCACTGCACCAATAGGACAGCCTCATTTTCTGCATTTTGTACAATCTTAAGGTCCAAAACGTTCACTGTTTTTCATCTGCAGTGACTGTAAATTTAATATTTGGGTTTGTTGTTTTCAGATAACTATGAAACTGAACACCCTCCCTACAAGAGTCAGAAGACAGCAGGACTGATGAGTGAGTGAGAGGACAAATCTCATTGAGCTCCCTGATATGAGAAATCCTCATATCTCAGGTGCTGAATAAAACTCCTTGGATATAAAGAAAGCTTCAACCTCTGCTGTAACAAGCTAGAGAAAAGCAGCAAAACCATCCTATAATTTTGGAATAATGACTGAAAAAGATAATGCACCCACTTCCCAAAAAGTAAATGTGCACTCTACCATGAGACAGCAGCCTCTAAAGATTTACAGAGCATGCAGGACCCTCTGAGAAGAGCAGAAATAAATCTGCAGACCAAGTTGGCAGGAAGAGTGAGAAGGGTAAGAAGGGAGATGGAGACCTCGTGGGAGTCAGAGGTGAGGGCCAGAGGAGAATGAGACAGAATGAGCGAGTAACCCAAGAGAGTTAAAGCTCTTGAGCAATCAATCAATCAACCAGTTTCAATCATTCAATTTATTGGAAAGCAAATTGAGAGAAGCTCTCTTTACAATTGTATCCAACTCAAAGTGACAATAAAGACAATAAAATATTATGTAAATAGATTACACATAACAGGTATAACAAACAGTGAAAAATGCAGTTATATAAAAAATAAATGCAATCATGACAAGCATGTACATTTGTATGTCACCATTTTGAGAAGATTCTGTTTAAAATGAGATATGGAAAATGGTGAAGCCAATTTGTTTCTTTTGTAAAGATACCCAAAAGGTGTCTTAAAACATAAAATGGAGACTCTGACTGTAACAAAGCCTGGAGGCACTGCCTGTGTTAACAGATTTGAGGCAAGATGCTGAACATAGCCAGTTTGCAAGGAACAATAGACCATGGTAGTCCTGGGACAGGGAAACAATCAGTCTGATGATTTGCCACTGAATGCCAGCATAGACTGTATGGAGAAGCCAGACAACTGTTCAGGAAACAATGTGTGAGTAAAATGAACTCTTACCTTTACCAATGAAAGTACTGAAACAAATCAAAATAATAAATATAACTCTATTGAAAAACCCTAAACTATTATCATTGATGCCTAAGGCTGGAAGGGGTGGCTAACCTCAGAGAATGAGAAAAAGTTAAATACTCAATAGAAGTCAAACCTCAATAAATCAGCAACCTGAAAATATCCCAGTGATAAAACTGAAAATACAGTAATTTTGCCTACTGTAGGTGAATCATAAAGTGTAACAACAACTGGTTATAAAGGGTCAATAAATGTTGGGAATGAGACAACTGACTTTAACTCCCTATTAATTCGCAAGAGCTACGAATTGCGGAGCAGGAAAACATGAACGGTAAAAACTCCTCTACAGATTTCAGTGTGAACACGCTCAGGTATAATGACTGAATAGAAATTAGTAGCTCACAAGTGGAAAACATGGTACAGCAAGTTGACCCTATTAACATCCCATCTGCTTCTAAAGAAAATTCAGAAAAAATAAAATAAACCTCTCAGCCGAGCTAAATCTTGAAGTAGGGATGGAAGATTAGTTATGAAAGCAACAAAACAACTCAAAGTAGAATCATATCGAAAAGGAAAATGAGAAATTAAAGAGCTATAGTACGGAAGAAAGGAATACTGGCGGCAAAAACAAATAATGAAGAAGACTTAGACACATACAAACAGGAACATTATTTTGAAGAGGCCCAGCATAGGCAAACATTTTGTTTGCACAAATGACTATGATAACAGAAAAACAGAACTGAAACTTAACTAGATTTTTAACAGACAGTAACAGAAACAGTCACAAGAAAATAGAGCGATAATGGCTGAAATGACCGTGATACAGCAAAAGGTATCATCAACTGATGAGGAAATTCTCTCCATAGAAAGGCAAATTCCTCAGCTGAGACTGTTATAAAATTTTCAAGGCAAAACTACTGGGCTGTGAAATGAGAGCTTGAAGAAAAACATTAGGCTCCTGGGAGTACCGAAGAGTTGGGATGCAAATAAGATGTTGGGAGAAATCTTAAGTAGCTGCTGCTTGTTTGGATACAGACCCTGGTAACATAAAGTTAGAGACTGATTAGATCCCTAGGGACTAAGGTCAAAACCTGAGGACAATGTATTACATGACCTATTAGTATAAAGTTCCTGAGGTCCATTTGTTGGCTGGATCTATGATTAGCAATGCATCTCTCTCTCTTTTTAGGATCCTGAATAAAAATGTGAAAGAAGCAATGGTGTGGCTATCCGATAAGGAAACCCCATGGTTATTTTTAAATATTTGGGGAGTAGTACATTGTGGGGTAAAGACTAGAAAATAATTACTACACTTTGCAAATTGGTAAATGTGAATAAATGGAAAGATCTCTTGTATAAGGGGATACCTAACTTTTAAGGAGCTGACTGAAAACATAATTAAATCATCATCAGTAAACATTTTCCTCTATCATCGGTTACAAGCTAAAATTCAATATGCTAGCTAAAATGTTTTCTCCCACTGGTAACAAGGTTTCAGCATACTACTGAAACAACAGGAAGCTGTTATAAGGAAAGTATTGTCTAGACTATTTAAGGTCTTCAAAAGTACAGCTAAAGATAATTGAAAACAAATGTGAAGTGAGGTAAGGAAATTACCAGGCACTTGGGTAGTGCAGTATGAGGGGTGCTGGATTCCTGAGGCGCTGTCTTTCAGATGAGACGTTATACCGAGGTCCCATCTGCCAGTACTGGTGGTAGTTCAGGAGGATGTTAAAGATCCCATGGCACTCCTCAAAAAGAGTAGGGAAGTTTCCCGGTGTCCTGGCCAAATTTCCCCATTCACTAAACATACTACCAACAGTTTAATCTGGTTCAAGGTCAGTTGGCATTCATCTGTTCCCCCTTCCTGGGTCGTGCCTGAAAATAGGCAGAATTTGTCTAGTGCACTTACTCGGTAAAAAAAACTAACTAACTAAAAATGCTATCAATACAACAACAATGGCTGAACCTGAAAATAAAGCTACAGTTCAGCCAAGAATACAGCAATCCAATGGAACGTTCTTGCTAAAGCTTACTACACCCCACAACAATTAGCACAAGTTAATAAAAACAGTTGTAGGTAGGGTTACAGGGAAATGGGGAACCTTACACATTGCTTTTGTACTGCCACAGAATATTTACCTGGTGGGAAAAAGAAACCTAATAGAGCAAATTTTGGAAGTTGAGGTGCCGTAAAAGTTTGATCTATTCATATTAAATAATACTGGGATTGTCCATTTGACAATTACAATAGGAAATGTTTTTGTCTGGCCACTATCGCTACAAAAAGATTATATTGGAGGATTGAATTCACCTACACTTCCAGGTTTTGAAAAGAAAAGTAGTGGAACATGCTTAGAGAAACTATGTGCTCTGAAAATTATGTCACAACCTGGATAGCATTAATTATGACAAAGATGGGTCCAGCTGGAAAGAAATAAAGGATAACCTCCATCCCTTATTGTTAGTTTGAAAGCTTAAGTACTTTTTTTTTTGTGACATTTATGTTGGTCCAATAAAAGGTATCAAACCATTTGCTTCTGGATCTAAAACTATAAAAAAATTATAAAGGACTGATGACTTATAAAATTATCTAAGGAAAGTGCAGAAGAAAAATGTAGTAAAATAATGTTTTTTTTTATATATGTGTAACTCCTAGGTGGCACTATTCTAAGGGCTACTACCCCTACCTGTAGGCAATACACAAACTGAGGGCCTGAGTTCTCTAATTAGGTGTCTCCATCCAGAGGAATGGTGTTGGGCTGCTTATCTGCACTGGTATAGCCCTCTGGGAAGCTATAACCACCCATCAACCCTTCTAGTGGCCTAAGAAATAACACAACGGTACATTCACAAGCAATAGACAACAGTAATAATGTGCTCACACCTGTCTCACTTACCACCAGGGCTGGACCTGCTGCAACTGCCCTGAAGACCCCTTGGAAAATAAGATCAATGATGTAACAATACAACCTTACCACTGTAACCCAACTAATAATATGCACACCAGCCAGGTTAAACAAGAAAAAGACAATCAGGTTTATTTAGGGGCAGTGAACAAGGGAGGGTGTGAATCTAGCATAATGATTAGCAATCTGATTTAAATTAAGATTGTTCAACATGCACTGTAAGTCCCAATTAGACAGTTTAACAACCCTGGGTACCCAGTATGTCATGCAGGCTAGCCTGAAGCATTGCCGGGTGGCGGCGTTGCTGCTGATGTTGGGCCCTTCAGAAAGGAAAAACAGTTAAGCATGCATACAACCCAGTTATTTGTAATCCAAGTGGATGGCTCAGTCCTTGCAAGAACCAATAAAAGAAAACAATTAGATGGTACCACAATGATTTTAGCTTTCATTGCAGGAAGCTACCCTGATTTGTACTCATGCTACCAGGATCTGCCTGCATGGCAGGCGCTATGTAGACCTTGTGGAGATGATCAAGGGGGCGAGGGAAGCTGGGCGTCATGACTCACCTCTGGGTGATCACAATCTGCTTGATGGTGTTGGGTAGGGGCCAATCCCAACCTGGTCTTTCACCGAGATGGTCTCTGGTGCAGGAGTAGCGGCCTAGGCCGAGATGGTGGGGCCCAGGCAGGATGAACAGTTTGGAAAAGTTTGTGATCTTCTGTTGGTGAAGCCTCTAGCTGGCGTAACAGGTTTGATTGTGGGGAACAAATCACAACCCATGAAGCACATTCAGCACATTTATATCACTAACTTCTTTAAGCAACAGTTCGGATTCAGTCGGTGCAAATTGACAGCTTTACTGCACAAACCTTTCAATCCGAGTCTAATTATCCCAACAAGCTGGGTCATTCACTTCAAGAGCAAGTCTTCGTCCAAATCGTAAGTTGCAATGACACTTCTTCTATTCTTCTACTGCAGTTCCAGGCTGGACATCGTACAGATCTGACTTCTGCAATAGGCAGTTTGATTGCAGGAGAATGTGGCAGGAAGGCCAGCTTAGCTTCTTCCACCGATTCCCTATGTTACTTCTGGGAACAGCTGCTTGAAAGCTCGAGCTGTTCACTCTTCCACTTCCAGCTCTAACTGATCCACTGCTTCAGGCAGTTCTGGAGATTTCCTTGTAATCCAAATGGTTTGGTTGGCTGAGGGAACTGTAAGTCACAGTAAGGGCTCCCCACCTGGTCCCTTTAGGCGCCAACACTCAAAACTACAAAACTTCAAATTTCCTTCCCACAAGACCCTGGGGACAGGATCCATTTTAGGTCCCCAGTGGTTCGATTGGTCCAATAACTGGAAGTCCAGGACCTAACATGGTGGCTCCCATCCAAATGTTCGAGCTGCAATCAAAGCAGGTTAGACGAACTCTCCATCTTTACAATAACAGCAGATGAACAGTAAACAATGATAGTTCCTATATGAGCTCCCTCTGCACAAGTAGCAACTGCAGAATGGAGCAAAATAACATACTGCCTGGCTGGTCTCAAGCCCTAAATCACTCAGACCCAGCCCAGACTAATTTCAAACACAGATTAGGCACTCTCTTAAAGGGACAGGTGCGGAGGCTCAATATGGCACTCTCACACAAATAGAACTATTTAAGACAGGACACCAGCCAACAGTGGGCATTAAGGATCCCAGGAAGACTTTATAGTAAACCCCAATTTGTTACATGTAACCCTCTATGGGGTTTACCTTGTTTTCTTGGGCTCCTGCTGGTGATCCTAACCAATATGGACTGTGGGGGTCCAATTTGTGGACGGTGACCTCAGAGATTTGTTTAAATGAGGTCTGCTGGTCCACGCATGTACAGTTGCCGTTTAGGAGCGGTCTTGTCAGGTGTATTTTCGGTCACCCAGAAGTTTCCCCAGTGCTACCAACCCCTTGTACACCTAGATAGGGTCTGACTTCAGGGAGGTGGAGAAGGAAGTAATTTAATAAAAGGCCATGCTAGAGCATTGTAGAAACGGGGAGATTTAAACATTAATAAGGCTCATGAATATTAATGAGCTGGTCTTTGCTCCTGGGGTCAGATACTATGACCCCTGCCAGTAGCCAATCAAGTGTCTAGGCACCTAAAGTGGAGCCAGAGGAATTCTGGGAGAGGGAGGTTTCACTAATTCAGGCACCTAAATCATGCCCCAATGAACAATCAGGAAATATTGATCTCTATGGATATTAATAATTGATGGGCTTAAACAGCCTATCAGGAGCCTGGATACTCAAGTGAAAACCCAAGTACTTTCTGGTTTGATTCAGTCTGTTCCCAGGCTCTTCTTGAGTCAGAAGGATTCTGTGTCAGTGGATTTGGACTGTAAGAGGCCTTGCTCAGGCCTCCGTGGAGGTTGCCACTGTAGGAAAGGAATATCAGGAGAAAAGAAAGTGAGAGACTGGACTGATTCCTTCAACTCTCCAGGTATTGTGAACTGTGCTGTCTGGACTGGAGGGATTAATGTTGCAGAGACCCTGCACTGTACATGGGACTGATCTGGTAGAACTGTGCTGTCTGGACTGAGAGGATTAATGTTGCAGAGATCCTGCACTGTATATGGGACTGATCTGGTAGAACTGTGCAGCTGATTCAAAGTTGAACAGTTGCTGCAGAGGAACCGCTTGAGTATTGGAACTCTGTTTGACAGATTGAAGAGGCAAGCATTTCAGGTGCAGGGTGCTAGCTGGGTTCTGTAAATTTGCTGTGTAAACTGAGCGAAGTGGCTGAGAGCTGAGTCCTGCTGAGGCTGAAGAGAAACTGTTGTGGCCATTTTAGGACCTGAAAGCACTAGAAATGGCGGAGGGCCTGTTTAGTTCCAAACCTCCTGCTGATTGCTGTGGTCCAAGTTCCATCTGAAGTTGTTGCTAAGAGGCTAGCACCGTGGTGAACTGTCACTGCTGTTATCCAGGGAGTTGTCTGCTGCCAATTCATTTGTGGATTCAGTACAGGGACTGCAGGGATACCTGCTACATGAGACCTCAATCAGAGTCAGTGAGGGAACCAGTCAACCCTTCAAGTGGGACCCACTCTTTCAGGAGGTCACCGGCACTTGCTGTGGTGCTAGAGAACCTATGACCCTCGTGGAGAGCTGGGCTGTGGAGCCACTCCCGGGTCTGGGCCTTCTGGGGCTGGTGTAGATCTACCACTGAGCTCTGCAATGGGCCAGAAGTGGCTGAAGGTGACAAGCGCCAGATCGTCAGTCAAGGTGACAAGTTGCAAGACCTTCAAGCAAGATCCAACCAACCAAGGGAACAGAGTTCATCCTCTTTTCTGCCCATTACTGCATGAATTGGTGGAGCTCCACACTCCAGGACATCTGGAAACTGTTACTCCAAATGCTGTCGAGATCTGCAAATCTTGAGTATCCAGGGCCTAGCTCCTGAAACAAATCAAGAGAGTGAAAATTTGATTTAAACAATTTTCTCCAAGTGTTCAGGGCCCCAACAGCCAGCCAACCCATGGCAACATCCAGGCCTACAACTAGTCGGTACCGCAGGGACTTCTCTGGGTGTAACACTGGTACCAGTTAGGTGAGCAGCCAGGGTTGGACTGGCCTACAGGCCCTTATGATTAATGTTTTGCCATCTGCCACTAACTCTTCTTTTATTCCACAGCTACTCCTCATCCAGGTACCCCTTTCCTAGCCCTTACCCCTAATAAAGCTGTGAGTTCAATTATTGAAGCTGTTGTGTCAAGAGGGTTCATTGCATTTTGCCTTCTGACTGATTTATGGTATTTGATGGGGTAAAGGTTGTTGGGGATCCTGCTTGCAGGGTGGCTGGTCAGGAGGTGGGTAGGTGCAGTATCCCGGAGGGCTGTACCAATCAGTCACCTGACCCACTTACAACTTACTCTGGCTGGAGGCAACATGTTATTATTCACAACTTTGGGAAAGAACCCTAATTGCCACCATAGCAGGGCCCAGGCCCCTTAACCTGTACCAGGGTCAACAGGCAGGGGTAGTAGGCACACTGTGCCTTTGCTACATCTTTGGAGGCACTGCTGAGATCTCCTGTTCGCCAGCCACTTCTGCCATGGAAAACCAGAATGGCGGGACCCTGTAGGGTCCCAGGCCCCAAGTCCATTCCACCTCAGCCTAGCTTAGGCCTACGGAAGAGGACAATGTGAGACTGGTGGAATCGAGTGGGGAAGGAAGATGGATCCGAAGTTCTTTCATCTTGATGGGTACCCCAAGAGATGGATGAGGAAGAAGTAGAGAGTGTGTATCCACCATATCAAGATTTGGTAAGGTGAAGGTACAAGGAAAATGCTTGATTCTACCAAGAGTATACTGACTGGCATTGCCAACATTGGAGTTCAAAAATAAGGGACAGACCCTGTCCCCGCCCCGCCCCCCCCCCACCCAAGTCCCCACCCAGTTTAGACATGAATTTATCATATTTTACAGTGCAGATGCTGTTTGATCTGGTTATTCTGATGAATGCTGTGCTAGCCACCCATAAACAAGGCTTTCTGATGGAATATAGCTGGTCTGTCATCACTTTGGGCATTTTGGCAGGAGTCCCACCAAAATACCCAAGTTGATGATAACAGAACAGCTATTTTCCATCAGAAAGCCTTGTTTATGTAAGTGGCTAACACACTCTCATGCTCAGAATGATCAGATCAGACATCATCCACTCTGGAAAAAATGATAAATTCATGTCTAAACCGGAGGGGGTAGCTAGGAACCACTGGAAACCATAAACCACAGAGCTAGGACAGTCCTTCAATCCATTTCTGATGGCTTTACATTACCAGATCAGTTCACAGTGCTAAATTATCCCCTAGGGCAAGGACTCATTTGAATGATTCTCCTGTCCTGTCTTGAGCTGGCCTGGCCTGGCTGACAGGACATCACACATCACAGTACTGTAGAGACTTTATGCACAAAAAAAGAGTCAAACTCAGACAAAGATCATTATTTTATTTGCCGTTAGAACGCTAGCTAGATGAGCAGGAACAGCATTTTGAGAAGATGAGATGACTGACTGTCACTCAACAAATCAGCAGAGCAGAGAGTCAAGAGACTGAGAGCAACTTGCAAGCAAAGATGAAGCACTTACTTTAAAGTTTGGCCAGCAGGCCTGCTCTGAGCCTCAGCCTCTGGTGCTCCATCTGGCTCCACCTACATTCCAGTTCCTCTAGACTTCTCCGGACCGGTGACCATTCCCAGACATCACGACTACTCGACTCCCAACCTGGGCGGCACCGTGACTGTCCCCACGACCCTGATCCAATCCAGCACTGTCCCGGACTCCAGCCTGTTGAACGAACTAACTAGCAGCAGGCAAGCGGCCGCATCTTCTGTCCCACTCTCATGGAGTCTGTGAGGAAAGACTGTCACGTGACAGCGTGACGCCCCAGACAATCCATCTCCAGGCAACTGGGGATTACGCACAAGCTCTGCCTCTGCTCCACCACAACTGAGAGCTGCCCACAGAGCTGAACCAGTGCCAGTGCCAGTCTGCCAGATGACCAAATCTGATGCAGATATGCAGACAGACTGACAGAGTGAGTTTTCTTTACAGGAGGGCCACCCCTGTAAATACGGGACAGTATGCATCCTATGAATTTAAAACAGGACAGGGAAAATCATGAAAATAAGAGACATCCCATAAAATATGGGACTGTTGGCAACCCTAACACTGACTATGCTGCTAAAGAGTACTAATGCAATAGAAGCTGCTTGGGTACTTGAGCCTTTGGTGGCTGAGGATTGTCTGAAGCTCTGCCTATTGTGACCCCTTTTAGTATAACCTCCTGGGGAGGGTGGACGGGATCTGGATTCACTCCAAGGCCCTCAAAGACTAAGAAAACCTCAGCCTGGACATATGCCAGTGGCCTTCAAATTGTACCATAAACAGAATGTTTTCGGTGTCAATCCCACCTAAATAGTGAAGATGATCTGGAGGTCTAAATGGATTGTGCCATCCCTTTAGTTCAGGATTGGCAGTGCTCTGAGATTGAGATGTGGGCAGCTTTGTAGAGAGTCTTCATGGCCCTGCCTTAGAGGTCATCTGCTCCCTGTGAGCCACAGACCCTGAAACCCCAGCCCAGGTATACCTGACCACGTTGGAAAGTGTATTTGGAAGTCCAGAGTCCCTGCGAGGACCCTCATGTGGAAATTCAAAACCACTCGCCAGTGGGAGGGGAACATTTGTCTGCTTTCTTGACCCGGTGAAGAGAGAGCCTTGCAAAGGGTATTTTGGGAAAGGGGAGGGCAGCTCAGGATCTAAACTGGGTGAGGATAGAGCATGTAGTGAAAGCTGCCTGCCATTCCACCCTGCTAGTATTACAACTCCATCTAGCTGACAGAAAGAGTGCCCCCATTGGGTATTAGTATGAGAGGTCAGAGGGCAGAAGAGGAGCAAGGGCTATGGGGAATACAGAGGCTACAGCAGCCACTACTCAGGTAGGGAGAGGTGCCTCTGGTGAGCTACAGGAATTGAGGACCCTATTAAAGGAGTGTAAGGATGTGGTTACCTCACCAAATTGACGGTGAATCAGGGTTTAGGCGAGCCTCAAGGGGTGAATGGGATGGTCCCTAGCACAGGCCCTGTGACTTACGGTGCGGGTTCCCTATGCAAGTGCCTACTCCTGAGTTCAGGTTTAGGGCTCAAATGGATGAGCTGGCTTGGAGAGTAGCTGAACTACAGAGGGCGGGGTGCCAGTTGTGGTTCAGGGCTGTGAACAGACTGTAGAATGGAGCCCCATAGCTGTAAGTGCCCCAGTGAGAGTGCCAGGAACCCGCCATGTGGTGCCGGATAGGCCACTGCCTCAGGAGCCCATCATATGCCATTGATTTGGGGGCGTGGCCATATTTATTTATTCAGTTTTGTTCACTGTGTAAGTGCACTAAACAAGAATGTTGCCTATTTTCAGGCACAACCCGGAGAGTTACAAACAATGGAACATTATACAGACAGGAAATACAATGGGGATATCACAACAGGAATCAAGCACAATTTGAACAACAAAGCAGTGTTTACAATTGGAACAAAGACAGTTAAAAATGGCAAGAAGAACAGAAAAATACATTAATTAAGAGCTCTAACAAGAATGCTAACTATTTTCAGGCAACAACCAGGAGAGTGGCATGCGTGTACTAGCAGGAGTACAATATCCAAGTCACAGACTGATTTATGCAGCAGTGGGTCCACAAGACAGTCTGTTCAGTGGGTCACATAACATTTTGATATAATATTGAGGAAGCAGTACTTAGGTAGGTGATACAAGTGCAGATATGAGAGTAAGTGCCATTTAGTGGAGCAGGTATAGCAACTACCGGTAGTTGGGAGGCACAAGAATGTCAGAGCAGGAGCAAATGTCAGAGTCCCTAAGGAAGGATCGAAGACCCTTTTTAAAAGCTTGGCAGGGATTTGGAGAGTCTGACATTTAGAGGAAGGAGTTCAAGTTTGGGACACAGATATCGCAAAGGAAAGTTCACCCTTTTGTGGAACTTCTAGAAATTTCAAGAGGAGATTGTTCAGAAGATCTCAGGAGGTAAGCTAGAGTGGGAGTGTAAGCCCCTCTCTAAGGAGGGGCTTACGCCCCACTAGGGACCCCTTCCACTTCCTGCCACCCCCGAGCTTAGGAAATTTATTAGTGCTCTGGGAGTTAATCCCTGCTGGATGCCTAAAGGTGGCAGCTGAGGCAGGTTAGGAAGGGTATATAAGGAGAGGAAACAGAAAGTTCTGGTTCTTATTTCCAGCCCAGGCAGTAGGCCTGAGGCTGGAGGAGGTGACTGAAAGAGCAGGACAGGCAGACAAGGAAGGAGCTCATTGGTTCGGGCTGGGCCTGTGGGGATCCCCAAAGTCAGTAGAATAGAGACGGCCTCTACAGTGATGTGGCATCGAGGAACAGGGAAGGGAGCTCCACGGGAGGATTGTCAGCCAGTAAAACTGTATCATTGGGATGGGAGGCCTAGTTGGTAGGAGACTGGCAGGGTAGGCAGGAGCCTTGAGTGGATCCCATGCAGGAGTGGCTGGTCTGTCAGGGGCTGTGGGGACTGTGGCAGGGTTCCCACAGAAGAGGGGCCAGTGGTAGGTGAAAAATAAAAAGCTGTTTGGGAAGAAACTTGGTAATGATCTTTCTTTATTTAAGTTTAAAAGGGGTAAATGAAATAAAAGGCCCATGTATTTATTCTGTAACATAAATTGTAATTCCAGAAGGTGACCATCAGGCTGCACCAGAATCGTGGGGCTGGGAGCTATGAGGGAACAGAAGGCTGCAGATTGCTTGGAGGTCCTGGATCTGGCAGCAAGAGGTTTGAGGCTGAACCAGTTTGCAGAGGTAGAGATGGAGAGTGCATGGTGTGCTGAAGCCATTGAGAGGTAGGGCATATAATTTCCTGTCTTTATTTCGCATGCACTAGTTCAGAGTTCTTTTGCATTGCTGTGATCCCTTCCATTTTCCTCTGGTATCGGCAATAGATACATGCCCCTAGATGGGGGAAGTGTTACAGATAGATTCACCGGATGCGGTGTAGGATGCCATTGAACCGGACCCTCATTAGAGATAGGCCGCCTGAGAATCTCGAGCTGGAATCAGGAAACTACAGAGGGGCCCGGTAAAGGAGTGCACCAGGGCCCTGGAAGGTCCAGCTCCATGGCTCACTTAAGACTCCACAGCTAGACCCACCACATCAGCTTCAGCTGACATGCATAAGCTAGTGGGACTGTTGACTGAGGCCACCATTATCATCAGTGGCATCTACACAGAGCAGTTCTTGATAGTGGTTCTACAAGTCACGATTGTGTTTTAATCCTGGTATGACCAGCACTTGTCCAATGTCAAATTACAACCGTTTGAGGACTACACATATGGAGACTTAGCAAAAGTCACATCCTTACCCTCAGCTATATCAAAGTGTGGATGGATTTTCCTACTAAAATGGCTGGTGTAGGAGATGCTGTAGAGACCCTGTCTCTGATCTGCCATGAGTCCGAATCTGCAATGGAGTGCCTGTGCTAGTGGGCACAAATGCACATATGTTTGGAATGTTTGGCCCAACTGTGCCAAGTCCAGGAGGCGTAAGGGAAGATAAAGAGTGCCCAGTCCAATTTTGTTAGAGAGGCCCACATAAGGAAGGGAAGCCCCCATTGAAGGGCCTGACGATCCTGTAGGAATAGTGTGAGAAGAGATGGGGATGAAATTGTGCTGCTGCCCAATGCTGAATGCAATATTGTTGGAGTAGTGAGGTTGAAGAAAAGATGTGACTAATCGGTTGTTGATGCTGGATGCTCCAGAGGAGCATGGGCTACCCGTGGGTTTGTTGGTGAAATTCAGTGTCTTGCCAGCCAGGCGCGCGCCTATGTTTGAAGGTTGTTGCGAGGTGAAGAGTGTCACAGACCAGAAGTGGTGGTGAGAAAGGGTCGGACATTGGCAAAAGTTTACTGCACCAATATGGCAGTGCAGCCTGCTGCAGTGAAAGGACCCCTCCCGGTATTGATCCAGGATTGTTTAACTGAGCGACTCCCATCCCAGAGGACTGGAAAGAGAGAGCGCGGGAGAAATTGGCTACCTGAATGAAAGTGTTTTCCCTACACGAATGTGATGTGGGTGTGTAAGTGGAGAACAGCATCACACACATCTTACTGATGAGAGGCCCTTCGGAAAAATTCAGGCGGCTTTCCCGCTGACATCGACGATGTCAATGGCACTTTCAGGAGATGATGGCTGCCAGGATCATTTGAGAATCAAGAGCCCATATGCATCCCTTATTGTAGTGAGGAAAAAAGTGGGGCCATACAAATGTGCCCATGATGCTTTACATCATGGGGTATGTGTGACTTTGTATTTCTTTGAAACTTGGCTTCCTGGCCAATGCCTTCTGGGTAACCCTTGCCTCAGTGCTTACGCATTAAGGTTCCTTGTCTTATACGAATGTGTGTTGATTATGCACATTAATCAAATGGACTGTGCCAGAGCAGTACTCTGTGCTCAGAATACAGGATGCCCTGGGTTGTTTAAATAGTAGCCAGTGGTTCTCGGTCCTGGATCTGTGAAGCAGCTGTTATCAGATCCCGATGGCTCCCCAGGACCTGGAGAAGATGGCTTTATATGTTCCCTCAGATTTACGAGTTCATCAGGATGCCACAGGGATTTCAGGCACCCCAGACACCTTTCAGCACCTACATGGAGAAAGCCATAGATGATATGAACTTACTTGAGTGCTTGGTCTACCTAGATGACATTACTGTATTCAGGAAGACCCTGGAAGACACAAGGCCTGGTTGCTCACCGTGTTGGGTCACCTGGAGGAGTCTGGACTGAAACTGTCAATTGATAAATGACAGTTCTTTCAGGCCTCGAGTTAAATACCTTGGGCACATAGTCTCTGCGAAGGGCATCCAGACCGATCTCAGTATGATTGAAGCCCTCACCACTTGGCCTAAGCCCTGGACGTTGAAAGAGCTACAGCATCTGCTCAGTTTCTGTGGATACTATAGAAGATTCATGAAGGACTACACCAGGGTAGTTTGGCCCCTACTGAATCTGCTACAGGGTTATCCCCCACCAACAAAAGCAAGAAAGCCACCTCACCTGGGGCCAAAGCTAATCAAATCAGCTACTATCGACCATCAGAACCTTTGGCTCCCAATTAACTGAGGAGTGTGACCGGCTTTTGAAGATATCATCTACTGCTCGGTGTATGCAGATCTGCAGAAACCCTCGTTCTTCACACTGATGCCAGTTTCAGTGGCCTGGAAGCAGTGTTATATCAAGAGTACCTAGAGGCTTGCGCCCAGTAGCTTTCAGAACCGAGTCTGAACCCGTCAGGTGGAGGCACCCAGTCCACAAACTGGATTTTGCATTAAAGTGGGCTGTTGTGGAACAGTTCCATGACTACCTGTATAGGGCCAACATCATCATGAAGACAGACAACAATCCTCTTACCTATGTGCAGACCACGGCTAAATCGGACGCAGCTGGTCATAGGTGACTATCAGCTTTGTCCATCTATGATTACTGCATGGAGTATCGTCCCAGTTTGAATCATGTAAATGTTGACATTCTGTCAAAACACCCTCTGGCTTACACCACGAGCACTCTAGCTGGGCAAAAATTTTGGAACAAGCAGTGAAGGCCCTATGCATGATGGAAAGAAACTTTACCCGTAGAGGATACTCCCGCCTGGTGGAATGCCTGGGAGCCTCGGAAAGTTGTCTCCCAGTTGCCTATTGTCATATGGCCTCCTTGGATGAGAGATCCCTCCCACAACTGACCACCCAGGATTTAAAAGGGATCAGAGAGCCAGTCCTGTCACAGGAGAGATAATTTGATGCTTCAACAGAATGGGGACCAGACTCAAGTGGACACCATCTATCCCCCGCTAGGCTTCTGTTACGAGAATGGCCTAAGCTATGGTAAAGAAGGACTGCTCTATCAGGAGACTCAAGACCAGCAGGGGGCACCCTGTGAGCAATTGGTGTTACCAGAGCTGCATATAAATACTGTGTTAAAGGCATTGCACAGCAATATGGGCCATCTGGTGCTGAGCACACCCTGGGAATGGGTGTACGGTTGTGGACATATTTAGGACCTGAAAGCACTAAAGGGCGGCAAGGACCTGTTTAGTTCCAAACCCCTGCTGATTGCTGTGGTCTAAGTTCCATCTGAAGTTGTTGCTAAGAGGCTAGCACCCATGGCAAACTGTCACTGCGGTTATCCAGGGAGTTGTCTGCTGCCAGTTCATTTAGTGGATTTAGTGTAGGGACTGCAGGGATTCCTACTGCTTAGAGTCCTCAATCAGAGTCATGGAGGGAACCAGTCAGCGTGCAAAGTAAAAGATAAATCCAGCACTCAAGACTCCAAAAATTCAGAGAAGATATTTTACTTGTTGGTAAAAATAACAAATACTACAAATTGTAAGTATAGCAACTTAAACACTTGAGGCCAGATTCTAGAAGGTTACACCTGGCATAACAGCAGTTCGCAAGTAGAATGGCGCATGTAGCAACTTACGCCCAGCAGTTGCGACATGCCCGATTTCTATAGCAGGTCGCTATACGTCGCAGGCCACCTGTGCTGAACAGCAGTTATGCCACATAAACCCGCTGTGACATGGTGCTAGGGGGTTTATGGCAGCAGTTGCACCCCATTCTAGAAGGGCAGCCACAAAGTCCCCACATCGGGATTCTACAAGAACCCTGAAGGAGAACTGGCATCGTAAGTTACACCAGCATTTAGCTGGTGTAACCTGCAACCACCCTGGGGTCCTGTAGATCCCTGCAGACATGCCAACATGCTGCCATCCTCCCATGTGCCCCGAACTGCGGGTGACGACGCATATGCAAGCATATGCAACAAAAAGCCAGCCCTGGTAGTCTAGTGGCCCCGAACTGTATAATATTAATAATAGTGATCCCATGTCCCTGGTACTCTGCTGACTCCAAACTGTAAAAAATGAATTATAGTGTTCCCCGTATTCCTGGTAGTATAAGCGGCTCCCGATCAACATAAAATATAGACAATACACCCATTCCCTCGTAGTCAAGTATTTACCCCCACCCAGCCATGCCAGCCCACAAACACCCCCACCCTTCCCCACTGGCATGCTCAGCCTCTCACCACCACAGCCAGCCACCAACTGAGTCCAGTATCAGCGATTACTGAAAAGATGCACTCAAATATTAATATCTGAGTGTGTCTGTACAGTATGTGATGATACTGAACTCAGTCAGCAGATTGGCCATGGTGGTGAGAGGTGGGCTGTGCCAGCCGCTGGCTGGGGATGGGTTGGGGGTGCTGGTGGTTGGCACAGCTGGGTGGGGGGCCACCTGATTACCAGGGAATGGGTGCACTGTCTATATTTTATGTTGATCGGGAGTCTCTAGACTACTAGGGATATGGGGATCACTATAGTTATTATTTACAGTTCGAGGGGCCGCTAGACTACCAGGGATATGGGGATCACCATAATTATTATTTTACAGTTTGGGGGCCACTAGACTACCAGGGATACATGGATCACTATAATTATTATTTTACAGTTTGGGGGCTGATAGACTACCAGGGATACAGGGAGCACTTTTATTATTATTTTACAGTTCGGGGGCCACTAGACTATCAGGGAATAGGTATGCTTCTGTTTGACTGTGATGGATGGGGCACTAGACTACCAGGGCTACCTGGGTATCTGCTGCATTTGCAGCTGGTAACTAGGGGTCGGGGCATGGGTGGGGTTGACCGTGCCGCCCTGCTGTTGAGGCTTGCGACATGCTCGCCAGGTGTGCCTGCAGTTTGGCATACCTGGCTGCATGTCGCAGAGTTGAGACTAGCTGCGATGACCCTGCCCCTACTGAGAATAAGGGCAGGGTCAATGTCGCAGGGTGGGTGGCGCAAGTTGCATTCGGGCAACTTGCGCCACCCTTCTAGAATCCGCCCATAGTGGTAAACTTGAAAAAATGGTGCTTCAGGGTACAAACCCACTTCTTCAGGATGCATGACCAAGCTGATGAATGCATGATTTAAATACATAATGATACAGGTGCCATCAATCAAATAACAGAGAAATTTAAAGTGACAGCAGTGTAATACGTGAATACATGTCGCTCCTGCTTTTATATATCTTTGCTATCCATCCAGCCCAGCTCTCACTAATGATGCAAAGTGTTAAACAGTTATTTTAAGGATTATTTCCTAAATTGCACATTGCATCAATGCTGGACTGGATGGAGCGCAAGACATATTTAACTGGAAACAATAAAACATTTGTAATGTTAATAAACTAAAAACTATGACGCATAGGCAGTATAGCACAATGGTTTAAGGCTCTGAGCTGCAAACCTGGAGACCTGAGTTTGAATCCCACAGCCCCACTTGCATACTGTGTGACCCTGAGCAAGCCACTTAACTTCCATGTGTTCCCAGGTTGCACCTGTAAACAAGCTTTCAGCTTAGTGTGTTTCTCCTGGTAAAACAAAGGTGAAAAAATATTGTTATACCTGCTTCAGCAAAATAATGCTTCATTAACTACAGGAGCTTTTACTTTTTGTTCCCATGCTTTACAAAGACTAAGAACTAGAACTCTTGTACTGGGACCTTCAATTTGAGCAAAAAAAAGTTAGTGTGTTTGTCAGTTAGTTGAAGTGAATTGTTATCTGTGTATCTATTATCTGTGTTATCTGTGTAGTTTTCTAGGGCTTGTCACAGGTGGCTGAAGGAATTGTTATCTGTGAAATTAACTAAGTGTAGAAAGATTTGCAAAGTAGGAGGAATTATCTAGGTGCTTGTCACAGGTGGCTAAAGGTGCTATCTGTGAAATTAACTAAGTGTAGAAAGATTTGCAAAGTAGGGCAAGTGGCTTAGCTAGAAGGAGCCAGGTTAAAACCAGATTTAAACACTGCCCTAGATAGCTTCTGCCAGAGAACAGGCAGAGCACCAGGAGAAAGGACCGCTGGTGTAACTAAACTTCTACTGGGACTAAGAACTAGAACTCTTGTACTGGGGTCTTCAATTTAGGGAAAAAAGTTAGTGTGTTTGTCAGAGTTAGTTGAAATGAATTAGTGGTGTATCTGTTATCTGTGTAGTTATCTAGGTGCTTGTCACAGGTGGCTGAAGGAATTGTTATCTGTGAAATTAACTAAGTGTAGAAAGATTTGCAAAGTAGGGGAGCGGCTTAGCTAGAAGAAGCCAGGTTAAAACCAGATTTAAACACTGCCCTAGATAGCTTCTGCCAGAGAACAGGCAGAGCACCAGGAGAAAGGAGCTGCTGGTATAACTAAACTTCTCTACTGGGACTAAGAACTAGAACTCTTGTACTGGGACCTTCAATTTAGGGTAAAATAAAACAACAAAAACAAGTTAGTGTGTTTGTCAGAGTTAGTTGAAGTGAATTGTTATCTGTGTAGTTATCTAGGTGCTTGTCACAGGTGGCTGAAGGAACTGTTATCTGTGAAATTAAGTGTAGAAAGATTTGCAAAGTAGGTGGAGTTAGCTAGGTGCTTGTCACAGGTGGCTGAAGGAATTGTTATCTGTGAAATTAACTAAGTGTAGAAAGATTTGCAAAGTAGGGGATTGGCTTAGCTAGAAGGAGCCAGGTTAAAACCAGATTTAAACACTGCCCTAGATAGCTTCTGCCAGAGAACAGGCAAAGCACCAGGAGAAGGGAGCTGCTGGTATAACTAAACTTCTCTACTGGGACTATATTGCCCTCCTTCCTCCACCCCTCCAAAGGCAGTTCCACTTTCATAGGCACAGGATTTGACTGACAACAGGAACTTCCTGTTTGGGAGCAGGAAGTGAATGCCACAGAGCCACCAAAGAATCACCATCCTAGAAGGGCAAGAGTAGCTCTCCATCCCCCAGCTGCTGGAGGTCTGACTCTGAGCAAGTAAGGAGACTACAGAGAAATATAGGAACTTTGTCTCAGAACAGGAAGAACAGGAGCTAAAAGGGCACAGAGGCAGTAAGTAAGTAGGGAGAGAAACAAACAGAGGAAGAGTAAATATTCAAAACAACAGTTAGGGGACAGAAATAAGACATGATGGGAGTGGTGCAGTGCAGTGACTGTGGAGCAGCAGTCTTCCGGGAGACGCTCTGGAGGATGCAGTGTTGTCCCATTTGCAGGCACCTCTCTGGGCTGAGGGAAGAGGTTGCTTATCTCCAGGCTGAGTTGGCCAGGATTTGTGGGACCTCTTCTCCCACCCAGGGACCACCAGGGCCACTGCCTTGCCTCAGAGGTTGCCAAGAAAGAGGAGCAGTTGGACCACAGTGGGCTCAGGGAGGATGAGGGTGGTGGAACAGAGGTGCATCCTCCAGTTGTACCTCTCCACAATTTCTGAGCCATTCTGGAAAAGTGTGGTTCCTCTATTGAGGCACCCACAGTGGAGACTAAGGAGGATGCTGGGAACCTCCACAAAGGAGACCCACAGGAGGGTGGCATGGGACCCCTTAGGGAAGGAAACAACTCTGGTGGGGAACTACATTGTTAGGAAGGTAGAACTGGGGAGGAAGGGAGAGGGAGGTAGCTGCCTGGCGCCATGGCTTGGAGGACAGGGAGCGAATCCTCAGGATTGCAGGAGCAGCTGCACAGAGGAGGGAACTGGATGTCATTGTCCACCTAGGGACAAATTACCTGGCTAAGAAAGGGATCAGAGCAGTGCAAGAAGCATTTGTGGAGATGGGAGGGCCTAGACAAACAGCATGCACGGTAACCTTCTCAGAGGTGCTGCCTGTCTATGGCACGGGTGAGGCTAAGGTGCTCCACACCATGGGATTAAATCAGTGGCTGAAAACTGGTGCAGAGCTCAGGGATTTGGCTTCATTGGGGACTGAAGGTCCACCTGGAGGGATGCAGGCCTATACTGGCATGATGGTCTGCATCTGTCCAGGAGGGGAACCAGGATCCTAGGTGATAGGTTTAAATGCTTCATTGGCAAGCATTTAAACTAGCCAAAGGGGAGGCACTGGAGAGGAGCAGGAAATCCTAGCCCCCCAAAATCAGGGTGCTATGTGAGGTAGACACCAACATAGAGATGTCGATAGGGAGACGTGCAGGGGTAAATGGAGAAAGTGACAAATGCAATAAGGACAGGAATGGGGCAAAAGGGGTAAGGCCATCAAGAAATGGAGTCTGGGCAACAAGCTCCCTGAACTGGTGGCCTTGATGGAAGAGGGATGCCTGGATATTGTAGCAGTCACAAGAAACATGGTACAAAGACAACCATGACTGGGATGTTAACATACCAGGGTACACAACCACAGGAGAGATAGGGAGGGAGAAGAGGGGTGGAGTAGCCTCTATGTAAGGGAAGGGATAAAAGCAACTGAACAAAGAGTAAACAGGGAGGAGAGGAGACAATGTAGGTCACCTTAGAGCCTGGAAATGGCACCACAATCTGCACAGGGTTGTATACAGACCCCATGCCAGGGGAGGGAATGGACAAGGATATGATAGAAGGCATACTTAGGATGGCAGAGAAAGTGGAGATACTGTTGAAGGGGACCTTAATATGCCAGATGTTAACTGGAGCACCTTTGCTGCTGCCACATCCAAAAGCAGGGCCATTCTCAAGCCCTTCAGGTGGCATGCCTCAGACAGCTAGTTTTGGAACCTACTCGTGAGGAAGCAACCTTAGACCCTTACTCTCAAATGGGGACAGTGAGAGGATCTCAGATCTAGAAGTAGGTAGCCATTTGAGAACAAGTGACCACTAAACAGTGTGGTTCATGATAAACTCAGCTACAGAGTCAAGCCATACAAAAGTGAGGGTTCTGGACTTCAGGAGGACTGACTTTGGCAAGATGGGAGAGTGCCTTAGAAAAGCACTAGCAAAACAGACTAGAAGGAGGGGTGGAGCAACAATGGGAAAACATCAAACTGCCATCACAGAGGCAACAAGCCTTTGTGTGAAGCAAATAAACAAATCAAAATGAAGAAAAAGCCACTATGATTCTCAAAAGAGGTGGCGGTGAAAGATATGGAGAAAAGTATAGCATTTAGGAAGAATAAGGAAACACAGAAGGAGCAGGACAGAGAACTGTACCAGTTAAGGCAGAAGAAAGCAGGAAGGGTAGTCAGAATAGCAAAGGCCCAAACTGAGGAAAAGATAGCCAAATCGGTTAAGAAGGGGATAAAACCTTTATAGGTATATCAGGGAGCGAGAAAGACAAAGGGAGGCATAGTGAGGCTGAATAGGATGGACGGTGGGTGGGCAGAGAGGACAGTGAAAAGCAAGGATACTGAACAAATACTTCTGTTCAGTATTCACAAAGAGGAGGTGGGGAGGTGCCTAATCCAATTAACAGAAGCACTCTGGATAGGGGGTCGATCCCAGTCCTTTCACAGAAGAAAGGGTTCTGAAAGAACTCCTAAAACTGAAGGTGGACAAAGCAATGGGACCAGATGGAATTCACCCCAGAATTCTAAAAGAATTAAGCAGAGAATTAGTGACACCACTAACTACCCTTATTAACAAATCATGGGAGGATGGTGTGGTACCTGAGGACTGGAGGAAGGTGGATGTGATTCCCTTTCACAAAGTGGGACCAAGACAGAGGCAAGAAACTACAGACCTGTCAGTCTGACCTCTGTGGTAGGGAAAGTGATGGAATCACTCTGAAGGAAAAGAATTGTCATGCACCTAGAGGCCAGTGGGCACAGGACCCAAGGCAGCATGGGTTCACAGGGAAGATCATGTCAGACAAATCTAATTGATTTCTTTGACTGGATGACCAAAGTAGTAGACCAGGGAGGGCTGTGGACACAGCCTACCTAGACTTTAGCAAGGCATTTGACACAGTCCTGCACAAAAGATTAATAATCAAATTAACCAGCCTGGGAGTGGGTCCCAGGGTGGTAGCTAGGTAAAACATTGGCTGAACAACAGGACACAGAAGGTAATTGTAAATGGAGTCCACTCTGAAGAAAGAGGGGTTACTAGTGGGTACCACAGGGTTCAGTACTGGGTCCAGTCCTTTTAATGTCTTTATAAGTGACATTGCAGAGGACTGGAAGGAAAAGTATGCCTCTTTGCAGATGACACAAGATCTGCAACAGGGTTGATACACAAGGAGGCGTGGAAAGGATGAGAAGGACTTGGCAAGGTTGGAGGAATGGTCAGAAGTATGGCAGCTTGGATTCAGTGCAAAGAGTGCAAGTAATGCACCTGGGAAACAAAAACCCAGGGAAGATTACACAATGGGAGGAGGTAGTAACAACAACAAAATGGAAAGAGACCGAGGGTAATCATATCAGATGACCTTAAGGTTGGCAAGCAATGAGAAGGCGGTAGGGAGGGCTGGGGATACTGGGATGTATAGGGAGAGGTATCACCAGCAGAAAACAGGAAGTTGTTATCCCCTGTACAGACAGTTGGTGAGACCCCATCTGGAATACTGCATCCAGTTCTGGAGACCCCATCTCCACAAGGACATAGACAGGATGGAGGCAGTTCAGAGGAGGGCAACTAAAATGGTGCAGGGTCTGCAAGAGAAGCACACGAGGAGAGACTAAAGGAGCTTAACATGTATACCCTTGAGGAAAGGAGGGAGAGGGGACATGATAGAAACATTTAAGTACCTCAGTGGAATCAACCAAGTCCAAGAGGGTAGCATCTTTCAGAAAAGAGATGTGCAAGAACAAGGGACACAATTTGAAGATAGAGGGGATGGCTCAGGGGCAATGTGAGGAAGTATTTTTTCACAAAGATGGTGGTGGACATGGAACAGCCTTCCTGAGGAGGTTTGGGGTCTAAAACTGTGGGAGAATTCAAGAATGCATGGGACAGACATAAGGCAATTTTGTGGGGGTAGGAAGAAATAGGCTGTTGGTTAAATAGGATCTGCAGCTTATCCTCTAGGTAGGGAAATGGGCAGACTAGGTGGGCCAAGCGGTCCTTATCTGCCGTCAAAGTCTATGTTTCTATGTCTATGTTTCTATGGCATGTGGAGCAGTCATCAGGGCTCCATGGGCCAATTAGTAGCCTCCTCTGGGAAGGATAGATAGGGAGACTGTTTACTCCCCGCCCCCAACTCTGATTGCAACTACCTCTGTGGCCCCATTAGGACTTTGTAGCTGCTCCCTGTGCCCCAAAGAGCAACACAATATACCATAATAGGTGCCAGGACACTACAAACTCACTCACTCATTGAGACAGTGTGCAACTGCCAATTCAGCAAAAACTGAGGTGACAGCCTTGGAGAAAGAGTAATGTGCTCCAGGACTGCCCAGTTTCCAGTTGCCTTGAGGCGCAGTTGGTGGCGAACCAGAATGGTATTCTGGGTAGCCTGGGTTGAAGTCCCAGCTGAGGCATTTACTTCTTTCTCTCTTCTGTTTGTATGTGTTCCATAAATATGTACACCACACTCTTGTGATTGAAAATGTGACAGCATCACACCTGGCAGCTCTGCAAGACTGACAAACCAAGCTCTACATCAGCCATGATAGTGCAGAGCAGTGACCAGTTCTCAAGGGCCATTTGAAAAAAGTGTCATTGCCCCTTTGCTCCCAGGTCATAGAGCCACAACACCTGGCTGGAATGGGAATGTTAAGTAATGGTGTTGCTTTGTTTCTAGGCCTCGATATAGGATGGAAAGTTTAAGTGACTACTCTCCGCCACTCCTGCCCCCCACCTCCGCTCATGGCTTACTAATGGCTTATCCTCTGTTAAATATTTATCTGAGCTTTCTTATCGTGCCACCATTGTATGTTGTGCTGATTATATTATATATATATATATATATATATATATATACACCTTTTTTCCCAATATATGTATATTTGTATGCCTGTGTGCCTTATTCACAATACTGTATTACAAAAGGTCTTTTGTTTCCCAGGACCATCTTACAAATGAACTTGCTCAAGGATGTATTGCCTGGTTAAATAAAATTGAACTGAATTACTCTCTGCTCTACTGACAGCAGCAATGTGCAGTGGGCTGTATCGAGGCGTGACAACCAATTATTCCCCTCTCCCCACAGGGGTGTACAGTGGATACTGATACAAGGGATCCACAGCATAATTTCCACTTTCTTGCTGTTGCCAGGAGCATGCAGGGGTCTGAATTATGGTTTATTGCTTCCTCTCCCACCATCCAGTTTAGACATCAGGACCAGTGTGTATGTTTGCAGGCAGTGTTTGTACTGAGGACTGGATTGTCTGCCCACTCTCCCCAGAACAGAAGCCAACCAGACTGCAAAAGTGACATATTAGGGTTGGCGAGAGGATTGGGAGGAAAGGAAAGATTAACTGCAGTCAGTTTGCTTGAATGCTGTGAGCCATCAGTGAACTGCATGTTACCACCCTGTTTAGCAAGAAAAGCAGCCAAGGGGTGGCCAGTACAAACATTCCAAGGGTGGGGTGGGGGGACTGAAACAGCTTGGGGTAGAGGGCTCCAGATACACAAGTAACTGTTTAGTAGAGATGGATTTTTTATCTTTTACCCAGTTCACCCATTTCAGTTATCTCCACAGGCCACTCCTTCCATGCAGGCAGGGATTTTCTTTAGTACAATGGCTGCTTCATGGGTCTGTAACTTTCCACATCTCAAACCATGATACTATGCTCCTGGCCTGGAGCTCTGACCAAATAAACCCTGACAACTCAGTCATACTGTAACCCACCATCAGCTACATCATTTTATCAAATGGATCAAGATGGCCAATGTAAATACTATGCTTTCATTGACTGAGACAGGTCCAATACCATGCCTACATGTATTCATGAACATACAGTGTTGCATTTTCTAAGCCATATTTTTAATACCAGGCAATTTTATGGGTGCAGTAACATACTCCAGGGTGCTGTGTTCATTGGGAGACGTAAGCATTCCTCCAGTGTGGGCTGGGACGCACGTGGCCTGTGACCTTATGCATCAGTAGGCAGCAGAAGTGCACCTATATCTCCTGATGAATGCACACCCTGTAATATGTTACTGCCCACATGCCTTAACTGGTCATACATGGAGTTATGATTGATCCCCAACATTATCACAAGTAAACTTTGCAGGAGTCATAGAAAATAAAAAAAATGTCTTACAATTTTTGAAGAAATCAAATGCTTCACAAACCTGTTGACAGGTCAGTCAATAATTGAAAAATAACTTTTACTATTAAACAGAAATTAATGATCCAATTATAAGGAAAGCACTGTTGATTGCAGATCAATTGGATCATGCATCTACCTCTGATTGTATGAAAAAAGTCAAGCTTTTACTACATAAATTTCAGTTTGTGCTCTACTAATCTAGATTTTGATCACATATAAAAATCAAATTTCAAGTTGTTCAGTTTTTCTTTGATAAATCAACATTCTATACATCATTTATATAAGAAGACATTTACATGATTTTGTGATATTAATTTACTCAGCAAAAATTATGTTAGCTGATATGACTTTAAATTTCCACCAACTACAAGCCTGACTAATACTATATTTCTAATGAAGATATATTCTCAAAAAATAATCAGCATTTAATTAGAAAAAAACCCCACAATTATGCACATCAAAACACAGGATAGAGTAAAAGGCAAGGACGAGTGAGAGGCTGAATGTAAATAAAGAATAAATAAAAGGCCAGCCTATGGGTGCGAAGGGTTAAGGCACTGGACACCACACCTCCCACCATGCCCATTACCTAAGCTTGGGAATAGACTCCGATTGCTGAGGGTCACTCAGAGAGGGAGGAAGGGAGAGGATCGAGCATCACCTGACTTTTTCTCCTGGGAGGTGGACCAGCTGCACCATTCCTATACTACTGCCACTTGGTGGCGTGGTGGCAGAGAGGTGCAGCTCAAGGGGCATCGCCAGCATCAGATGCCAAGGTGAGTGTTTCTGCCTCCACACGAATGAATGCCTCCCATCAATGCATGCCTCTGATTGGGGAGGGAGAACAAGGGAAAAGTCAGGGAAGGCATTACTGATGCCCTGACTGCCAGCCTCCAGCCTGTGCCACCTCCTAAGAGTTCCTGTCTGGATTTCTGGATTCAGCACACCAGGATGGAGGAATGGCCCTCTCCTCCTGACTCTGCTATGAGTGCAAGCCATGGAGGAACCCAAGGGCAGGCTGGTCCCAGGGAGGTGGTTACTGGTTGGAGGAGGCAGGGCAGTAGTCAGAAGACCAAGCCTGCACCCAGAGAGGAAGAAAAAGTTCCACAGAAAAAAGAATAGACACACAAACATATATGCATTAACTCATATGCATATACTCACTAACAATAAAGTAAACATTAAGTTATTTTGTCATCAGTCATTATACACAAGAGCTAATATTAAAGAAAACCTTTCTAATTTATTTCCTATACAGATTTTTATCCCTCCTGTGCATCGTGGTGGCCGTGTTCAACCCTGTCCCTGTCTCCCTTGTCCACCTGCCATCTCTCCGGTCATGCAGCCCCATTCCCCAAGGCCCCCCCATGGCATGGCTGGGAAGGTTGTTTTATATTCTAAAATAACAAAAGAAAACTCCTTTATCAAATAACAAAGAGGAGCTCCCTTATCTCAAGGGAGTTCTTCTGTGGAACTTCTTTAATTTTTAAACAGCACCTCCCATGGAAAGAAGGGATCATAATTTGCAACTGAGGGATTAGCCACATGATCCTTTCCACTTCCTACTAGCCCTCTCAGCCCCACGCTCCAATATTTTTAGAAGTCTGTACAGAGAAGGCATAGCGGTATGCTTCATTGAAGTCTGTGGAGCATCATTTTCTAACACTGATTTTGGCTGTTTATATGGACATTAGGTAAACTGGGGAGCAAGCCAGGGGCCAACTAACAAGAGTCCAGTTAGTACGACCCTGGCTTTCAGTTTACCTAATGTCCATATAAACAGCCAAAACAGTGTTAGAAAATGATGCTTCATAGACTTCAATGGAGCACACCACTGCGCCTCTCTACAGATTCATAAAACGTTGGAGCATGGGGGCTGAGAGGGCTAGTAGGAAGTGGAAGGGATCATGGCTAGCCTCCTTAGGACAAATTATAATCTCTTTTGTTCTTTGGGGGCTGTTTACAAATCAAAGAGTGCCTCAGAGGAACTCCCATTCAAGGAGCTTCTCTTTGTTGTTGTAAATGAGGAGAAAGGTTCTCTTTAATATCACAGTGCAATACACAACTAAAACAAATAGATACAAAGACAATAATAGCAGAAAAAGGGTCTACCCACCTGCCTAACTACTCTGCACTGGTCTTAGTGATCATCTCAACCCATTATTTTGCCACCCTTTTATTCTGCTTTTCTTGTAAATCTCTTTTATTTAAAACATTTTGGCACTCATTACAATTAATATTTATGAGAGGTATCAGAGCAATAAAACAACATAGATTACAGGCACAAAAATGGCAATACAATGACAATGCAGGCCTCCTGCTCCACCTCGCCCAGCATTTGAGAGGAGCAAGATGGCCTCTCCTAGTCATTATCACCTGTATCTATAGCTGTGTTGCTATACTGGGGTGTAGTGAAAAACCAGGGCATAAGGAAGGCACAGAGCAGACCACAAACCCACACCCCAAACAGCAGAACCCAATTTTTCTGTTGGAATCTCTCAAACAGCCTGTTGGGAACCATGTTTCCTAAGGCACAAAAGCGGAGTCATGGGCATGACATACATGATCCAAGAGTTCCATCTGGATGTAAGAGGCCAGGTTTCGTTCAGACTAAAGGTTGTTTTTGATCTTGTAAATGGCAGTTATAGTGTCCTTCAAGGTGTCTAGGGTAATTTGCTGTTGGGAGAGCCAGTTTCACATGATACATTTCTTGGTGGCAAGTAACATGATTTCCAGCATGTATTTACCATGCCTATCCCTCAGACTCACAGGATAAATGTAAAACAAATAGATTTGAGGGGTAAATGACACAGGGGTGTACAGAACCTCAGTAGTATCCTGCTCTAAATCTATTAAAAGAGCTGGGGCGCTGTTGAGCAGCTATCGAGGAAGCAGCAAAACTCCAGAGCTCCCAGGATTTTTGTAATAATTTGTTTAAAATCGAATTTTACTGGTAACAAGTGCAAAAGTGGGTGCCTAGTTCATTTAAGGTTGGCAGTATGGGTAAAACTCGTGAAACTAATACCTCTTGACCACTTTTTTGCTCCTAAGAACATCAGCAACCATGGGAGGAGTGGCCTGCATCTTGGGTAGAACCCGAACCCTGCTGATCCGCCACCCATTGAAGCAACCTCTAACTTTGATACAGGCTACTTTAAACCAGCTCGTCAATTCGGTCCAAGATTTGGGTAAAAACTTGATAATCTGACTCCCAGAGCGTTCACTCTAGAATCGAGAATGGACACCTGTGAGCAGACGGTCCAGTGCTCTTAAGTTTCAGTTATTAAGGCCTGTGATGCAATGGCGAAGCTGATTAAGGAGAACTTCGCTGTTGTGACAGCGTCTGGAGACTGTTGAAATTAGGCCAGGGAGAGGAATCTGAGAGGGGTTGGGTTGGCTGAGGCAGCAGAGGAGAGGATTGCCTCAATTATGTACGACTTTTCTCCCTACTATCTTAGGGCTTTCTGAGGATGATCCCCTTATCAATTGAAAAAGCCTACTGTATTACCCCATGACATGCTGCACTGGACCCTGTGGCTCCTAGAACATTGATGGTGGTCTTCATTTATTTATACATATCGAATTACATTCCTTTGAGTTGTGGACTCATTTCCAAAAGCTCCACATCAGGTAAACAGAGACAATCACAGGGTTACATAGTTATAGAAAAATACAGTAGTACATTAGGTGCAACATTAGAAGTGTACAGACAGGGTTGTAATGGCAGCAGCAACTATACACAAGATAATATATTGGCCTATACAAGGTGGTAGCTAGGCAATTAGGCAATAATGTACTTTACTGGCATTGGTGGCGGAATGGGAGCACTGGCTCTGGCCAGAAGATGGCAGACTTACATATGGTGAGGACAGACAGGGTTGTAATGGCAGCAGCAACTATACACTCTGCTATTTCTGCTCAGTATTTACAATGGAAAAGCAGGGGAGAGACCTAACCCAGTCAACAGAAGCACTCTGGATAGGGGTTGATATTAGTCCTTTCACTGAAGAAAGGGTTCTGAAAGAACTCTTAAAACTGAAGGTGGATAAAGCATTGGGGCCTGATGGGATTCACCCCATAATTCTAAAAGAACTAAGGGAAGAACTAGTAACACCACTGACTATCCTTTTAATAAATCATGGGAGGTTGTGTGGTACCTGAGGACTGGAGAAGGGGATGTGATTCCCCTTCACAAAAGTGGGAGCAAGACAGAGGCAGGAAACTACAGACCTGTCAGTTTGACCTCAGTGGTAGGGAAAATGATGGAATCACTTCTGAAGGAAAGAACTGTTGAGTACCTAGAGGCCAGTGGGGCACAGGACCCAAGGCAGCATGGATTCACAGCAGGAAGGTCATGTCAAACAAATCTAATTGATTTCTTTGACTTGGTGACCAAAGTAGTAGACCAGGGAGGGGCTGTGGACATAGCCTACCTAGACTTTAGCAGCATTTGACACAGTCCAGCACAAAAGATTAATAAACAAATTAGCCAGCCTGGGAGTGGGTCCCAGGGTGGTAGCCTGAATAAAATACTGACTGGACAACAGGATACAGCGGTAATAGTAAATGGAGTCCACAGTGAAGAAAGGAGGGTTACTAGTGAGGGTACCGCAGGGTTCAGTACTAGGACTGGTCCTTTTAATGTCTTTATAAGTGACATTGCAGAGAGACTGGAGGAAAGGTATGTCTCTTTGCAGATGACACAAAGATCTGCAACAGGGTTGATACGCAAGGTGGGGTGGAAAGGATAAAAGGACTTGGCAAGGTTGGAGGAATGGTCAAATGTATGGCAGCTTAGATTCAACGAAAGAAATGCAAAGTAATGCACCTGGAAAACAAAACCCAGGGCAAGAGTACACAATGGGGGTGAGATACTGACAACAGCAAAATGGAAAGGGACCTGGGGTAGTCATATCATATGACCTAATGGTGGACCGGCAATGTGAGAAGGCAGTAAGGAGGGTTGGGGATACTGGGATGCATAGGGAGAGGCATCACCAGTATAAAACAGAACGTTGTTGGCCCTCTGTACAGACAGTTGGTAAGACTACATCTGAGTACTGTGTACAGTTCTGGAGACCCTATTTCATAAAGACATAGACAGGGTGGAGGCTGTCCAGAGGAGGGCAACCAAAATGGTGCAGGGTCTGCAGCAGAAGACATATGAAGAAAGACTAAAGGAGCTTAAGATGTATAGCCTCGAGGAAAGGAGGGAGAGGGGGACATGATAGAAACTTTGAAATACCTCAAGGGAATCAACAAAGTCCAAGAGGGTAGCATCTTTCAAAAAAGAGATGTGCAAGAACAAGGGGCACAATTTGAAGATAGAGGGGGATGGCTCAGAGGTAATGTGAGGAAGTATTTCTTCACAGAGAGGGTTGTAGCTGCATGGAACAGCCTTCCTGAGGAGGCCATAGAGTCCAAAACAGTGGGGAATTCAAGAATGCATGGGACAGACATAAAGCAATTCTAGTGGGGGTAGGAGGAAGTAGGCTGTTGGTTAACTAGGATCTGCAGCTTATCTGTTAAGTAGGAAATGGGCAGACTAGGTGGGCCAGCGGTCCTTATCTGCCGTCAAATTTTATTTTTCTATGTTAGGACATTGTGATGATGTTCCTGGACCTCTCTTACAGCACCAGACAACAGCGGAAGGGGTTTGATGGGAATCAGAATTCGGCTTCAGCAGCTAAGGTTCCAGCACCAGCTACTGCTCCTGCAAAACTTTGCCTGACGTGGCAGGGACGCCAGTACCAGTTTAATGAGCCCAAAGATGCTGACAAAATGGTCTGCTGTATTGAACAGGAGATGGCAGGAGCAGGAGATGATGGAAATTGGTCTGACAAGGATTGATGGTCTGTACTGTACTGTACTGTAAATTTGGGACTTGAGCTGTGGTTTAGGTTGTATATCAATCTGTTAGAGCTATATACCTCTGCTCCTGAGTCCTAACTAATTGCTGCTGATAAAGGGACTTATGTTCCATGTCGGGATGGGGGCTGCTCTTTATATCAAGTCTGTTTATTTTATTTTAGCCCCATTTGTGATGTACTGCCTGGACGAATTTTGGGACAATGCTTTTGCTGTTTTAAAATTTTAACCTTTAGACATTATGCTTGAGAATCAGTCCTGAGAGAGTGGGGAAGTTATGTTGAATATGATGTCAATGATTGCACTGGGGAATCTTTTTGATCACTGTGTTATATGGGTCACTGTTATTTTTATGTTGGCTCGCATGCACAGGCAACATATTGCAGTAGTAGCAGATTTGAGGCGCGGTCACTGTTGGACGAATGCAGGGCACGCATCAGTAGGTGTGTCCCTTAATCCCCAATCAGCCAGCATGCAGGTGCCACACCAGCAATTCAGAATGTGGCCACCAGATAAAGAAGGTCCACTGCAATGAGAAGCAAGCTTCTCATTGCAGTGGCAACTAACACGCCTCCTACGTAAACATGGCGGCACTGACTGCCGCCACCGCATGTACCTTAGCCCACTTCATTGCCGATGGGAAGCCCACTTCCTGTTGGCATCATGACCCTCCCAAGTGTGTGTCAAGGGGTGCCCAATCCCCTCGCCCCCAATAGTCTTTCTTTGCTGAGGGGACCCAATCCCCATTGGCTTCAGTCCCCCTTCCCTGTTTATTTTGCCAATGGAGGCCCACTCCCCGTCAGCATAATATCTCCCCCATCTGTTGTGTGCAGCGGGGGTGCTAATCCTCGGCTCTTGTCCCCCCTTTTGTTATGTGCCAACAGGTTGCCCAATCCCCGTCAGTTACAGCCCCCAAAAACAATCAGGTGACATGCTGGGAGCCCACCCCAGTGTGCCAAATGTCCCTGCAATTAAAAACTGTCCTCGATGTTCCCTTTTTTTAACCCTGTAAAAAGAAAATGGTCCTCGTGGCCTCCTGCCCCTCCCACAACCTGCACCCACCCACTGTGCACCTACCTCCCCACACACCCTCACCCCATACTTACATCCAAAGCCTGGCACAATGATCTTGGTGGACCGCGAACACCTCTGCACTCTTCAAAGCCGACCATGAACTGAAAAAATGCCGGTAAGCTGTATAATGGCATGAATAGGGTTTTTCAACTTTGGTGCATATCTTGGGCATTTTTGGAATTTTGACACCAAATTTTCAACATGGGTTACTGGGACCCCTCCTCATGAATTCTGTCACTGTCATGGCGTTATTCAGTCCCGAAAGGTGATTTACATGATCACTGCGTGGAATCACCTTCGGGACTGATAAATAATGATGCCACTGTTCATGAGGGGCTCAAAAGTCTATGTTGCAAATTTGGTGGGAAAAATCAAAAAATGGCTGTTTTAGCGTGCGTTGTGCAGTTTCCACGCACGCTCATAACTTCCTCAATTTGTAATATTTTCACTCCAGATTTTCAACATTGGCATTTTTCTGTGCCTCCTTATGAGCAGTACAGCTGTTATTTTACATATCCTGGCCAAAATGTGTTTTCGCGCGTCCAAGCGCGCAGACATAGGTGCCAGAACTGGGGGCGGAAAGGCAGTAGCCACTCCACTTTTTATTTCTGTATGGCAAAAACTAGTATAGAAAAAGTGCCCTTTGTACCCTCATAAGTGCCTTTTGATTCTCAGCCCCTCAGCTTTTACCATCTTCCGGCACCTTAGAGCAGAATGTGTGGTCGCTGCAAAATCAGTTTTCAGGACAGTTTGAGGACATGACAGTGCCACTATTCATGAGCAGAGGTCCTAAAATGCCTATGTTGAAAACTTGGTGACAAAAAGTCTATAAAATTACTGTGTTGCAAGCGCAAGTGCTGTGCAGTTCCCATGCAGCACTTTGTAACTTCACAATTTGCAGTATTTTCATGCCACATTTTCAACACTGGCATTTTTCACACCTCCTTATGAACAATATAGCTGTCATTTTTCACATCCTGGCCAAAATGTGTTTTCACACCCGTGGTGCACAATGGCGTGGTCACTGTGGAAATCAACTTTTGGGACAAATTAACAAAATCACAGTGCCACTGTTCATGAGGAGGTCCCAAAATGCCTATGTTGAAATGTGGTTAAAATCCCAAAATAATTGCGTTATGGACGTGTGTTGCACAGTTTCTGTGCATGTTCATGACTTCGCTAATTTTCCATATTTTACTCCAGTTTTCAATGTTGCCAGTTTTTACCTCCTCATTTCTCATTTTTACATACTGCCCAAAATGTGTTTCGGACCTGTGTCGCCAAATGGCATAGCCGCTGTGCAAAACCACCTTTCACCTAACAAACTGATGTACGCTCTTCATGACATGGGGTCACAAAAGCCCATATTGAAAATTTGGAGTGAAAATATCAACACAGGCTCGCGGCATTAGGGTTTCAACTGTAACACCCCACCCTGTGCAGACTGACAGGTGTCAGGGTGTGACTTGGGATCATCGACTGTAATGCTTCCTATTCTACCCCCACCCTGCAGCCAGTGACACATATCATGGTGGTCTTACAGTGTTTGGCCACAAAATTCATCCCATTCTCCTATACTGCACCCACCTCAGTGTATTTCCTTATGGAATGGGGTACGATAACGCCAAAGACCCCAAAGCACACCACAACACTTGTCACTGTCTACAGGGTAGGGTGAGGTGAAATTGCATAGAGCGTTATAGCTGATGACCCAAAGGCACACCCCAATGCCTGTCGGTCTCTACAGGGTGGGGTGGGTTGGCATCACTTCAATACTTCACTGCCATTCCTATTATGCATCTCTAACTCCGGCACTACCAATGCCAAAGCCAGCGAGACAACATTCGGCATTGACAAATGCTTGTTATATTATCTATCCTATGTTTGATTCCCTTTGTCCTTCCTCAGCTGCATGCGATGGGAACATCTTTACCATTGATAATGTATATTAGCGTATTCCCCCATGTTGCAACTTGAGGAGGTGTCTTATATGGAGTCTTTGTAAGAGTATGTTCTGAATCAGAATTGTACTGTTATCCTCCTGTGTGTTCACTGTTTTGTGAGTTCTGCTTGCAAACTCAATAAATAATACAAAAAAGAGCTGTAGGCTTGGGCAACTCCACATAATATGTGTGTGGGTTGTATGCGATTCTCTGCAGTATCTTCAACATACCACAGTCCCTCCCTCACATACCTGGAAGTTATCACTGGGGTTTTGAAATAACAAATATGATGCTTCCAAGATAGCATATTCCCTCAAGATACACAAGGTGGTTATCCTGCTGGCCTCCATAACAACCCCTCTCCAAGTCCTGTTGTCCCAGGTCAATGTGAAGTTCCTTCTACCATCTCTGACCATACTCAACATGCCTCCTTGTCATACTTCTTATAAGGCTTTGTATAGTATTAAAGCAGGTGCCCAACCGTCTGACTTTGGATATGCAGCATTAAAATCTGTATCAAGGGAGAAACGTGTGTGTTATCTATAACTTCTGGGGTGGGTGGCATGAAAATGTCACAACTGTAAATATTGGAAAAAGTCTCCTTTCTAGGCCAAAATGTTGCTGCAACTACTTGAAAGAGCACAGAGCTCCCCGATAGACACCTGGCTGAAATAAACTAAATTGCTTGGTTGCCACTCCCAAAATGTGGGATCAAGGCATGCAGGTACAAAGTCCTCTAGCTGTGTTAGTGGACAAACCCAGATTAATTGTAGGGTTAGCTTCAGATCGCACATCACTCCCCACCATGTCTTCCCCCACCTGATGGACCCATGGGTTCTATTCCAGTTGTGCCCTAAGTGAGTATCTGTGTCAAATATATAGACAGTCATCTCAGCGGGGCATCAGATAAACTTCCATGGCTAGCCATTGAAGGCCACACCTCTTACATGCCAGTGGAACAGTATCCCGAGTTGAGCAGCTGTGTAATATAACCAGAGGCCTGACAGGCCTAGTGCTCCATGGCTTTTGGGCAGCATCAATGTTTTAAACTGAATTAGGGTCATTTTCCCTTCCCATACATATCTGGAGATGGCCACCTGCCATTTTCCAGTACAAAAAGGAATGGCACTAGAATGTTTTGAAAGATATAAAGAATGTGAGGAAGGACCACCATCCTGACTGACTTCATGCACTGTATAAGGCTGAGTGGAAGAGTGTGCCAATGCTGCAGATTAGCTGCCAACTGCCTGGACAATGGGCCTTAATTAACCACATAAAGGCATCCTAAGTGTAACGGAGTTTAATCCCTAAGTATTTTATCTTGCTGGGATCCCAGAAAATGGGAATTGTTGATGCAAGTCAGTCTTTAATATGTTTAATTTATACGCTGATAAAGCGCTAAACTGAGTCAAGAATTCAAAATATTTCTGGGAGGGTTGTCTGTGGGTGGGTTACATATAAAGGACATCATCAGCATAGATAGAGAGATACTTTTTTTTTTGTATAGAACATCCAATTCCTGGGACTCGGGGCACTGAACAGTAAAAACACAATTCAATATTTTAAAATCACCAAACATACATAATAAAATTAATGTAAATACAAAATGTCATTCTATCAATAAAATCACATTATTAAAGCTAATTCAAATAGAAATGTTTTCAACCCCTTTTAAAGGCTTCTACTGATGGGGCCCCTTAGATAATCAGTCAAGGAGTTCCACAGGGCTGGTGTGGCTACTGCAAATGCTCTAGCCCTGAGTGCCGCAGCCTCACCCTGGGAACCCCCAGGAGCCCCCGTGGAACACAGCATGCAGGCCAGATGGTAAGGGTCAAGGAGATCTTACAGATAGGTGGGCTACCCAGTGTTCTCTGCCCGCCATCCGCAATCCTGTAATGGTTGAATATCCCTGAAGAGCATGCACTAAAGATTCTATAAAGATAGCAAGCAACAGGGTGACATGGGACAGCCCTGCCGTGGCTCCAGCCCAGCCAAATGGAATCAGACATATGGCTGTTTACTTTCACAAATGCCTGTGGGGACTGGTATATCCTCTGAAGCATGGTGACAAAATCCACCGAAAACCCCATTTGCCTAGTACTGCAAATACTGAGATGAGGCTACAATACCCTATCTAATGCTTTTCAGTATCTGAACTTACTAGGAAGGAGGGATCTTGGCCTGGTGAATTCAGTGGAGGATATGCAGGGTACATCTGGTATTGTCCCCGTCTTGCTGGAGCGGAAAATCCCTGTTTGCTCCCAGTGTATCACGGCTGGTAGCAGAGCATCCAATCTCTGTGCCGTCACTGTCATGAATAGTTTATAATTGCCATTCAAGGCTTATATAGGTCTATATGCTGAGCAATGTAAGGGATTCTTCACAGGTTTGGAGATCACTGGAAATGGCATGTTGCCAGATGCTCAGAATCTCCCCACTGGCCATTATTTCATTACAGGCTTTCAAAAGGGCCAGGAGAAGGTGCTTGTACTGACTCTTTACAGTGCAGCAATATAACCATCTGGCCCTGTGGCCTTCTGGTACTTGGCCTTGAGTACCACCCTCCAACTCCTCTAACTGAATGGGCCTTGTGACAGATTGTGCCTGATCAGTGGTAAGGTGTGGAAAGGTCAGAGGTGACAGAAAGACCACAGTGGCAGCCTGATCATGCATGGGTCTCTGGCATGTGAAATTCATATAAAGGTTCTAAGACATCCGCAATGACCTGTGTTTTCCAGAGTAATTCCCCATTAAGGGGTGCTAGAGTGGTCACCATGGCCCTAGCCTTCTGGCACATAAGCTGATAAGCCAGAACCTTGTGGCCCTCAGCCACATTTCATAGTATTTGTGTAGTAAATATGTCAGAGCTACCTCTGTCTTATGAAAGTAGATACTGCCAATTTCTCACCTCACTCTGTTCATCTGTGGCTTAACAAACCTGTCCCTCTGTTTCTGGACATTTTGCAGAAAATGATGTCTCCTGTAGATTCTGGAGATGCTGGCACTTGTCCTCAGTGTTTTCAGAAGGTGAATTCAATTATATGGCCATGTAGAACAGATTTTAAGGTGTCCCATAGCACTCTTGCTGAGTGAGCACTCCTTGGTTCAGGGTCTAGACTTTGGCAATCGTGCCAGTTAAGAAGGGTTCTAAACTCCTCCAAGCAAAGATAAAACACATTCAGCCTCTGTTGCATCCATGGCCTATTCATTATCAGGTATAAATATATTTTAACTGGGGTGTGGTCAGACACTAGGATGTCACCCAGGTCACATCTGGTAACATACTGCATGTTCTCCTGTTGAGTATAGCTGTGATCAGTTTGGGTATATACCCTATAGACTGCAGAGTAATGGGTATAATTGTTGGTCCTAGGGTGCAAGTCACACCAGATATCTGACCCCTGCAGGTCCCACAGGAGGAAGGTGCAATACTTATGCGATGCAGATTGTCAGGAGGATTACCATTAGAGGTGTCCCAAGTATTTGAACTTAACATGCTGAAGTCCCCTGCAAGCAGGAGGTCCACAAGATGCTTTTATCTCTGGAATCTTAGACCCGGGGTATTGATAGGAAAGCCCGTGTCCTTCTCTATCTCAGATAACCTTATGCTCCGAAATTGAGTGCCACGTGGGATCAATATGGCTACTCCCCGATGTTTACCCTTAGACAGCTATGCACTGTATACTTCACTAAAGCCAAATGTCTGCAGTTGTGCGTGTTCTGGCACATTTAAATGTGTCTCCAGTAGATAGACTAGGGCAGGACATCCTTTCTTGATATGAGAGGAGCTTGGCCTGCTTGATGGATTCCTTAACCTGTTGACATTCAGTGAGTACCAAAGTATGTCACTAGACATCCAATATCCTATACTAACGCCTCTGCTCCCCCAACCCTAGCCCCCCAGCATCTCAAGAATATCTTTCTATGATATATCAAAATATTTATACTGTGCTACAATAAACCTAAAAGCAACAAGGAAACTTGCAACTTGGAACAGTGGGAGGTACTAACCAGGCACCCTCAAAACTAGGTTGGCAGGATGGGCTTCCAAGGCAGGAGTCAAAGACAGGCTCTATGCATGTGGGGGTTAGCCTATGGCTGAGGAAGTCTCTCAGATTGTAGAAAGTTAATAGTGCTCCACTGCAGTGTCAGTGGCTCAGTAGGTAGCACACTTGCCGCTGAGGCTGGGAGATCAGAGGGCTGTGGGTTCAGTTCCACATCTAGCACTTGGGTTAATCTCCCAGTACTGACACTGTAGTGCAGCATGAGAGGGTGCTACACTTCGAGGTGCTGTCTTTCAGATGAGACGTTAAACCGAGGTCCCATCTGCCTGGATTGGTGGTAGTTCAGGTAGATGTTAAAGATTCCATGGCACTTATCAAAAGAGTACAGGAATTTCCTCATTCACTAAAAACCACCAACAGCTTCATCTGGTTCAATTTCAGTTGCTTACCATCTGTATCCCCGGTCACCCTGTAAAAGGGACTTCTAGGCCCAGTGGGCTTCGGGTCAATAAAAACAAAACAAACAAACAGAACTATAGGGCTAGGTAGTAGGGATGGACGTCCAAAGGTGGGGCTGGGCCCCTACTCCATACCACTCCCTCTGATTCATAGCCATGTGTTACTGGGTCTGGGATGTGAGAACAGAACCAACAAGGAAGAGGAAGCAGAATCTCAAGGGTGGGACATCCTCTATATAGTCAGACCCAGTAAACAGGGCCTAAGGATAACTGATAGATCACATAAGTTCCTCCTTCAGGAGGAACCCTGTAGGATTTATCACAGTAGTTTCAATAAAACATCAAACATTTAACATCAAACTTGTGAGTACTGTAATAACCATCCCCTATAAAACTCAATGTCCTATATAGTCCGGAATATGAGTCTGTGCTGGAAGAAAGCATCCATTCACAAGGATTGGGGTATAAAGCAACCCTCCTCAAGTCATTAAAGAGCCAGCAGGGAGTCACACAAAATCAGAAAGGTCCAGAGGGTTCAGCAGCAAAAATGGGTTGCATCCTTCATTGATGCACCTTACAGGCGGGGTAAGGTGCAATTAGGAGAAACTTCCTAAATGAAAGTGCAATTCCTCAAAGCATCAGGAAGCTATGCTAGCTACATGCCTGGGCTTGAGACCCCCTTCCCCAAGTGTCTTTCTGGGGAGGTCCTCAGGAAAACCATGCCCACCCTAGGCCACCCTGAGAACATCCAGTATCCAACCCTCCAAATGTGTCATTCTGAGCCCCAGCAATCACTATCACCATAGGTGCCCAGCTGCATCCATTGACTAGCTTGCATGTGCCAGTCATGGAGCTGCAAGTAGAAATAGGTGACTAGTAGGCTGTATAGGAAGATAAGGGAGGCTGCCCACCCACCCTCCAAAAAGCGGTGCAGGCAGGTGGGCCCCAGTTAACATGAGTAAAGGAAGAGTGCGCCTTCTAGGGTCTAGCACAAATGCACTATCTCTGGGGCGGCATCCAGTCAATTTAATATGGCAGTGACCATTCAAGCAAGCTAATGTACAATGGTGACACTGAGGGGCAAAGTAAAAGAGATCATTGATAGTGTGCTCAGGTAGGCAGGACGAAACCCATGCCACCAGCGAGAGGGGCAGGACAACAGTATTCACGCGCTCCATCTCTGGGTGTGGGGATTCCCTGAACAGCCCAACGTGAGGATGTAGGTGCAGTTGTGAAAAAGAGGACCAAGAGAAAATGCACAGCTTACCTGAGGAAATCACAAAAGGGTACAGAAAAAGAGAAGGTCAATGCAAAAATCTCAGGAAGGTGCTGTTATCACGCCAGTAGCGGTCTGGGAGCTCTGTAGATGCTGTTTGATTAGTTGTAATCTTAGCGCCTGCCAATTTCCATGCTTGATGCTCCAGCTCTGTGGTGATGGAGGTAGGGGCTGTAGGTGATTTATCTGGGGCCTTGTCCAGAGTGATGCCACATGAAATGAGTTCTGCTTTCTCCTGGTTATCCAGTCAAAGGTCAGCTGACCATCTGAAAGTGGATTACCATTTTGATGGGTAAGGGGTGTAAAATTTCAGACTCTGAGGAGCGAGGCATCTTCATGATCAGGATATATTCTCCTCCATCCTGCCTGCAAAGCTGCGGATAGTCATTGTCAAAGCGATGCAATGAATCTTACAGTAGACAGTTTTACTTTTCCTGGTTTTGACAAGATGTCTTGCTTCTCATTATAATACAAGAAGCGGCAATGATGGACCGGGTGGGCATCTGGTGCAGGTGGCATCAAGCCAAGCAGCTGATGAGCCCTTTTGATCTCCAGGGTGTAGATATCGGGAGATCCAAGCCTGTCCTCAAGAAATGTTGCAGAAATGGCACGAGTGCAGGGCCCTCCTCCTCTTAAGACATGCCATAGAGCTAGAGGTTATTCCTTCTATTCTGGCTCACAGCATCCTCCATTTCTCTTCAAGATGCTGCATTGCATAGAATGTAGCTGAAGCAGGGTTGTCTTAGTGGTGTTGACCCTGTGATTATCTGTGAGTTGTGCCTCATGGTCCTTGCCTCATTTTTCCAATTTAGTTATGTCGGTTCGGAGGCCATAGTGGTGTTACGGACCTGCCACCAAAAATCCCGCAGCTCTGCAATCAACAAGTCCATCTTTCTGTTAAGCTGCTCAGTCAGAGTTGTTCTACTCTTTGGCTTACTGGAACCCCTGTGGCAGCCTGATCTGGTAGAGGTGACCGAGGCCTGAAAGTACTCACTCTCAGACCCACTCACCTAGTCCATATTATTTTGCATTCTGTTTTTTCACTCCATCCAATGAGTCCCTTCCATCTGGTTAGGCCTATCCCCAGCCCTGCTCCCGGCTTCTTATAGAGTCACCAGCATCTCCATATCTTCCCCCATGGCTTACACCCTGTGATAGGGTGAGCAGGTCCGAACTGCCGGGTACAGGATTCTGTTCCTCGGGATGGTCCATGTCACTAGCGCAGGGCCTGCAAGGGGTTGCATCCTCATATGCACCTCTTGAAGTTTTGTCCTCCTGGTTTTATGCCCTTATAGATGATGATGATATGAGGACAAGTGCAAGTCCAAGCACATCAAGCATGCTGAGCATGTCGCCATTGGTGTCCTCCCACCTGAAAGCTGCTGTGATCACCCATGTGGCAGTATCGTGCAGGAGCTGACTGCCTTCCTCTCTCAGAGAGGAGACATCCTCTGGGATGCTCAATCCTCCCCACTCCCGGTCAGTCCTCAATGACCCTCACTTGCTCCCTAAACCCAGATTGCTGGCATCGTGAGTGGTAACGCTGCTGCAGCACCAATGGTCTGGCCCATGCCATTCTTTTTCTGATATTCCTCTTTCCTTCCTTTTTGAGGATGTAGATGTTTTAAGATCTGCAGACTCTCCTCACTGTCTTGCCCCTTATTCACTAGACCATGTTGGCTGCCCTGCTGTACTGCCTCCACCTTATTGCAGGCTCTTCTTAGATGTGAACTCTAGTACCTTGCACAGTATTTCAGGTGTGGTCACACCAATGATCTGTACAGTCCCACACTGTTTTCAAGACCCTGAACGGTGCCAAAATTGATGAGGCTGCCTCTTCAAGTATCTCTGGGTTTGGCTGGGGTTGTCACCTGACTTTTCCTGCCATGTAAATGTCATCCATCAAAACTCCACCTGAAGCTTGGTGCCTGTACAGGAAAATAGCTTTGTATCCCTCCCCACCAGAGAGATCATCATTATCGGGGATCTTGTGTGTAGTGTGGTATTCAAATACACCCTTGCCAAACTGGCCCTATTATTCCTTTTTCACCTCTACTGTTCCTTCTCACTTAACATTCCCTCCACACCTCCATCTCACTCTCTTATCTTGATATTATGTGTCTCACTGACTGTGCATTTTATATCCGATTCTGGTTTGGAACACTCCTCCTAGTCTTAGCTCCTTTTTCATCTGCCCCTTCTCCTTTCCTCGACATACTCCCTCCAGAACTCCAAAACTCACTGTCTCTTCCTCCCTGCACCAAATCATTTGCACATCAATCTGCTTTCACCTTCAGATTCTTTTGCCTGTGCTCTAACCCCCCCCGCTATTCACTCTCTGCCTCTCCTTCTGCTCCAAAACCCATCCTCTATGACCTCATAACACATACCTGCAACTGACTCCTCCTGGTATCTGTACCGTCCATCACCCAATCTACTCACTTATTCACATGTTATGCACTACCACTGCAGACTCCTGCACAATTAATTTAGTGCCTTGTGCACTGCTGCTCCTCTCCCTGGATTTCTCTAATTATTTTGTTGAGTACAGTTATCTCCCTGCTGCTGTTACAAGAGTGATGTGCCATACCTTTGTTTTTTATTTCTAATTGAATTGTTCTAATCTCCACTGAGTGTCAGTAACTGCTGTGTTTTACTTCAGCGCTGCAGTTTAAAGCATAGTATACTGTATACTTTCATTGTATTGGTTTTAAACACTGCGCTGTAATGTTCCCCATTCTTCATTCCCAGGATGTATCTGAAAACTAGCTGCCACCAGCTCAGTTGCATTTCCTGATAAAACATTTAAAATAAATAAATACATATACTTTAAACCCCAAGTAATACAAAGCCTACATGCTCATGAAAATAAAACCGTAATCAAATAGAAATACTTAAAAATGCTGTAAGTCTCCATCGTGTTTTTAGTAGGACACTAAATACATAAAATTGGTTTTAAATCACATGAGGTAGGTACTATCTGCAGAAAAACAGACAGTGCTACCTTCACTCTAAATTGCTTTTGCCAAGCAGTCAGTCGGAGAACAGCTGGTTAAGCTGAAAAAAAAAACTGTGTTGGGAAGGAGCTGGTGGAAAACTGACTGGGAGCAGCAATCAGGAAGTAGGCAGGATAAGTGGTAGCAGGTGGGACAATTTTGTGGAGGGATGGCATGGGCAACAAATATAGATATTGATTTTTTAAATACCATCATTGCTGGTGATTCTCCATGGAAAGGGAGAAGGGAGAAGTAAGACATGAGGAATGGGAGACAGTGCAGTGGTCCGATGCATACTAATGAGGAATCCAAGTCCTCTGTAGATGCCGGAAGTACTATGTGTCAGTTCTACTGTCTCAGTTTTCCCCTGAATGCTTTACCTCTTGCACAGCTATGCAACGCAGCCATGAAAATCAGTCAGGCTTTTAGTGGAAGGATGTCCTGCTGGGATATTTACCCCATACACTTCAGATACTCATCATACAACTAGTGCTGACTGAGTGAGCAAGGATCTGTAAATCCTGAGCTGCAGTTGACAGAGTTCATTGTCATTAGACAAAAAAAAAAGGTCTTTTATGGTTATGCTCCAAATGTCATTTGTCCTTTGGTGCATGGCTCTAAGATGCAAGCAACTGCTGCAGTTTTTTTCCTGTAGTTACTGCTCACTAAGGAAATCAGTCATTAGGAAGCAGAATTCAGTGCTACAAAATATTGAAATCTTGGAAACAACACTATTGTTCTTGCTGTATTATGACATAATATTATTACTTACTGTGGGTGCATTCTTTTCAATTTTCCAGCACTCTCATTCTGCACTCCACATATTTCACTATTGGGAATAAGCACACTGGTTGCATTTGGGACTCCCTTTGCTGCAGTTCTCAGGGTTTGCATATGTACAGTTACTGAAATATTCAGGGTAATAGGGCAAAAGTTTAGAAGCTGGGGCCGTTAACATGTTCACACTGGAGAAAAGGAAACTAAGAGGGGACATGATCTCAGTCTTCCTTATACTGAAGAGTATCATGAAGATTGACCATACAGGGTGTTCGATCTGGTGCCATCCAGCAAGATGTGGGGACATGCCCTGAATCTAAGAGGTGGTAATTTCAGGGTAACAGTAGGAGGCATTTTTTATCTCAGATGGTGGTGAACATATGCAGCAGTCTACCAGTGGAGACAGTACATATAAAGACAATAGGACCCTCAAGGTAAGTCTGGCCACATTGTGCTTACAAGGAAATCAACAGGTACCCTGCATAGTGGAATGTGAGGGAATCCCTAGAAATTAGGGGTTTAATTGGTCAGGAACCCACAAGTGCTGTAGTCCCACCCCCCATGAAATTCTATTAGAGTCCCTGCACCTTTTGTTATTGAATACAATTTAAGAGTTCCTTCCGCCATCAAGAGAAGACAATTCCACTGCCTACAAATGCAGAGGTGACAGTGCCCCACAAAAACATTTCCATTTTAACCACTTCCATGAATGGTACATGTTTGAAATGAGTACTGTTTTTTTCCCATCCCTACAAATGACGGACACCGTGTCCTTTCCGACCAAAAAATACCATTGCTACTACTTTATTTGCTATTAATATTTCATTAATAAAGTCATACCAAATACTACAGAAATCTTTCACTTCACTGCTGCGAAGGAACATCCTACTTGAACTATTTTTATTTGCAAGATTTCATTCTTTTTGGGGTTACTGGAATTTTCAATGTAGATTAGTTCCCTCCACTTTTATAGCAAAAAGTACATGCTTCTCGGGGTGGAGTAAGTTTGCTTGCTTCTTGCTGGTTTAGTTGTCTGTCTCCATCCCTACTGACAAGCAACAAATAGGTGCGCTAACCAGGCAACACCACTAGATGGCAGAATAGGACAGTCATAGACGGTGCCTAACTGAGCCTATACCCGTCCGTTTAGGCCAAGCTCTGACTGTAACAGAAGATTCCCACACAATGCAGGAGCTCAAATATCCTTTTTTTTTTGTTTTGTTTTTGTTAATAATCCAGTTCTTGACTTTAGTCTCATATTTATTCTGGCCAGGTAAGTTGTATTAACCTTCTCTTCGTCACTTTACGTATAATTAACAGTATTAAATCAGTTCAATAAAAGTCGATTTTTATTCCAAATAAAACCTGGTCAGTTGCCCACCTCTCGGTGTCCACCCCATCCACTCATGCTACATATGACACGGTTTTCATGACTGCAACACCACTATTTTCAGATAATACTTGGCAACATAATAAAGTGTCTAAAAAGGCAAGACAGAAAGGTAATACAGCTCTAGAGGACTACACTACTTTATCTTTATAGCCTTTTTATTTTGGAAGGTATAGTTTTTTTTTTATTAATAAAGAAACAGACCAACATTTTCCAAGCGAATGAACCTGCAACGCATCCAAAAAAAAAAAAAAAAATCACTGTCAAATTTCAGTGGGTTTCCCTTGCAGCCAATGGTATCCACTGGGTCCTAAAATCCGCAACATTTACCAAATAATAGCCACCTTGTTCATACTAGTCGAGTGTCAATACTGTTAATACTTGTACAGCAAAGTATTGAGGCATAGCTCATACCAATTTAGCCTCATTGGTTGTTTATTACATGCAGTCAATGTAAAAATAGTATATGACTCTTGCTTTCGCATGTTGAACCATATATTACCAATTATCCTACATTAACTTGCGTAAATCTGATTAGCACAGTGTTGCACCTCAGCTGGGGTGGGGGCTCCCATCACATATACCACTCTGAACCCCTACTGTACATCTAAAGTCTGATAAGTATTGTTCAATATTTTCTAACAAACGATCACTTGACCAGATAAAGTTAGCTAAGGTGACAACATCCCACATTTACAAAGACTAGCTAAATTCTGCTACAGTGTATTGTAGCTGTGCCACTAGCTAGTACAGCTACAGCTGCAGGCAAATGAGAACTCAACCCTGCAGGTACAGCTGTGTAAAAGGATCTCTCACTTGTGGCTACACTGTACTGTGTGTATGTTGGGCTCTGCAGCAGCGACAAGATTCTCCGCCCGTCTATTGTTATATCGGTAGAGAGAAGAGTGAGTTAGTTAACATTCTGTAGAATGCTGCTGCCAGTGCTGTGCAGAGGTCTAAGGACAGTCACCCTGGTAACAAAGGCAGGAATTCAAACACCAGTTTGCTTTAGTAGAGACCTTATTTCTCTGTTTTCACTTTGGCCAGTGCCTAAAACAGCTTGTCACACAAAGTCAATATTTTTGATGGGAAACATTTAAACATTTTCCCGTTTATATAGTTTGCATTTAGTTTTAGGGTGTACTATTTCAAAATATTTCATTTATTTGCCCTTCATGACATTTTTTTAATTTAGTCTGCCCCATCTTACATAAAGTACCCCTAGTATGTAGAGGAAAACAGAATGCAATGCTGAAATTACTTGTTCTGTTTGTCTAATTTTCCAGCAAAATAATCACTAATTATTTTTAAGGCTTGTTAGGACAAGCATGGTTACAATATGAATTTTCTAAAACTCTGCAATCAGCCAATTCATTCTGCTAATATGTAAACCCAGCAGCAAAGCATATATGCATACACTGGTATGGTCTCTAAATCCTCATAACAAGTGCGGGCACATTATTAGTAATCTGCTATTTCATACCTGTAACCATTCGTCGGGGAAAGAACGACTCTCCCTTTAGTTCACTGGTTCCAACTGATTTTTGAATGGGGTTGATAAATTGGACTTCCTTCTGTTCCAGACTTCTTTTCAATAGCCAAATGAATGGATTCTTGCGGCTTCCCTGTGCAGCACAGCACACCAATGAAACACGTTTGCCACCTCAGCTCCCTCTCTTCTCTGAGTACACTTGATGCTTCTGTAGAAGAAAAAAACTTCAAGTTTCTTCCCAGACAGAGAGGGCTGCCAATGGAGTGTCCGAGGAGAGCAGCACAAGCAACAGTTTCCCTACAGCGCCTACTCAGTGAGGACGCAGTGCACAACCCTACCCCGTTGTTTGGGGGCTTGGGGCAGGGGTGCTAACCCAGCCTTAGCGTTAGCACTTTAGTGGTGGCTTGCTAATCTCTAGTTTTCAAATAAACGTAGAGACAAATAAGACCATTTATCGATCATCACTAATACAGCATCACTGACTAGGGACTGGACTTTCTGCTTCCTCCTCGCTTGCTTGGACCTGATCACCACCAGGGCACTATAGGCACTTATCAACAGCACGTAAACTGTAGACATTAAGCTGGGGTATTCTTGCACCACTTGTGGTTTCTGCACACAAGGGCCTCCCAACAGCAGCCGGTGAATGCTGTGAGAGGGCGGGAGGAAACAGCCCTTAGAACTGTGGAACTCTGCTCAGCCATGGGTTAGTTACATTACATTTCAGCAAGCAGGATGGCACAGCAATAAGGCTTCACAGATTTTTTTACTTACTGTCTTAGCCTGTGAAACGACAGTGCTGTCATTTAATACGTTGAGGTTCTTTATGGCTAAGTTACATCTCACTTGAGTTCTTAGGAAACAAACCTGTCAAGTAATTATTTATTGATGTAATAACTAGCACCAGTGGGATGTTTGTAAAATGTACACACACACACACACTTTAGACACCCCTGTTTAAATCCACACACACACACACACACACACACACACACGTTAGACACCCCGTTTAAATCACCCTATTTGGGGAGTATGTCCCACTACTTACAGTGAGGAATGGAACCCCGTCTTTAGAACGCTTCTAGATCTGCCGATATACTGTAGATAGATAGATAGATAGTGTTTTGTCGACCCGGTCATATGTCACAGATGAAACTGTAGAACCCGATTTCTCTGAGTTCTAGTGGAGGAGTGGAGGAGGGTGCGATTTCTGCTGAGAAGTACATCTCAGTTCCAGACTCAGGGTAAGTTAGTAGTGTCTGCAGTCTTGAGCTGAAATTTTTCATTGCTGTATGTGAAATTATTTTTATTATGAATAATCAGAGGTCTGCGAGTCTTTGAAAACAACGCATACTAGAAGAGCTCCTTTCTAGACGCTTTGAAATACAGATCCTGCAGATTCGGTAACTAACATTTTCTTAGATCCTGTGCTGTAATCTAGCTGTGAGATTTTTAAAGTGGGAATCTGTGCCAGGTGGCGCAGGAACTAGAGCTGCGAAAGTGTGTGTGTGTGTGTGTGTGTGTGTGTGTGTGTCTAAAGCTGATCCCTCTCCTTGTCACAACAAAGGCAGCAGCACAGCTCATCTTCTCACACCGCCCTCCCCGCCTGCTGCGTGGGAGGGAGTGTTTCCAGTTTAGTAGATGTGGGTATGTTGCATAAACAACAGAAGTATAAAGAAATACCTTGCTGCATGTTAATTAGCAACAGATCATGATACCTGCCATCCGCCCCTTGTAGAGATAAACCTCCCTCGTGTTCCCCTTAACTATGTCCCGCATCCGTCCGTCTTGAAATATGCTATAAATTTACACTCTAAAGTAGACATTTATAATATTCCAATTTGCTAAATCCAAATCAAACGTTTCACAAATGAAGGCAATGATACCCACGGTGCTTTGAGCTTGTATTAAAATATGAACTAATGTGTCCCACTCCCATCCCCACATAATATGGGCTAGTGTCCCACACTGTCCCTCATTTCAAATGTAAGAGTTCCACTTTTCAGCGACAGAAGGTTGAGTGATACGATTTTTATTACTACTACTACTACATTACAATATTACAATGTATTATTAATGAATGCAAATATAATCTTAATTTAAACATGAACATCTTAATATATTTATATTATGTGCGTGCGTCTGCAATACTCATTTCCTGCCAGAAATGGAGGTGTGCGTACGTGCAGCTAAGTATAAAGGAAGGATTTCGATATGTTATATATTTAAAATATAAGTGTTACATATATATATAAAATATGTGTGTGTGCGCGCGGGAGACGTGGAGAGAGAGACAGAGCGAGTATGTAGCCGAGGAGCAGTGTGCACAGACCCTGCGCATCCAGAGAGAGAGAGAGAGAACAAACATGACTTAGGTTTGTGTTTGCAGGTGTCTTTTGGCACGGTGTAGCGTTTGTCACAAACAATTTCAAAATGGACATCACCCCACCTACTGTTAACATTTCACAGTGGTCAAAAAACTGAAAGTCTGAATTCTGGGAAAATAGTTTTTGCCATTACAGGTTCTAAAGTATTTCATCTGATTTCCTAACCAAAGCAATGCCTAACATCCCAGCAAGCCAGTGTTGTGGTGGGCTTGAAGACTATGATCAGGGTGTAGCCAAGGATTTCAGATCTGCACACCAAGTGGACTCACTGCTACCCCAACCCCCATTGTTAGGGTGACTGAACCCCCCCCCCCACGCGTGTAGCCAGACAATATACAAATGTACACCAGGACTGTGCTTGTTGCCTCCTTGGCACAATAAATACAACTTTGTATCTCTTGACAATGGTTGTTGCCATGCATGGGTAAATACAAATGCCATGCATTGTTCCCTAAGATACCCACATACCAGCCCAGAGCCTGTAAAGTTGTATTGTCCTTGGGATGCAAAGAGAGTATTAGTGACCAGTCTTTCTAGTTTTGACTCCTATGAATAAAATTACATAAAGTTTCGGTATTTTCTTTGTTAGTTTTCATGGAAAAAGGAAGCAGTTCAGAGCCTATTTGTACCCCCTTAAATAAAATTACCACCATGGAGTGCTTGGAGTATGCCTGCTACACCCATGACTATGATCACCATCTCATACTTCAGTACACACTAACCATTTATACCACATAGTAAGTAAAGCCTTTCTGCATCATATTAGTTCTAGTTGAAAACTCACATTTTATAATTGCTTATCTTCTTTAAAATTCATTGATGTTGCTGGTTGTTCTCTCTGCCTTTTTCTTAGTAAAACTAAAATGCATGCTAATGGTGTAACTTGCTGGCTGCCTTACCATGCCCCCCACACCCCACCATTTTACTCTAGCATGTCCTCTCCGCTCAGCCTCCTCTTCCCACCATTTCTCCCTATACCTTATCAGCCCTCTTCCCCACACTGTCACCTCCACCAAGTACCTACTCTCTCTCATACCTCCTTCTTCACCCCTCTGCCAGCTATCCCCATCCCTCTGAACTACTGACAAGACACTTTGTGGCTGCTTATCCCCCATAAAGTATTTTTTTCTTGTTATTTAACTTATACCTATGTTTTGAGTTATTCTGAAAGTTCTGAATCCAAGCTGTATCATTCATTGTATGTACCTTGCTTTCTCCTACTGTACTTTGTTTTGCAATCTATGATGTGGAACCTTTGTAAAAGAGCTTGTGCTCAAAGGTTTTTTCAGAATCACTAAATAAATAAATAAAAATAAAAAAATTATACCCAACCTGGTTTTGCTTTAAATTTATTTATTTCAAAGCTTTTACTTGGATAGATATACTGAGCTGGTAACAGCTTGCAGATGTTGGGTGGGGGGGAGAGAATCAGAGCAGAACAATGAGGTACAATAAAGAAAGAAATACAAATAATAGGTAAACAAGTATCAAAAATACAATTGTGCAAAGGGAATGATTCTGTTTCAGTAATTGCACTACAATGCAAGAAAGTGTCAAAGGAGAATAATCTGCACTGTGCAAGTGGCAGAGAGTTCGGGGTGGGAGCAGTGATTGTAATTTGGGATGGTGTAGGGGGAGCTGATAAGTGCAGGACAAAGGTGAGCAACAGTTGGAGGTTGTTGGGCAACAGCCCGGGTCCAGTATCAGGGGCAACTGCAGGAGGAGTAGTGAAGCTGCAGAGAGAGATCTGAGTGAGTGGCAGAAGGGAGCACAGTGAATAGTAAAGGGAGAGAGCCCTAAAGTTTGAGAAGTGGAAGGAGAAGGCAGTTTGACCAGCAGAGAATTTCACTGGGGAGTGTGAGAAGCGAGAATCAGAACTGCAAGAGAGTATGAGGTTATGAGGTAGTTGGGGGAGCCAAGCCAGAATTTAGACCTAAAGGAGATGCAAAGGGGAGGTGCCTGGCATCAAGGGAAGGGAGGAAGAGGAAGGAGCACAGTGAGCAGTTGTGAGTGTGAGGGAACTGTCCAGGACAAAGCAGCAGAAGGAGTGAAAAGGAGGTCCAATTTGGCTAGGGTGGACTTGTGAGCAGCACTGTACACAATGTTATCATGAAGATGGGGAGTATCATCTTTGAGATTCTCTCCATGGGCAGAAAGTGGGGTACTCCTTTATTTTGGTAAAGTGCATCAAGTCTGGGTTGGAGCATATGGTGGATGGCATCCATACACACTGAGAAACTGAGGCGACAGTCCAGACAAACCCTGAGGGCTGAAAGGAGGAGACATCCTTAATCATTGTACCATCAAGGGTATGGAAGGAGGGAGAGAGGTGAACCTAGCAAGCCTCTGCCTAGTGCCAAAAGTCATACAGATAATTTTATTGGAGTTGAGGCACAGCTGATTAGCCAGTAAGCAGTGCTGAATACTGGTAAAGCCCAGTTGGAGCCAGGCCATGAGGTTAGGGGCACGGAGTCAGAGGCAAAGAACATCGTGTCGACTATGTACATGTGTATGGACACAGAAAAGCAGACAGTGGGGAGGTCATTCAAGAAATGGAGACGAGAATTGGGCCAAGGACAGATACTTGGGGCATGCCTGAGCAGACAGAGAGTGGGGGAGAGGGGCAATAACAAATCTCCAATCTGGATAGCTTGTGACATGTCCTCAAGGTAGGAGCAGAACCACTCCAACTGAGGCGGCAGAGAGCTCTGCTGCCTTAAGCTTGTCCAGGAGGAGGGTGGGCAACAGTGTTCAAGGCTTTGGTCAGTCTGACAGAGATGGGGAGGTGACTAGCCTCTGATTCTTGCCAGATAGGATAGAGTTAGTGAGCCAGAGGAGGGAGGTGAATCCTTGATCTACTCTTATTGCATAATTCTTTTATTTTTTTATTTCGTTTTGTTGACCGGTAAATGCACTAGACAAGTCCTGCCTATTTTCAGGCGCGACCGGGGAGGGGATACAGATGAATGGCAACTGATCTTGAACCAGATTAAGCTGTTGGTGGTATTTTTAGTGAATGAGGAAATTTGGCCAGGACACGGAAATTCCTGTACTCTTTCGATAAGTGCCGTGAGATCTTTAACATCCACCTGAACTACCACCAATCCAGGCAGATGGGACCTCGGTTTAACGCCTCATCCGAAAGATGGCACCTCAGAAGTGCAGCACCCTCTCATGCTGCACTACAGTGTCAGTACTGGGATATTAACCTAAGTGCCAGATGTGGGAACTGAACCCACAGCCCTCTGATCTCCCGGCCTCAGAGGTGAGTGTGCTACCTACTGAGCCACTGACACTGACACTGACAATTGGACTTAAACAATTGGACCCCCCAACAGTGCAGTCACTCATGATGCCATAGTCTCCTCTCCTCTCACTGCATCATGAGTGGCTAGATTCTGTGGGGATGTTCTCAAGTCCAAGAAAGATACAGTGGAGTTGATCAAGGATTGTACACAAACACGTTTATGTGTAGTAACACTAATTTGGTAGGCAGTCAGCTTTTCAATTTTAAAAAGGAAAAAAAAACTCAGAATCAAACTAACAGCTAAATCAGCAATCTTTGTAGAATGTGACCTATCATAGCCCATGTTTCTTAAACCATAGACACTTGGAGGCCTAAGGGGTTGAGTGTCCCTTTAAGTAAGCAATCCCATGCAACAGGGTATGTCATAAGTAACTCCCACTACTGAGGGGTGCTCAAAAGCTTTAGTGCCAAAGCTGTAGTTCAGATAAGGTTTTATTCAAAATTCAAATGGTATGCCACTCAACATTTTGCCCACTTATAGTGGACTTGTTAAGAGTACACCTTTCCATATCTAATATAAGAAATAAAATGCTTTAAGTATGCCAAATTATCTATAACTCTAATTACATACAATTTAAGCCTAGGGCACCTAGGTCAACATGTGATACTCACTGACCGGCTGTACCTTTTATTTATTTATTTAGTTTTTGTTGACCAGGTAGGGTACACTAGACAAACACTTGCCTATTTTCAGGCACGACTTGGGAAAGTATAACCAGTAAATCATGCAGGGTATGACAATGACAGCTTTAGAAAAAAATGTTACATCAAGGTAATACCCAAGGTACAGAAAGAAAATACAATATACATACTATTTAAATAAAATAGGAAGTGCAGAAGAACTGTACATAAAGGCAAATAATAAATCATAAAACTAAGAACTAGGAGCAGGAGAACATTGTTAACTTTAGTAAGTGGGAGTGGTACTATTTTCTAAAGGTACTGGTTGGGGACGTTGCCTAATGCTGGCTGGTATAATGTTCCACAATTTGGGGCAGAGGACTGAGAAGGCTTTCTCTCTTTAATTAGTCTGGTCCTAGGTATGGCAAGTGGGTCAAGGTCAGAGGATCTAAGTGGATAGGCATTAGAGTATGGTACTAGGAGGGAGGGAGGGAGGCAAGCGATACTGAACCTGGTTTTGAAGAACGCTATGTATGATACCTCCCAAGTGCACATTGTGTGGCTGGTGAGCCAGCCAGGTTTAGTGTACAGAGTGCACTGGTGGACTTGGCAGTTTCTTGCTACTGCAAAACAACAGATGTTATTATATGCCACATCCCATTTATGTAGCATGGAATTTGAGGCTTCAAAGAAGACAGGCAGACCATAAGAAAGTTTAGGGAGCAGAATATCCTGGGCTATGGTGATACAGTACATGCACTAGGGACAGGTTATGGTTAGCTCTGTATACAAGCCAAGTTAGACATTGACAGCCCTACATGTTGCCACCACATGGTGAGAAAAATCAAGGGAGGGGTCCTGCACAACACCCAGGTAATTAAAGGAAGGGACAGTGACCAACAGTATACTATTTTCACAAACCACTGAGAGAGGAGATGGGCTATTCTTTAAATGGGGCTGATCCAAACAGCATCGCCTGAGATTTGATAGCATTCATTAAGAGCCTGTTTTCATAGAACTATTTTTGAATGGACTGTAGGTCAGCGGATAGTTTGCTGTTGATCACATCAACATTCTGAGCACTGGAGAAGAACCTTAGATTGTCAGTGTACAAGAAGGGGAACTGTTTGGGAAGCTGTAGTGTACCGAGCTTATATGGAGGGAGACGAGCAACAGTTTAAGTATTAAACCTTGAGGATACTGATTTTGACAGGGCAGGATCTGAGAGGAGGATCCAAACCTGACATGTTGTTGCCTATCCGACAAGTAACTTTTGATCTAGGGAGGGCAGTGTCAGATATTCCCAGGGATGTAAGTTAGTGGAAGAGCAGAGTGTGAATGACTATATCAAAGGCCTTAGTAAGATCAAGCAAAACAGCACCAGTGAGCTCCCTTTATCAAATGCATTAGAAATAGTATTGGTAAGGGTGAGCAGTGCCTGGTGGTGCTATGGTTCCAACGGAAGCCATGATGAGCAGGGAGAGGAGATCATGAGTGGAGAGGCAGTCAAGAGAGTTGGGTGGCAACTATTTTTTCCAATACCTTACTAAGAGCCAGTAGGAGGGCAATGGGTCTGTAATTACATGTTTTCATTGCTGCCTTTTTAAACACTGGTACTATGTGGGACTGGGACATCTTCCAGAGGTTGGGACTGATACCCAAGGTGAGGGACAAGTTAATAATTCTTGCAACTGGGAGGCCAGTTCATTGGCAACACGTTTGAGAAGATGAGGCTCAATACCATTGGAGCCAGCAGATTTAGAATTGGGAATCTGCCCCAAGTTTGCTCACCTCTGATACACTGACTCTTAAATGGGGGTGTGACACTACACAAGGAATGGGGTAAACAGGAGTAGGCAAGGGGAGAGGAAAAGCCCCAGCATAGAATTGGAGATCAGTATAAAATTTAGTAAAAGCATTTAAGATGGTGAAGGCTGTTACAATTTATGCCATTGACCTCAGTATCAGTGGGGATGGGGTACCATTCTGGCCTAGATTTTTTTAATACAGTTCCAAAATTGGCATGGGTTGCCTGGAGAGGAATCAAACTGGGCTTTTCTGTAATTACTTTTGCTCTGATGAATGGCCTGTTCGTGATTTTTTATGAGCTGTCTGCAGCTTATCCAGTCACAGGCAGAGTTAGATGCCTTGTAGGAAGCCCGGTATTTATCTCTTGTTTTGAGGAGGGATACAAGAGGATGGTCCAACCATTTAGTAGTTAGAGTACAAACACTCCTAGTGGTAAGGGGCATACTTATCCTGGAACCCAGCAAGGATCATACAGAAATGTGAGACAAGCAAATTGACATCAGTACTGGCCTAAGATAGGACCACTCTAGGTATGCTTCCTTTTTGAACTGGTGAGGATCAAAGTGTGAGAAGTCCTTAAAATGAATAAGTGTAGGAGGGACCTTAGGTGGTTTCCCATGCCATACACAGTAGACTGGGAATGACCACATACAGCATCGGGTAGTACCACAGATCAGACTACTGAGTCTAACTTTGTTACTAATACCCAGTCAATAAGGGTGGTGTATTGTCCATTTTTAGAGTCCCTTGTAGGGTTTGAGACAATCTGAGCAGCAATTTATTTAAATATGACTGAACCAAATTTTTTCTACATTTTAACCAGTCAATATTAAAATCTCCAAAGAGGACAAATTTGTTGTCTTGAGTGAGGGGGCCAGTTGTGCTGATGAGGGAAGGAAGTGCTTGGAGACTACCATATGGTGGTACATAGACGAGAAGAGATGATGTTTCTTAGTGTTGCTAAGGGTTAGAGTGGCATGACACAATTCAAATTGGGGCCAGAACATGTGAAAGGGGGCACTAGGGCAGAGACATTTAAATGGGCTTTGTAGTAAATCATAGTGCCACCTCCTTGTTTAGGAAGGTCCTGTCACTTCTTAGTAGGTTATAACCTGGGAATGCACAAAGCCGGGCTGGGTGTGGAAGGCTTTAACCAGATTTCAGATAGGCCGTGGATATCAGGCTTGCAGAGGTTTACCCAGGCTGTGAGCTCATCCAGGTTGTGGAGGAGGCTTCTGATGTTCAAATGAACTATTTTAAACCTTTAGACCTTACCAGGGGGTGAGAGGAGGTAGGAGACTGGGGTACTTGATCCAGGGTTTGATTGATGCCTCCAGCAGCCAGTGAAAGGGATGGGGCCAGGTGGACCAGGGCATAGGCACTACACTGCAAATCCTTCAGAGGGGACCCCCAGCTGAAACTTACAGATATGCCTGGACATAAATACTAGAATCTAGGGACAAGAAGGCAGGCTATCCCTGGTTTTGTTAGAACAAACCAGGGTGTTAGACCTTGCAAAATCAGTGAGACCTAGGGAATATCTAACTGCAAGATTAGGGACTGATATGGAGTCATTAAGGAGGAGAAAGCAAGTTAGGGCCTCAAGGGAGACTAGTAGCCAATACATCAGAGCCATTATAAAGATAAAATGGGGGAATGAGGCTACAGTTTCAATAATTATGTCAGTGTATCAGGAGATTTCTCCATGATTAACTAAAACTAAAGAGATAAAGGGCTCGATTTTCTGAGCCCGAGAATGCTGCAAGGCTCTGGTGTATGATCCTTTAGCGCATGGGGCTTGTGGCATTCTCCTGGCAGGCAATCCAGGATTTTCAATCCTGAGCGCCAAATGCCACAAGTTAGACCAGCATTTCCCTGGTCTAACTTGTGCAAATGAGGACCTTTTACAAAGGCTTGCACCAAATATTTGGTGCAAGCTGCCGTAGAAGTGTGGAAAGAAGTTATAGCTGCACCTGATGTACTAAATCAGGTGCTGTTGTATCAAAGGAGTTTGTCGCAACTCCGAGCCGTTGGTTGTAAAATAAAAAGGGAAATACAAAGGTTAAAACAAATCAGTCTTCCCCGTTAATTTTTAGAATAAACTGGACTGATATTCCTAGGACCTCAGGGAATTCTAAGATAGTAAATATATTAAAAAGGTTGATATACTAAGATGGTATCAATTAATTACTGTGGAAGGAACTTTGTTCTCTTCAGTGAGTTAAAAATAAAACTTGCTGGGGACTCAGAATTTCATTTTTACAATATTTGTCATTAAAAGAGATGTTTGACAAATTTCAGGGTAAAATTCAGAATAATCCAATAAGAATTATCCAGATAAAGTGCAACAACAATTAAAACTAACTGAGGCATGGGGTCAGAAATTACTCCAAAGTATCTATAATTTTATAAATATATTTGATAAGGATCCCTGGGAAAAACACATCTTAAATAGAAACAGGAAAAAGGTATACAGTTAACAGATCAACAATGGATAAATTTGAGAGCCAGAATTTACAAGGATTATACATACTCTAAGACTAGCACAATGCAAAAAAGATTGTGGATAGGGCCTGCTATACCCCAGATCCTAGGGCATGTGCTTAAATCTGGCTCAAATGATTGTTGGCATCAATGTAAAAGCAAGGCAGACCTTACCCACTGTCTGTGGAGTTGTCCAAAAGTAAATACATTATGGGTTAGGACAGCTGAGTGGTTAACTGAAATTACAGGAAAGAAATACCAAACAAATTTTAAGTCATGATCCTAAATGGCTCAGAGGGGTGGAGCTTGAATCCAAGCAAGAAAAATTGCTACACATAGGACTATGTGTGCCAAAAGACACATACCGGGCAACTGGAATGCACAAGAGACTGAAGCTTTGATAAAAGAGAAATTGAGGTACCAGCTACAGGAATCTTTATTATTTGAAAATCTTTTTCAAATGTTATTAAAATTCATGGGAGAACATAAATATAGGAGAGGGTTTTATACCATTGTGGGAGACAGAGTAATTTGTTCAATATCTTTGGGGGTGGAATTATGAATACAAGTTTTTTTTTTATCTTTGTTTTCTTTTCATATGTAAAGGAATCATCAAGTCAAATATATGTATATTCATGTCTTTTTATTGTATTATAATAAAAAATATTTGCTAAAAAAGGAGTTTGTTGCAGCTGCACCAAACAATTAGGTTGATACAGAGCTGACACAGTTCCATGTCCCTTTGAAAATGAAGCCAGAGTGTTCAATGAGCGATTATAGGAGGGAGTAATCATTAGAAGCATCGTAACATAGAATTTGATGGCAGGTAAGGACCACTTGGCCCATCTAGTCTGCTAATTTCTCCCTACCTACACTATTACATCAGACCGTGCCTGATCTACAGCTCTTTTCCCTTCCTTCCTTTCCACTATGATTCCTTTGTGCTTATCCCATGTATTCTTGAGCCCCACCACTGTTTTTGCCCCCACCACCTCTGCTGGAAGGCTGTTCCAGGAATCCGCCATCCTTTCTGTGAAGAGTACTTCCTCACATCTCTCCTGAATCTACCCCTCCAGCTTCATAGCATGTCCCCTTGTTCTTGGGCACCTTTTCTTCTGAAAATACTCTCCTGCTGTACCTTATTTAGCCCTGTGAGGTATTTAAGGTGTGTATCACATCCTCCCTCTCCCTCCTCTGTTCCATGGTGTACATATTGAAGTCCTTTAGTCTGTCCTCATAGGGATTTTGATGCAGACCCTGTACCATTTTAGTTGCCCTCCTCTGGACCACCTCCACTCTATTTATGTCCATCTGCAGATGTGGTCTCCAGAACTGGACACAGTACTCAAGGTAGGGTCTTACCAGTGATCTATACAGGTGCAATACCACCATACACTTTCTGCTGGTGATACCCTCCCAATGCACCCCAGAATACCACTTTCCTCCCTACTGCCTTGTCACACTACTTGAATGCCTTTAGGTCATCCAATATGATTACCTCAAGGTCTCTTTTTTGCTTGGTGGTCATCAATACCATGCCACCAATTTGTATTCCCCTCTGGGTTTCTGTGCCCCCAGTGCATTATTTTGCAATATTTCACATTGAAACCCACCTGCCATACCCTTGACCACTCCTCTAGTTTTCTCAGGTCTCTGCTTATCCTTTTTACACCACACCCCTGGATTAGCAAGTTAGCAATTGGCGCTATAACATTTATGGGCTTGTGTTCAGCTAAGAATGGGTTAAGCAGAGAATATAAGGCATAACATCAGCTAAGCAAGGATGCATATATTATAAATGCTAACAGACATCATCAACAATTGGGAAGGAATCAGTTGTCAAAATACACCTAGCAAAAGAAAACATGGATGGCAAAAAGAAACATTACAAGGAGTATCAGAATAAAACATTGCTTTAGTCTAGGGGTGAGCCAGTAAGGACAATTATTCCAAATAAGGAGTGACCTGATTAAGGAGTAGGTAAAAAGAGTCCTGAGAGGCAACAGGAATCAAGCTGTGATAGGACTGAATAAGGCCCTGCCCCATTTGATATGCAGAATGAGTTGAAATGCAAGGATCTGTTCTGTCCTCTCCTTTTCTGTCTCTTCTCTGTTTGTTGTATAGCTCATCATTTGAAAAAGGCAGTCAGGCTTTCAGGTTCTGTCACTGCCTGTTCTTTTTCCATCATTGGTGCTGGCTGTACAGTCTGAGCTTGGACTCCTGTCTCTGCTAGTATGGCTGCCATTCTTCTAGTAATCACTCCTGGGTTTGCTGCTGCAGAATCCATACCTTTCCTCTATGCTTCCCTGGTACCAGGTTTAGTACCCATGCACAAAACTCCTGGCTGAGAGTATGCACGGCATAAATCCCACTTAGCTGACACCATCTGTCATCAAGGCACAGGTCAGGAAACATAAGAAAACTAGGAGCAGTTTCAAAATTCAAATAGTGTTTTATTTTTCTCAATAACAGAAAATGAAAATTAAAAATTATTCGGTTTAACTATTTACAGAGGCAGTACAAACAGAGAAACTAAGTCCTTCTTCTGAGGGTATCTCTTAATTCCAAGTTTCAGTCTCTCAGTCTCTCATGCTCCTTGTCTCTCTAGCAAAAGCATTGCTGCTCTTTTATAAGTATTTGGGAACTCGTTAAGAGAGCCTGCTTGTCACAGAATGTTCTTGTAAGTTTACAGAATGTTCTTGTCAGTTTCATTCCTTGTAGGTGCAGTAAAAGAACACAGTGACCTAGACCTGACCTCTTGTTTATAAAATGCTGTAACCAAAATTCAGTTGTTTGTCTGCATCATATGTAAGTCTGTTATGTATTTGTCCTCACTGTGCTGAGGTACCTTTGGAAATGAGCCTCTGGCTCAAAGGTTGTAAACCGATTTCTCAAATAAATAAATAAATAAATATCTCTGCAAAAGCTTAAAACTGCATCCCAGGTTAACCCCTGAGTTCCAAATAGCTTTGAAATTATTTCAACAGTAAAACTATATACAGTTTCAAAAAAAAGATACCAGTATCAGTGACATTTCCATATAAAAATTTACGTATATTTTTATACCCACAGTTATGCAAGGGAAGAAAAGTCAGAAGCAGCAAGGGAAGGCAGAGAGATAGCGAGGCGGAGAACTGTGAAACCGTTGGAGTGACCAGTTCCTAGGTCTCAGAAGAAAATTTGGTTGTGCAACCAGGCAGAGAAGAGACAGAAAAGGAGAGGACAGAACATATCCTTACATTTAAACTCATTCTGCATAACAAATGGGGCAGGGCCTTATTCAGCCCTGTCACACAAGCAAGCTATAAAGTAAGGAGATTCATGCAGAGTCACATTTTAACTGACTGGCCAGAATAAAGCACAGTCAAAGCTGCTTACTAGAGATGACTATCTTACATATACAGTATACAGATCTATGGCAGGTGTGATTCATAAGAATAGCTAAAGTTGTGAAGACACAGGCTTTTGAGTTATGTCCAGGATGGTATTTAGACAAACATCAGCTACTCACGAGTCCCAGTTTGGTTTCATGAGGAGCTGGGACTGAGACTGCCTTGGTTAGGTTCACAAATGACTTGCATCTGAATATGGAGAAGGGTTGTTTGACTGGTGTGGTCTTTGTTGACCTGACCAAGGCATTTGACTTGGTGGACCACTCCCTTCTGGTGGACAAACTGGACTGCATGGGAGTTGGGGAATCAGCAAAACAATTGTTTGGTGACTATCTGAAAGAGCAAAACTATTTGTAAGGCTTGATGATATTTTTTTCTTCATGTCCAGTAAAATATGATGTTCCACCTACTTCAATATTAGGACCTTTACTTTTCACAATTTTTGTAAATGATATGCCAAATGTTTGCTTAAATTCAAATTTAATTTTATGCTGATGATGCAGTAATTTATACAGCTGACTCAAATATAAATTCATTACATGAAAAATTATCATTAGAGTTCTTACAGAGACAGGAAGGTTTGAATCAAGTAGATTGCTGCTGAAGAAGAAGACAAAAGCCATGCATTTTGTACACCTCAAATGTTTGCAAAGGCTGTGAATAATTTTTGTGTAAGAATGTCAGATCAAACTATTCTTGAACAAGTGGTGCATTTCAAATATTTGGGGTTACGTTGGACTCAGGTTTAAATTATGATAGACTTATGACAAATGTTACAGATACCTTGCATAGAAAGATAGGTTTTCTTTATAGATAAAAATATCATTTTGCTGAAACAAAAACTGTAATTGTTAGAAATTGTTTGCTTCCTACTTTAGAATATGGAAGTATAGTTTGGGGGCAGCCTCTGTCGGGATTAAAATAAATGACAGGTTCTTTATAATATGATAAGTCACTTTGCCATAAATAGTTCATGTAGAAACATCATTGTAAATTGTATGAACAAATTATCTGGTTACCATTGATAGTGAAAGGCATTTTCACTTATTGCAATTCATCAATAAAATATTAGCTTAGGTGATAGAAATCCCTTGGCAGATTTGTTAATTATAAATAGTGTTAATCGAGATCTAAGATCAGCTGAACAGTCATGGCTGGAAACACTCATACAAACTCCTCCCTAGTCTTATAACGGATGAAACAAGGCTGGGCCCTTATAAATCTAAGCTAAGAGAATACCTTCTGGCCACAAACCAATGTGACTGCCGCTGACACCTGACCAGACGGTGCCTCCCTCAAAGACGCTATTAGCAGGGCAATGTACCTAATGAATCTGTGAAACTACATAATTACCAATCCCTGCTGTTTTTCTGTAATTTCTCTTTTTCTTTATGTTTGTTTGTATTTTTCTTCCTGGCTGTGACACTGTACCCTGCCACTGTTTTACACCATCTACTAATAATCTCAAGTCTTGTTCCTGTACCATTTTTATGTATGATGTGGAACCTTGTAAATGAGTCCCTGTACCTTTTATGTATGGCGTGGAACCTTTGTAAATGAGTCCATGTACCTTTATGTATGACGTGGAACCTTGTAAATGAGTCCCTGTACCTTTTATGTATGACGTGGAACCAAATGAGTCCCTGTACCTTTTATGTATGACATGGAACCTTGTAAATGAGTCCTTGTACCTTTTATGTATGATGTGGAACCTTTGTAAATGAGTCCCTGTACCTTTTATGTATCGTGGAACCTTGTAAATAAGTCCCTGTACCTTTTATGTATGACGTGGAACCTTTGTAAATGAGTCCCTGTACCTTTTATGTATGACGGAAACCTTGTAAATGAGTCCCTGTACCTTTTATGTATGATGTGGAACCTTTGTAAATGAGTCCCTGACTCAAAGGTCTTTCGAATATTTCACAAATAAATAAATAAAACAGTTCTGGGACAAAAGCTTTTCTTATTATGCAGTAAAAATGGAATGTGTTCCCAAAGGAGATTAGATCAGCTTCATCCCTGCAAGTTTTAGACAAAAGTTGTTAAGCCACCTGTCACTCTTGTCCTTATGCAAATGTCACTAGCCACCTGCACAGTGATATCGACTTCATAAAAAGATGGAATGAGTTTTTCTCAAAAGATCAAACTATAACATCCCTATAAATAGTTGGACATAGACTGATAGTAATTTGCTAGTTCTGTTTTTATGCAAATGTTATTAACTGTTTGTACAGTGATGTTTATTTTACGTGTTAAATTTAATTTGTATCATTTATTCTATTTATGTTGAAATGCGTGAATTCTTTGTATGTCTTTTGTAAATAATTGTCTGACCTTAGAAGTTATCTGTAGACAAGTTGTGTTTTATTTAAAACAGCCAGGTCATGCCTGTAAACAGACCTTTTGGTCTAGTGTACTTACCTGGTTAACAAATAAATTGATTTGAATTGTATTATATTGTTTGACTAGCAGCATGTCTGGCCCTGGCAGCCTCCCATGGCTGAGTCCCATGCAGACTCCCGCTATCCTTTGCACATGTCCTTAGCACAAGGATTGCAGCATTGGAGGACTGCTTGAGAGCTACATCAAAATACAGTGAGCAGCTGCTGATTGGCTTCAGTCACTTGTAAGGTGAGGGTTTCAGCAGGCTCCTAAAAGATCAGTCTCTGTGTTTCAGGCAGTGATTGGTGAGGGAATGGGGTGATGACAGCTTGTAGAGTCCATCTCGACCCCTTCTGTTCCCAGATGGTCCGCACTGTGGTTAGTGGCCAAAAGTCTGTGCAGGTCCATGGCAGGTGGCCTAGAGTTAAAGTGCTTCTCACATCTGTCTTTGCAGCCACTGGATTGGCTGCAGTCACTTGCAGGGGAGGGTTTCAGCAGGCTCCTAAATGGATCCTCTCTGTGTACCAAGCAGCGATCAGTGAGGGGAGGGTGAAGGCAGCTTATAGAGGCCCTTCTTGATCCCTTCTGCTCCCAGGTAGCATGCACCATGTGATCGGCAGCCAAAGACTAATTTGTTACATCACATTTTTTCTACCAGTTAATTTCTAAAAAGTAAAAATATACACACGGTTTTAGGTTTTCTCCTTAACATTGTATACATTGACAGCACAAAGTGTGTTTCATCTTTACCCCAAACTCTGTACCACCGTGTCTGTAACCATAGCCAGAAGCATACTGCTACCCCATTTAACAAGTCATTTACAAACTGCAAGAGGCTTATACCTGCCTGCTAATGATAAAGCATATTGCATATTTCTTTTATCCAGTAAATGGGCTTCTGTAAAAAACAAAAACATGGACACCAAGTTAAACCATTTATCAATCTGGTCCTGTATGCCAGTTTCCATCTGTATTTTCCCCTTTCCCTGGGACGAGGGCTGAAAATAGGCAGCATTGCCTAGTCCTCCTTTCTTGGTCAACAAAATGAAATAAATAAATTTAAAGTAATAGCCTAAAAAGGAAATTAATTTCTTTAGTTCTCCATTCAATTTCTCCAGATTTACTTGCTTTTAACCCTCTTGTGCGTTAGTGTTTCATCCTCCATGTAAAGCAGCAAGCCAGAGCCTCTGCAGATTTCTTCTCTTATGCTTACCACTGCGAGCCGACATCAATAATGTCACAGGATGGTGATGTCATCAAATGTGTGCTTAAGCATCCCAAAAGATGCTCCTTTGTTGCTGAGCAACAGCAGCACTGAACACTAGATGAGCCCCAGTGTTCTGGCCATGCAGTGGTGCAGGTTAACAATTCTTGTGAATTGAATAAATGTAATGCTCAGAGTGATTTTACAGGATATCTTTCACAATGTTTTCATAACGCATGCATTATTTAATAACAAAGAACAAAATAAACAAAATATAAAAATGAAAATTGCTTCTGCATTAATACTAATTCACAACCAAACTCCAAAGTGTAGGGGTTAGGGGTGAGGGGGTGAGGGGTGAGGAGGGAGGTCTAGGATTATGTGACCAAAGGAAGGAATTTTGTGTTTCGTAAGAACTAGTGTGTAAATAATAAATCAAAAGTACTTGGCTGTCATATTGTCTAAAAATGGTAACCAATGAAATCTCATTCATGATACACTATGCTATGATCAAAGGATATATTTTCTATATTGACACTTATTAACAAACTAAGAAAAGTTTTAATCTCCTCAGCTCAGGGCCAGTAGTTTGGGCAGAAGAAATAGAGAAATGGATCCTACTAAACCAGGAAGGTATATTCCAGTGGTCAGATACAAATTGTCAAGTATATATAATACTGTTACCAGCACATTGACCAGTTCATGTATTGATTCATGCTAATTCAAGGGTCAAGTGCCCGTAGCACATGAATCCATCCAGTTCTTGTCTCCCCAATATGTTATTGTAATCACCCCACTTAATGGGAGTGACAGCCTCAAGGCCACAAAACCTAAAGAGGCTCCTGTTTGGCCTTCCTGTCTAAAGTGTTCAACCACCAGGGTGTCTGCTTTATTCCTAATGCCCCTTGTGCTCCTGAATTCTTGTTTTAAATTTCTTGATGTTTTACCAACATACAGTATACAGTCATAAGGACATTGGAGTACTGTAGGTAAACTATCCTGTGATATCACATGTTAAATTATCCTTGATTGTGAATTTCTGAGTTGTGTGTCAATGAACAAATACTGTATACTCTTCTTAACTAGTATGTCCAGAAACCGAGCATCTATCATATGGGACCATACCAGGTTGGAGTGGACCCAGTAGCAGGTGTCCTGTTGCCTCTTTTTTTACCCTGACTGTGTTCTGTGTGAACCAACTTGTCTTTCAATGTAGGGCTTAATCACTACTGCTGGTCTTTCATTGATTATGTTTTGTGTCAGGCTGACTGACTCAAAATATGCCAATTTTTATTGATAATTCTTTTAATTTCCCCTATGTGTATGTTATTTCTAACTGTACATAGTAATCTATTTGTATTAGTATCTTTTATGGAATCAGAAATTGCCTCGGCTTGTGTGACTCCACCTGCTGCTGTGCTGTGACAACAAAATAGTTGACATTATTGACCCTCTTGAATGCCTCTTATATAGCACTACTGTCATATCCTCTCTGGTGAAATCTATTCTTAGTATTAAAAAGTTATTTTTGAAAATGTACTTCTGACTACAGTTCCTCTGAACACAGAGGAACTGTGAAGTAAAGTATGCTCCAGATTAAACGTTTATTATGAAAACTCTTAGCATGCAGGACAGTATTCCTATCTGTGAGTTTTCCATACAATTCCATCTCAACTCTTTTCCGCAGTGTATATTGTAAGATCCAAGTAAGGAATATTGCTCTTGCTGTGCTGTAATGTGAATTTAAGATTAAGTTTTCGACTGTTAATGTACTCATAAAATTTGTAAATTCCTTTTATGTTCTCATAAAATTCAAACAACAAGATCTGCCCCCCACACTGAACTGAGCCTTGAGTTTAAGAACTCTTGCACATTTCTGGATGTCGCATTCAAGTTCAAATTAATCCATCTTCTTAGTAGGTACAAAAGACAGCCCTTTGGACAAGATTGCCATTTCTGTTGGATCTAAAATCCTGTCACTTTAGTTAAAAACTGAACACCTGGGGATGTTCCTGGGTTTGGGTCTCATGCCCCTCTTCCTCTGCCTCCACCTGGCCATCCTGCTGTTGTGCTGGTGGCATCAAAATAGTGATACTGACAGTGATAGTAGTTATAGCAAACCAAGCACAGAGAGGAACAACCTTAAAAACTTTTTAGGGCCAACAACACAACCAGTACAAGAGCAGCAGGTTGGCACCTCACTGTAGTAAGAACCTGAATGTATACAAGGGCCAAGGGCCCAGTTACAGAAGAAATTACGGTTACAGGGTGGCAGGAGCCAAGGGAGGGACTGCTGGAGGGCCAGGTGGAGGCAGAGGAAGAGGAAAATGGCAGTCCTGTCCAAAGGACTGTCTTTGCACCTACTAAGAAGATGGATGTAGTTAACTTGAATGCAACATCCAAAATGCGCTAGAGTTCTTAGACTCAAGGCTCAATTGAGTTCAGAACAGAAACATGACTTGTACAAAATGGACATTTAACAAACACTAAAAATTAAATCAAGTTACAACCCGCCTATAGGAAAATACCATCCTATTGAGATGTTTATTGATGTGAGACAGAAAAGATATTGGGACTCTTTCTGAAGATAACAGTATAGGGAGGGACAATTTGACCAGAAAAGAGAGACTGACTTTAAACAGTTTAGAAAAGGATAGGTATATAGTCATAAAGCAGGCCAACAAAGTGGGTGGTGGGATGGTATAGTGGTCATAAATTATGAGCACTGTAATAATATGTGTCTTAAGTTGCTTAATGATGTTAAACCTATGTACAATCAGAAGGTGACCCCTACCGCCACACTACAGAGAGGGAATGTAGAAGTCTTATAGAGAAATGACCATGAATAATTGGTTAAAGGACTAGGAAGATGATATGTTGTCTAAGCAATTTCCAAAAATCCCAGTTTTTATGGGATTCCAAAAGTCATATCTGACAGTCTTTTGAACCAATTTCTAAGTATGTGAACTACCATTTACAACATTTAGTTGAACCAATTCCAGTATTCCTTAGGGACATTACACATGTTCTTGAGATATTAGAAGAATTGATTAATCAGGGTGTGGGGCAGGGACACCTTCTGGTTATTTTATATGTAAGTGACTTGTATACCCTCTATCCCACAAGATGAAGGGGTCTGGGCTATGGATTGCTTTGGATCAGAGAACAGAACCCAAACGTCCTTCTACAGAAGTTCTTCAACAACTGGCATATTTCATTTTGACAAAAATTTATTTTAGATTTGAGAATACATTTATGAACAGGCGTGTGGTATGGCAATGAAGTTGCCCATGGCCCTGGCATATGCTAATGCATTTATGTAGGAATTTTATATGAAATATGTGTTGGACTCTAATACAAACCCTTACCATCAAAATATTAAATGTTACAAGACATACACAACCTCTTGATCATATGGTGGGGGGCAGTCCTTGTTGTATGAATTTTATGAATACATTAACAGCAGAAGACCTAATTAGGTCACAGGCATTCAGTTTGTCTGGTCCGACTTCAACCAATGGGTGGTAGCAGATGTGGTGAGGGTCATCTAGGAATTACGCCAACCTTCTGTAGTTTGGATCCAGGACTAACACACCTCCTAGTGGGGTGAGTTGATGTTATCAACCCAGTCCTAGCCAGAAATTCCAATGTTCATTAATGACAGGTGTCTTTCCTGGGCCTCTGAAGGAGGTGTTTATAAGACACTCCTGAAAAAACCTTCACTGGACCTGGACTGCCTGGTGAACTACAAATCTATCTCTAGCCTTCCTTTGTGGGTAAGGTTATTGAAAAGGTGGTGGCTGTTCGACTGGAGACCTACTTAACAACCCATGACATCTACAGTCCTTTCCAGTTGGATCTCATAAAAGGCATAATACCGAGACTGTCCTGGTTCGGGTGCTACATTATCTCCTAGCAGTGAGGGATCAGGGAAGATGTTCCATCCTTATTCTCCTCAATCTCTTGGTGACAATTGACACCATGGACCATGGGGTGCTGATTGAGCACCTGCACGTTTGTTGTGGACTGGCTAGTACAGTCTTAAACTGGTTTAAATCTTTCTCACTGGCAGGGCCTTGTGAGTGGTGTCTGGGATTTTCCTCGGCACCCCCCTGCCATGTGGGGTCCTACAGGGTTCCATTTTGTCCCCATGTTGTTTGTGGCATACATGATACTGCTAGGGTCATTTTAAGACAGTATGGACTGATTTGTCACTGTTACACAGATGATACTCCGGCTGTACATGTCTTTTATGCCTGAGCAGCAGGAGACAGTCTTGGTATTCAATCGTTGACTTGCTGAGATCAAAGACTGGATGAGGGCTAACTGGTTGAGGTTGAATCGGACAAGACTGAAGTACTGGTGCTGGAATCTGGTCACCAGAGGTGAGGACGCAATCTGGTCGAGTCTCAGGGTTGAGGCTTAAGACTCCCAGTTGCTTACCTTGAACCAGGGTAAAGAACTTTGGCGTTGTTTTGGACTGTGGCCTAACACTTAAATTACAGGTGTTGGCCATTCTCCAGACCTCATTTTACCATCTGAGAAACATCACCAGGATCAAACACCTGGTACCCTCTGGTGATCTGCCAGCACTAGTCCATGTCTTTGTGACCTCTTACCTATTACTGCAATGCCCTGTACCTAGGGCTGTTGGGGGTAGATCTTCGGCACCTGCAGCTAGTGCAGAATGTGGCTGCCAGGCTGTTGACCAGTCTATCTAGGTCGTATCACATTACACCTTTGCTTCACTCTCTGCACTGGCTGCTGGTTAGGTGGCAGATCTCCTTCAAGGTTGGTCTGTTGACCTATAAGGCCCTGCACAGTCAGGGGACGGGTACCTGTAAGACCTCTTGTGTGTCCATTGCCCCTCCACACCCTTTGCTCCACAGATGAGGGATTGTTAGGAGTCCCTAGGGTTTCTCTGAAAACATCAAGTGCCTGTGCTTTTCCTCTGCTGCCCCAACCCTATGGAACTCTCTCCTCGTCATATTCGAGATACCCCCATGCTTAACACTTTTAAATGGGAGCTCAAAACTTTCTTATTTATGCAGGCTTTCCCTTGGAATTAGCTAATGTCTTAGTGACAATAGTTTAAACTGATAGTTAAATTGATAAATAAGAATGATCTATTTATACATTTGTATGTATTTGTACTGTATTTAAATGTTTTAAAGGTTTTAGAAATTTTATGTAAAGCACTTTGAATCAAAATGAGAATTGCACTATTTTAAATAAAACTTGAATGAATGAATGAATGAATAATCTAAAATTCACATTACAGCCCAGTGAGACCAATATTCCATACTTGGACCTTAAAATATACATGTGTGTAGAAAACCCACAGATGATGTAGCAATACCATACTGCGTGCTTAGAGTTTTCATAATAAAGGTTTAATCTGGAGTATACTTACTCACAGTTCTTCTGTGTTTGTAGGAACTGCAGTCAGTATGGACATTTTCAAAAGGAACTTGAGAATACTAGGAAGAGATTTCACTAGAGAGGGTATGAAGAACTATACAAAAGTTATTCCAGAGGGTCAATAATGTCACCCAAGCCGAGGTGATTGCTGGATCCATAATGGACAATAATACAAATAGATTAGCAGTTATACATAATACACATATAGGGGATTAAAAGTATTATCAATAAAATTGCACATTCTGAGCCAGTCATCCCTGACACAAAACATAATCAACGAAAGACCAGCAGTAGTGATTAAAAGGACCCTGCATTGAAAGATAAGTTGGTTCACACAGAACACAGTGAGGGTAAAAAGAGGCAATAGGACAACTGTTACTGGGTCCACTTAAACTGGGCATGGTCCCATATGGTAGATGATCAGTTTCTGGGCTCACTAGTAAGAAGAGTTTATTTGTTCATTCACAAACAAATGAGAAATTCCCAGTCAAGGAGAATGTAACGTGATACCACAAGGGTAGTTTACCTACTCCAATGTCCTTGTGACTGTATGTTGGTAAAATATCAAGAAACTTAAAACAAGAATTTAACAGCACAAGGGAAATATTAGAATAAGGCAGACACCCCAGTGGCCGAATATTTTAGACTGAAGGCCATACAAGAGCCTCTTTACGGTTGTGTGGCCATGAGGCTGTTGCACCCCCATCAGATGTGGGTGATTACAATAAAATATTGGGAGACAGGAAATGAGATGGATTCATGTGCTATGGGCTCCTGACCCTCAGACTGGTATGAATAAAGAGGTTTCTTGGTCAATGTGCTGGTAACAATATTACATATACTTGACAGTTTGATACTCTGATCACTGTAATATACAGTACCTTCCTGGTTTAGTATGATCTATTTCTCCATTTCTTCTGCCCAAACTACAGGCCTTGAGCTGAAGTGATTAAAACCCTTCTTAGTTTATTAATAAGTGTCAGGATAGAGAAAAAATCCTTTGGTCATAGAGTAGTGTATCATGAGCGAGATTTTGTTGGTTACCATTTTTTAGACAATATGACAGCCAAGTACTTTTTGATTTATTATTATTTACACACTAATTCTTATGTAAACACAAAATTCCTTCCTTGGCACATAACCCAGACCTCCCCCCCCACCCATTCCCACCCTACGCTTTGGAGTTTGGTATTTATGTTATTAAGACTATTACAGCAATATCATGGGGTATATGTTTAGATCCTGTTGTTTCTTAGTAGAGGACCTGGTAGTATTTCTCTCCATTGTGTAGCATTCATGATATGTGAATTAGGTATAAATGCATAAGCAATCTCATTTTTTTATATTTTTACTTATTTCTTTATTATTAAATACTGAACAAGTTTATGAATACATTGTGAAACATCCTGTAAGAACACTATGAGCATTAAATGTATTTAGTTCATGAGAACTGTTTAATCTACACTAATCCATGCCTGTATTTAGCTCACCACGCATGGTTGGAACACTGGGACTCATCCACTATTCAGTGCTGTTGTTGCTTGGCAACAGTGGAGCATCCCATGGGATGCTTAGGTGCACATCTGAGGACATTACCACATTGTGACATCATCAATGTCAGCTTGTGGTGGTGAGCACAACAGGGAAAATCTGCAGAAGCTGTGGTTGGCTACTTTATATGGAGGATGAGATATGGTAGCGTGTAAGAGAGTTAAAAGTGAGTAAATCTTGAGAAATTGAATGAAGTAAATAAATTAATTTTCCTTTTCTAGTATACTGTATTAATTGGTTTAAATTGATGCACCCTTTTTTTGCAAGCCCATTTACTGGATAAAAGAAATATGGGATATGCTTTAACATTAGCAGCCAGGTATGAACCTCTTGCAGTTTGTAAATGACTTGTTAAATGGGGGTAGGAGTATGCTACTGCCTACAATTACCAACATGATGGTGCAGAATTTGGGGTAAAGATGAACCACACTGGGAACTGTCGATGTATGCAATGTTAAGGAGAAAACCTGAACATTGTGTGTATATTTAAACTTTTTAGAAATCAACTGATGTAGAAAATCTATGATTTAACAACTTATAGTACAGCCGGTCAGTGAGCATCACATGCTGACTTAGGTGCCCCTAGGCTTAAATACTTTATAATTGTAGTTATATATAATTTGGCATACTTAAGGTATTGTATTTCTTATATTATATGTGGAAAGGTGTACTCAGAAGAAACTCAGTGTAACTGGGTGAAACATTGAATAACACACCATTTGAATTTTGAGTAAAACTTTATTTGCACTACAGGTTTAGTACTGAAGCTTTTTGAGTGCCCCAAGCAGTTAGAGATATTCAACAAGCGTCTGAGGAGGCAGCTGTCTGAACTTCTTTTCTTTATTGTCTGTGGCAACTCCTAAAGGTTTAGGAACTCTTATGTTATAAGTAAGCAATAAAACATGATATGGTGTAAGTTGGTTAAGATAACTGCATAGCCAGGGCCTTACAGCCCCTGAAAGGAGTAGTTATCTCAGACTAACTCACACCCTGGAATTCCTTATTGCACTTATAAAAATGGGATTTATGGTAAAACATATTGGGGAGACTTTAAGCCTGAGATTCAATGGGTGGAGCAACAACGTCACTTCCCCATCAGGCCTTAAAAGGCCACTCCTCCTGGACAATTCCATGATTCGTTTCTTTGTTGTGGCCAGAGGCGCCGCTTCTTCTACCTTTTCCCTGTGTCTCTTGCCCCTTCATTGTTCTCTCATTTCTGCAGCACCTGTGGCCCCTGGCTGAGCTACATTTTCCTTCTGCTGCTCCTAGTTGCAGTTCTATCCATTCCTAATTTGGCTCAATGGACTCAGTTGGCATGCGCTCCTGTGGTTACCAATCATGGGTAGCATCCTCATGACATGAGTCTGGTTTTCCTTCACTTAGTCCAACCTCAGGGTCTACTCTTTCACATTGATTAATCAAGCATACCTCTCATTGGGTCTATGCTATGTCATTGACCTGTTGCATTCCCATGGTTATTGTCACCGTCAATCTCCTCATGACCACATCTAGGTCTCCCTCACTCATCCGAACTCTCTATGGGTCCATTCCTTCACATCAACTACTCGAGCATGACCCTCTTGGGTCCATGCTACCTCAACTCAACCTGCTCTCACTTGAAGATATGCCTTTTGTGTCCATTGCACCTGGGCTCGGAGCTGGCTGCATTGGCTCTCATCAATGGGGCCCCTTTAGCTGCCCGAGCGGGTTAGGAGGCCCCTCTATGCCATTCTCTATCTGACCACCTCTGGTTCATCTGTTTTGTTGGTTCACATAGGCCAGCTGAGTGTCTCAACAGTCATCTCTCTCCTCTTCTCTCTTGCTTTTGAGCATCTAGTTGCATTCCTGTTACAAGGACCGAGTGAGACCTTCATCTCTATTGGAATCTTTTCCTCTTCCCCAGTATCAACTCTAGTTGCAGTAGCCTAGCCATCGCTAATCAAACCATCCTTCAGCCTGGAGGGAAGGTGATCTAGGCCTTGGATCCCCAGAGGTTTTCTACTCAAAGGGTTTTGTCCTCTCCTCCATGACGATGGTCATAATATTAGACAGGGTTAGTGCTTTCATAGGTTCCATAGTTAGGTTCCGCTGTTGGATGGAGTCAGATGGTGGCCCCTGCTGTTCCTTTCTCTTTAGGAAGTCTGCTGTTCTGCATCTTGTCAGTTTTCATTTCATTCATTGCCCTCGTCATCTCTTGTTCTTCTCCTGTCCTTCCCATCTACATCTCTCTCCTTCCTTTCGGTCTCAATTTATTCTGATTTCTCGCCTCTTTAATGCTCGATACCCTTTTGGGTATTCTTTTTAGAGCTTCTTCTAAGCTACCTTTAGCTAAGGGAATTATTTCCACAGCACCTATGGGGGAACCCTCCTCTAGGGTTCCTTGGGTCGTACCCCTACAGGGTGATATATCCCACAGATAGAGGCGAACAGCATACAAGCATACATCTCATCCAGTTGCATAAGCACAATTGAATGGGAAGGCTTTAAGCCTTAGGTCCAATGGGCAGAGCAACAACATCTCTCCCATCAGGCCTTAAAGGCCACTCCTCCTGAACTGTTCCAGGATTCATTTCATTGTTGCCCCACCATTCACCCCTCCTCCTCCAGTGGCTCATCTCTCTTTCCCATGGGCTTCTTCCTAAGCTTCCTTTAGCCAAGGGAATTATTCCCTCGGCATCTATGGGGGAACCCTCCTCTAGGGTTCCTTGCATTGTACCCCAGAGAGTGATATATCCCATGGATAGAGAGGCGAACAGCCACAATGTATCAAAGTCACACAAGCATACATCTCATTCAGTTGTGTAAGCACAATTGAAACATAGATTACAGAATAAAGTTAACCCAATGTTTTATTTCAGCGTAATGTTACTTGTTAAGGGTACAACTAGTTCCTGCACTTATACACGTGAAAGTACAATGCATAGTGTTCCCACTAATGTGTGGTAACTGGATTGGCAAGTACGCTGGCACTGTTACTTTTCCCCTGTGAGTGGGGCTGAGGTAAAGAACAGATGCCAGCCTGTGTCAGTCAATCAGCAGCCAGCATTCTTATAATCCATTTTATAAGTGTGTGATAACACATGACAGGAGTGCTTTCCCAGTAGGAGATCTAGGCACATCTCTGGTGTGTGCTGATGCATGAGGCTGCAAGCCGAGTGTGCCTCATTACACACACTGGAGGAATGCCTATCCCCCCAATGAATGCAGCATCCTGTTGTGTGCTATTGCACAGTTAAGGAAAGATATGTTAACCATTTTGGCTTAGAAAATACAGAAGTGTGCATAAGTGAGTAAGTCTAGGCATGGGTAAGGTGACCTAGTTCATGCAATGAGAGAACAGCATCTATGATGGCAGTTTTGACCCATTTAATAATTGTAAATTACCACACATATGTGTCAAGTGGATTGTGAGCAGCTAGGTACCTTCAGTCCCTCATGAAGTGTGACAGTTTATATCATTACCAGTCTCACTGGAGTGGGTTATTGCATTTATAAAATGGTTTTCAAGGTTAAAAAAGTGAAAAGTAAAATCTAAACTGTGTGGCTAGTGTGCATTAAGCCACAATGTGGGTAATCATGGGTCAGTAACTGTATGCCTCTTGAGTGTGCTGTTGGGCACAAGGTGCTTGTGCTGAGTTCCTTTAAACACACATGAGAGAAGTGTGATTATTGACCACAATCACACATCCATGAAGAGCCTTATCACACTTACAAAATGGGTTCTACAAGAAACTGCAAAAGATAATAATTTGTAAGGAATTTTTGTGTGGAAATAATTTCATAAAAATAGTTGTTCCACACACATATATGTAAATCACTCTTCTGGCACACCTGCACACTGATGGTCATTCAATGACAGCCTTAGGAGTTTAAGGATTGTTTTAAATATAGCAATGACTGTGTCTGACTTTGTTTTGATTTTTTTAAATCATGGAACTACATGCTTTAGCTGGATTCTGATAGTTATAGCTGCACTGCAGTTGGACACCAGTAGCGATCGGCACTGTAGTGAGAAGTGTCACATGATAGTCATTGTAGTGTCAGTTTCACTGTTGCTATATCAGACTGCACAGTGAAGATCATTTTATTTTTGATATTAGTGGTTTGGTATAATCAGGAATGAACAAAAATAGGATGATAGACAGGTATTTGAAATAACAGAGCGGACATAAAAGAGACATGACATGTGACAGAAGAATGATGCAACCTGGTGCCAAGTGGTTGGGCTAAGCAAGATGGAGCGAGGTAGTAAACCAGCGATAGGCAAAGCCAGGGTGGATTTGAATTTGCCAGATCCAAGATTAGTTTGGATTTGGTTTTGTAAAGGATTTGGATTTGCCTGATCTGGGCCTATATTGATAAGTGGTGGAAAAATATAAGTTTTCAATAGAAAATAGTGGCATAACAGTGCAGAGTATACCGTGTGAGTGTACTTCTTCACTAAAAGAGTGGTGGATACCTAGAACAGTGATGAGGGTGAAAATGGTGGTGGATTCAAGACTGCATGGGATAGGCAGAGGGGACTGAGGAGTCTTGGTGGTAAGCAAGGGAGGGAGCAGGAGAGCAGGTAGGGTCTACAATGACAGTATATACATGGAAAAATGGGTAGACTTAGTGGGCCAAGCATTCCCTGACTACTATCAGATTCTGTATTTCTAATACCACATCTTGATGTTAAAAATTCTTTGTTTTGGCAGACCCGCATAGCAAAAATCAAACAGTAGTGTGTTGGGTAAAGCGTGTCTTATAGGACCCCCACCTACCCTTTTTTAGCCAGCTTAATTCTAGCACCAATCAAAAAAAAAAACACAGGTGGCCACCAGATGGATAAGCAAAGCCCAGATGTACCTGTAATTCATGAAAGGAATACAAAGATTGTGCTAAGACTGCAGCATATGCAAAGTAACCAGTCTTGGTTGTATGATTCAAACACTTTATTATAGTAAAACTACTGGTAGCATCACTCATTCATCACACTGAAAGTTTTGAGTGAGCCTTGTGCTCTTTCTCTAGGCACCTTGAGAAAGAGCACGAAGTTTCACTCAAAACATTCGATGTGGTCAGTGAGTGCTGCTACCAGTAGTTTTACTATAATAAAGTGCTTGAACTCAGACAACCAAGATTGTGGTTAGTTTTATACATGGCAGCCTTAGAAACATAACATAGAAACTTTGAATTTGATGGCAGATAAGGATCACTTGGCCCACCTAGTCTGCCCATTCCCTACCTAATTGATAGGCTGCAGATCCTAGTTAACCAAAAGCCTACTTCCTCCTGCCCCCCACTAGAATTGACTTATGTCTGTCCCATGCATTCTTGAATTCCCACACTGTTTTTGACTCACTATCTCCTCAGGAAGGCTGTTCCATGTATCCATAACCCTCTCCATGAAAAATACTTCTCACATTACCACTGAGCCGTTTCTCTCTATCTTCAGATTGTGCCCCTTGTTCTTGCACATCTCTTTTTCTGAAAGATGCTGCCCTCTTGGACTCTGTTGATTCCCTTGATGTACTTGGAAGTTTCATGATCTTTTGTTTTCTTCTTTGCCAAGCAAAATAAATGTAGCAAAATAAGCAAATTAAATGCTAGTCACATCTGGAACCAGCTAATATGTTCATTAAAACAAGGCTAGCTCAGGTTTAGTTTTTTCCTAAAAGTGTTCAGCTAGTTCAGTAGGCTTACACCTTCTACACACTACAGTATTTCTCTTATCTTTGCTGGTTTGGTTTCTTAATTTTTTTCAGTCCTCCTTACTCCTGTGGAACAGGCTATGGCAGACCCATGCCTCCCATCCCCATACTGTTTCTGCCTTGTCGTTCTCCTTTGTGTTTTTGGTTGATAATTTTTTTTCAGTCCTCCACTTATTCCTGGAGCACAGGCAGTGATGCCCAAAGTAAACCCCACACCTCACGCTGTCTCTGCCTTTGTCTTTTTTATTTGCTTTATTTTTGTTTTCATTTAAATAGTTTTTTTTTGTCCTCCGCTTATGGCAGAGGATGTGAGACCCCACCCCAAATGCCAAGTATCTCTTCCCTTCCTCACACACACTCTCTCATGCTACATGTTTTTTAGTCCTGGTTGTTGTCGCTGTTACCCAAGTAAACTCTCTCATATCGGAACCATTTTCTCCTCCCACTGCTGTGTGCTTCACTTAGTTAGCTCCCACCCATGCCTCTCTCTCCTGGAATGGCATCAAGCAGCCCGTGCGGTCTCATATATATGGTATTGCACAAGTGGAAACCAGGGTACACTGAAGGAGCGAGTGCTGCTCAGGTGCCCCCACCTCCCCCAGCCTCCCGAGCCAGTCACATGACAGACATGCAGGCCTGGAGGCTGGAAGCACCTAAAAAGTTGAAGATCTGAGCCAAACCAGCAGTGTTCAGTTTGAGTTTTGCCTACACCAAGCTGCATGTGTTGGAAGCAGCTTGGTTTCATGAGGATGGATTTGGCCTATCCCTATAGTAAACAGCAGCAGGAGAAGTGTTAATGCAACAAATGTGATTTTTAAATCTACATCTGATTTTTAAAAGACAGAAACTACTGTATAGATTTGGAAAGCAGTTGAGTGATAGGGTGGGGGCTGTGGTTGGCATTAGTTTTTACTTTTGAGTGACTGGTCGGACAAACATGGATAGACAAAGGGAATATTAGCAAATAGGAAGTGAGGTGGGAGGGTTGCTGGGGACCAGTGAGAGAATATGGAGGCAGACTAGGCAGGGACCATCTGGGCAGACTGGGTGGGCAAAGACATCCTTTTCTGCTGACAAATTCTATGTTTCTATGAAAGCTGTTTTTAGGGAGTAGTGGCATAAAAATCTTTTTCATGCAATGTGGATAGGAACTATATCCTGTGTAATTATGGGGAATAATTATATGGTTCAAAACATGACTTCCAGATTTGGAAGATGACGGACCGATTGCTTCTAGGAGAGGACTGTTGAGCTATATGGATAGCTTGGACCCCAGCTTTGCAGTATTTTTGGGTGTTCTATAATTCTAGAATTGGCAAGTCATCTTTGGCATACCTTTTCTGGTGCCTTTGTATATTTTAATACAGTATTTGGAACATCTGATGGTGCAGCCTTGAGTCCCATTGTTCTTTTACAGACCTGTGCTTGGAGCCTGAAGCCTGTAATTTCCTCTTGGAGTGCTGGCATGGTTGGATGGCTAACTGCCACAGAGATGGCGGAGCTGCTGAGTGACAGAGTTGTGGAGCAGTGGGAAGTCTTACCACCAGAGAGATTCAGCCAAGAAAGGGAGAAAGGGAGATGGTGGCTGCAGAATTAGTGGAGACAGTGGAGAGACAGGGACAGTGGGAAGCCTGGAGGAAAATGCCTAGCAAACAGCAGGAGTTAGAAAGAAAGATGAAAGGCAGAAAGCAGAGTAAGGATAATCTAAGAAAATGAAATAGAAAACACAAGTTAAGAAACTGAAGTAGAAATGTTAAAGTCCGAAGAAAGATAGGAAAAAGGACAAGTTAATAAAAAGAGCAAAATAATAAACAGTTATTGAAAACACAGTACAAAATGTTATGGAAAAATATAGAGAGCCATTATGCACATATAAGTGCTTATTGAAATACTGTTATTGGCTGATGATAGTAATTCATGACTGCATTTTATATAGGTTAACTATAGGTTTGGGTAGTTTGATTCAAAACAAACAAGAAAATAAAAAACACACTCAATGCGAAAATAGTAAGTGAACCTAAACTTTAATAATGCAGGGAAATACCAGTATCAAACAGCTGATCTGCCCAAGAACCTCAATGTTTTGTGCAGGCATGCTTAGTCAAGAGACGAGGACTCTTCCCCTGCCATTGTTTAAGAAAACAACAATTAAAGGGAAGGGACAAGGATACAAAATGGAAGTAATTACTTTAACATTCCATTTTCAAGCAAAGCTTGTCTAGGCACAATCTATACATGATGCTAAGTAGAACAGGTGAATCACTAGTAAAGACATCAAATATCGTCAAACAAAACCTGTAATGGAGAAAGAAAAAATAATTAATTCAACACAATACATAAAAGACAAACACAGTAATGCAAGAATACACTACCGCAGTAAGAAATTATTTACAGTACAGGTGCTAATTCAATTTTATCATTAAGGTTCCTGAGATAGGTTGTTTCCATCTTGTTAATCTAGAACCTTTCCCTGCATGAAAGGGTCCTAACCAGATCTCTACCACTTGGCCTCAAGGATACCTTTTCTATCCCTAGTTCTTCCTAAGCATACTCTCAACCTCCACCAGCCTGAGTACTAAAAAGAGGTAACAAAGTTACATCTTTTGTTAATATCAATCGTTGCCCAGGTTCTTGGTTGGATCAAATTTTGTCTGTTTCCCTGACACGAGCATAAGCCCTTTTCTACATTTTCCAGCATAGCCAAGCTCCAAAATCATTGACTTAGATCCTGTGCATTTTACTTCAAAGCTTAAGAACTACGATTGTGGTGAACCATAAAAACTAGCTGACAGGAATATTATTTAAGGTGTAGGCGGGTGGCACAAGCTAGCTAACAATAGGATATTTCTATCCATAGGTTTATAAAACAAATTGGTATCAATAACCTCTTCCAGATCTTTTGTAAGTGTAATATTCAAAAGCAAGACTGGTAATGCTCTTTGTGATTGAGAAATGCAAATTAAATTACTATCTTCAAGAAAATGGACAAAATAATCTAGCTCATTTGATGACCCTGCAACACCATCAGTATGTCATCTATGTATCTATGCCACAATGAAATGATAGAAGAAAAGTTTATGTAATCATAAATCACCTTCTCTTCCCACAACCCAAGGTACAGGTTAGCGAAGTTAGGTGTGACAGTTGCACTCATCACTGTACCACTAACCTGGAAAAATACTCCCTAAAAACTGAAGGTGTTAAATTCCAAAATAAATTTGGACAGTTCCAGTAACATTTCAGTGTGTGTAAGCTGCCAGGTTACGCTATAATCCCGATAGGTGCAGACAGCAAGTAAACCCTCAGCGTGGGGTATTAGTATAGACTGCTTCTGTGTTGAGAGTAATCAAGAGGTCATCTTTCCCAATGTGGATTTGACTCACTCATGGAGCCTCTGTCAGTGTATATCGACCACTTCATCAAGCCTTTTGTGTTACAACTTAGGTTGTACATTAAGGACACCACAGAGGTCTTTGGGATTTTGCAGGACATCCATGTTGGAAAAGATGATCTCTTGTTATTCTCAACATGGTGGCACTCTATACTAATATCCCCATGCTGAGATTTACTGGCTGCCACACCTATGTGGACTGTAGGAGCCTGACAGCTTACCATCCACTGAAATGTTAGTTGGAACTATCCAGATTTATTTTGGAATTTAACACTTTCCACTTTTTAGGGGAGTAGTTCCTCCAAGTTAGTGGTGTGTGGTGATGGGTGTGATCATACCCAAGTTCAATAACCTGTACCTTGGGATGTGGGAGGAGAAGGTGATTTATGATGACAGCAATCCTTTCTTGGCTGACATTTCATTGTGGTGTAGGTACATAGATAACATATGGATGGTGTGGCAGGCTGGAAGTGAATTAGATCATGTCCATTTTCTTGAAGACAGCAGTTCTGATTTGTATTTCTCAGTCACACAGAGCACTACCAATGTCTTGTTTTTTGATATTACACAAATCTGGAAGAGGCTATTGATACCAATTTGTTCTGTAAACCTACAAATAAAAAAAAACTTATTGCTAGCAAGCTTATACCACCCTGCAACACTGCAACACGTTCCTGTTAGCCAGGTTTTGTGGGTTTGCCACAACTGTAGCTCTGAACAAGTATTCACAGTAAATGCACAGGCTCTATGTCAAAGATTTTGGAGAGGGCTATGGTGGGGAGAATGTATACAAAGGGCTTATGCTCATGCAGGAAACAGATGGACAGGGTTTGATTCAACTAGGGACCAGGGCAACAACTGGTGTTAGCAAAGATGTAACTTTGTTACTACTTTCAGTACTCAAGCTGGTGAGGTTGAGCATAACCTTAGGAACAACTGGCACATACTGCACAACGAACCTAAGCTGGCATCATGGGTCCAACAACCACCTAGAATGGTGTATAAAACACCTAGTAATCACTCTGATAATTTTACCCATAACCTCCAACCAACCCAAGCCCACCACTACCTGACTTTCATCACTACCTTCAGGATGTCACCGCTGTGGAAGGTGCAAATTCTGTGAGGTGATCACACCCACCAAAATGCTTCAGAACCCACACACACAGGAGGTACACAAATATAATGTTTTAATAATTGTGATACTATACACACTGTTTAGCCATATGTGCCTGTTCATCTTTTGTGTGGGTAGGACAAAACATAACTTTAAGGCAAAGGTAGAGGAACATGTCAGAGCTATTGCAAATGGAAATTTGAATCATGTTACAACAGCCCAAACCCATAATGAGTCAGGCCCAGCACTGAATAAATGGTCTTTTATTTGGATAGAAAAAGGTTTCCTTGGGGCCAATGGGTGGAGATGTGGCTAGCACCTTTTACTCAGGGAGGGTTCAGGATTCACAAGCTGAGAACAACCTATGGCAGGGCCTTAATGATAAAATTGAGTTAGCACCCTTCCGGTAAATAATTTCTTACTGCTGTAATATATTCTTGCATTACCACATCTATCTTCTAGATATTGTGTTAAATGAATTCCTTTTTCTTTCTCCCTTACAGGTTTTGTTTTAAGAATATTGTCACCAGTTCTACTTAGCATCATGTATAGACTGTACCTAGGCAAGCTTTGTTTAAACATGGAATGTTAAAGTAACTACTTCCATTTTTATACTCCTCCTTCCCTTTAATAGCACTGTATTTAAACAATGGTGGTGGGAGAGTCCTCAACTCTTGACAAAGCGTGCCTGTCGAAACACTGAAGTTCTTCAGCAGGTCAGCTGTTTGTTACCAACATTTGTCTCCATTATTAAAGTTGGTGTTCATTCTCTAATTTTGGCGTTGAGTATGTTTTTGTTTTCTTGTTCATAGTCAGTAAAATGACGCATCAGAATCTCTGTGCTGACCTCTCCTTTGACACTTTATATTTTATTCAATGTTATAAATTTTACTTTTGCTTTTTGTCATTCTTAAAACTGATAAAACCTTTAATACTCCCATACTAGCTATACCCCACATGACCAGGATGTCCAATAAAATTCACATCTCTCTGATGCCTCACTCCTGGGCAGCCAGCCAGGGGCTGCAGCCACTAAGACAAGACATATGTGTATGTTTTTCATTTTGTCATAGATCTATAATGATTTTGCTCAAAACATAGCAATATATAGCTGTTATAAAATGGGCACAAAATGTCCTAAATCCTATCACCGGCCGGTGGTGCTGAGGGTGGAGGTGCTGGACACCACACCTCACACAATGCCAGCGATCTGAGCTCAGAAGCAAGTTCAGATCATCAAGGGTCAGCAGGGAGGACAGGATTGAGCATCCAGAGGACTGCTCTCCTGACCTGGGAGGAGGGGATTCCAGATCCCGAGCTTTGGTGATTCCTGGAGGCAACTGGGGGTACAGCAGCCTGTGGATCCTCTGTTGGGAGGATTGGCTACAGTGGCGATCATGTATACATGTGTGGAGCTTGCATGCATGCACTGGATGCATTGCATGTCTGAGCGAGCCAATGGGGAGGGAGGAACAGAAGAAGAAAATGCCCTGGCCCTCGATAAGTGAAGGTGGGTTGAGTAGCTGACCCCACACCCAGTTCTGGGTCCTTCAGCCTGTCTCCAGTGTGCTCTCTGTGCTACCTGGTCAACCAACTAGATCTCAAAAGGTCACCAGGAGGAGTTGGTGGTATCACCCAGGGACTTAGATCGGGGGAGGACTCAGGAGATTAGTGTGAGTGAAAAGGAGTTCCCTCCCACCAGCAAGGTAAGGCTCAGGACTTCAGGCGGGCTGAATAAGGCTGAGATGGGTGTGCCTCCAGAGAGAGTCTGGGTGGCCAAAGAGGAATATAAAGAAAGTTTACAAAAAAATAAAATCCTAAATTCTGATTGGCTGAAACAGTGATTCAGCCATGTCATATCAGGACATAATTTTGCAGCTGGGACATCTGTGCCAACTGGAACCCACAACAAAATATATCCATATGCCACCCTTAGGGGAACAGTTGTGCCAGCCTAGACTTGACAGAGGAGTGGATTTTCCTTGTCACTTGAAAGCCGTGAATGTGGCAGCACCCGTGATGATCAGTGGTCAGAAACTTTTCTTCCTTTTCCTTGATTTAAGAATAAAAATCTCACCTCTGCTATTTTTCTACAGAAAGCTGCTCTTGATGCAGTAATCTTGTGTGTGCTGCCAAGACACAGCTTTCAAAGACACGACAATGGAAACCCGTCCTCCATCAGTGAAGCAAGTGTAACATTAAACAGCTAATTTTTTTTAAACATATCTTTTACAAAATGGAGTGCTCATCTTTGGTCACACAGCAGGTAGCAGCACTAATTCTGGGTAAGTGGTAGTAAGAAAACCTGCCAACTATGGCAGCTGATGTGAGACACGCTCATTCCCGCTTGGTGTCAGTGAAATCATCTGCTCTCTCCAGGCATCATGAAACAGTGGGAAAGTAAAAATGTTAATAAAAGATAAAAAAACCCCAGCAATATAAGCATACCGCTCAACATTGTGTGTGTCTGTGTTGGGGTGGGCGGACACAGTCGCTCCTGTTCCAAATATTAGTAAGACAGAGAACACAGCCAAATTAACAAATAAATGTATAAAAATTAAATATAATAAAAAAGAAGCCACAGTGTACATTGTTTTTAGTGTTTGTGTGGTGGTGGTGGTGGGGGGGACAAGCAGACCCCACTGCCCTCTAGTGATTTCTCCATTCATTGCAATACAATGACAAGGAATACTTTTTTTCTGTTGATGTGATTATATTTTTACTATATTTACAGTTTTTATATGCTTTTATAATTAACTTTTTTACTGGGGGATCCATTTGTAAGTGCAATAAGACACTCGTGGTGTGGGTTATGAGCCTGATAAACACTTCCCAGGCATTAAAGGCACTCAGTGTAGCGACTCATGTCTCATAATGCACTTGAGCGTGTTTTTATCAGGCCATAACCCACACCTCATCGTGTCTTATTGCTGGCCTAAAGTACTTACTTATGGTGGAAGCAGTGAATACGTATAGAGCATATTACTTTTTTTTTTTTTTTTTAATATGTCTTTCTAGTGAACTATGCACCATCTTTTTTTTTTTCCAGTTATCGCTTTCACTCCTGTCACGGTCCCGGAGACTCTCTCAGGCATGCAACTTGGATCCTGCCCTGCCTGAAGCCCCTCAACCATACCCTCCCGCACTCCTCCACGCCTGCCTTGCAGCTGGCACCCCAGCTTAACTCTCCAGGGAGGCCACCCCTCCTACTTTAGGCACACTTCAAACCTTTTAGACTCCAGCTGCAGGCGTGGATCCCTGGGTGGAGGATCTGTGAAGGTCGGTGAGGTTGGGCCTGGAAATGGGCATGGGGGTTGGTGCTGTTGCCTACCCCTGGGACGGGTTTTCAAGTTCTATCCTCTCCCCATGCATGGGCATGCCCTGACATTATCTGGTGCATGACTACCCTGCCAGCATCAGGCATGCTATTATGTGCCTACCTGGCTTGCTACAGTACCTCTGGTCTCCACTGGAGGTCACTGACTCACTGGGCCATCCCACCCCTCAATGCGGGAGGAGAGCACCACACAGGCACTCAGTCCTCAACCCTTCCCCTGCAGACCCCTGGCACCCTGAGTCCATTCTTGAACACCTGCGTCACCCGTCGTGGTGCAAGGTGTGAGTTCAACTCCTCAACCCTCAGCACCACCGGGTCAATCTACTGTGCACCATCTTGAAGGCAAACTCATATCTAAAAGTCCAACACAGCAGCAGATGCAGAAGCAATGCAAAGGACAAGACTTCAAATAAAAATCATAATCTAAGACCCTAGTCTTTGGTATTCAGTAGTCAGACATCCGTTATGGGGTGGCACCTACTGTAACTGCAAGCAAAGCATCCTGAGCACATCAGAGTGTAATGGAGCCAAAAAGACAACCTTAGATGAAGTTATCCAAGTGTCTCTTCTTCTTTTTCAGAAAATCCTTCTAAGAAAACCTTGCTGTGCTCGCATGTCATGTTGACTTTTAGACTTTTCCCATCCTAAACAAGCTTAAGACTTGCACATGGACATATGTGTATATATATATATATACACACACACACACACATATATATATATATATATTTATTATTGTTTAGTTACAATAGTTATTTATCCATTTCTTTTGTAAGTATGGCACATATGTACTTGCACTCATTTTAGTTAGGCATCAGTTTTTATTTGTGCTATTGACAGTCTTTTAGACTGACTTTGGAAAAGCAGTAATTTTAATTACAACTTATAGCAAATAAGATTTCAGCAGGGCATTTCAAGAAGGGCCATAAGGGAAGTAATTATTATTGTTAAATCTCCTTTGCTACATAATTAATAAAATGAAAACAAGAAGTGGTAAAATGACAGTGCCACCAGTCCCTATTAGAGTAGAAAATAAAACTAAAAACAGAAAAAAACTGAAAAAATAACTATATATTTGATGGAGGTATCGTAGCCTGTCACAACCGCACAATCAAAAAGAGTGTGGTCAAATAAATGAACTTTGGGTGACTATTTTCACAGGATTGTTAAAAGGAGGATTTTATATAATGCATTTTGCTAAAATCACTTGCAAATTCCTGCTTGTGAATTTTATTAATAATTTTTCATGGTGCTGATATTTGACCGTGCTGTTCTTGGTTTCACAGTTTTGATGTGGAACTCAGAGATATAAATATAATAACATCTACTCCAATAGAAAATAAAACAGAGATTAAAATACATAAATATTTTAAGCAGGTAACAAATAATGAACATCCCTCCCTACCTGCCAAATTGAAACTAAGCAAAATACTAGCATTAGCTCCATCTTAGACCACCGGGAGAAGAAAGGAGGGCATAATAATAAAGTGAAAAACAACATGAAGGCAGATTAAGCCAAAAAGTCCCTATATAAAGAAATAAAACAATAAAGAACAAACACTCAGAGAGAAAAATAAAGGACCTAGTGATAAAGGAAGAAATAATGTAATCACAAATTTTTTTCTTTTATTAAAGAGACTAAGGTAAACTCACCACAATCAAAGGAGAATCTTTCCACAGGATAAAAAACAAGAACCTGCACCCCTCAATATGGCATCAGCACCTAATGAGAATTACTCAGAATAGCATAAGGTAAAAAAGCAGCACGGAAATGTTCAACACCTTAAACATATCAACAGCTTCATAAGACTCTTACTAAATCACCAGAGTTAGACCATTATGAAAACACAAAAGATGACAAAACTAATACCTCTTTAAATTCTTTTTTAAACATGTGAGCCAACAAATAAATCAAATGGTAATAGTCACAAATCTAGTAAGCCATTTGTCATCTAATTTGTCAAACTACAGTATATTCTTAAAGCTTTAGCAAATCTGTTTATGTCTAATGTAGTTCTGCTTGATGCTCTGACTGATGTTAAAAATCAAATAGAAGAGTTTAAAATAGAACTTTTTGACAAAATAAACTATTTGGTGTGTTAATATCAAAATAAATCCTTACACAAAATAATCTACTAGGAGCCCAAAAACTCAAAGAAAAACTGGTGCCAAATTTAGAGTCAGCGAGCTGGATCAACAGACCAGCTCTGGACATAAAGGGAACAAAGCAAACTTTTAAGAAAAATTAGAAAACTAAAATTTCAATCTCTCAGGGAAAGAAACAGTACTGAGATTAGTGGGAATTTATGCAAAAGAAAATGAGACAAGTCAGACACTGAGGATTGGCTCACACTTTTTTCTGGCTGAATTAGAAGTACACAACTCAAAAAATCTTAACTGTAATTATAGACTCTGAAGAATCTGAACAACCCACATTATGGTATCAAGCTTAACTTTTGCTAACAAGTATGGCTTAAAAAAAGAATTGGTGCAGTTGGGAATAGATTTGGATGCGCCAGTCACATGACATACTATGGACAAATCATTTTTAGTACAGATCCAACTAGAATTAACATAGATCTCAAGATTTTACAGCGTGCACTGATATGACTCAAATGGGAGTTCTCAGAAAAAATATGGCCAGTTCACTGGAACATAAAGTGGAAACAGGTGCACTTCTGTCTATCTTTGGAATTGAAAACTAGAAACTGAAGATGATCAAAAGCTAGTGGCTACTGTAATTGTTTTGTTTTCAAAAGTGTTTAATGTGAATTTTGATCAAAAAGGACATTATTAAAATCTGTATAACACTGTCAAACTTAGTGTACAGCCACATAGATATTTATTTAGAAAACAATAGCTTAGATCAAACAATACTGGCTAAAGCCCTACCTTTAATCACATTAATATTAATTTTGTGGACTTGAGTAGATTAATGAATCCAAATCTGTTGAACTGTGACCAGAACTGACTGAATATTCCTCAATGAACTGCTAGTGATATAAACCTACAACATTTAAATACAGAAGAGAAGACACATTGAACTTTGTTTCTTGGAATAAAGCTTGGATCTCATCTAAATTAGGTGATGCAGAATTGGTTATTTGTGGCCTCAAAATATCTATAAGAATAAGACCTGAAATTGAAATGGTAGAGAACACCTACATGAATCAGAATTGTATTATAGCAGTGATTAAGTGGGGGCACATATGTTTTGTTTCACTGAATATGTATATGCCGTCTAGAAACTCTTCATATTTTACAACGTCAGTTGTTTAATGTGAAACATAGGTATTTAGGAGCTAACTGGTAAATATCCATCCACATGTATTTTATTAACAGCAGACTTCAATGCAAAAATAGCAGATTTTTATAATATAGAATCCTTAGAATCATAAATGGTAGATTTAAATGTCCCCAACAGGAAAAAGTACAGACTTTTAAAAATGACAGTGGAAACAGTTTGATAGACAGTATCATGGAAAACTCACTTTCAGTTCTTAGTGTGAGACTCCCAGGAGATCCAGAGGGCAGTACAACTTATTTTGGTCCCAACAGACAAAGTACTGTTGATTATGTACTATGTAGCCTGAAAATCTTTCTGTCTTTCATAAATTAAAGATTGAAATGAGAGCAAAAGCAACCATGCAGCTTTATAATTAGAAATTGTTACTAATGCCCCTAGCTAAAATAAGGCAATGTCACCTCCCAAACCCTCACTTACAGTATGGGGCAATGAAAGATTTAACATTGAGGGCTAGTCCTCAGGATAGTCAATACAACATGTATATAGTGAAGACATTAGTGATAAACTTCTTTCAGTTAACTTGGTGCAAGATCCCAATCTCTCCTATGTAATTTCTGAACATGTATTCAGTCGTCTTTATCCTATAGTACACAAGAAGAAAAGTATACCATATATACTTGCACATAAGGCAGTCCGCCTATAAGTCGGGGTGAGATTCAGCATCCCTAAGTGAAGAACATTTCATTGACCCACACATAAGTTAGGGTACTGTTGGGGCAAGCTCGAGCACCCATTCATGGAGTTCTGAGTCGCTAATACAACAGGTGAGGTGCTCAGCTTAATTCTTCTGACACTTTTTTCAATGGACTGCAGGATGGGTTTTCTACCACACCAGTCCCGTATGAGTTTTTCGTTAACATTAAACTCTCTTTCGGTGGTGGCATTACTAAGTGTTTCTGCATAATGTAACACTCAAGCTTAAACTCCGCAGTGTAGGAAGGGTGTTTTCATTTGACCGAGGACATTTTCAGAAACACAGCAAGCTGCTACTTCAAGGTACAATCATTTTTATTATATCTGCTTAATTACTTAATCGACATAGCATAGCAGCCCATTATGCTGCCTAACAGCTCCCAATGCCAACTAAGTAAGTGGGCAACAATATAGCACTGCTGGTTCCTTTGATGCTTCTGATAATACAGTGGTAGGCATTTGAGACAATTGAGACAGTCGAGGAAACAATTGCAAGTGCATTTCACACATTATGGCACACGGTTTTGTTGGGGAAGTTTAATTACTCGCTCATAAGTCGGAACCTTTAATCTAGTAGGCAGTACAAATTCCTAAAAATCCGACTTATGTGCAGTATATCGATAGATGGATCCAATCCTCACACAAGGTTTGGTCAGACCAATAAGCTTGATAAGAAACAATTAACACAATGTATTAGATGGACCAAAAAAAAACCTTCAAAAATGTCAGCATACTTAAACAGAGAAACATAATGCTCTTTTATTGAAAAAGGAAAAACACATTTATCAGAAGGTACTTTGGAATGAGATGTGTAAATCAATTGACATGAATGATAAAACACAGTTGTGGTCCTTGGAAGCTAAAGCCATCTGCACCTTTCTTTTTTATTGCATTTTGTAAATACAGTAGAGGCATATGTATACATACATGTGAGCCAGATACAGCAAAATTCCAGTTTTTCAAGATTAAACTCAGTACACTCATTACAGAGACATCTGCATCTGTAATCTGAGACGTAACTACTACCGTGGATTACACACAATTGATATTATAGTATAAAATAAACTCATTCAGAGCCATAATGTGGTCAGTGCCCACTTCAGGTCTGGGACAGGAACTAAATCACCAGTAGTCATACAATATCTATACTATTTAAGCAGTGATATATGCTCAGATTTCACAATGTGATTATAAACTTCATTTAAATGCAAGCTCAGTGGACTGACCACTGGTCCACAGTTCACTTTAAAATAAACAGTGCAACACCCACTGTATTTGGAACTCTTTCCAGCATGAAATATATGAATTGTTATAATTTCAAACCTTCAGAAAACATCAGTTGAGCAGTTATTTAGGCAATTTTTTCAAGGTTACCTACAACTTTATTAGACATAGAAAAATAGAAACATAGACAATGACAGCAGAAAATGACCACAGGTCCATCCAGTCTGCCCAAGTTTCCTATTTAGCACTGGAGTCTACTGTTTATTTCTACATTTCTGCCCAGACAATTTGTTTAATTAATGCTCTTAACTGAGCCCTAATTCCATTTGAGGTGTTGCAAGAAGACAGGGCATCAGCAGAATTTGGAAAATAGAGTGACTTTTTCCAAAAGGGGTCCACGAGGTTATCCTCCTCTTGAAGAAATTCTGAAGAGTTGGTGGCATTGGTGCATTTTAGAAGCAGTCTATGAAATCTCTATCAAGACAAGTTTAGGAATTTACTATCTGAAACCATAACATATACTAGGACTCTTAATCCAGGGAATGAGGAACATACTTATTTTATTAATGTTTTATTGCCTCAGTCGTTTAATCAGGAAAAGAAAGAGAGAGAGAGAGAGAGAGAGAGCAGAGTAGTGTTATTGACCTTTACTTTTCAAAACAGGAGGTCCAGGGGATTTAGAAACAGAGAACACAGAATTTGACAGCAGATAGGGACCACTGGGTCCACCTAGTCTGCCCATTTCCCCTACCTATAGTATCACTGCAGATGCTAATTGATCTCCAGCTCATTCACCCTCCCTCCTTCCATTAGGACACCATTATGTCTATCCTAAGCATCTCTACTGGAAGATTGTTCCAGGAATCCACTACTCTTTCTGTGAAGAGTACTTCCTCAAACCCTTCCTGAATCTACTTCCTCCAGCTTCATAGCATGTCCCTTGTTCTTGAACTCCTTTTTTCTGAAAAATACTTCTGTCCTGTACCTTTTTCTACCCCTATAAGGTATTTACAGGTCTCTACTATATCTCCCTCCTCTTCTCTTTCAGGGTGTACATATTTAGGTCCTTTAGTCTCCTCATAGGACTTTCAGTGCAGACTCTGTACCATTTTAGTTGCCCTCCTCTGGGCCACCTCCACTCTGCCTATGTCCTTCTGGAGATGTGGTTTCCAGAACTGAACACAGTACTCAAGGTAGGGTCTTACCAGTGAGCTATACAGAAGCAATACCACCACACTGTTTCTGCTGGTGATACTCTTTCCTATGCACCCCAGCATCCCACCAGCCCTCTCAACTGCCTTGTTGCACTGCCTGGCCACCTTTAGCTCATCCAGTATGATTACACCCAGGTCTCTTTCCTGCTTGGTGGACTTCAGTACCACTCCAACCCTTTGTACTCTGCCCAAGATTTTCTGTGTCACAGTGCATTGCTTTACACTTTTTACATTGAAGTTCAGCTGCCACACTCTTGACAACTTCTTGAGTTTTCTCAAGTCTCTGCTCATCCTTTTCACCACCCACAGAGTGTCCACCCTATTGCAGATTTTGGTGTCACCCACAAAGAGACAGATCTTCTCTCCTAGCTCCTCTGTAATCTCAATTATAGAGACATTAAAGAGGATCGGTCCCAGCACTGTTTCCTGGGGCACTCTGCTGGTCACCCTCCTTCTTCTGACTGAACTCCACTTGCCACCACTCTCTGTTGCCTATCCCTAACCAATTTCTTATCCAGTTTTCCACCTTGAACCAACTCCTATGTTACCCAGCTTGCTTATTAGTCTCCTATGTGGAACAGTGTTGAAAGCTTTACTGAAATCTAGGTAGCTCACATCCACCACTCCACCCTGTTCTCATTCCATGGTCACACAGTCAAAGAAATCTACCAGACTCATTTGACACTCCCCAGGTGTGAATCTATGCTGCTTTGGGTCCTGTAATCCATTGATTCATGAACAATCCTTTCCTTCAGCAGTGACTCCATTAACTTTCCCACCACTGATGTCAGGCTGACTAGCCTATAATTGCCAGTCTCTTCCCTGCTACCACTTTGTGAAGTGGGACTACATCTGCCCTCTTCCAGTCCTCTGGAACCACTCCTGTTTCAATGAGCTGTTAAATAGGACTGTCAGAAGTGCAGTCAGCACCTCCTGAGCTCTGTCGATACCCTTGGATGCACCCATTTGGCACCATTGCTTTGTCCACTTTCAGATTAGTGAGCTCCTTCTGGGCCTCTCCTCTGAAAATGGACTAGTGTCCCTCCTCCCTCCCTCCAATGCTCCTGTTACTTTTTGTGGCCCCTCCTTCTTCTTCTCCAAGGAACATTGAACAAAGTGTTTGTTCAGGATGTCTGCCTTTTCTGGTCCCCTCTGCACAGTCTCCCCTTCCCTTTTTAACCTTATGATTCCACCACAGGTCTTCTGCATGTTGCTTCTATACCTAAAACATTTTGTCCCACTTCATCACAACCAGGGCTAGTCTCTCTCAGTTTGCACCTTCACACTCCTTACTACTCTCCTTGCTTCCCTCTGTTTCCCCTGGACACCTCCCTATCCTCTTCCTCTGCATCTCCTCATACCTTCTAGATACTACCCTTTTAGCCTTTAGCTTTTCCACCACCTCTTTCGAGAACCATAGCAGTCTCTTTTTCCTCTTGCTTTTGCTCACTTATTTGATGCAGAGGTTATTGCCTTCCCTGTAAGCCCTTTTAGTTTCACCCACTGTTCCTCCACCCCACCCAAGTCACCCTCCTGCCAGGTCAACCACGAGGCATTCGCCCATCTTTTAAAATCTGCCCTACTGAAATCCAGGACCCTTGCCCTTGTGTTGTTCCAGTTCTGCAGCTGTCCTTATATTAAACCACAGTGTATGGTGATCTTTGTTCTCCAGGTGGCCTCCTATCTTGATGTCTGCAACACGGTCTCTGTTAGTGACTACCAGGTCCAGTACTGCCCCATCATGAATGGGTTCACTGACTAGTTACTTGAGGAACACCCCTACAGGGAGTCCAAGATGTCCTTGCTTGTAACTGAAGCCACACCTGGGAGATTCTAGTCTACATCCAGCAGACTGAAGTCCCTGCCAGCAGCACCTCTCCCTTTTCTGCCATCTTGCCAATAGCTTCCACCAGTACCTTATATAAATCCACCCCTATGCTGGAGTTCTGTAGATCATGCCAGTGCAAACAGAGGCTCTATTCCCCATCTCTAGGGTGACCCAGAGTATCTCTGATCTTGAGTCAGTACTCAGCTGATAGCTCTGCACACTGACAACAACAAGCTGCTGGGATTGAAATCAGGCTCCTTGCACTCAATTGGCTGGTGCTCTGTACTAGTCCTGCCTTCCTTCCTGTAGAAGTCATGACCTCAGAAATGCCTCACTTGTGAAAACATAAACTGCAGATTGGCTGAAAGTTCATTAACTTTAAATATCCAGCCTTTCGTTCAGTTGGCAACCTTCTGATGGCTCTGTGTGCTGAAACAATGTGCTGCTAGTATTTAAATTGGGCCTCTTCCACTGATTGGCTGGTGCTCTGTCCTAGTCCTGCCTTCTCTGCTGTAGCAGTCCCAACCTTAGAAATGCCCTTTCTATGAAAAAACAAACTGTAGATTATCTGAAGATTCTTTAATCTTCAGCCTTTCCTTCAGTCATCCCTTTTCCTTCAGTTGCCCCAGGAAGAAATTTTAATGAATTTTGTGGTAAATCGCATTTTAGAAGCACATTCTATGAAATTACTAGGAAGACGAGCACAGGAATTTACTACAGTAGCTGAAACCGTGAAATACAGCAGAACATTTGAGCCAGGAATGAGTGAACATTCTTAGTCTAGAATTACTTCATTGCCTCAGTCTTTTAATCAGGTCATAACTACACTTATTTGATCCTGCCATATAATTCAGGAATTTTCTGTAGTGTTGGCAGCAAGAAGTAAAAGATCAATATGTCTGTTTGACAATTTGGCAAATCTGTCATTGACTTCATCTGGATTTATTAGTTTTGTTGCCCCACCCTCTATTGCTAATGTGGCAAGATCACTTAGTCTTTACTGACATACCATGTTTCTCAGGTATGTTTTTATTCATTTTAGGCACTGACAGTGACTGGTATAGCATGTGCAGTGGTACCTAGCTGATGGATGCCAGGAAACATAGCCAGTGGCAGCGATTCAAGCAATGAAGAGATGTTCCATTGACAGTTTTCTGCAAGCAAATGTTCGATACAATTTTGTGCTACAATCAATTCTTATTCAGGAATCTGTACTCCATAGTGATTGTAAAACACATTTAGTGTTGTCTTATTTAAAAATAAAACACTTGGTTTCAAAGCCTGAACTCCTTCAGTAGGTCTAGACCCTCTTTTGAAAATCATCGTCTCAATTTTGCAACCATGTTGTCTACACCTGGGTAGTAAATTTTAGTTCTGTAATCTGTTTCTGAAGTAACTGGTTGTTGTCCCTAAGTCTCATGTCAATTGTGTATTCATCAAAATAAGCTGCTATGCGATGGGTGTGTCATGGGCTTGTCTTTTCTTGTGTTACACTGGCAGGAGCAATTTTAAGTGGTAGAACAAATACTGCTGCTTCATGGATTACTTATTTCAATTTATGTTAATTTCTGAATGAAAGCAAAGTATGAATAAATGCTTCTACTGCAATGCCAGCTGGCTAGATCAAGATCCTCAGTCTGTGGTAGATTGTGGAGTCCTTCTCAATTCGAGAATGAGATCAAAGAGGAAAAGACAAAAGACAGTGGTGAATGACATCATGAAGTTGCAAAGGCACTGAGTTTGGGTGCATTTCTGTGTCACAATGAGAAAGATAAGAGAGTATGGGCCCATAAGTATGCTCCAGTGCTCTTTTCTGACATCCTCACCTAGTGTTGTTCAGAGTCGTGACTTTGTATGTTCTGTCAAACCCTTTGTCTTGTTGTACTGTATTTGTTTCAGTTTGTTGCTGTGTTCCACAGATGTGGAAAAACATGAATGCACACATTGCACAAAGTCAATAAAGTCTTTTACTTCAGGAATGCACTGGCATGGCTCAGCAAGAGGGAGATTAAACTTATATGTGTAATAATGAACATAGAACGAGGATGGTCCTTTTGAAAAGCTCCTGAACACCATTAAGATGACCACTCATAACACTTACACCATCATATGCCTAGGCAACAAAAGTAACTTCTGACTAAAAATATTACATTTTTCAAGGTCTCATTATGGGTACAAGAACCCCCTTGTATCTAGTTCTGAAACTTTAGCGAAGCACAGACAATGTTCAACAGGTTTTCTTTTATGAACACATCTCACACATACCTCATTTGTTCCTGACATGTAATGTCTCTGCTGTCATTAGATAAAACTAATATGAATTTAGCATTTTTGCTTTGCACAATTGCATCTGTAATGCAGGAAGTGGCAGACTGAATCCTATCATTCTGAGACTCTGCTGGGATATATATTGCATTTAATGGGAAGGAATCATAGACGTGAAGCATTCTGTCACATTTTTAATCAAATCCAAAGTCTTCCTGAAATTTCTGTTATTAATACTCTGCTCATCTTCATTATGACCACAAAAGGTAACCCTAGCCAACCCAAATATAGAGCTACTTCAACCAGTCTCTTCATGTATTTTCTCGGAGGCACTGCTTAGCATTCAGAGAGATGCAAACGTTGTTTGGAGCTCCACAGTTTGGAACTAATAACTCGAGTATAAAGCACTTGCATTGAATATTCCTCAGTGGAAATTGCTATTGGAGTTGTTGAGTTTTTAGCAGTTTAAAATGGATGCATTTGTTTCCCCAAAACTTTTGGGAGAGGAGCTCAGTGCGAGGGCCTGTCAGTTCTCTTGCCATGGTTGGAGCAGGAACCCCTCCTGGGATGCAGACACGCTCTGATCCAAGCGCTAAACCTAAATTACAAGGAAAACCTACTGTGGCTTCTATCCAGTCCTTCCTGGCTGAGTTCCAAGCAGAAGTTTGTCAATTGACTGCTAGGATTGAGACTTCACCTGCTGAAATGTCCTCCCATTGTGCTGTTATCGAAGAAGGTGGAGAATATAAAGCAGTCAATTAAGATCAATGAGAATGAACTCAAAGTGCTATCAGGCAGAACTCTTACCTTGGAGAGAGCGGGTAATGCTGCACTACATGAACAGCTGGTGCAAGCATCACGACTAAAGTGTTTGAGAATAACGCCTGAGATGAAATCTCAGACTAATCAGCTTCCCTGGAACTATTCCTGTATCTGAGTTGAAAGTGACTGTGGAAAATGTACTTACCATGGTATTCTCTCTGGAGACCTCCCTAATGCTGAGAATGTATATAGACCTCCTGATTGGGTGAAGGACTCTCAGAAGGCAAGCTTTATTATTATAGCCTTTTACAATTTGACAGAGTGCAATAAACTTCTCCAGTTAGCCTGAACAACCAACAGTGCTTTTATGAAGGGCACCACTTTCAGTTACACCTGATTTTTGTCTGCAAACTCAGCAAAGGCATTAAGCACTTTCTAGCTAATTATGTCAGAGTTCACAGAAGCTGGGGTAGCAGTTAACTTGCTTACCCAGCACGTCTGAGGATATACTGTAGTTCTAGGAAAATGCATTCCTTTGAGGACATTGATTCTGCAAGAGTGTTATTTGAAACTAATGTTAAAATTCCTGAAGACATAGGCTCTGATCTTGAAAATTATGAGGCTGAACTCACAGAATATATTTCAGTAAACATTTAAAAGTATTGTCATTTGGACTGGTCATGATTCTCTAAAGTTTAAACCCTCTAAGAAATATATGAATGAATTTTTCTTTTTCATTGAGGGCTTTGTGCCAGACTCAGTAAGGGAGGGAGGAAGATTTGATTTATAGGTTAATTAATTGTGAATTAATTTAAAGCTGGGAAGTAAAAGCTTGGAGCCCATTCAAAGTTGTTTATAAAAAAGATATTATATTAAGCTCTAAGAAATAGATAAATGCTGTGTTATTTTCTTTTAACACCCTAAAAACAAAAAATATTTTATGTTTTATTAAGTTTATTGTTTACTAAAATCTCTCTTAATGTTTTCTGAGTGATTGAATATTGTAACATTTTACTTTTCCTCTTAAAGAATAAAAATAAAGTATATATATAAAAGGTAACTCTAGCCAACCCAAATATAGAGTTACTTCAACCAGTCTCTTCATGTATTTTCTTCTTTTTAGAATTTCTAACCTTTGCCCTTGGTTAACTAGGATCTGCAGCTTATCCATTAGGTAGGGAAATGGGCAGACTAGTGGGCAGCTGGTCCTTATCTGCCATCAAATTCTATGTTTCTATGTTTAATTATAAAAATCTGTAAGGTATCTATAAATGAAACACCACTCATTTTGTAGATAATTTTGTGCTGAACAACTTTCATGCTCACAATACCATGCTATCTTTTTGTTTTAAAGTTATTCCTGTTTGAATATGTTTAGTACTGCTTCTGAGGCTGAACATTCTAAATTAATTCAGACAGATTTGTGACATATTATGAAATGGGTAGAAGAATGATGTGATTGGCGAGAGCTGCTTTCAGCTGGGCAGTTATCAGCACAGTGGCCCAGCTGAAAGTATTATGTTTAAAAATGCATAAAATTTACTAAAATGACCCATTTCATAATTGCAATAAGGCATTTTAAACATAATACTTTCAGCTGGGCCATTGTGCTTAAGTAACTGTGTGTATAAATGAATAACTCTCCCCCAACAGCTATTTATTTGGTGTGTCTGGTAACTCGGAGATGAGGAGGATTCATATTTTGTTTAAGAAAAGCTTAAGCTTCTAGTGAGTGCTGAGTGCAAGATCTCAGTGAGATTTTATGTTTCAGTTTTGTCCCTGATGATTAGAATGGTTCTGCTGCTCAGTTGCTGCAGCCAATATATGTGAGGCCCACAAGTCCAACCAGATACACTGTCAGGGGCAGTTGGCAGTCCCCTCCCTCCTACCCTTGAACTCACCAGTGTCTGCCAATGAGAATCACTGCCTGAGCTCTGTTGGTGGCACTCAGCAGGACTCAGAGGATGGTCGGGAGTCACGATTGTCCTCCGAGTCCTGCAGAGTGCCACCAGACTCAGGCAGTGATTGTCATTGGCAGATGCTGGTAAATTCATGAGTCAGGAGGGAGGGTTAGGAAGCTGCACACAGACTGCCAGATAGTGAGAAGAAGGTAGGTCAGAGGACTACAGGGGAGTGGGAGATGGTGGGACTGAGACTTGGGGTGGGGCAGCCCACTGGGCATGTTGCTGGCATGTTGCTGCTGGGCTTTAAAGCCCTGTGACATAGAAACAAAGAAACATAGACTTTGATGGCAGATAAGGACCACTTGGCCCACCTAACCTGCCCATTTCCCTACCTAGAGGATAAGCTGTAGATCCTATTTAACCAACAGCCTATTTCTTCCTACCCCCACAAAAATGCCTTATGTCTGACCAATGCATTATTGAATTCTCCTACACTTTTAGACCCCACAACCTCCTCAGGAAGGCTGTTCCATGCATTCACCACCCTCTCTGTGAAAAAATACTTCCTCACATTGCCCCTGGGCAGTCCCCCTCTATCTTCAAATTGTGTCCCTTTGTTCTTGCACATCTCTTTTCTGAAAGATGCTACCCTCTTGGACTTTGTTGATTCCACTGAGGTATGTAAATGTTTCTATCATGTCCCCCTCCCTCCTTTCCTCAAGGGTATACATATTAAGCTCCTTTAGTCTCTCCTCATATGGCTTCTCTTGCAGACCCTGCACCATTTTAGTTGCCCTCCTCTGAACTGCCTCCATCCTGTCTATGTCCTTGTGGAGATGGGGTCTCCAGAACTAGATGCAGTACTCCAGATGGGTTCTCTCCAACTGTCTATACAGGGGATAACAACTTCCTGTTTTCTACTGGTGATGCCTCTCCTATACATCCCAGTACCCCCAGCCCTCCCTACTGCCTTCTCACATTTCTTGCCAACCTTAAGGTCATCTGATATGATTGCCCCAGGTCCCTTTCCATTTTGTTGTTGTTACTACCCTCCCCATTGTGTATTCTTCCCTGGGTTTTTGTTTCCCAGGTGCATTATTTTCACTTCCTTGCATTGAATCCAAGCTGCCATACTTGGCCATTCCTCCAACCTTGCCAAGTGCCTTCTCATTCTTTCCATGTCTCCTTGTGTATCAACCCTGTTGCAGATCTTTGTTTCATCTGCAAGAGAGATGTAATTTAAGGAAACACTGGAAAAGGCACAGCTTTACCCAGGTGCTACAATAATGCCTGATTAGTGTTTCCAGACAGTAACATTAGTTGAAAAAATTACCTCTAATTATCTTTTTAGTGATTTAAACAGTAGCTTCTTCAACTTTCACTTTATTGATGGCAGCCGAGTAGCAGAGAGCTTCCTGCGCTCACTTTATGCTAACATGTCCTGCCAACCAATATCAGTGGTTAAACAGACATATAGCATACAGTGAGCTCAGAATCTCACTGCTTTTCATGAGAAGGTGGCTGCCAGTAGCAGAAAGTGGAAGTTGTGGTAGTTGTTTTAAATAATTAAAAGTTGTTACTGTCTGAAAGCACTAATTGAGTGTTTATGTAATATCTGAGGAAAGCTGCGTCTTTTCCAGTGTTTTCCTTTAATGTAAGGATGGTGGGAAACACTGAGGGCACCATCCTAAACTGGGGGAGGTCACATGCCCTCATTTTTGGGATAACAGTGCTCCTGACTGGGATTTACCCTGACTGGGATTTACCTGCTCAGGGGTGGCTGTGTTTTTGACTGACTTAGAGTATGATCCTCCAAGAGTAAAGCAAACCTGCTTCCCGATTGTGCTTAAGACACGGAAAGCTCCTTGCAGTGGAAGCCATTTTGCAGTCTGTTCAATCATACTCATGTAAGGATTACAGTTTCCTAAAGTGTTTGCCTCATCTGGTACCTTGTGGAACAAAAAACTCTGCATGATTTGCCCTGTGGAGCCATTCCCATCATCAACCCAAATATTTAAACATGGTCTCTCCCTATTTCACCACATTTGTACAGGAATATTAACTTTAATGTTTTTCCATATAGTTTTTGTTGCCTTATGTACATCATTGCCCCTTCTGACTGACCCCTCCAGCCCCGACACGGTCTTGCCAGGACTTACCAGAGTTCTTGCCTTGTCACCAGGTGTGGAGCCTCAGGTCAGTGATCATCCTCAGCTAGGGTTTTTCCCCCGTTGCTGGGCCACACATGCCAGACATGTGGGCGTGAAGCATGCTCATGTCCATGAAAGTCCTGCAGCGCCCTCCTTCCTTAGCACCCTGCAGACCCCCACTTGCCTCGGACCTCCACCTGGGGCAGTCATTCGGCAGGAGCACCAACCCTCCCTCCCTTCCCGTGAGAGAAGAGCAATCCTTCAGACACTCAGTTCTCTCCCTCCCCAGCCAACTCCCCAGTGATCTGCTCACACCGGGCTAACATGAGTCACCGCATAGCAGGAGATAAGGCACGGATGCCTTAGCCCTCCATGCCACTGGGCCAGCTTACAGGAACATTAACTTTTAAATACAGAAAGCAGGTGAGAATACATGTAATATAGCATATAGTCTGTCTATTTTAATGTCCCAGAATGTTCAGTATGAGAAGCAGGAAGGATTGGCAGTGGCAGGAAGCAACGTTTAAAGACACAGTAACTCTGTGCGTAGGATTTTAAGAGTCATTCTCTACCTCCCTGGGTACCTCTCACATTGCCATTTCCAGATTTTAAAACAGGAGTTTAGATGCAAATTCCCTGCTGTCTTTGAATCTGAGAAGGTGTACTGTTTATATTGGTAGGCAAATTGCAGTCTAGCTGAGAAGGCAATGCGATACATAATTTCATCTTTTCTCAAATTAAGCCGCCTACTGTTTCAAACACTTTACATCTGAGTCTGGTTGCATATGAATCATTCAAAATGAATAGCACTTTGGACTCACCCAGCATTACTGGTTCCGGGTCCCTGACATCCCTGAGGATCTGGTCTCTGATAATTGAGTAGGTTCTGGTGAACAAGATTGTGCAAGGTCCTTCCCTTACTCCAGCCATGTGTGGAAGGTGATTGAGTATGTTTTCTGTATGTGGATAGAAACCCCACTCCCACAGCCTCTGGAAGCCTTCTCTCAACAAAAGCGTCAAAGGTCCCCTTCTTCTGTTCCCTCAGAGACCACCAGTAATCGAATGTTGGCTGCTCTTGATGCATTTTCCTATTGTTCTAAATGGGTTCATACTACAGCCTTGTTTCTCACCATTGTGATGGTTGTGACCAGCACTTGCCCTGCCACTTTGCTTGCCTCTTCAACCATGTCAGCCATGGTATCAGTCCATTGTTTGACCAATACCAAATGCTCTGACTGTCGATCAGATGTTTTATCCAGGCACTGAATCATCTGAGTTAGTATGGTAGCTGCTCTCTGAAGTGATTCGAGGGCTGCCATCTGCTCCCCACCACACCGTCTGCAGGCTGCTACCCTTCCATTTCTTTTGAAGACCCAGACTCTGCCTGCTCCTGCTTGACTGCTCCTTTGGATGACCCATCTTTACTTGGTAGCCTGTGATGATGGTGACTGTGATTTGAACGCTTTCAAAAAGGCGACTCAATCACAGCACCTGTGCATAGGGCTATTGGGCAGGGAGGGCAACCAGATGGGGGTCAGTGAATATAGTGACAGGAAGTCACTATATATCAGGGTTCAGTACTGGGACCAGTCCTTTTAATGTCTTTATAAGAAACATTGCAGAGGAACTGGAAGGAAAAGTATGTCTCTTGGCAGAGGACACACAGATCTGCAACAGGGTTGATACACAAGATGGAGTGGAAAGGATGAGAAGGGACTTGGCAAAGTTGGAGGAATGGTCAAATGTATGGCAGCTCAGATTCAATGCAAAGAAGTGCAAGGTAATGCACCTGGGAAATAAAACCCAGGGAAGAGTACACAATGGGGGTGAGATACTGACAACAGTAAAATTGGAAATGGACCTGGGGATAATTATATCAGATGACCTAAAGGTGGGTAAACAATGTGAGAAGGCAGTAAGGAAGGCTGGGAGGATACTGGGATGCACAGGAAGAAGCAGCAATAGTAGAAAACAGGAAGTTGTTGTCCCTCTGTACAGACAGTTGGTGAGACCCCATCTGGAGTACTGTGCGCAGTTCTGGAGACCCTATCTCTGCAAAGACATAGACAGTTGGAGGCTGTCCAGAGAGGGCAACCAAATGGTGCAGGGTCTGCACAAGAAGACATACAAAGAAAGATTAAAGGAGCTTAATATGTATACCCTTGAGTAAAGAAGGAGAGGGGACATGATAGAAACTTTCAAGTACCTCAAGGAATCAACAAAGTCCAAGAGGGTAGCATCTTCAGAAAAGAGATGTGCAAGAACAAGGGTCACAATTTGAAGATAGAGGGGGACGGCTCAGAGGTAATGTGAGGAAATATTTTTTCACAGAGAGGGTTGTGGATGCATGGAACACCTCCTGAGGAGGTCGTGGAGTCAAGAACAGTGGGAGAATTCAAGAATGCATGGGATAGACATAAGGGAGTCCTAGTGGGGGAGGTAGGAGGAAGTAAGTTGTTGGTTAACTAGGATCTGCAACTTATCTGCTAGGTAGGAAAATGGAAGGCAGACTAGGTGGGCCAAGCAGTCCTTATCTGCCATCAAATGCTATGTTTCTATACATATGGGGGAGGCAGGACCATACCATGCAATGGGAGGGAAGGGAGGGAGGTTTCTGGGGTGTAGTACGTGGTGGGCTGCTGAGCTGGCTGTGTGGTGTGGTGGGGTTGGTAGCAGGCAAAGGTTGGGAGAGTGTCCGGTTCTGATCTGGGTGTATGCTTGTTTTTCTTTTCCCTCCAGTCCAGGAATTTTATGTTTTTCAGCTTTTGCACCTCTGGAATTGAGAATCTTTTAGTAGGAGGTGTGGGAAGCCCCCTCAAAAAACAAAATCCAAGTCTCTGGAGCCCTTTGCTGTGGTGTGGGAGTGTACATACGAAATTGATTTTCGCCATGTACATCATTCAATGGCATATCGCCTTCCACGATCAACACATGACATGGAACCCTTTGCTCAAAGTTTGAAAATGCACTGAGTCACAGTCTCTCCCAAAGGATTGCCCAAACTGAATAGCTGAAAAATAAAAAATTGCACCGACTGAGCTCTACACAAACACTCTACTGGCTCAACCTCTGGCTCCCCTACCCTCAGGTACCTGTACATTTCAGTCTTCGATGTCTGTTTACATACCTGAGGGACACTTGGAAAAACATTGCAAAAATATATTTCCAAATCTAGAACTAATAATGCCAACAACAGAGGAAACTCTATAACATTATACTCTACCTGTGACCCATTGGTCTTTTCCATTTGAGGTAAAGCAGGCTATTATTACTTTTGTTTCAGATAAAGTTCTTGGACCAGATGCAATTCCATGTGAGATGTATAAAACATTATATTTATGGGTACCAATATTAACCACTTTCTTCAATAATTCATTGAAATGTACATTTATTCCTACCTCATGGAAAAAGAATATCATAACACCTATTCATAAAAAGGATCCCTTTATGATCCAAATAACTTTCAACCAATTAGATGAATTGGACTACATGGCAAACATTTTTTCCAAATGCTTTAGGAAACTAATCTCATGGCTTGATACAAATAAAATATTGAATCAAGCTAAGGTTGGATTTAGAGCAGGTTTGTTCACCACAGCACAGATAATATTTTGGTGTTATCTCATTATCTTTAAAAACACTGCTTTTAAAAAGCTGAAACTATATGCCCTTTTTGTGAATTGTTCTGCCTCATTGATTAATTAAACAGAAAAAAATCATGGGAGATTATGATAAAAATGGGCTGTATTAATACCTATTTTCAATTGTATTAAAATAATACAACTGTGGTTAGGTATAATAACCAAGGCAACTTATTGATCCCCTTTCTTTTGGACAGAGGGTGAAACAAGGATGCACCTTGCCCCACTTAGTTTAACGTTTATTTCAGCCGCTTACTGTGCTATGACTCACATTCTTTTTGATGCCCTGAAAATATAATAATATCATATCTTGTATTAACGTATGCAGATGGGGTTTTACCACAATCTTGCTAAAAGAAATGCCATGTGGTCGATCACAGTGCAGGCAAAGGGTGACAACACAACCCGCACATCACAAATACTGTGCACTGCACTGACAGTGCCGTGACTTAGGCAACTTGGGGAGGGAGGGGAAGGGCGGATTTACTATTGTAACAGGGGGCAGCTCAGTGAGGAGAGAAAGTCAGGGGTGGATTTACTATTGTAACTCTGGGGGTGGGGGTGGGAATGCAAATCAGGGAGGAGAAAGTTGGGGAGAACAGATTTACTATTGTAACTCGGGGGCTCAACTACTGGAGGAAAAAAAGTTGGGGGCAGATTTACTGCTGTAACTCTTGGGGAGGGGCGCAACTCAGGGAAGGTAGAGTCGGGGGTGTGATTTACATGACAGTGGGCGTGAGCCGCGTGACAAGGCAAAAAAGAGCCTCCGAATCAAACCAAGGTCTGCTATATGTAGTAAGCCCATGCTCAGGTTGTGACTCTAACTCTACACTACGCTGCCACAACAAGTAGACAGCACACACTAAATGACTTAAACTACCTGGCATGAGTGAAAACAGCTACATGTGCAGTGCTGTAACATCCAGGCTGTTATATCAATGTAGCAGTTTTCACTCGCGCTCACTTTCTCCGTGCGCATTTCACTGCGCTGAGATTCGACGCGATCTTGACAGGATACCATGCAAATGACCTGGCCATCGTGCCTCTCTCTCTCTCTCTCTCCCCCAGGGGACTGCAAAAATGCTTTCACAACTGCTTGTAGTGCACTTGAATTAAAATAAATCTTAGAAAAATAAAAAGTATTACACTGAGAACAAAACATATTTATTCTTAGATAAAGGAAAAAATCGAAGCGGTGAACAATTAAAACATTTGGGAGTCAAATTCACCTGAACAGGAAGTGGTACCAACACTAGACTGCTAAAGCATCTCATGCTGTCAAAGCACTTTTGAACTTCGGTTACAATTACGAGGTAACTCAATACTTCCAGCCCTTACAACCAGCAATATGAAAGTGAATCTTATTGTATGGAGTGGAGAGCGAATTATAATAGCATTCTTGAGAGACTTCTTTTATAGTACTGTAAGACTTTATTAAAGGTACCAGTGTCCCCTGCAACATTTATAACACGAGCTTAACTTGGGAGAATTGATCTTCACTTTCACACTAAACTCTTACTCTCATATTGGTTCCATTTGATTATTCTAATAATACATGTCTCCTTTTCTGTCTTATGAACAAAATGTATTGGAGAGATTTGGGCTCCCATCGGTTTGGGTAAAGGCAGTGTTATATAATTTATATATACTTTATATATATTTATATATATAAATAAAGATTTGATTGATAATTTAAAAGACCTTAAAGAGCCCTGAGGAAGTCTGGCTTCCTTGGTAGTTTCTGATGTTTAGATGCTGTTTTATAATGACGAGTACTGATTTAGTCAAAAACGGAGTGTTAAACAGTTTGTGCCAACATGATTCCTCATCCCCTGTCTAACTTTACTTTTCCCGCCATTTGCCAACCACTGCCATCCTGAAGAAAGTGACGTCATGTGTAGGTGGTAATCCTTGCCCATTACTGTACTGTGCACTGATACAGTCTCCTGGTCTAACTCAGCATTACCAGCTTAGATGTGTTCATATAGGAATACAGTGGAAGGAAATTATTGAACCACACTGCTAATATTAGCTGTCATCCCATTTCTCACTCCATGTTCACTGACATTGGGCGATTCTATAAGCACCTCTATGCATGTGCGCAGTTGGCATGAGCGGTGCAGTTGCACCAAGGACGCATCCGATTCTGTATGGGGCATGGTGCTCATGAAGCAAATCCTGTGACTTGTGACAGTCTGACTGGTACAGCAAAGGAAGAGCATACCTGAACAGGTTGACTGTGGCGCAGCAGCGGGACAGTACACCAAAGGTGCAATTGCCTCCATGCCCTGAATCTAATGAGTAAACGAAAGCCCACAGTGTTATTATTGCACCCCAATGCCCCGAGCAGCAAACTGTCATATCAGCCCCACAGGCTAATCACTCCCACGAATGCCCTGACCCTCACATATTGAGTAAAGCCCTCAGGGCTAATCTTGCCCACAACCACCCCAATGCCCCGAACTGCAAAACAATTATTAAAGCCCTGCAGAGCTAATTGCAACCCCAAGCCTTGATCCCGATACTAGCTGCCCGCAAATGGCACCCTGTAACAATAGCAAGCCACAAACTGCTATTTGGAGACCTGGTTGACACCTGGCAGTTGGGATTCAATGCCAAAAAGTGCAAGGTACTACATTTCGGGCAAAAACCCAAGAAAGAGCTTCCATCTGGGGGTGTCACTAGCCATGACAGAGGAGAAGGATCTGGGGATGATTATAATGGCTCAATGAACAATTCAGCACAATGCAGGAAGACAGCTGCAAAGGCCAACAAAATGCTGGGTTGTATTAGCAGGGTATATCTTCAAGGAGAGGGAGGTGATTCTGCCGTTGTATGGGTCATCAGTTAGGCTCTACCTGGAGTACTGCGTGCAGAGGATATTAAATTACTGGAGGGGTGCAGCCAGGCAACAAAGATAATCCAGGGACTAGGGACATATTCTCACGTGAGCAGGCTGAGGGAGTTGAACATGTCTCACTAGAGGAGAGGAGAGATGGGTGGGGGGACATAATTGAAACCTTCAAGTACATGAAGGGAATAAACAAGACAGGCACAGAGGGACTATTCAAGTTAAGGGTAGTAGGGATGCTCAGGGTCACGATCTCAGATTGGAGGGGAAGGTTCATGAGGAAATGAGAAATACACATTTTACAGAGAGAGTGGTGTTTTGGGTGGAATGCGTTGCCAGCGGGAGTGGTATCCTTGTAGAACAGTAGACTGCTTCAAAAGGGATAAGGATAGGTAAGAGGGAGGATCAGGAGAGGGGGAGAGGGAGGGCAGCTGCTGTATAAGGGTTGCTAGCTGCACACTGAGGCAGACTCGATAGACCATAAGGCCTTTACCTGCTGGCAAATTAGTATGTTCATATCCTGGTAGTCTAGCCGCCCCCACACACCCCCAGCAGTGCCAGACCACCCGCACCCCCCACCCCTGCCCAGTTGGCTGGCACAGCCACTCTCCTCTGTGACCAGCCACTGACTGAGCTCTGTCTGAGCGCGATACTACTGTGAATAGCACATGCTCAATGAATGAACTGTCATTCATTCATTGAATGCGCATTATATATAGTACGACTCAGTTGGAGCTCAGTTGGTGGCTGGCCGTGGAGGTGAGAGTTGGGCTCTGCCAGTTGCCAACTTGGCAAGGGTGGGGTGCGGGGTGGTCTGGCACCGCCAGATGGGAGGCCACTAGACTACTGGGGATAGAGGTTCGTGGCTTGCTATTGTTACACGGTGCCATTTGTGGGTGACTGGCATTGGGATCAGGGCTTGGGGATGTGATTAGCCCTGTGGAGCTTTAATAATTGTTTTGCAGCTCAGGCATTGGGGGTGGGCAAGATTAGTCCTGCTGGGCTTTACTGCAAATATTTAGGGTCAGAGCATTGTGGGGTGGGGCATGACTAGCCCTGTGGGGCATATAATTGACCCACTTGGGATCGGGCATTGGGGGACATACTTAGCCCTGAGGCCTCATGGTCACCAAACAGGGATCGAGGCATTGGGGACATAATGAGCCCTGTGGGCTAGGTCACCAAACAGGATCAGGGCATTGGAGGACATACTTAGCCCTGTGGGACTTCATGGTCACTAACCAGGGACTGGGGCATTGGGGGACATACTTAGCCCTGTGGGCTTCATGGTCATCAAACAGGGATTGGGGCATCTGGGGACATAATGAGCCCTATGGGGCTTAACAGTACACATATGGGGATCGGAATATGGGGGAGGCTGGCATGTCATCAGAGGATGGGCGGTGGCACATGCACGCAGCCACCAGAGGGCATAAGTACACTTGCACCAGCTAAAGGCTGGAGTAACTGTACTTTGATGGATATCCTCCGGGGTTGTTTGAGAATAGCACCCTGGGGGACTTGGTTGCTGCCCTTCCAGAATAGGGCACAACTGTTGCCGTAAACCCCTAGTGCCATGTCACAGGGGTTTAGGGTGTAACTGGTGGCATATGTCCACTTTGGCACAAGCAGGCTGCGACATGTCACAGGATGCTTTGCAGAATACCATATGTCAAAACTGCTGGCATGACTTGCTACTTGCATCATTTATTTTGGTGCAAGTCCAGTTACGTAGACATAATCTTCTCAGAATCGGGCCCATTGTTTGTTTTTAAATTGTCTTTTCTGTTATAGTTTGTTGAGATGCTTCAGTGATAAGAATTTACGTAATCCGCTCTGTTTTGAAAAATTACAGCGTGGTGTCCAGCTCCATTTTCACTTTTCACAAAAGTTACTAATGGAGAAAATGAAGAAAGACACCACGCCTACAGTTTTCAAAACAGACCGGATTACGCTTAAGTTCCTATCACTGAAGCATTCAACATACTACAACAGAGATCATGATTTTTTAAAACAATGTCAGTGAACACAGAGTGTAAGAAATGGGTCGGCAGCTAATATTAGCAGTGTGGCTCCATAATTTCCCTTCCACTGTACTCCCTATATGAACACAACTAAGCCAGTAAAGCTGAATTAGACCAGGAGACTGTGTCAGACACACTAAGTACAGTACAATAATGGGCACAAGGATTACCACCTATATATGACGTCACTTTTCTTTGGGATGACAGCAGTTGGCAAATGGCAGGAAAAATTAAAGGCAGACGGGGATGAGGAACCAAGCTGGCACAAACTGCTTAACACTCCATTTTGACTAAATCAGTACTTGTCATAATAAAACAGCCTCTCAACATAGTACACAGAAACTGCTAAAAGGAAGCTTAGTCAGGTGCTCTTTAAACTAAACCATCTCTGGATTGATTACACCAGAAATATCATGATTTCCCATCATACATTACCAATATAAAAATAAAGCATATTATATAGCACAGAAGGAGGACATGAAAATGTAAAACAACTGAGATCTGCTCCCGGTTTAGGGAAAACAAGATCTCTCATGGTTTAGAAGGCAATTACTTCTTCCTATTCAAACAGAGTCGAAAAGGACTATTATGATAATCAGATTTGAACTATTTTCATCTAAATATGTAACAAAGAGAAATAAAACTTCAGTTCCAGAAGCAGAGTCCAGCGGATTTGTCTGTGTAACTTGGGCCATATAGAACCTTTATTTCATGCATTTGTTCAATGTCAATTTCACGAAGACTGGAGAAAGCATTTTATTAGTGCTCATTTAAATACATACTGTTATAATTTATACAATTTACTCTTCAGTCTTTTGCATCCCATGAGACCTCGAAGCAGAAGAGGTACCTGGATTTTTAAGGAAGTCATTAAAAGAGAAAGACGTTGAAATTACATATTCACCCCATAGAGGAAAGTAGATTGGCATTTTTGCTTCTTGAAGTTTCTTTATGTTCACCCTTGCAGGTGAACATATTGGTGATAGTGGGTTTTGAGAGGTGTATCATTGTCAGTCCAATCCAGGGCGGTTTGCAGGGCTTGACAATGTCAGACCAATCATTAGCCAGGCTAATCATGACACTTTCTGGTCTTGCTGGGTGGAAACGTTGTGTAGTTCAAGGAAAGGAGCTTCCCAAATTATAGGATGGCTCTTTTCTTTTGCTCTGCATAACGCCACCCAACAAACACAGCTGATTAGCATTATGATCAAAACAAAAACAAGAGGTGCACAAAAACAGTCCGGCAAAGGAAAATCAACTCACGGCAACCAGAGGTGTATCTGCAAGTATCTGATTTATTAAACTAAAGTGCACAACACTTGTGAGTTAAACGACAAGCAGTAAAAAATAAATGACTCAGCCTTCAAACCCTAAGATTCTTCATCAGGAGGGGATGTGAGGGGAGTCAAGAGATGGAGCAGAACAATGACAGAAACAACAGAAACAGCACAATCTAAGTGGGAAGGGCAAATCTTAAACCTTTCTGATTTGGAGTTGACAGATTCCAAAGGTCAGTCCTTTCTAAGTGCCTGCTATTTGTACCTGAACAGATTATGATAGATTCATGATACAGGTGGATCTTGAAAAGACCTATAGAAAGTACGTCTAAATAAAGTTTTCTTACAGAAGAAAAATATGGGGAGGCCTGATTTTGCCTCACCTAAATTTGACTCCTAACTCAAGGGTATATTTACCTCCATCTACCTCCATTTCCAATCTGTTAACTGCTATCCCCACTGATATCGTCAGGAGAATGTTGTAATTGAGACTGCACCGAAATAGAACATTTACCAGCTTCCTGGGATCCAGAATGGGCCTTGGAAAATTTTGAAACTCCAGAATAATTTACTTTGAAAAGAGACACCTATCATCCAACTTCTACATTTTGTCCTGGAAAATTTATTTCATCTATTATTTCTGCTTTTGAGGACTAGTCAACACAGAAGTGGATAGGATTTTCTCATCCACCGTTCTGTTACATAAGGATAGGAAAAACATTTCACCAGAAGAATACAAAGCACTGAAGGAACTAGAAAACAACACCAAAGTGGTAATTAAAGAAGTGGACAAGGGGACAAATAGTGATTCAAAATACCACTGACTATTTGATGGAAACTATTGACAGTTATTGAACATTGAGAATTACAAACTTCTGGATAAAAATCCTTCTTGTTTTTTCAAGATAACTTGACTAACTTGCTTTCATTCCACAGGTCCCGAGATGCTATTTCTGAAAAGAATTTAATTTTTAAACCAGAAACATGCAGTAGTCCCAACATTTTACCATCTGCCTAAAATACATAAGAGCCTCCAGAACCCCCTGGACTTCCGATAATTTCGGCTATAGGTTCTCTAACCAAGAATCTTTCAAAATTTCAAGATGATTTTTATACACTCTTGTTGTATCGCCTTCCTTCTCATCTTAAGGACACAATGCAGTTCTGGTGGCTCTTGAACATCAAACTTTTGATGCTGGCAACCTGTAGTTGACAATTGATGTCGAATCACTTTACACTAGTATCAGACATCATTTGGGGCTAAAGCGCTGTTAGGTTTTTCATGGATTTATTTCAAAGTCAGGAATCATTAGATTCAGATTTTGTTTTAGATGCTCTACAATTTGTGTTGACTAGTAATTTTTTCACTTTTGACACAAAATTCTTTTTACAGGTATGTGGGACAGCTATGGGGTGGAAATGGCACCCTCCTCGCCAACCTATTTTTGGGCTGGTGGGAGAGGATGTCATCTTCACCCCAGGTGAACCAGTTTGGTGACAGAATCAAGTACTGGGGTCGCTATATTGATGATATTTTGTGCATCTGGTGTGACATAATTAGAGACAGAGGAATTTGTGAACAGATTGTACATCAATGATCTAAATTTATGCTTCACTCACTTGATAGACTCTGAGTCTGTGACTTTTTGGACTTACTTTTGCACCACACCAGGTGCAGGATAGAGACAGAAAATTTTCACAAGACAAATTCTGGCAACACATTGCTTAGGGTTGATAGTGCTCATCCACAACATGTGACAAAGGGAATTCCTAAGGGTCAATTTTTGAGGCTTAGAAGAAATTGTTCTTCTGTTGAATCCTATCTACAGCATGCTGAGATTTAATTAATAGATTCAAGGCCCATGGCTATGAATCAGATATTTTAGAACAGGCAAGACAGTATGCACTAAACCAAAATAGGTCAACTTTATTGAGACCTAAAAATAAGGAAGAACATAATAATGATCGTGTTCATCATGTGATGGAATTTAATAGAGTGACATCTAAAGTCATAGGAGCCCTTAAGAAATATTTGCCCATCTTAAAAGCTGATGGTGACCTGTCAGACACTATTGGCAGCTCGCCTAAAGTTGTTTATCGGAAAGGAGATCAGTTAAGGACAGGATAGTTAAAAATCATTTTGTATCTGGGCTTCCCAGGCCCAAAGTCTACTTCAACCAAACCACTAGGATCTTTCCATGTGGAAATTGTAATGTTTGTATTTATATGAAGCGGGCAACACATTTGTCAGCCCAACAAATGGAAAGGAGCTGTGCCTACATCATTTTGTTACTTGTCGCACCTTATATGTTGTCTATGCTTTATGGTGCGACTGTCCAACCCTATCTGTAGGGATGACTACACACCCTTAAAGGAGTGGATACACAAGCATTTTCTATCCATTTTACATGGATGTTGTGACACTCCAGTAGGGACACACTGGAGTTCACAACATAAACAATCTCTATCATCATTCAGATTTACAGCAATCGATCATGTACCTCACTTCTTAGAGGAGGAAATCGATGTAAGTTCTTATTACAAGAGAAAGTAGACACATTTTCCAGCTAAGTGCCACTTCCTAGACGATTTAATGAGAACTGGAGATCACCTTTCCTCTAAAATTTAAATTTAAATACAATAGCTACATAGGAAGTTCCTAGTCTAAGTTAAATTGTTTCAAGTTGATAGATATATGTCTCCTCGTGGATGTTTATTACTATTATTTTTATTATATGGTTATATTTATCTTTGTCCTCTTTTTCTTCTCTCTTTCTTTCTTTTACAGGTACCTTCCAAAATGAATTTTGTTGTAATCCTCTTGGAATGACTATTCTCTCTACATATGAGAATGATAATACTGGAAGAAACTTTATTCCAGTATTCTGTTACTATTTGTCTGACATTTTGTAATACTAGTAATTGTTGAAGTCCATTCAGCCTGTGTTCTTTTAGCCCATTGAATTTTGGGTTAAAGTTGTTGAAAATGCTTAAAAAATGTTTAATTAACTTTCACTTGTATATTATTATATGAATGAAAATACTGTCACTAAGTGGTAGCATTTAAAGCTGACCACTATGAAACTGACTCCCCGATGAAAAATCCGCAAGGTTTCAAAGTGTTGGGGTCGTAAAACCCTCCTCAATGAAGAATCTGCAGATTTCTAAGCGCTGGGTCATTTAGTTTTTACAGCTTGTCATTTATCTCACAAGTGTTGTGCACTTTAGTTTAATAAATAAGACACGTGCAGATACATCTCTAGTTTACATATTGCTGATTTTCCTTTCCGGGCTGTTTTTGCACACCTCCTGTTTTTGTTTTGCTCCTACTTGTTTAGACTGGTGCAGCATTACAAGCCCAGGGTTGTACACCATGGGTTCTTTTTTCTTCCTAGCATTATGATCAGCCTGCTGTGGTCCCCTCCCAATGTAAAACAATTCCTCCCACCCTCTGCCAAGTATTTCTTCCACATCCCATTGCTTCTTCCATCTCAGTTTTCCAGCACCAGGGTGCCATTGCCCAGTGCTAGGTAGCTATCCCCCACACCACCTGTTTCACTGTGCAACACCAGGGACCCACCCCAGTTCCACCAAACATAACACCGAAAACTAGGGTGCCCAATCCCCAGTGTCAGTACCTGAAATAAAAAAACATCCTCGTAGTCTTTTTCAAATTTTTCTACACCCTGTAAAAAATAAAATTGTCCATTGATGTCTGTTGCTACCACTGGCACACTGCCACTGTACTCCCCATGTCCCTCCCTCCCAGCACCCACCACCCTTTTAATTTTCCAACATGGAGGTGCCTAATCCCGGTGCTGGCTAGTACCACCCACCCTGTCTTTCTTCACTGCGGACAACAGGGAGCCCGATGCTGCTAAACATAACGCCAACACTGTGATGCCCAATCACCAGTGTTGGCACCTGAAATAAAGAAAACTGTCCTTGTAGTCTTTTTTAATTTTATACACCCTGTAAAAGAAAATGTCCATCAATGTCTGTTGCCACTGCTAGCACACTGCTGCCATTATCCTCTCCCCGGACCCTCCCACTCAGCACTCATCACTCACACCCCCCACCCACTACTTTTCTACTGGGGATACAATGCTGTAATCCTCTCTGGACCAGAGATACATCTTCACTCTTCAATGCTGGACCAGGAACTAAGGAAATTAGAGTATACAGTTCAATGTATTTCAGTGGATTTTTAATTTGTCCACATATCTTTGTCATTTCTGTAATTATATACACCCTTGTTCATGAGATGGGTTCATAAGACTATGTTGAAAATTTGGGGTAAACTATATTTAAAAAAGTTATGGGTATATTTTCCCAAATTTTTCAGCATGGCCTTTTTGGGATCACCTCATGAACAAGGCTGGTGAAATTTATGCAAATCCATCCTGAAAAGGGATTTTCGGTCACCATGCACAATCACCATTTAGGCAGGATCAGAAAATTTTGTTCACCTCTTGTTCATGAGGTGGGTTCATAAGAAGGCTATGCTAAAATTTGGGTAAAATATTTGAAAAACTTACGAGCATATATTGAAATTTTCATCGCATGCTCATAACTTTTGTAATTTTCAATATTTTGATCTCCAAATTTTCAGCAAGAGCCATTTTTCACACCACCTCATGAATGTGACAGTTGTCGATTATTCAAATCTTGGCTAAAATGTGTGTTCACACTTGTGGCACAAAATCACCTTTCAGGCAGGATTTATACATTTTCTCTGCCCTTATTCATGAGGTGCAGTCATAAGGAGGCTATGTTGAAGCTTTGGGTTAAAATATATTAAAGACAACAAAGTTATGAGTGTATGTTGAAATTTTTCAACACATACTTTCAACTTTGGTCATTTTATATTTTAACCCCAACATTTCAAGCGTAGCCATTTTTCACACCACATCATGAACAGCTGTCATTGTTCTAATCCTGGCCAAAATGTGTTTTCACACTGTCATAGGATTCATAGGAGGACTACAAGTCATAAGCCAAAGGGCCAGGCGACTTGACCGTAGTGCCTATACCTTCATACCCCACTCTTCCTTGCGCTTTCATATACTTATCTAAGAGCTTCTTAAACTTTTATTTTTATACTGAATGACCAGTGAGCAAAAAATGACCATTTTCACTGGTGACCAGTTACATAAATACAAACCACAAAAACTTTGCAAAGTTAACATACAAATGCAGTGTACAAACAAATAATAAAATCAATTAAAACATGGACATTCAGCTTCAAAAGACAAAAGTTTTTTAAGTGCACTTTTGAAAATCAAAATGTTAGCACAATTTGTAATTATTTTAGGCAAAGCATTATAAAGTTTTACTGCAATAAATTGTATTGAATTCTGTGCTGCTCTTGAAAAAACAGAATATGAAATACACACCTTTTCTGTGACCTAGTTGTAATAGTATTACTCTGCCTAGGAAACAGATCAACAATAGTCAGGTAAATAACCCAAATGTAACTTATGGAAAATTAGATACCTGAAATCTAAATCTATCAAAAATGACATACACCCTGGACAAACTGGTCCATTCTGCTATTCTGTACAACCTCAATGGAAGACTGTTCCATTCTTCCACCACTCTCTGGTTAAACCACTGCGTCCTGTTATTTCCCTTGAATTGTTTACCTTAAGCCTCAGATGGTGTCCTCTGATTGTTTTGTCTGACTCCCTTTTGTTAGGGATAGGCATTTCCATAAGTCCGCACTTTTGAGATGCTTTATACACCAAGCAGCGATCCCCTCAGTCTCCTGTATTTCAATGAGCACATATTCAACTCCTTAATCTCTCCTCATATGTGCCCCCCATACCTTCCACCATCAGTTTGCCCTCCTCTGCAGTCTTCTCCAATCTTCCCACCAATGTTTTCTTGTGTGGAACAACAATTGCACAGTACTCCACATATGGCCTAACTAGAGAACAATACAGGGGCAACAGCACCCATTTGTCCCGACTCTTGATGTTCCTGCCTGTACATCCCATCATTATGTTCTCTTTTAACACCTCCTGCAATGCTTGTCAAACTTCAGGTCACCGTGACATATACTCCCAAATCTTTCTGTTCTTGTCTGCACTTAGTTCAGTGCCATTCAGATAGTATTTGGCTCTTATATTCCCTTTACCAAAGTGCAAAATTTTGCACTTTTCTATATTAAGGAATATCCATTTGCTTGTGCCCAGTTTGCTGCCAAGGAGATTTTTGTTGGAAGTGTTTTGCTTCCATGTTGTTACTAACTAGGGCTCCCATCTTTACTTGTCATCAAATTTACTGAGCCATGCCCTATCACTGCAGTTCATTGATGATACGAAAACATTAAATAGCAATGGACCCAGGACTGATCCCTGAGACACCCACTCATAGCTTCAGCCCAGTCAATAGATGTTCCCTTTCTGAGACACATGCTGCCTATTAATTAGCCATGGTGCTATCCATTTTACAAGCCTGAGGTCAATTTCTATTTCTGTCAATGTATACAATGGTATTCTGCTTGACACTGTGTGAATGCCCTCAAGAAATCCATGTATAGGACTTCCACTGGGACCCCTGGCCCAATGCTTTGCTCACCGGGCTCAAAAGTTACTCAGCCCTGTAAGGCATGACCTGCCCTCCCTGAAGCTGTGCTGGTGAACATCAGTCTGATCTGTGTCTTTCAGAAATTCACTGATGTGCTCCTTTGTTATCCCTTCTAGCATTCTACTAAGATGGGCACAATGCTAACTGGCCTGTAATTGCACATTTGGCCTCTATCCACTTTTATAAATATGGGTATTTCCTCTGCCTTTTCCAGTCATCCACAATTTCCCCAAGTTTGAGAGTCTTGAAATATTTCTACAAGGGGTAGGGCTATGTGCTCAGCTATATTCTTTAAATGTGAGGTGAAGGCTGTCTGGCCCTGGACTTATCTAGATCTAATGCCTTTAATCTTTGTATGATGTCCTTCTCAAATATGCGATTTTACTGACCCGATACACATTTGTGGAGTAATCCCTATCTCTGGCTGTTTCATGCTTATTGTATAAAGTATTTGTTGAGCTCATTTGACCTTATGTCACATTCTGTTATTAGTTGTCCATCTGACTTAAGTGGTAACACTTGCACATTTTCCTTTGTTAATCCCCTGTGTAGCTGAAAAGACCTTTTATTTATTGCAGTTTTGGATACCAAATTAATTTCGAACAGTCTTTTTGTTCTTTTTATTAGTTTTTACATTCCCTTATTTTGGCCCTGTACTTTTCCCATGTTTCTGATGGGTCCCTTAGTTTAACAATGTTATAGGCTCATTTTATGGCTTTTTAATGTTATTAGACAACCAGGCAAGTACCTGCCCTTGTTATTATATTTTTCTAGATGGAATAGAAACATAGACTTTGACGGCAGATAAGGGCCGTTTGGCCCACGTAGTCTGCCCATTGCTTCACCTACAGGATAAGCTGCAGATCCTAGTTAACCAATAGCCTATTTCTTCCTACCTCCCCACAAGAATTGCCTTATGTCTGTCCCATGCATTCTTGAATTCCACCACAGTTTTAGACCCACAACCTCCTCAGGAAGGCTGTTCCATGCATCCACCACCCTCTCTGTAAAAATATTTTCTCACATTGCCCCTGAGCTGTCCCTCCCATCTTCAAATTGTGCCCCTTGTTCTTGCTCATCTCTTTTTCTGAAAGATGCTACCCTCTTGGACTTTGTTGATTCCACTGAGGTACTTAAAGTTTATATCATGTCCCCCTCTCCTTCTTTCCTCAAGGGTATACATATTAAGCTCCTTTAGTCTCTCTCTCCTTGTATTGGCTTCTCTTGCAGACCCTGCACCATTTTAGTTGCTGTCCTCTGGACTGCCTCCATCCTGTCTATGTCCTTGTGGAGATGGGGTCTCCAGAACTGGATGCAGTACTCAGAAGGGGTCTCACCAACTGTCTGTACAGAAGGATAACAACTTTCTGTTTTCTGCTAGGTGTTGCCTCCTATACATCCCAGTATCCCCCAGCCTCCCTACTGCCTCTCATTGCTTGCCAACCTTAAGGTCATCTGATATGATTACCCTTAGGTCCCTTTCCATTTTGTTGTTGTTACTACCCCCCACTGTGTAACCTTCCCTGGAGTTTTGTTTCCCAGGTGCATTGTTTTGCACTTCTTGCATTGAATCCAAGCTGCCATACTTCTGACCATTCCTCCAACCTTGCCAATTCCTTCTCATCCTTTCCATGCCTCCTGTGTATCAACCCTGTTGCAGATCTTTGTGTCATCTGCAAAAGACATACTTTTCCTTCCAGTCCTCTGTAATGTCACTTATAAAGACATTAAAAAGGACTTTGACCCAGTACTGAACCCTGCAGACCCACTAGTAACCCCTTTCTTCAGAGTGGACTCTTTACAATTACCTTCTGTGTCCTGTTGTCCAGCCAATGTTTACCCAGGCTACCATCCTGGGACCCACTCCCAGGCTGGTTAATTTGTTTATTAATCTTTGTGTAGGACTGTGTCAAATGCCTTGCTAAAGTCTAGGTAGGCCATTTGCATAGCCCCTCCTGGTCTACTACTTTGGTCACCCAGTCAAAGAAATCAATTAGATTCATCTGACATGACCTTTCCGCTATGAACCCATGCTGCCTTGGGTCCTGTGACCCACTGACCTCTAGGTACTCAACAATTCTTTCCTTTAGAAGTGATTCCATCACTTTCCTACCACAGAGGTCAAACTGACAGGTCTGTAGTTTCCTGCCTCTGTCTTGCTCCTACTTTTGTGAAGGGAATCACATCCAGCTTCCTCCAGTCCTCGGGTACCACACCATCCTCTCATGATTTGTTAAAAGGGTAGTCAGTGGTCACTAGTTCTCATAATTCTTTTGGAATTCTGGGGTGAATCCCATCAGGCCCCATTGCTTTGTCCACCTTCAGTTTTAGGAGTTCAATCAGAAACCTTTCTTCTGTGAAAGGACTGGATTGAACCCCCTATCCAGAGTGCTTCTGTTAATTGGATTAAGCACCCTCCTCCTCCTCCTCTTTGTGAATACTGAGCAGAAGTATTGCTCAGTATCCTGCTTTTTCTCTGTTCTCTCTCTTCCCACCCACCGTCCATTCTATTCAGCCTCACTATCCTCCCTTTGTCTTTCTGGTGCTCCCTGATGTACCTATAATAGGTTTTATCCCTTCTTAACTGAGTTGGCTATCTTTTCCTCAGTTTGGGCTTTGCTATTCTTGACTTCCCTGCTTCCTTCTTCTGCCTTAACTGGTACAGTTCTCTGTCCTGCCTTCTGTGTTTCCTTATACTTCCTAAATGTTATCTTTTCCCCAACCTTCCCCACCATGTTCATTTATGCAATTGTGCAGAAATTATGTTTTAGCCACTGTTTTATAAATGACACCTGTCATGTTCAGAAGGAGTGGTCAAAAACAACTATGTAGAAAATTTGGTGTCATATATGAAAAATATGAAAAAACAGCTATGTTACGGAGAAATGGTCTAATTGGCCAACATTTACTTATAACTTTATTTTTTGCAGATTTTGGCCCTAATATTCCACATATCCTTGTGTTTACCCCACCTCCTGAATGTGACAGGTATAATTTTTCAAATCCACTTTGAAATGAATTCCTTGAAGATGGTGGGCAAGTTTAAGAATGAATGGGACAAAGTCAGAGGGAAGGTCACCAGTAAGGCACTGGTGGAAGGGGTAATAGCTAGTATGTCCATGAAATTGGATATGTGGGGAGCAGCTGCAGTGTAACAGACTGCTAGCTGCACACTAAACACACTAGATAGACCATCAGGCCTGTATCTGCTAGCCTACTTAGTATGTTCATATAAAACTTCTTCCACCTGTCTTGATCATAATGCCAGGTCATTAAAAGATTGTTGGATATTTGGGGTCAAAATATAGGAGCCCACTGAAAATGAGCTATTGCCAGCTCAGCGTGGTCTATACTGGGTAAATACAATTAAAAATGTGTAAAAGCAGGACCCCACTGAAAATGAAATATTGCATCTCATCTGGTCTATCCTGTAAATATATAGTAAAATGTGTACAAGCAAGACCCAGTACAACAGCAATGCAAGTGGCAAACATTTGACATTGACAAATGCTGGTTTGTATGAAAGTATCTGTTCAGTACAGATAGATGTTTAGGGTTCAAAGCACCATGTCTCTCAAGAACAGTTTTAAATGCCTTCTCTCTGAAAGGTATTTGCTAGTGCCCTTCCTTCCTTCCTGCCCTGGCAATATAAGCAGAAAATAGTATTGATAGGTAGACTGGCTAGGATATTCCTCTTACATAGTAACATAGTATCTGATGGCAGATAGGACCATAGGAAGCCCATCCAGTCTGCCCAAATCCCCACCTATATCAGTGGCCACTGACCCTACCTTGGTCAGTGGCTTTAGTTTCTCCTTTCCATCTCTAGGGTTCCTTATGCCTGTCCCATGCATGTATGGATCCCCTACTGTGGTGGCTCCCACCACCTCCTGGAGAAGGCCATTCCATGAAGAAAAGTTCCTCACATTCCCTTTAGCCTGCTCCTCCAGTCTCATATTGTGCTCCCTTGTTCCTGTATATCACCTGTATTGAAAGATGTTGCCCACTTGCAATTTGCTTATACCCTTTAGATACTTAATGGTTTCTATCATATCCTCATTCCTGCCTCTCTTCCAATGTATACATATTGAGTTTTTTAATCTCTCCTCATATGTCTTCTGGTGTAAGCTCTGCACCATCTTTGTTCCTTTCTCTGAACTACCTCTACCCTGTTTATGTCACTTACAAAAGATCGGCCTCCAAGAACTGTACACATACTCCAGATGAGGCTTCATCAGTGTTTTGTACAGTGGCATCACAACCTCCTTCTTCTGCTCGTGATACCCTTCCTATGCACCCTAACATGCCACTGGCCCTCCCACTGCCTTGGTGCAATGTTTGACCACCTTTAGGTCATCTGAGATGATAATACCTAAATCTCTTTTTTCTCTGGTAACCGTCAGTAACTCTCCTTCCATCCAGTAGCTTTCTGTGAGATTTCTATGCCCCAGTTGCATGATTTTGCATTTCTTTGCATTCATTTTAATTGCCACATCCTGGACCATTCTTCCAGCTTTCTCTGGTCTCACCTCATTTCTCAGCCCCCTCTGGGTGTCCACCCTGTTGCAGATCTTGGGGTCATTTGCAAATAGCAAACCTTCCCCTCAGTCCTTCAGCAATGTCCTTTGATGACATTAAACAGGACTGGCTCCAGGATTGATCCTTGTGGCACCCTTATCAATGGGCTCTAGAAATGTTACATTTATCACTAGAATCAAGAGCTACTGCCTGAATGTTATTGTAGCTGTACTGTACATTGCCTTTTTAAAACTTTGTATGTATAGTATGTATAACTGTTTTATTAAAATTGTTGTAAGTACATATACAGTATATATTTATTGCGTGGTAGAGCAATTAAAACCTACTGCTACTACATGGGTCAAAGTGGTTCTCAGTAAATGAGAATGTAGTAGTGTTTTAGATTGTATCCTAGAAATCAGAATACCAACAGATACCTCCAATTTGACCAGATAGTTGCTGTGGTAGGATAGTAGTCTTATCTGACCATGGATCCTACCAGCTAGGATACCTGGATCTAACCAGGATCCATCACTATCTGGCCCCGGCTCCTAACTATCTGCCCTAGGATCTGTGGATCCTAACTAGGATACCTGGATCCTAACCGAATCCATCACTGTCTGACCTCAGATCCTATCTACCCTAGGATCCGTGGATCCTAACTAGGATACCTGGATCCTAACTGGGATCCATCACTGTCTGACCCGGATCCTATCTACCTAGGATCCGTGGATCCTAACTAGATACCTGGATCCTAACCAGGATCCATCACTGTCTGGCCCTGGATCCCATCTATCTGTCCTAGGATCCGTGGATCCTAACTAAGATATCTGGATCCTAACCAGGATCCATCACTGTCTGGCCCCGGATCCTATCTGCCCCTAGGGTCTGTGGATCCTAACCAGGACACCTAAATCCTAACCAGGATCCATCACTATTCGACCCTGGATCCTGCATTTGTCTTTAGCAGGATATCTGGTAGGATCCAAGTCAGGATACCAGCACTATCTGACAGATAGTGGTAGGATCCACAAAAGCACTATCTGAGCGACACTAGAATGTAGGATTTTCTTGTCCCATTTTATAACATGAAATTAATGCAGGGTACAGTATGTAGGTAAAACTTTATGTTTCAACAGGATAAGACTCTGAGGGTTGAAGTAGGCCCTATTTTCAAAGTCATCCTGATAGTAATTCAAAGTAGTTACATCCTTTAACTGTACAGTATTGAAAACAACAGTCTATAATGAAAATAATGTACGAGCAATAGTGTGTGGCGAGTTTGTTTTTACAAACCTGAGGTGAGTGTTACCACTTAAATCACAAGGCTTGAAGGTCAAATGGTTTATTCGGGTATCACACACCTAGGGTGTGTAAAAACACAAGCTTGACATTTGCCCATACTGTACTTCATTTTACATAATTACCAGTTTGTGCTTCCTCATGTAGGGAGGTTAGAATGGCCTACTGTACACCTCAAAAGGGCTGAGATGGAATGCGAGGTAATCTTCATTACACTTGTACCATGGATTTATTTAGATGTAATCATGCCCACCTAACTCTGTAATTATATATTATAGAGGTGTGATAGCACCTTCTATAGTTCAAGTGAGCAGCAGTTTCCATGTTAAACCTGAATTTATGCACTTTAATAACTTTGTAACCAATCAATGGATTTGCATACAATTTGGTATGTGCTGTCCCATGGGTTAGATCTCTTGATGTGGCAAGTTTCATTGTGGTCAGATGTGCAGATTCTGAGATCTGGATACTGAAAAAGTAAACAAAAACAACTTTGTTTTCATTTGTTTCATCGCCTTGCAGCCAGACGGTGTGGAATTTCTGCATGATTTTTGTAGAGTATACAGAACTTTAGTAGCAGAACAGACAGTAAAAGGTTGGTGCAATAATATTAATCTGTTGCAAAGTTATTAAGTTTTTTAGTTCCTATTATATCCTATGGGAGTTTTCTCAACATTCCAATCTTTAGAATAAATGCCTTTTTTCAAAAAGGATTTGATCTCATGAAAAGGATTGGGTCTCGCAAGAGTATTCCTTTTCACGAGATCACAAATCCTTTTAGTGAGGAAAATTTCTTTGTCCTGAGCCGCCATCTTGTTTTCCTCTTTTTTTATTTTATTTTGAAAACCCACAAAAATGCAGTTCATCAGATACACCCAGGCATGTACCTTGTTCATCAGGACTCCCTTACATGGATTTTTTTAGCAGTTTATGGTAAAGGAACCTTGGAGGATGTATTTCTAGCTTTTATATTCCTTTTTAGTGACTCCTAAGTTATTTTTTCTTGAGGCAGTTCCTTTGTGAGCTGATTCCATTTTCACGAGTCACGAAAAGGAATATAAAAGCTTTAAAACACACCCTATAAGGTTCCTTTTAGTTATTTTTTATATTCCTGGTGTCTGTGGTACCCCACTCTCCAATCACTGTCCCCTGCTGTTTTGTTTATATACATTCCGACACTGGGATGCCCGCCCCTGGTGTTGGATGATCCCTGCCCCACAGCCCCATTGCTTTAATAATGTGCCAACATCAGGAGCCTAATCCCTGTGCTGGAATTTAATCCTCCAGCAGTGTGGGACACTGGGTAGCCCACTCCCAGAGTCCCGAAAAAATCTTTTGTTTGCCGACATTGGGCGCCCAATCCCGTGTTGGCACTAGAACCATCACCCCCAGCACCAGTGAGGGACACTGGATAGCCCACTTCCAGTGTCCCCAGTTTTTCAAGCCACCTCAGTACTATGGGACACTGGGGAGCCCACCTCCAGTATCCCCAAATCTTGCTTAATGTCCCTGTAAAAGAAAACAGTCCCCAATGTTTGTTTTAACTTCTGTGAAAAGAAACTGTTCATCATCGTCCCCACCACCCCTCCCCACCCCAACCCTTCCACTGAGCACCCCACCATCTCTCTACCTTATACTTACCACTGGAGGTCAAGGACTGTCATCTTCTGTGGACTGGGACACGTCTGCAATCTTTAAAGCCAAACTGCAAACTGAGGAACAAAGATAGTGCCATATAATGGCTGTCAATGATGTTTTGAACTTAGGCTCATAACTTTGCCATATTCTTGAATTTTACACCAGATTTTCAACATAGACTTTTTGTGACCCTACCTCATGAACGCTGTCACTGTCATGTCATTAATCAGGCCCAGAAGCTGTTTTTGTGGTCGCTACATGAAATCACCTTTGGAACTGATTAACAAAATGACAGTGCCAGTATTCATGAGGTGGGGTCCCAAAAGCCCTACATTGAACATTTGGTGCAAAAATAAAAAAATGCCCGAGTTACATGCATTTGTTGTTGAAGTTTTCCAATGCATGTGCAAGCAGTAACTTTGGTACTTTTCAATATTTTTCCACCAAATTTTCAACATTGTCATTTTTTCACACAACCCTATGAACAGTATAGCTGTCATTTTTCACATCCTGCCCAAACACATTTTTGCACCTGTGAGTGGAATGGCACATTCATAAGCTAGAAAAATGGGCAGACTGGATGGGTCTTGTGGTCCTCATCTGCCATCAACTTCTATATTCTGTGTTTCATGGTGTGTTGTCTGTGTAAAATCACATTTTGGGACTGAGTGACAAAATGCCAGTGTCAATGTTCATGAGGTGGGGTCCCAAAAGGCCATGCAGAAAATTTGGTGATAAAATTCTTAAACATGCTCCAAATTCGTGTGTCCATTGAATTTATACTAGCATGTGCCATATTGGTACTTTCAATATTTTGCTGCCAAATTTTCAACATACCATTTTTCACACCTCTTTATGAACAGTACAGCCTTCATTTTCACATCTTGCCCAAAATGTGTTTCATTAGCTGTGGAGGCGGAATGGCGCATTCACTGCATGAAATCACCTTTTGGGACCAACTAACGAAATGGTAGTGTTAGTGTTCATGAGGTGGGGTCCTATAATGGCCATGCTGAAAATTTGGCATAAAATTCTAAAATGTCGAGTTATGTGCATCCGCTGAATTTATTCTACGCATGCACATAACTTTGGTACTTTTCAATATTTTGCCACCAAATTTTCAACATAGCTATTTCACACCACCTCATGAACAGTACAGCTGTCATTTTCACATCCTTCCCAAAATGTGTTTTCACACCTGTAGTGCATAATGGCTTTGCAGTTGTGCATAATTACATTTTGCATTGCATTTTACAATTTCTCTGTACCAGGGTACATGAGGTGGAGTAATAAGATTGTTATGCTGACAGTTTGGTTACTGTTGTTTGACACATGGAAGTACAGGGCCCAGAGGCCCTGTATTTCCACACCTACATACATATGCATCTACAGAGGGATTGGAGCACAGGGTCCCACAGTATAATAAAGATACTATTATACTATCTCAAAAAGTAAGGAAATAAATTGCAAAAACTTCATTAATGCATCAGTTAGGGTTAAAGTGACAAAGGTAGGGAATGTGATGATAGGGTTTCCAACCCTAACAACCCACCCCCATTCTGCACAGCAGACGGAGAGGGATCAGGGGTGGCATTGGCATCTTCAGCCTAACACTCACCCCATTCTCCTATGCTGCCTGTCCACTTTATTTTAATGGACCCGGGGGCGTGGGCAGCACTCGGGTGCGCTGGAGACCTGGTGGAGACCGGGAGTTCCACGCAGAACCGACGCTGACGCAGGGGAGGGAGGCTGGCGGACGCCACATTGCACATCCCCGCCTCTGGGGAGAAAATCAGGTGGAAAAAGATGGCGGGCAGGACCACCGATCAATGAAGCCTCCCTGAGAGCCTCACATTGCCGCCGCCACACTGCGAGACCCCAGCCAGTCAGCAGTTCTGGGGTCATGAAGGTGCCCCATAGCCCCATTCGGCAAGCCGGGGTGACCGAGGGTCCTCAGCAGCAATTGACGGCGTAGAGGTCTCCGGGGCCATGACCAGGGCGGATGGCTGCCGTGGTCCTGCCAGAAAAGGCAAAATAAAAAAACAAAAAAACCCCAGCTTATTATAAAGTCAGGGTTCTGCATTTTGTGTTGCTGTATTGTGTGACTGACAGAACAGGATGAACATTGCGTTACAAACCTGTGTACAGATTAAACATCCAGTTAGAGACTGCAGTGGATGGGTTCGGTTTCAAGGTTGTGGACTGCTTGGTTGGTGAGCGTACAGTGTTCATAAATATGAAGCTGCTAGAGAATATGAGCAAATTACAGTAACATTTTCTAGAAGCAGGCCAGGAGAAACACTCATCACATAGTGGTTCTGAAATTTCAGAGGAGGCTGCAGTCCCAGTGACCATACAGTGGTTTATGCAGAGGATTATATTTTGGCAGGCTTGCCACCATTTGACTGATATTAATATCTGTATGTAGCTCCCACTTTCTGTCCCTTATTTATGATTGATTGCTAGTGCCTCTAATTATTGTATTCATTCAAAACAAACTCTCCCAATACTCTAGACACTTTTTTAATGAGAATAATAATTTTTAAGACACAGGCAGTTTGGAAAGTTGGTTCAGGTACTTGCAGATCTCTGAGATACTCTAACACACAGTATTCAGTTTTATTTCATAAAGTGCCTTTTGCATGCTTCATCCAAAACACACAATGAAATGAAAATGGAATACACAAAAGAACTGACATAGATCCTTCATTTAATTAATTAGCATTTAAAGATATGAATGTATCAGTAAACGTTTTTATGGTTTGTATAAATTGTACATTATTTCTAACTTTAAATGTTGGTTTACTTTATATATTGCTCCTGTTTTCTAATCCCTCAGCTGGCTCAGTTAATATAGTATAGCTTAAAATAATGTATATAAATATTGCTGTTTTGAGCAGGTTCCTTTTCCAAAGCATCAGTTGACGTGTAACATGTCAGGCCGGATCAGCTGTTTGTTGTGGGCCTCTCCTTTTGTCCTGCCTGCACTTTGCACAGTGTGAAGCCTTTCCTTGAACAAAGGACTTTTTGCAAAGTTTGAAATGCTGTCTTGGGGTCATGAGTTTTCAATGTGGTGTGTGCCCTGACTTCTGACTCTATCATTAAAATGGAAAGAAATAAAGTTTATCTTTATTGTTTTGTAATTATTTACTAGGAAAGGCCCACTGAGCTGTGGCAGCTCTTTCTAGGTGTGTCCTTGGGGTGGGTTACATGGGCCTTTTGTACCAACAGGGTGACTGTTGTCCAGGACACTGGAAAAATCCACTACTATTGTGATAAGTGCTATAGAACCCTTGACTTTTCGTGGACAGCTACGGGGATGGCCAGAAGGGATGATTTAATACAGGGTAACAGCAATAACACCATAGTAGGTCTTTACAACATAATAACTGGACCGGGTAATAAAACTGAGATCTGAGTATTACCGAGGAAACTCAGAACACTATCACTATCGATGTAATCACTATTATATTGAAAACTAAGTCTTTTTTAAAATGGCCTGAAATCTGTCTCATTGGAACTGTTTCTCACAGATGCACTGCAGCATTGCTGGATGTCTCTGATTGGCTGCTGTGTGTTGGAGTGGGAGGACAGACTGGGTTTCTGACTGTCTGTTTGCTACATATAACACACAGCAGCTAATCAAATCTGAAGCCACTGTCTCATTATTGTGCTTTGCCAATCAGAATGCAGTGCCAGTGTCCCGTCATTCAGTCTACTCTCCTGTTAGCACAGAATAACAGGACAGTAACTTTGTATTCTGATTGGCTAAGAGGGCCTTTTCCAGTGTAACGTTAAATGTTTCCTGCCTAAACCCTGTGTGTTGAGCTCCTTTCATGTAATGGCACTGCCAACTCAACACCCCATTTTCTTACCTTGATGTAAATAAGACTGTTGTTTGTGGTTTATCTTTCCAACAAAGAGGCAATTTACAAAAGCTTACAAGAGACTGCGAAAGGCTAATGAGAGAATATTAAGAAAGAGAAAAATTTAGCCAGCAATGTAAGGACAACTAACAATTTTACAACCACGTAAATTCCATGAAGCAAACCGAAAAGATCACTACCCCTCCCCAATAGTAAAAGAGATGATCAAAAGTCATCAAAAAGTCAGGCTGTGTTAGATACCCTTTAGGACTGCCTCCTCACCCAGATGGTTAGCACTCAGACCAGGCTGAAGCCATCCTCAATGTGGTACTCACAAACTCAGAGGTGGTTGAAGATGTCAAAGTTGGGGAACCACTGGCAACAGCTACCACAACTCTGGTTTGTGTTGCCACCAGGAGATGTAAAATCTCAGTCCAAGGTGGAAGTCTTGAGCTTCAGAAGCCAACTTCAAAAATGAAATCAATAATCAAAAACAACCTGATGGGGGTTCGTGAAAGGGCGAATGTAGAGGCAATCTGAGAGCAGGTTAAGCAGGCAATCCTAGAGGCCACGAAGCTCTGCATTAGATCAGTGTCAAAAGAAGAAACAAAAAGATCAATTTGGTTCACAGAACAGGTCAAGTTAGCTATCAGAGCCAAAAGGGCAGCCCTCCACAAATATAACAAGCATTTGTCAATGGCGAATGTTTGCCTGCTGGTATTAGCACTGGAAGTGCATGAGTTAGACAGATGCAGAATAGGAATGGCAGTGAAGTACTGAAGTGACACCAACCCCACCTCCACTCTGCAGAGATGGAAAGGCATGTCAGTCTGTACAGGGTGGGCGTTATGGTTAGAAACCCTAACGCCCCAGACGCTTGTTGGTACTTGCACTACAGCTTTTCCATATGGACTTTTGCGACCCCCACCTCATGAAAGCATTTGGGACCCTGCTCATGAACAGTGGCACTGTGATTTTGTTACTCTGTCCCAATCATTGATTTCCCACAGCGACTGCGCCATTCTGCGCCAGATGTACAAAACACAGTTTGAGCAGGATGTAAAAATGTCAGCTGTACCATTCATAGGAAGGTGTGAAGAGATGGCAATGTTGAAAATGTGGAGTGATAATATCACAAATTCTCAAAATTCACAGTGTGTGTGGAAACTGCGCAATGCACACTCGTAACATAGTCATTTATGGAATTTTGTCACCAAATTTTCAACATAGGCATTTGGGACCTCCACTCATGAACAGTGTCACTGTGATTTTCTTAATCTGCCCGAACATTGTTTCCCACAGGCTGCATGCATTGTGTGTGCTGGATGTGAAAACACATTTGGCCAGGATATGAAAAATGACAGTTGTACTGTTCATAAGGAGGTGTGAAAAAATGTCAATGTTGAAATGTGGAGTGATAGTATTACAAATTCGTGAAGCTGCGAGTGTGCATGCGAAACTGCGCAATGCACGCTCGCGTAATACAGTCATTTTTGGAATTTGTTCACCAGATGTGCAACATAGCCTTTTGGGAGGCCACCTCATGAACAGTGACACTGTCATTTCATATTGGTCCTGAAAGGTGATTCTCGCGCAGTGACCACGAAATCACCTTCGAACCGAATAACCACATGACAGTGACTGAATTCATGAGGTGGGGTCCAAGAACTCATGTTGAAAATTCAGTGCCCAAATTAGCAAAATGGCTTAGATATTCACCTAAGTGGAAAAACCCATTTATGCCATTATACAACTTACCAGCATTTCTTCAGTTCGCAGTCGGCTTTGAAGAGTGCAGACATGTTCCTGCTCCCCCAAAGATCATCGCATGGGGCTCTAGAAACAAGTATGGGGTGAGGGGTGTGGGGAGGTGGGTGCACAGAGGGTGGGTGCAGGTTGGGAGGGGCACCGGAGACAATTTCGTGAGACAGTTTTTTTTTATAGGGACAACTGGCACACTGGAGTGGGCCCCAATGTGCCACCTGGTTGTTTGTTGTTTGTTGGGGTGCCTGGAGCCGACAGGGATTGGGCACCCGTCCAGCACATAAAAGGTGTCTGTCTTTGAGGGGGGTGCATGAGCCAAGGGGTTTGGGCACCCCCCTCAGCACACTACCAATGGGTGGGACATTATGCTGACAGGATTGGGCTCCCCATTGGCAAATGAACTGGGGAGGGCATGCTGATAGGGGATTGGGTACCCTGATGTCAGCTTTCATGGGGACTGTGAAAAGAAAGTTATGTTTTATCTGATTACAAGAGGCAAAGCAAGGCATTTGTTTTAATGTCATAGATGTGAAGGATGGCCAGAGTGAAGGGGGATGTAAATATGCTAACTACAGAAGTAGAGGAGTGCCAGAGAAAAGAGTGACATAAATATGTTAAATAGCAACACGTTATGAATGCTGATTGTGGTGGAACTTTTCTTTCAAGTGAAGACCACTGTTGCTAAACTGCTGTCATAGACAGTCGCCCATCCATTAGTGCATAAGGGATGTGCCTGCTACACTGAGGACTGCATTGGGCAGGACAGTCACACACCTCCAAAAGTTGTAACTGTCCCAACATGTTCTTGCGCATGCATGCAAGCAAACATAAATAGGACCAGAAAGACAGAGACTGGGATATCTACATTCAGAAAGTAAGGAAGCCAAGAAGGCTGTAAGACTAACAAAGTCAGCAACTGAACTACAGATCGCTACAGATATCAAATCTGGCAACAAGCAATTATTTCGATACATCTGGTATAAAAGGCAGAAAGGAGGTGGGTAGACAAACTTAAAGAAGGAATCAGAATCATCAAGCACGCTGGGCAAAAGCCACTGTCCTCAATAACTTCTTCTGCTCAGTGTTCACTAAAGAGCACAGCAGATGACTGCCTGAAAGTGGCATTACAGTCATCGATATAGGGAACCCCTGGATGGAAACTTCAAAACTCACCACAGACAGAATCAAAGAGGCACTCATGCATCTTAAGACTGGCAAAGCACCAGGGCCGTATGGGTTGTATCCTAGGATACTAAGGAACTTGGAGGAGCTGGTGGACCCCTTGGCACATTTGTTCAACTGCTCACTTCTGACTGGAGTAGTGCTGGAAGACTGGAAAGAGCAGAGGTGGTGCCTCTCCACAAGGGGAGCAGAGAGGCTGACAACAACATGCTAGTCAGCCTCACTTATCTACTGTTAATGGGGAAGTAATGGAAACCTTAGTTAAGCACGTATGTGAATACCTAGAAAAGTACAATCTCGAGGATTTCAGACAACATGGGTTTGTGGCAGGCAGGTCATGCCAGACAAACCTTACTGCATTTTTAACTGAGTAACAAGAGAATTGGACAAGGGGCACCTAGTGGCTCTCCTCTACTTTGATTTCAGCAAGACTTTTGACTCAGTGTCACACAATCACCTGCTGAAAAATTAGAAGACCTGGGCACTGCTGAAGACATTGCCTGGTAGGTAAGAACTGGCTTGGAGATAGAAGGCAGAGGGTGGTAGTCAATGGGGTGAGGTCAAGTGAGGTAAAGTCACTTGTGGAGTACCCCAGGGCCTTGGTCCTGGTCCTGTTTAATGTGTTTATCAGTGACATACTGTGGGAATAGGCATTCTGGGTAAGCTGGAACTCTTCACAGACAACACAACACTGGTGGTAGGTTCGACAGTGTGGAGGTGATTAGGGAACTTCAGAAGGACTTACAAAGGCCAGAAAGTTGGTCCAACATCTAGCAGCTGAAGTTCAAGACTAAAAATGCAAGGTGCTGCGTCTGGGTAAAGAAACCTCTTGTCAGAATACTGGCTCAACAGGGCCAAACTCAGCACTTTGCAGGAAGAAAGGACCTTGGGACCATCATATGTGACACCCTTACAATTGGAGCCAGTGCAACAGCATCAGCAAGCAGAATGCTGGGATGCACAGGAAGGGTTTCAATAGCAGGAACAGGAGGTGATCCTCCTACTGTATAGGTCCCTGGTGAGGTCCCACCTGGTGTATTGCTTGCAGTTTTGGAGTCCATACCTAAAAAAGGATAGGGATAGGCTGGAGATTGTGCAAGAAAGAGTGACTAAGATGACACAGGGGCTCCAAAGACTCTCGTATGAGGAACACCTGATAGGACTAAACTAAACTTGTTTTGCTGGAGACAAGAAGGGAGAGGGGCCATGATTGAGATGTTCAAGTTTTTGAAAGGCATAAATAGGGTGCCATAAACAAAACTTTTACAGAGGGTCACTAACTTGACCACCAGAGGCACAAATGAAAGCGCTGTGCGGTGGGAGCTTCAGAAGAGATCTGAGAAAAGGTTACTTCATGGAAAAGTGGGTGGAGCCCTGGAACAATCTGCCGGCAGAGGTAGTAAATTCAAGGACTATATCTGCTGTCAAGCGGGTTGGATAGAACAAGGATCCAAGTGGACGGTGGGACAAGAAAAGGATAACATCCGGTGAGGGGGCTAGATCCTGGGATCTGCAATAGGTCTTGAAACTCTTGGGCAGACTAGATAGACCCACGGTCTCCTTCTGCCAACATTTTCTATTTTTCTGTGTTTCTCTTAAAATGACTCAGAGCTAGCATCAGAATTTAACAACTATTTCTGTTCCATATAGCCAAATAAAGGCTGTCAGACAGCAGAACCAAAACCAGGTAATGTAAAGCTGGTTATTAAAGTACACCATACAGAAACCTTAAGTAGGGTCAGTAAACCAAAGATCAATAAAGCTGCAGGTCCAGATGATATGCATCCAAGAATCTTTTTACGTTAAATTTTATTGAAAGTTTCAGAATAACATGCACAAACAGACATAATACACCATGGCCATGCTACTTATGATTTCCACAATTCATTCTAATGCAATGGCAATAAAAGGTTCGTAATATAGCATGGTTCCTGTCTTCCTAGCTCTAGCTATGACATGGTTGTACAGCCCACAGCTAATAAGTAGGGACATTTTTAGGTGTAGTGGGTGAGTCCAAGTTCAATGGGTACTTGCTGGCTAGTCACTAAGTACCTTAGGGGTAATCCTAGTTGTACACCCCACAACCATAGGGCTGGACACGATGATTTCAGAGGGACCTGTTCACATTTGAACATTAGGCAAGCTAACTGCCATGCTAAGTCATTCTTATCAACTGTGAGTGGGTTCAGGACTAACTAACACAACATAGAACAGTAACAGAACTTGGCAAATCAACTCATTTGCTTCAATATTTCAGTTGGTCACCATAGTTGGCCTCAAATAGTGTGAAGAATTTTCAACCTGGGAATTCATTACTCTAACTGTACTTGTGCAATGTTTAAATTGTTGTTGGCCAAGAGAGGTGGGGGAGATTTCAGTCAAGTGTTAGAGCTAGAGGGAAGTATGAATCAAGCTACAGGCTATTGTCTGATCACTTTGTTACTCCTCATCATCCTGAATGGTTATGAGGGTTTCAAGGGGCCCATATTTTCTCAGGTTTTCTTGCTGTGTGTTCCTTAAGTTGTGGGCCAATCTTTCTAGCCTGAGGCATTCAATAGCATCTGACAGCCATCTCTGCATATGTCTGGGGTTGTTCATCCAGCCAGAGGTTTAAGATTTGCCTTTTGCCATATTGGCTATGACAGCCATGGTGTGCTGTCTGGATGAGGCTACCTGATTGTTACTCATGTTGCCCACTATGCAAATGTCTGGTTCAAGTGGGAAGACAGACCAAGTTGAGTTAAGCTTAGATCTGATTTCAGACCAAAAGGTTTGGATTAATGGGCAGTCCCACAGGAGGATGCTGAAGAAACACTTCAGGAGGTTGTATTTATAACTATTGGGATAGAACACACCTGTGAAGTTTTTAGGGTGAAGTAAAGGTTGCCTGGGATCTTGAATTGTTGTATTTTTAGGTCCACTAAGGAGGTAGCTCTTTAGAGAGGTGCCGATTTTGGACCGGTCCCAAGAGTCAGTGTTTTGCCCCATTTCTCTGGCCCACCAAGCTTTCATTTCATCTCCTGCACCATGGATTTACCCTGCTAGTGTGGCATACCAGTGGGAAATGGAGACTCTACCCCTTAGGGGACTTTGAGTGTGAGTTCCCATGCTGAGCAAGACTTTGTAGGTATTTGTCCTTTCCAGTGGGCGCTCAGGGAGTGCTGAATCTGGAGGCACAGATACGTGGCTCCTGGTGGTAGATTATGATTCAACTGGAGAGTTTCAAAGGGTATGCAGTCATGGCTTGTTGGATGTCCTGCATGGTTCTTAGTCCATTTCTATTCTAGACTGGGTAGGTTATTTTGAACCATTAATCAGCAAATTACAATTTCAGTGGATGGGCTGATCTAGTGTATGGCTAATGAAGGCTATGGATCTTTTCAAGACTGTTAAAAGGGTTTTGTGAGTCAGACCTAATTGGATTTTGGTTAGAGCTGTCAGGGCCTGGCCAAAGGGAGGGATGATGTGTCACTGCCTTTGTACAACAAAGTTGCTGCTCAATGGCCAGCCATTCGGAGTGTATTTCCCTGAGTTTAAATGTGCATTTGCATTTCTTCAGAGGCCAGCATGGGTTAATTGGGATGCTTAGTGGCATAGCTGAATATCTGGCAGTTTGAGTCTTCCTTTATTCTATAACCTTGCCAGCCTTTTGAGAGCACACCTGGGGCGTTTATATGCCCATATGAAATCACTGATTAAACATTGCATGTTTTGATCTAGGAGTTTGGTATGGTGGTGTGTTGTGTGGACATTGTGAAGACTGCCTGGGGAGCATGTTCATTTTGATAACCATAATCGCTGGTCCATTGAGAGGTGCATGTTATGCCATGTGAGCAGGTCAGCCTGTAGAGCGGTGGAGCTCCTTGGTGTTCAAGTCGACCATGTCTTTTGATTTTGAACAGACCTTCACCCCAAATAATGCATTGCTTCTTCTGCCACACCATGCCAAATTGCATGATCGCAGTGTTCATCCTGTTATTCATTGGCAGGATTTCGGACTTGTGTGAGTTAAGTTTATATCCTGATATTGTGTTGTATTGTTTAAGGACTTCCAGGAGCAGGGGTAGGAATGTGGCTGGATGGGTGAGAGACGGCAGCACATCATTGGCATAAGCAATATATTTTGCTCCAGGCTGACTATCAGAATCCTTTGATCTGAGCAGTCCCTTTAATTTTGAGGATCAGAGGTCTCAGGCAAGGTTGAAGAGGGAGGGATGGGAAACCCCGCCTCTTTCTCTGTTCAGGGTGAGTTCATCGGAGATGAGTCCATTGGTGCACATGGAGGTGGTGGATGCTATGTATAGAAGTTTCACCATTGTTGTGTAGACAATGCTGTACCTCCCATTGTCCAGAAGAGGTAGGGCCATTCCACCTAGTCAAAAGCTTTCTCGCATCCAAAGTAACAAGGGCAGCTGGGTATTCTAGGTTTTCAGCTGCATTGCAGATGTAGTATATGTAACTTTCTGGGTGTTATTGGAGATTTGCTGACCTAGCATGAAACCTGACATGAAACCTGTTTGGGACAAACTTATTATGGTGGGCAGGACCTTAGAATTTGAATTTGATGGCAGATAAGGATCGCTTGGCCCACCCAGTCTGCCTATTTCCTACCTAATGGATACGCTGCAGATCCTAGTTAACCAGCATCCTACTTATTTCTACCCCACCCCTAGAATTGCCTTATGACTGTCCCATGCATGCTTGAATTCAACCACTGTTTTTGACTCCACAACCTCCTCCAGAAGGCCGTTTCATGCATCCACAACCCTCTCTGTGAAAAATACTTCCTTACATTACCTCTGAGCCACCCCCATCTTCAAATTGTGCCCTCTTGTTCTTGCACACCTCTTTTTGAAAGATGCTACCCTCTTGGACTTTGTTGATTCCTTGAGGTTACAATGGCCTTCACTAAGACCTTCATATTGATGTTAAGGTGGGTTATCTTGAGCAGTCTCATACATACAGTAAACATATTTAATCCAGTTCCAGACCAGGTAGTTCAGCCATATATAGCCCCATTCACAAAGCCCAAGAAGGGAATGTACTGTCTTGTTACAGTGGGCCATCCTACACCTCCTAAGGGTCCGATTCAGGTATACACCTGCATGATTTGCACAGGCCAGGAATCTTAACATATACTCTATCCCAGCTAAAACATGTACACGTTCCCAAGTTTGTCCCTCCCCAATCATGGTACAAAATCTTGGTGATGATTTAACTAGTATAGGGTCCATTTCCTCCATTGGTTATCATAGCTATTTACTCGATGATTTATTTTAGCTGAGACTCTTTCCAAATTGTATATTTCATAGGTTAAGAGTTTCAGCAGTTCTTTAGTCGGGACCTAGAGGTACCCAAAAGTCTATTGTAACACAGAAACATAGACTTTGATGACAGATAAGGACCTCTTGGCCCACCTAGTCTGCCCATTTCTACCTAGAGGATAAGCTGCAGATCCTAGTTAACCAACAGCCTATTTCTTCCTACCCCCCACCAAAAATTGCCTTATGTCTGTCCCATGCATTCTTGAATTCTCCCACAGTTTTAGACCCCACAACCTCCTCAGAAAGGCTGTTCCATGCATCCACCACCTCTCTGTGAAAAAATACTTCCTCACATTGCCCCTGAGCTCCCCTCTATCTTCAAATTGTGTCCCCTTGTTCTTGCACATCTCTTTTCTGAAAGATGCTACCCTCTTGGACTTTGTTGATTCCACTGAGGTACAGTACTTAAATGTTTCTATCATGTCCCCCCTCTCCCTCCTTTCCTCCAGGGTATACATATTAAGCTCCTTTGGTCTCTCCTCATATGGCTTCTCTTGCAGACCCTGCACCAATTTAGTTGCCCTCCTCTGCACTGCCTCCATCCTGTCTACGCCTTGCAGAGATGGGGTCTCCAGAACTGGATGCAGTACTCCAGATGGGGCCTCACCAACTGTCTGTACAGGGATAACTACTTCCTGTTTTCTGCTGGTGATACCTCTCCCTATACATCCCAGTATCCCCAGCCCTCCCTACTGCCTTCTCACATTGCTTGCCAACCTTAAGGTCATCTGATATGATTACCCCAGGTCTCTTTCCATTTTATTGTTGTTACTACCTCCCCCCCATTGTGTAATCATCTCCTGGGTTTTGTTTCCCAGGTGCATTACTTTGCATTTCTTTGTATTGAATCTAAGCTGCCATACTTCTGACCATTCCTCCAACCTTGCCAAGTCCCTTCTCATCCTTTCCATGCCTCCTTTGTATCAACCTGTTGGTAATTAACAACATAGAAACATAGAATTTGACGGCAGATAAGGACTGCTTGACCCACCTAGTCTGCCCATTTTCCTACATAACAGATAAGCTGCAGATCCTAGTTAACCAATAGCTTACCAATTCTCCAATTCTCTAACCCCCCACTAGGACTGCCTTATGTCTATCCCATACATTCTTGAATTCCCCACTGTTCTTGACTCCACGACCTCCTCAGGAGGCTGTTCCATACATCCACAACCCTCTCTGAAAAAATACTTCCTTACATTACCTCTGAGCCATCCCTCTATCTTCAAATTGTGCCCCCTTGTTCTTGCACATCTCTTTTTCTGAAAGATACTACCTCTTGGACTTTGTTGATTCCTTGAGGTACTTGAAAGTTTCTATCATGTCCCTCTCCCTTATTTCCTCAAGGGTATACATATTAAGCTCCTTTAGTCTTTCTTCAGATGTCTTCTAGTGCAGACCCTGCACCATTTTGTTGCCCTCTCTGGACAGCCTCCACTCTGTCTATGTATTTGAGGAGATGGGCTCAGAACTCACACAGTACTCCAGATGGGGTCTCATCAACTGTCTGAACAGAGGTATAACAACTTCCTGTTTTCTACTATCGATGCCTCTCCCTATGCATCCCAGTATTCCCCAGCCTTCCTTACTGCCTTCCCACATTGCTTGCCCACTTTTAGGTCATCTGATATAATTACCCCAGGTCCCTTTCCATTTTACTGTTGTCAGTATCTCATTCCCATTGTGTACTCTTCCCTGGGTTTTATTTCCCAGGTGCATTACCTTGCACTTCTTTGCATTGAATCTGAGCTGCCATACATTTGACCATTTCTCCAACCTTGCCAAGTCCTTCTCATCCTTTCCATTCCATCTTGTATAGCAACCCTGTTGCAGATCTTTGTGTCATCTGCAAAGAGACATACTTTTCCTTCCAGTTCCTCTGCAATGTCACTTATAAAGACATTAAAAGGACCGGTCCCAGTACTGAACCCTGTGGTGCCCTGCTAGTAACCCTCCTTTCTTCACTGTGGACTCCATTTACTACTACTTTTGCGTCCTGTTGTCTAGCCAATTTTTATCCAAGCTACCACCTTGGGACCCACCCAAGGCTGGTTAACTTATGTATATTAATCTTTTGTGCGGGACTGTATCAAATGCCTTGCTAAAATCTAGGTAGGCCATGTCCACAGCCCTCCCTGGACTACTATTTTGGTCACCCAGTCAAAGAAATCTATTAGATTCATCTGACATGACCTTCCCATCGTGAATCCATGCTGCCTAGGGTCCTCTGCCCCACTGGCCTCTAGGTACTCAACAGTTCTTTCCTTCAAAGTGATTCCATCATTTTCCTACCACTGAGGTTAAACTAACTGGTCTGTAGTTTTCTGCCTCTGTTCTGCTGCCACTTTTGTGAAGAGGAATTGCATCCACCCTCCTCCAGTCCTCAGGTACCACCCCATCCTCCCATGATTTGTTAAAGAGAGTAGTCAGAGGTGTCACTAGTTCTACCCTTAGTTCTTTTAGAATTATTGGGTGAATCCATCAGGCCCCATTGCTTTTCCACCTTCAATTTTATTAGTTCTTTCAGACCCTTTCTTCTGTAAATGGACTGGTATCGACCCCGCCTTCAGAGTGCTTCTCTTGTTTGGTTTAGGTACCTCCCTCCTCTTCCTTTGTGAATATTGAGCATAAATATTCGTTCAGTATCCCTGCTTTTTCACTGTCACCCTCTACCACATTCCCTCCCTTTATTAAGCCTCAGTATCCCTCCTTTGGTCTTTCTTCACTCCTAATGTACCTATAAAAGGTCTTATCCCCTTCTTATCAGAGTTGTCTATCCTTTCCTCAGTTTGGGCCTTTGCTATTCTGACTGCCTTCCCAGACTCTTTCTGCTTTACCTGTAACTGATAAAGTTCTCTGTTCTGCTCCTTCTGTGTTTCCTCATCTTTTTGAATAAGAAATAAAGTGAAATACACCATGCTGATTCATTGAAAGGCAGCAGCTGATCAAAACCAGCGGGTATTAATCCGCAGTAATGCCTGCTGCTGCTATCCCTCACATCCACCACAGCACAATGTTGCATACAGTAATCCCTGGTATTGCAGTACTAACTTCCAACCAGTAACACAATGCACTTTGAGACTAGCAGACTCTGAAGTGCAGCCCACTATTGCAGTACTGAAATAAGCCACAGAAATTTGACTATAGCAGAGCACTGTTCATTTCTCAACCACCTGCACCTCCGAACTGCACCTTGCTATGAGAATAGCGCATGTCAGCAAGATTCTGTAGTTGGCCATAAACTATTTCCCAAAGTGATACCAGCGGGGAAAATCGGTCAATAGTGATCGAGCTGCAGTCTGTTCTGTACAAGCGAGCAGCATATCTATTCTGAAAGCACCTGATCCTAGCAGGGTTTAAAAGTCATCAGTAAGGTATGCAAATTAGATACTATGTCATCCAAGCATTCATGAGAAAAATTCTACAAGCACGATTAGTGAGGAAATTTAAAAATATTGCACATATGCTTTTGTCAAGAAAATATAGTAGTGCAGTAATCATCCTGCCCTTTCAATTAGGCATTTATTAATGTTGATAAAAAGAAATACCACTGCATTAATAAATATGGTTGTAATGAAATCAGAGTGTCTAATTTTTTTGTGATACAATCCATATATTCTATACAGGTGCATGTTTATATATAATGTTTTTCACAATATAACCCTACACTTCTTACCTCAACATTGCCCATGTTACAAGAGCATTAATCCCTCAGAGTCAGGCTCTACTACGGATTAATGCCTGTCTGAACAGAGGTATAACAACTTCCTGTTTTCTACTATCGATGCCTCTCCCTATGCATCCCAGTATTCCCCAGCCTTCCTTGCCTTCCCACATTGCTTGCCCACCTTAGGTCATCTGATATAATTACCCCAGGTCCCTTTCCATTTTACTGTTGTCAGTATCTCACTCCCCACCAACCAGGCATTAATCCCTAGTAGAGCCCTCCTCTGTCAGGTATTAATGCTTATGTAACAACTCTTTTAGCTGCTAAGATCAGAAGTGTTGGCAAATAATAGAGATGCTTATCAATTTTGAAACCAGCAGGTGGCACTGCTGTTAGAATAAAAGTGGAGGTAAACAATTCTAGATGTTCAAATATATTGCTTAATACTATCAGAATATCCTGCCAGTAGTCAGATAAGTATGGGCAAGACCATATAATGTGTTTCTGTCTGGCCCCAGACTGCCTACACACCCTTCAACAATTCCATATTCCCGACCCTAAACTTTGCTGTTATCTCTGGGGTTCTAAAGAATCTAGTCCTAATTTCCATGCATACTCCCTCCAATAAATATTAGAGCAGATCCTAGAGTATGCCAAGGTGGACTTGCCCATAATTCTTCATTGAGTTCTACACCCAATTCCCTTGCCCAGCGTATCCTGATATATGCCGGGAGCGCATATTATATACTCTTAGGGCTTGATACAAATTGCTGATAATATGTTCCAGTACATTCCCCTTAGATGGTCAATAATCATCTGCACTAATTTAGTGGGCTTTCAGCTACCCTGATAAGTCCTCCTCAAATGGGAGAAGTCTGTTTCTCAGAACCATGTATGAAGGGTATTGACTTGTAGGGATTTTATAATTAGCTTGGAGATAGGAAAAGAGTAATTGCCCATAGGTCCCACTATCTGGAAGGTATAGTACATGTGTTATAGAGTCCACTGAGGAAATGGGAAAACTGAAAGGCAGTGTCTCTCAGAGAAAGAGAGGAGATAGTGCCACATTTGTAGCCATTGCTTGAAAAATTCCACCGTGAAGGCCTGGAATTGCATCAATTGGAGGCATTTAGGGATTTCCTAGAATAAAGGAGGAAAATCCTTCAGGCTATTCAGAGTTACCTCTATATCCTTCAGTGTGCTTTATATTGGGAGGCAGTGTGCAACAGAGCTGCTGCAGATTTGCGTCATTCTGCTATCGTCTCAGATTTGGAAGATTAAGCTCCCTCCGGCTCTAGAGAGTTATAATAGGAGTATTTGACACAAGGTGTGCTTCCCCCAGATAAACCAGGAAATCAATTTGTCCCATGCCTGAAAATAAGTATTTGTGGGGAAAATTGGAATGGTTTGTGAAAAAAAGAGTATGCGTGGCAGTATATTTTGCTGTATAGTTTCAGCTCGGCTGAGTATCCCCATGGGCATCCTGGCCCACCTGGCGAGGTCCATCGTGATCTGTTGTGTAAGTGGTTCAAGGTTCACTAACTCAAGATGTAATATCGTAGATGGTATCTTAATGCCTAGATATCTCATCTCAACCCTGCTCCAGCGGAATTGTAAATGAACAGTTAAGTACTTCTGTTTTAGTGCTGTTTATTTTATAACCAGCTAACCCTCTGAACACCTCAAGCTGCTCCCAGACTGCCGGAACAGATGTTTCAGGTGATGTAAGCATCAAGAGAATATCATCAGCAAAAGCGTCATTTTATGGAACCTCCCACCTAATGAGGTCCCCTCAATGCCCACCTGAGCTCATATATTAGCAACCAAAGGCTCCAAGTATAGAACAAATAACAAAGGGACAATGGGCATCCTTGCCGGGTGCCTCTTGTTAAAGGAAAGGCGGGGCAAGTGCCATCTAATTTAAAATATGCTACAGGGATTGATACATTTCTTTGATTTGAGAAATAAATTTATCCAGAAAAGCAAAGCGCCCTAGGGTGGCCCACAGAAAGGGCTATGAGACCTATCAAATGCCTTCTCGGCATCTAGGCTTCCAAGGTGGGGGAGACTGTAACAGGTTTGCCTGTTATATCTGGGAAGCAAAGATGGAATCATGCTCCAGCCAGATAAGGAGTAGATCCAGAGCATCTTGAGACCCGGGCCCTTGTGGACCAGTCTGACCCAAACTAAAACAGGGTAAATAGAGGAGAAAACATAAGAAAAGGAGAGGAAGCATAATGATCCAAAGAGGTTCCCAGTGTAAGTCCGAGAGGTGTGCCATATCTATTCGCTCCCCTAAACATAAATAGTTTTCTAATAAGTGCAAAACCCAGATGAGCCATTAAAGAGAAAAATAAACTACCTTCGGATGTATTCATATATAGCAACTAAAATAATAAATTCTAGTCCCAGACATCTGAGTCCCAAAGTTTTCAGAGACCTTAAATCTTTGTAAATGTTTTAAATGGATAAGCAGTATATTGCTTAATCATGCACTATCTGGTGTCCCTGGGTCTCTGTGACTCCCATTTCATTGTATCACCAGTCTATCAAGTTGGATATCTGGAGATAAATCCCTGTCCCACAGCCCACTGCCAACAAGGTGGTGGCAGCCAATAAAATAAGGCCCAAAGTGTCACTCTACTATTTACCAAGTTGGATAGTGCGGTTCCATAAAACTCCAGATAGTGTGATAAAGGTTTTACACAAGCGAAGGAGGCTAGGCTCTTGAGCTTAACTCCAACAAGTGACCATATACAACCCAGATAAATAGAGGGTATTAGTGATTCATAGCTATTGGTCTACACTACAGTCAGGCTCACATTTAGGGCCCAGGCTGGGAAAAACCCATGCCTAACCACCTTCATCCCCAATCTCTGTACTCCCATCCCTTACCTGAATTACCTAGAAGCAGGCATTAAATGTTTATCCAGCAGCTTCAAGTGTCTCTGGCATTGTTGTCCACATGACAGAATTCAGCCAGGCATTGCTTGGTCAGAAGTAGCACTCCTGGTGTCATCTCACTTGCGCTGTTTAGTATCTGTTGTCTGCCATCTCATGGGTTGAACAGTTGGGATTGCTGATATGTAAGGGTAGTCTGGGAAGGTCAGCCCTGTTTGGAAAGTACCTCACGGGCCTCCTTAACTGAGGAGAATTCCTGCTTCCTGGTTGGTAAGACAACGATCAGTTTTGCTGGATATGGGGTGGTAAACTTCAATCCCTGGGCTTTCAAAGTAGACAAAAGTGGAAGATACACTTCATGGAGCTTTATGGTTTTGGCATGTAGTCATGATCACATAAAACCTCCTTTAACCATGAACATTTTTGTTTGTGCCAGGCTGTCAGGAGAATTTGTTCTTTAATAGAGTAACTGTTGAAGCAAGTGATGATGGATCGGGGACTGGCAGAGGGAAAGGTAGGCATGGGGTCCAAAGCCCGATGGACACACTCAAAGTCAAGTGACAAGTCAGCCAGGAGATCCAGAGGATTTAAACAGGTTGGTGACAAAATCTTTAATATTGGAACCCTTGGCGCTTCAACAATGCAATAGAGTGTATATTCTTGCGCCTTGCTCTATTTTAGGCGCCTCCTGTCAGGCCGAGAGCATCTCTTTATGTTCCTGGAGCTGCTGAACTAGGCCTCTAAGTCATCAACATGGTTTTCATTGCTGTGAGCTGCCTCTGTGTCTTCCGCCTGTTGCTCCAACTGGAAGATATCTTGCGCATCTCTCTGTAGAGGCTGTTTGATGTTGGCCCTGAATGCACATAGCTTGTTATATACAGTGTCCAGCTTAATTTTCTTATTTTTAGCCTTAGTGGTGTGGTGGGTCATACTGGAGAATTTTATGCCAGGGGTCGTGCCTGTGAAGGTGCAGTGTCCATATTGTAGGCCTCGATTCCGATCTTTCTCCATCCAGAGTGGGATCATCAGCTTACGAGTCAGCCATGGCTCATTCCCTTATTTCCTCTTATTCATGCTTTGAACCGTTTTTATACAGAGAAATCTGCCAGAAGACTAGAAATGCTGAGGAGGTAAATGGAGCTGTTCAGTTATGTGGCCATCAACCTTGGGGCAGAACTGGAAGTCCTCTCTCTCCTGATTGTTTCCAATCTCTTTTCTTTTTTCAAACATTTTTCTTTTCATCTCATTTGTTACATCTGGGCACCATAAAGGAAACATTTTTTTAAGTCTGTTTCTTCTTGTTCTGCTCAGAGTCTCTGACTATTTCTGTCTTCTTTCTCTGTATATGTTTCTTTTGTTTTACTGTATTATTGCAGAAAAAGGAAACATTAATAAGAATGTTTTTCTTCTACTGTTTAGCTGTAAGTTACTGTGTTAAGTTATGTACCTTATTTAGATTTTAAATGATCATTTTATCTTATATTTCTGTCTTGGTTATATTTTATGTATTATGGAATGAAAAAGTGTTTATTTCTTTGTATGTTTCACTATATTATTCAATAAAATATTGATAAAAAACAACAATGTCCAGTCCCTGGAGGTGTCAAAAAGTAGCACTCCTCTTCACTCACTCCACCAGTACTGTCCAGTCCCTGGAGGTCATTAGAACATCAAAATATCCACATCACAACAGGGCTGCATGCTTAGCAGTTCAAGTAAATGCCACTGGTGGGGTGCTGTTACACCTGTTTTCATATATTGGTATGTTTGTAAGCCAAAAATAGTAGTATCATCAGTTAGGCAAGAATGAAGAGGACAGGTGTGATACAGGAGAGGAACAGGGATACAGACAGAAGTTAAGCTTGTGAAGGTTAAATGACTTGCTCAGGATCACACAGTGAGTAAATGGTTATAATGGGATCCAATCCAGGGTCTGCAGGTTCACAATTTAGTGCTTTATTAGGCCACACGGTTCTTAACAAAAACAAAAAACAAAACTGTATTTCTTAGATCCTTGGGAAGTTTGTTTCAAGAACCAGACTGGCTGGAAGAGATGACACCAGCATGGTTAATATACAGTATAATAGAGTAGTAGTAGAGTGTATTTATTTTGGGCACCCTTCCTGTAGGCTCAGGGCGCCTTTACAAAATAGAAGCAAACAGCAGTAGGAACATAAACAAGTACAGTACAGTATATATAACATCAATAAATACAACCCTTTAAAATTCAACACAACTAATTCCTAAGCTGTCCAGCAGATTACATATGATTCCTCAGGCCACAAAGGCTTGTTTGAAGAGGTATGCTTTGAGAAGTTTTTAAATACCTCTAGTGAAGGCACCTCCTGGAGGTACCTGGCAATGAATTCCAAAGGACTGGGGCCGCCACCACATATACCAGGTCCCTGGAAGATTTCAGCCTGGCTCTAGGAACCTCCAGGAGGGCCTCCCTGATCTAAGAGGCGACTCGGGATGTAGGGATGCAGCAGGCTCCTTCAGGTAGCCCAGACCCAACCTGTGTAGGGGCCTTATAGGTCAAAAGACCTATTTTAAAGGTGATCGCCAGCACACTGGCAGCCAATGTGGTTCACGCAGCATTGGTGTAATATGACTAAACCTTGAATATCCAGTCAACAACTAGGCAGCTGCATTTTGCAAAAGCTGCAGGCACAATATTGTACCTTTAATGACCCTGAGGTAGAGTGCATTACAGTAGTCAAGCTGTGAGGTGACAAATGCATATACCAGCATGGCCAGGTCATCAGGAAAATAAGGGATTTAATTTGGGTGATGTTCTGGAGATGGTTTAAACCAGTCTGGACAACAGCTGACACCTGAGTTTCAAGTGTCAGCTCATTGTCCAAAACAATGCCCAAATTCTTCACCTTGATGAAGGCCTCCAGTTGGTTGGACCAGTAACAAGCCCCAACCTATCCCCAGAGGCCCCACTCACCCCTGGACCTGGCTCAACCACCGCACTTCAGTCTTCCCTGGGTTAAGTCCCAGCCAGTTTGACAACATCCAAGCCGGATCATGGCCAAGCACTAATTCAGCATGTCGACTACATCAGTTCTCCCGGGAGTGAAGGACAGGCAGAACTGAGTACCTTTAGTGTAGCAGTGAAAGCTCAGCTCATACCACCTTATGACCTCACCCAGGGGCAGCACAAACACTGTGAACAACATGGGGAGAGGACAAAGCACTGGGTACTCCACAGGGCAGGACCATCGGACCTGAGGACTAATTCCCAATACCACCCTCTGAGACCTGCCCTGGAGAAAGGACTTGAACCAGCTGATGACCTTGCTGGTGAGTCCTACGTATTCCCTCAGCTTGTCTAACAACAACCCATGGTTTACAGTGTCAAACACTGATGAGAGATCAAAAGAACAAGAATCGATTGCTCTCCTCTATCCCTCACCCTCAGCAGGTCATTCAATACTTTAATCAACACAGTCTCAATGCTATGCATGGCCCTAAATCCAGACTGGAATGATTCGTAGATCTGAAGTCCATGAGGTGACACTCAAGCTGTTCTATGACCACCTTCTCAAGAACCTTCCTCAAAGAGTGAAGCTTTGAGACAGGCTGGTAAATTCACCAAGATGTCGGGGTCCAAAGATGTTTATTCAGCAGAGGCTTCACCAAAGCCTGTTTAAGAGACTCTGGGAAGACCTCTGCTGCAGAGGAATTCCCAAAAATCTCGGCAAAAACAGACCCAGGATTCCTGACGAACTAACAAGTAATCGCTGCTGGGCCTGGGTCAAGATTCATTAAGATTTACTAAGACACTGTAAAGGAGAAAAGGTGTAAGCCCATGTGAGCTCCTGTCATTACCCATAATAGCACAATGGAACACCAGAAAGCATAAACTTGTCTAACCTTCTTTTAAAATATCTCTTGACTCTAACAATCACTTCTGTTGGTAGAGAATTCCAAGGTTTAATAATCCTTGAGAGAAACAGTGTGCACATTTTTAGAAGAACAATGACCACGGTTTAACTGTAAAAGGTGACCCCAAGTGTTAATACTAATTTGTTTAAATTCTAGTCCAGTTTCAGACATAAGGTAAACATCTGCAATAATGTCCCTGGTTAGTAAAAGATCCCCTCAGTCTGCATGTTTCTAAGGGCATTAGATTAAATTTGTTTAGCCTTTGCTCATGACACAAGTTATTTGCCCCTGCACAAACTTAGTGACTTTTTGGGGAGTTTTCAATTCTTACAATATCTTTTTTTATTTTTATAGGGACCCCATTGTTGAGATGAAAAGTCAAAATAGGATGGATATAAGCCTCATATAAAGGAAGGATAATTGATTCATCTTTAGATAATATATTTCTCCTAATGGCCCACCAAACACTATGTGCTTTTAATTAATTCGGTAATTTGATTGTCAAAAGAGAAGTTATTGTCAACAGTAATACCAAGTCCCTCTTGAATCAGATGTTTCTTAATTCAAATTCATTATGTATAGCTTTACATGTGCAAAATGCATGATGCTGCATTTGCTGTTATTGAAAAATAACCTTTTTTTTCGAACATATAGTTAAATTATCTAGATCTTGTTGGATTTTAAGATAGTCTTCCCTAGTGGAACAAATTCTGCCAATTTACAATCATTGGCTTACTTGGTAGTCCAGCTACTAATGCTAGATGAAAGGTCTGCTATAAATATTTGAAATATTACTGGGGCCAAAACTGAACCTTAGGAATACCATTTACCACAGGTTTCCAATCTGATGTATAGCCATCAATGACCACTGTTTGTTTACGTCCTGTTAACCAACTATTTTGGTTCTATTTTGGCTGGTTCTGTAGTGCTGTTTGGGCTCTTCATCTCTGACATCGTGCATGGAGTGGTGAGTAGGGTAAGTTTATTTGCAGACAATACCAAAATGGGAGTAGTAGATGAGGAGGGATGGAAGCAACTGCAGGGGACCTAACCAAATTATAGGAGTTGTCAGAGAGTGGCAGCTGGGATTCAATGCAAAGAAGTGTAAGGTTATGCACTTTGGGGCAAAGAACCCAAGGAGAGAATACTGGTTGGGAAGGGTGAAGCTGGGGATCACCAAGGAGGAGAAGGATCTAGGATGATGGTAACAGGGGAGGGATGATGGTAACAGGGGGCATGAACAATTCTGCCCAATGCAGGAAAGTGGCAGCAAAAGCGAACAAGATGCTGGGGTGTATAGTGAGGGGGTTCTCATCTAGGTGGAAGGAGGTGATCTTGCCCTCTACAGGTCACTGGTCAGGCTGCTCTTGGAGTACTGTGTGCAAATTTGGAGGCCATACTTGAGGCAGAATATCAAGCTACTGGAGAGAGTGTAGTGGAGGGCATTGAGGATGATAAAAGAATGGAGGGAGAGACTATGAGAACAGGCTGGGGAACTGAATGCATACACCCTGGAGGAGAGGAGGGATGGGGGACATGATCAGAACTTTCAAGTATCTGAGGGAATCAACAAGGATGGAGCTGATGGAGTTTTTAAACTGAGGAAGGGAAAGAACACTAGAGGGCACAGGCTAAGAATAGAGGGGAGATTTAGTAGGGAGAGGAGGAGGAGACATTACTTCACAGAGAGTGGTGTCAAAGTGGGAACACCCTGCCAGAGGGTGATATCGTATAAAACTATGAGTTGCTTTAAAAGGCCATGGGACAGAGAACAGGGAGAGTATGGATGGGTGAGGCTGAGAACATCTGAGGTAGACAAAGGGGAGGGAGGGGCAGCTGCAACTTAGCGGGAGCTAGCTGCACACTGAAGCAGATGTTGCTAGACCAGGAGGTCTGTTTCTGCTGGCACATTTGTATGTCCATAGGTAACTATGTATCCAATTGATGTAACTTGGATATATACCTAGAAAACTAGTTTTTAAGAAGGGCCCAGTGTGAAGGAGTCATGTGATAAGGGAGTGGGATAGCAGCGGACTGCGCGCCAACTTACTGCCCAAATTAATTACTTAAAACTTTAAAAAATTTATAGTGCCTGACACTTTTTAGGTAGGGAGATGTGTTAAGATGTCTCAGAAAAAGCGACAGTGTCCGCAGATGGAGTTTGATGTCCGGAGACTCGTCCGGACCAGATTTTCTGTCCAGAAAATGAGGAGCTGGTGTTGAGTTAGAGGCCGCGTGCCTAGGTGCAGTGTCTCTCCAGCTTCTCCCATGGCTTGCACAACAATGGAGCCCTCGGACATACATATCATCTCTGAACTACATACAATTAGGAAGCACTATTTGCCTTGATCAATGAGATGAAGGACTTAAAGCCCACCATTAAAGACCTCTCCCGAAGGGTTACCAACACAGAGTTAGAATTTCTTCCCTAGAGGACCACCGACAGAAAATTGACCCTGAAGTGGTACAACTAAGGAGAACTGTGAGTAAACCTGAAGACAAACTTGACAATTTAGAGGCTGAAACCAGCCAAATAATTTGGTCCCTTAGGTTTGCCAGAGGGAGGAAGGGCAGAATACTATAAATTCCTCCAGCTTCTATACTAAAGTTGTCCCAATGGCCCAGAATACATAATAGAGACAGCGATAGAGCCCTACATGCTAAGCCCATAACTGGAGAACCTCCTGAGCCATTATTTTCAAGCTTTTAAAATTCCTTGATAGGGATTATATTCTATGACAGGTAGGAAAATTGGAGAGCTTGCAGTGGGAAGAGAAGAAACTTCAACTTGTCCCAGACCGTATTTTAAAAGTGCAGGCAAGCACAGGCTGCTTATAGATTCTAACCTCCAAGCTATGGGCTGCTCAACATGGCACAGACTGCTTTACCCTGCAAGATTAGAGGTGGTTGCTCCTTCAGGCACACATAAATTTGACATGCTGACAAAGCTGGCACAGAATTGAAAAAGTTGTTTCCGGACTTGTTTAATAAAACTGCCAGTTGAGACTCATGGATAATGGCTGCTCTATATTTATCTATATTTTTATTCTGACTTTGTTGCTGTGATGGAATTAACATCTTGTTCTTTTCTGTTGAACTCTGGGAACATACAGGATCATGACTTACATGTCTATGGTTATTATCTGTTATACATCTTAGTTCCTATGGTACAGTTCTGGGACTTAAAAATCCTCGTATAAATGGCTCTGTTATTTTTATACCTAGTTTTCCGATTATGTCCTAAGAAGGTGGACTCAACCAGAGATTCATTTATTTTTGTTTTAAGCTACTGGACAATGATAGACTAATGCTGGTTAAATGTGTCTGTGACAAACTTAGAAACTGGTTGTTCCCAATTTAAATGTCAGAAGTTTCTAGTATTTTCCCTTCTAGATGTTCAAACATTGTGCAGCCTATAGTATGTGTTATGTGGTTAAAGCGTTGTCTACTGAGCATTCATTACCCTGGTTCACATTTAATTCAATTGTCATTATATATTTAGACTAGAAGATGGAATAAGATTAAGATAATAATATAAGTGAAACCTTAAATCTGGATGAGAATTCTATTATTTAAGTTTTTTATAAAAATTTTTTAATGAAAATACTGCCCACTCCTGGGATGAACCGGCTGCCTATGGTATTCAGTTTGATAATGACTGCATTTGTAGGAGATGTAGCTTAGCAGAATACCCCTAAGTATTGGAGTATGTTTTGTGGTCTCCTCCTTTTCTATTGGCAAATGCTTGAATGGGCATCCTGACAGCATGTGACATGGTGTCTGGGAGGGAAATTGAAAGGGGTCACTATTCATATGCTCCCCAAGAGTTACTTTTTTAGACACAGGTGAAAGTAACCATGGATGATCCCTTTGTTATTTAATAGTCCGGAAGATGGGCCAATCTTGGGAATGATGTATGTCTATGTTACTATTTTAGTGCTTTGCTGGTGATAATTTGAGGCAGTCCGATCTTCTGGATATTGGGGAGTAGTCTGGTCCATGGGTAATATTAGGTATTGCCTTGAACATTAAGATTTGACGGGGTAAGGGAGTGGGATTAGAATTCATTGATAAAGCTGATATCTTATCAGGCGCGGTGGAAGGCTCCTCAATGCTCATCATGGGCCAGATGGTGGGAGGGCAAATGACCTGGATATTTGGTCTGTGGTTTGGTTCTAATGGGGTATAACCCAGGAAGAATTCTATGTATACTGAGTTGATAGCTTGGAATTGTATTTTATTTGGAAGGGGAGGAGGGGTGTTTGCATGCATCGTTCTTGTAGGGTAGGTGGAACAGATATTTTTCCAACAAAGGATATGACTAATAGGATTAACATTCTTACATGGAACATCAAGGAGGGAGGGAGGATAACAGTGAGAAATATTTAATTTTATGACATATAAGAAATATTTACACAAATTGCTTTCCTCCAGGAGACACATCTCCCTGGTCCACAAGTTAATCACCTCAAAAAGCTTTGGGTAGGTCAAGCAGTAGGGGCCGGATTTGTACCGATGAGGAGGAGTTGTTTGTTTAGGGGAGAAAGCATTTCAGTTTGTTTTGCAACAGGAAATAGCAGATTCAGGTGGCAGATATTTGTTTTAAGAAGATTGATAGGAAACTTTGAAATAGTCTGTGTTATTTATGGACCTAATTTAGACTCCCTTCCTTTTTACAAAACTAGCTGTTGCCCTAGCCCCTATGAGCCATTTGCCTTTATTGATAGGTGGGACTGGAATTTGGTTTATGCCAATGATCTTGATAGACCATACCAGTGTAAAGCTGGACTATCCCCAGCTCAAAGAGCTCTCCATGAGTTGGTAGAACAATATGGACTTGTTGATCCCTAGCATCTGGTCAATCCCTCTGCCAGGTATTTCACTTTTTGCTCAGCAGCGCATGGGGTATACTCGAGACTTGACTATTTTTTGTCAGTAAACAGTTACCCTTTTATAATAAAATGCCAAATTCAAGCTCGAGTTTTATCGGACCACTCTCTTGTTTTGTTAAATTTAGAATTCCCATTTGATGTTAAGGCCTCACACCTGGTCTGTGAACCCATTACTGATGGCTGATTTAAACTTAATATCTAGGTTCAGGGACTTTTAGTGCATTCTATCCAATGCAATGACGGTTCGATCTCGGCTATGGATACACTTTGGGCTGCCTTGAAAGTAGTTTGGAGAGGGAATTGATAAAGTTAGCCACTGTAAAGAAATGGAAGCAACAGGCCCAAGTGAATAAATGGCTGGCAGACATTAGAACTTTAGAGGCAACCTTAAACCCTTCAACACCAGAAGAAGAAGATAAGATCAAATTGATTCAGCTAAGGGATGACTACACAGCCTATATTTTAGATAAGGTTACCACAGCCACTTCATGAATTAAGGCTAGCTATATTGGGCAAGGAGAGAAGGCTGGAAAGCTGCTAGCCATGTGGTTGAAGCAACAAATGGAAGCTAGATGGATCTCTGCTATACAGAGACCTGACTCAGCTACTCTGACTAGCCATGTAAAAGAGATGGCAGAAGCATTTAAGTCTTATTTTCAACAGCTATATTCTTCCCCAACCTTGTCCTCTTCCCAAGAAGAAATCATGTATCATTTTTGAACTGGCACATCTTTCAAGCTCATCTCCAGAACAGAGTCTCCAACTGAAGGGTTCAATTACAGAACTTGAAGTGGAACAAGCCATTGAGTCCCTCCGTTGGAAAAAGGCTCCTGGGCCTGATGGCTTTCCTGCCTTATTCTATAAAACATACAAGAAGGAGCTAACTTCCCTTTAACTCACTTGTTTAATTCTTGGGCTTCCTCCCTCTACAGAAAAGTCTTTATTCGAGGCATGAATAGTCCTGCCACCTAAACCAGGTAAAGACCTTGTCCAGTTGGGCAGCTATAGGCCCATCTCTCTTCTGAATACTGATGTTAAAATATAAGCCAAGATCCTGGCTGCCCGACTGGCCAGGGTTTGGAGGCCTTATTGAGCCCAGAGCAGGCGGGCTTTGTGGCTGGGAGACAAGCCAGTGACCACTTCCAAAAGCTTTTCACTTAATCTCTGTGTCCAGGGACCCAAACCTTAAGGCAGTTCTGGTGTCACTGGATGCAGAGAAAGCTTTGATAGGGTGGCCTGGTCCTATTTTTTCCAGGTTCTTGAATGGTATGGGCTCCCACCAGAATTTTATAGATAGGATCAGAGTACTCTACCAATACCTTTCTGCAAGGATTTTGTGTAATAATAAACTCTCAGATTTGTTTTGGTTGGCCAGTGGTACGAGGCAGGGTGCCTCCTTTCACCTCCTCTTCAATTTATATGTAGAGCCACCAACCAGCAGGTTACATCAAGCACAGGAGGTGGTAGGAGCTCAAGGTTGCTGGGGTCAATACAAAATGTCATCCTTTTAGACGACATTCTCCTACATCTTTCCCACTGGGAAACATCAGTTCCTGCAGCATTAGATATATAAAACAGTTTATTGAGTTTTCAGGTTATAAACTGAACTTCAATAATACTGTCGTCTTTCCACTTTCTCCCATTTGTCACAAAATGGAGGTGTCAGAAATGGGTCTGCAATGGAGGACCACTCTCAACTACTTAGGTGTTCACTTTACAAAAGACTATTCCCAGCTTGAAATCATTGAACCTAGACCTCTCCTCCAAAAACTTAAAGAAGATTTATACTGCTGGCAGCAGCTACTCCATGTCGGTGTGGGGGCAGGGAGAGTATTATTAAAATGATGGTTCTGCCTAAACTGTTTTATCCCTTGAACATGCTCAGTATTTTCTTTCAAGGTCTGGTTTGATAAAATCCACATGCTACTGTTCTTCTTTTTTGTGGATAGGGAAAGCCTCCAAGGCGAACTTAGGGGAAACTCTGTAGGGGAGTTCTACCCAATTTTTATTTATTATTTTTGATGATTCATGCAGCCCGATGCATCCGTTGGTTAGACTGGGCTGAGAGAGGGGAGACTGGAGGAACATATTGGGAAATATAATAGTATATCTTTATCTTCCTTGTTGTGCACACTATTCAAATGTTTACCTAAGGAACTGAAAGATACCCCATAGGATGGGATCTGAAGGCTTTCTCGTTGTACAAGGAATTGAAGGTTTCACATGTCAGGGATCTGGGCCAAACCTCTATTATAATCTAAATTGTCGTATATTGGGTGTCCCTTGATCCGAGACAGTGGTTAAATCTACCTATCTCCTCTATAGGTCAGTTGGTGGATGGAATACAGCTTTTGTCAGTGGAAGAGATAAGGCATAAGCTTTCCATTGGGCCTCAAGGATTTTAAAGTAGCTCAAATAAGGCATTGTATTAGAGAATTTTAGGCCCAGTCTGTAGGTTGTATTCAGCCACAGACCTTTTCAGATAATTCTATATGATTGTGGTTAAGAGTAAGCCAATATCTGGTCTCTATAAAACTATTTGTTCTCTAATTTGGAGTAAATTCCCCAGTGTCGTACTATTGGAAAAATCAATTGGGTATAATTTCATCAGACTCCGTTAGCAAGCAATATGGATGGACATTTATAAAGTGGTTAAGCAGGATCGATTACGACATTTGCAATTCAACATTATCCGTAATCTATATTATACACTCTCAAGGCTATTTAAAATGGGAAGATTTTGTCTGCTATGTGTGAGGGTGTGAGTAAGAGGAAGGTACTTGTATCACAACTTTGGTCCTGCACTAAGGTGCAATCTTTTGGGCGTTTGGTGAAAGGGAGACTTCATCCTTTTTGACCTTTTCCTCATGCTTCACCGAGGTGATCTGCCTACTTGGGGATTATTCAACTATACCCTCAGTGAAACAACAAACCTGTATGACTATGATTGTATTGGTGGCAAAACTGATCAAATTATGACACTGGAGGGGACTGGACTCTGTCATATACAGAATGGTATCAGAATTTCTTATGGCTCTGAATGCCGAAAGTCTGTGATGATCTTTAATGCATCCTGGTGTAGATTCAATGATTGTTGGATGCCTTTTACTCCCTTGTTAATAGTAAAAAGCCATAACCACTGTAGAAGGTGATTAGTGGCAGGAATGGACATGTATCTACACTTTTCCTATTGTTCTCTAGTTGGGGATCTTTTTAATATTGATGCATGCAATGCATAAGGAGGGTTGGGAGTATATTGGTATGGGGGTGGGGTAAGGTTGTTTTATTTTTTCCCTTTGTCATTCTTTTTCCATTATTTTTGTAGATGTGTAGCGATTGGTATTTGATTTTCTTACATATGTATTACGTCAGAACATGTTTGTTTGTTAACTGAGTTTTTGTATTCAAAAACTCAATAGTGTTATTTCCACTCCAAAAAAAAAAAAAAGAAGGGTCCAGTGTGGAACAGAATCAAAAGCCTTTTTAAAGGCTAAAAATTACATCATAGGATGTTGAATTAGCCAGGTTTTGACTAACATGCTTGTAGAAGCAAAGCAAATTTGTGATGCAAGAATGCCCTTTTGAAAACCTGTGTTAATTTTTATCTAAACTGCCCAAGGTAGACATAAGTTTGTCCTTAGGATCCCTTTCATCACATTACATAAAACAGGAGTAGGATTAATTGGTCTGTAATTGTCCATTTTACTCTTGTCCCCCTTTTGAAGAGTGGCATTACATTGCCCATGTGCCAATCTGTGTGTACCTGACTTGATTGAATACTTAAGTTAAAAGTAACTGTAAAGGTAGAATGATGTATTCCTGCATGATGTTGAGCATGTCAGTAAAGATCTCATCAGGACCTGGATATGAGCCTGACTTACGATATTTTTAACATTTTACTAATTTCCTCATTAATGAAATTAATATCCATAGAGGACTCTGGCTCATTGTTTGCTGATATAGTAGTACTATTTGAGTTAGAAACATCAGTGAAAGATTTACAAAATGATCATTTAGAAGATTAGCCATCTCTTTGGAGTTATTTGTAGTACTAGTGTGATGCATAAAGTGGGCCCACTTTACAGGACGGTTTCTTTAATTAATTGATATACAGTAGCTATAAAAATGTTATTTCCTTTAGATGCCTGGTTGCTAATGTACTCTGTCACTTTTTTTGCATTTTTTATAGTGTTTACAAGTTTTTGTATTTTCTTGAAGGCTTCCAATCTATTGTCAGATCAATTCACCAGGTATTTTGTACAGTTTTTTTTCTTTTAATGAGAAGTTTCAGTATTTTCCGGTTCATCCATTTAGGTTTATTTCTCAGGTTGGCATTTTTTTTATTTTGGAATATACATATGTACTGTTTCCAACATTGTGAATTTCAGTGTGTTCCACATATCTTCTACTTCAAGATCCTTTAACAGAATATTCCAGTCAATACCAGCCAGCGTTTTTAGTTAAATTAATAGTTGCTGTATTGTAAGAAATATATGTAATATTTGCAGGGTAGTCCAGTTGGCCACTATTTCAAAACTGACAATATTGTGACCACTATTTCCAATGGGCACTGAAACCCTACAGTTTATTATATGAGTATTCTCTGTACTTAGTACAATAGCCAATATATTGTGACCTCTAGTAGGTGTCAGAACATGCTGTGTCAGGAAAGCTTCTTACAAAGGTTAATAAAAGTTTAGATATACATAGGGTGGCCGATCTATCAATCCAGTCCATGTCCCTGAGGTTTAGGTCACCCAGGAACACAGTGTCTCCCTGGTCTATTGCATTTTCCATTTTACCAATATTTCCTCTGAAATATGAGAAGATGAATCTGAGGATGGTAACAGAGCCCTATAATCAGTTTTCAGCTTTTCCTTGTCAATTTTGATCCAAATAGATTATGTGGCATCTGAGGTTTTCATTTTTATTGATATCAATGGGTTAAGTGTAGAGTCTATAAAAGTGCTGTCCCATCCCTTTTTCTTTCTTTTCATTACAAAAAAGAGTTTGTACCCTTTATAGATCTGCCCTAGGTAATTGTGTCTAACCACCAGGTCTCAGCTATAGCTATTATGTCAGGTTTGTCTAAAGTACAGATAGATCATAATTCATCAAACTTAGCCTTTTAATGAGTTTTGACAGAATTCCTATTTTTCATATGTGAACATTTTGGAATGCGTAATATCTTGATATATTGGTGGGGACTAGTATTTTCCTCCCTGGTATCTAGTTTACATCAGGAGACTGAAATGTTGCTTGAAAGTAAGAAGAGAGTTGGGAGACTCCTTTTTATTTAAATGTAGACCATCCCTAGCAAAGTGTGATTTATCATGGTAAAATGTGTCCCAGTGGTCTATATAGATACCAGCCTGTCTACAACACCAGTTGTTAAGTCTGCCATTTATCCTGGTGATTGTACAGTTTGTTCAGGCAGAGCTTTTGGAATTGGCAAATTCTGATATTGCCACATTATAACCCTTTTTAATGATTTGTCCAAGTTCAATTAGGGTCATAACAGGTGTCTTTTTTGTGAGAACGGCCCATGTTACTTGTGACCACATGTAAAATAATGTTAGATTTTCTTCCCTAACAGTTTGTTGATTCTGGAAGATATATCTTCGATCTTAGCTCCTGGAAAACAGGAAACATTATTTCTAAGTTTGTCATTCTGTGATGTATGGGAATCTATATATCTTACAATTGAATCACCAGTAACCTTGGGCGTTAAATTACTAGTGAAATGTAGACTCTTATTAATCTGTGGCTTACAGCCCTCATTCTCCAGGAATGAGAATCTATTAACAGACCGAAAGTTCAGTGTAGCGAGGGTGATATTGCAATTTAAAGATTATGTATGTCAGCCCTTCTACCTTTTTAAACCTCTTAGGTGAACAACTTCCCATTCAGTTGAGGTAGAGGGTTCTAGCTCCAGATCCTTACTCTTTTTCTTTTCTGTTGTTGTTGCTAGCACCTGTCACAGAGGGTAAAACAAGGGGAGACAATTGATTAGTTTGCTCTGGAAGGGCAGTTTCTGTAATAGGGATGTGTTGGATTGGGCTGGGGATTATTCCTGAGCATGTTATCCACAAAACACTCCAGTTCTCTGAGTTATTTTACTTTAGTAAGCTGGACTGTTAGGGAGTTTATCTAGCTTCTGAGGCCTGATATAATGCTATAATTTGGGCATATAGTAGCAGCCGAGGGTACATTGCTACTAGTCATTAGGTGGTTACAGGTAGAACATATAAATAGTAACTCCTGACTTGGACTCTAGTTGTTTAAACTCTTTGTAGTGCCCTTCCATTTTAATGGTTAAGAGTATCAACCCCACTAGTAGTTACCAATAAAGACTCACCACAGATTCCCTAAGCAGCTCAGTAACTGGTCTACCTTTGATTCTGGCCTCTCAACTTCCTACCTCGGCAGGCGCAGGCAGACACTGCTTGCTTTGCCAGCGTCGCCTCCACACAATGCTGCCTCTGCTCAATCAGGCGAATCACCCAACTGGAAGTACCACTCTGGTACTTTCAGTTTCACGTTTGCTAACTTTAACTTTATTATTTATCAAACCATTTGGGCTGCACCAGTATCTATCCCTTAAAATAAGCAAAACAGTAGTGCCTGGAGAAATAACACTTCAAAATAACAGCTACACTGCAGTAACCAGATTCACTTTGCCTTGCACACCCAGGGGTCAAAGTTTAGTTTGAATCACTATTCTGTTTAAAACATCACCCACAGTTAAAATAACACCTGTCATGTGAGGTTTTGCATAAAATGAAAGTCTGAAACTCTGACAAAGGGTTCCTAATTCTCTTTAGCGTCAAGGTCACAGAACATTGGTTTAAGCCCTGAGATCACCCCATAGACCTCCACAGTCGTCACTGGTCAGAACTCTCCCAGGGTGACCGAATGCATCTGCCCACCCATGGTCCACCCCTGTTGGATGAAGGTATTCATTGGAGTAATCCCAGCCCTAACGGTGGACACTCTGTCTGAGAAGAACTGAGCAAACTCCTCACACTTGTGAGCTGAAAAGCTCTAACAGGTACCAGACAGGCCAGATGTAATAGCCTGTCCACAACCTGAAAGAGCTGAGCTAGTCGATTCTTTCCCAGTTGCAATCATCCCTGACATAAAAACAGTGTCTTTTGGATGATTGCTTTCTGATCATGTAATGAGCAACAGAACTACTGTAGCTTGTCCTCCTGGGACCTGGTCTTCCTCCAGCACCACTCTAACCTCCGCCTCCTGGATTTCAGTGTCCTCATCTCACCATCAAACCAGGGTGAGCTGAGGCGATAAACCAGGGGGCATACACGGATCGGTGCCAGACTGGACTCTGTAGAGTATTGATCCAGTGGAATGAAAAGAGTGAGTGAGAGCCTGGACAATAGGCAAACCAAATCACCAGCAGTGTTGTTTTCTATCTTTTGCAATAGCTTAAGGAGGGGATGATAGGATTGAAGTTTTGTTGTCTAATTTGTAGTATAAGGATTGGGGTGAGAGTATAGTGATATTTTGTCAGTCGTATTGATATCAAATGCTTCTTTTCCTGTATTTTTGTATTTATTGCCTAGTTTTCACTTGTGCACCATGGTCATTCAGTTGTATTGTAATGTAATATGTGGTGGAATGCTGTTAGGCACAGAATTCCACTCCTGAAATATATTTATAGTGTATTGTAGAACATTGTCCTGTACAGAATCCCTTTCAAAATGCTGTTGTTCCACAGTTCAAAGGTCATGGAATGTGATTGTACCCTTCTATGGTACAACTGCATTCTGAAACCTCTAGATACTGCACAAGTCAGTTTCATTCTGAAAGGGAAAGAACTGCCACATGCACATTTCATATAATACTATGCACTATAAAAATACAGGATGAGCAACGTTATGCACAAACAGTGTGTTCTGTGACCTCAGAGTTCTGATTTCCATGGACCCCTTGAGCTTTGCTCTTGAGGTCAGAGGAATTAGAACCCTCTGTGGCAGAACACACTGTTTGTGCATAGTTCCCATTCAGTATTCTGTATGTTGTGCCACAGTATGGTTGTCACTACCTAGCACAACATAGAATGCCATTGTGGGGCTGACCTTCTCAAGCTGTGTTGGCGATTGTTAATGTGACAGAAACAGCTGAATAATCTTGATGACAGCTATTTTTTCATCAGATTCAGAGGAAGGCCATCAAACTGCAAATAGCAAACAACCTTGGAGACCACAGGAAATGGAAGGTCACCATCCGGAACACTCCAGTGATTCCAATGTTGAGTGAGGTAGGTAAATGTACCACACCCTGAACCCATAGTGCTTCCTCCCCACCTGCCATAATAGAAAAAAGACATTGGGCGGGATTTTTTAAAGCCTGGCACAGGGCTTGTGTCAGCCCTGTGCCACCACACTTAGCTTCTGGCCATATGCCGAACCTTCGCTGCAGCAGCACCCAATTTTCCAGTCTAGGGCATCGTTGTGACAACTTCTACGAGTTACAGCAGCTTGCTCAGATATATAACAAGGGCCTCAGGATTGCTGCAAGATAGATCAGAAAAAGTTGGTCTACCTTGTGGCAATTGTCACATGGGATAGAAAATCCCATTAGATTGCCGCAAGCCCCATGAAGTGTATCATCGGCGCACGGGGCTTGTGTCGATCTAAGAGTTTCAAAATCCTGCCCATGCACTTTAATCAGTTTTTATCTCTTCTGATACCAGGCAACCAGAACTTGGCCCCTTGACAATCACTCTTAAGAAGCTTTGGACAAAGTATAAAATAACTTTACTTACACAGAAATTAAATTAGTAAACTGATCGTGATGGTACTTGTGCCCAACAGTGGTGCTGTATGAAATGATTTGCTGTACATTTGTTGTGAGGTGAATGTCTGAGCAAACAAACATTTTGAAAACTGACACAGACTCAGGCTTGTTGAATGGTTGACCAACACTATTATAGCAATTTATTAGCAGCCATATACAGACAAGCCTGAGTTGGCATCCTGAGGTTGCCATGGCAACCTCTTAATGCCAACACAGGCTTGTTGTGTACAGCTGCCCATACATACTCCTCTAAGTCTAAGCTTTTGTGTCATTTTTCTGGCTTGGGTCATGCCTGAAAATGGTCCCTAGGACTACTGCATCTAACAGGTGAACCAATAAATCAATGCATTTTCTAGCTGCTAGCCGGTAGCTAAGCTCTGTACCCAGTACTATAGAATACACATGCTGACAGAAACCAGAACCTACCTAACTAAAATCAGGGTGCTCAGTTCTCTGTAGCACCTGGCCCTAAGTTTTGTTGCAGGGCTCCTGAACTGCTGGGGCAGGTTTGTTTCACTTCTGTAGCAGGAATCATTTATTCTTGTGCTGTCCAGCAACTCACTAACAAACAGTGTGACGTTATGGATGACATCAGATGTTGAGCATTTTGAGCATCAGGGAAGGGCTTCAGGACAAATGAAAAGAAAAAGAACCTGAAATTGTTTGAAAGTAGTATTTTAAATAAAAATCACCACAAAATGGGGTATTTTGCTGAGCCACTAAAGTTTTGTGATGAAGTTGCTGGTTCCATTCCTACTTTTTGACGCAAAATCATGGAATTTGAAGGACCTTGACAAAACACGTTATGCTTATAGTGTTTTAGAAAAGGGATCATAACTGGTACAGTGGGATGGTGGGCTGAGGCTCTGGTCACCTTGTAGCCTGCCACAGAGGTGACCTGATTTTGGGAATGGACCGGGTCACTCAAGAGATGGCCAGGAGAGGGAGGATCGAGTGTCCCAAAGGCAGCTTTCCTCCCTTGGAAAGTGGGATGCTGTGTCCTGCCACTTGACTGCCACCTGGAGGAGGCTGGGTGGCAGCAATGATGGGAACAGCCAGATGTGGGTGGGACATTGGCAGATGTGGGTATGTATGTGCCACCAAACACATACATGCACATGCATTATTGCATGCCAGCATCCCAGGAACAAATGGGCAGGAGGAAAATGCCCTGCCCACTCAGCACCCCTGCAGGCAGAGTATTACCTACATGGCAGATCACCTGTCAAACATGGTTCTGTGTAAGTGGAGGATAAACAGTAAGTCCATGGGATGGGTTGTTGATGGGGGATGCTGTTGGGACCAGACAGGAAGCACAAAGTGTTGATGAAACAGAAAAGAAAAGGGAATCATCACCCCAACATTTATTGGAGGGAGAACTGGGGTAAAATGTGAGTAACAGGCAACAGAAGCAAATACATGACTCATAAAAAGTAATGAGGTCAGTTCAGCAGCAAATCTCCCAAGTTCCTCCTAAATGAACTAAATCTCACCTCTTGCATCAATGCTGCAGTACACACAATGCCAGTGTTGCAGTTAAGATGGAGGGAGTTGCCGCCTGGTGGCACTGAGGGTTGAGGTGCTGGACACCACACCTTGCACCATGCTAGTGACCTGGGTTCAGGAATGAGCCTGGGTCATCAGGGATTGGCAAGAGGGGAAGGCAGAGGAGATGGATTGAACTACGGTGAGGTGGCTCTCCTCTTCTGGGGAAGGATGTAGGGTCCCCTGCTCTTGACTGCCTCCTGGTGGAGGATGGGTGGTAGTGCCAAGTCATACAGGAGCACAATAAATCACCAGGGTGGGGTGGAAGGGGAGTGCACGGTGCTCGGGTGCATGTGAACCTCCATGCGCATCGTTACCATGTGCTGGGGTCCTGGGATCAGGGAGAAAAGGATGACAAACTGATAAAAGAATATGGAAAACAAAATGGAGGGAGGCTCACAGGGTTCAGCTTAAATAACTCTGATGTTAACTCCAGAACTTTATGATATGTTTCCATTTGCTTATGATTGGGAGGAGGATAGGGCTCATTTTAAACACAGATCCCCAGTGTCAGGCGTGGAAAAACTCACTGGAGGAACCCATCTCCTTTTATGTAGGATTAAACATACCTGACAAGGGTCTTGTGACACCTTTCCTCATTATATGTTGCATTTCTGTACTTTATTTAGCCAGTTTCATGCTGTTTGGAGGTACATTTACACAGGAGCAGTCCTTCCCTGCTTTCCCTGGAACAGAGTCAGATTTTAATTTTAGTCATTGAATTGGGTTCCCCTTGGTTCTCTCTCCATGACACACTTTCACCACTGCTTCACGTGGCTCTAAATCTCATCATAAAATATAATGCCAACCATAGGGCTTATCATGTTATTGTTAAGGAAAATGTTTTAAAAGTTACAGTACCTTATGGAACGGTTCTCTTGTCAATGTTTTAAATATTTGTGCTGTGTACATGCTTCCTTTGATTCTTATGTATTTTGTTTTCAATTTTGCTGTAAATCGATATCTGTAATGCATGCTATATTTTATGCTCTTTATGTGTTACTGCCTGGGTTGTTCCTGAAATGGGCATTTGAGTGTAGTGAATTTAGCCAGAAATTAAATACATGAAATGAAAAGAAAATACAACTACACAAATGGCTGCTGCTACGCCATCTACTTATGTTGGCACCTCGTGGATATGACCTTAGTTAGCATTAGATTTTAAATAGATTATCTGAACTAACATTCTAACCATTTTTAAAATATTTTATGTATTATTTTTATTAATACAGTTTAAGTAAAGAAGCTATGTAATATTTTATTTTTAAATATATAAAATTCTAAAATAATAATTTATGTATAAACAAAAGAACAGCAAAACAAGAAAAAATAATCATAGAAAACAAATTGATTACAGAAAATTGTTAAGTCCTAGACAGTGGGAAGAGATTCCAAGGAATATTTGCTAAACTACATAATGTATATACAGTATAATACATAGAGTTAGAAAGGCACCACAAGCTTAAATGCTTTACATGTCAAAAGTTAGATAAAACAAAAAGGATCCTAGAGGAGGAACAGAAATTCATATTAAATATTTCATATTCATTGCAAAAAGTATGCACATTTTTCTTTGCTACAATCTCAACATTTTAGTATATGCAAATTAAGTGCTCTTTGGCCACATGGTTAGGGAAAACAAATAAATGACAGGTCCTCTAGTGTGACTGAGGTCCTGGATAGGGCAACTGCCACTAAAGGCATTATCACCAGGTTACAGAAGATTTTCCTAGTATTACACTGTGTGACAGGGAGATCCTGCCACTCTTGAGGACCAACTTTTCTTAAATCTGTTGCAACAGTTCTTCTATTTCTTAGCCTAATCTATCCTTTAATTTCTAGTCCATAAGGTTGGCCACCAATGGCGCCCCTCCTTCCTTAACTATGCTATAGTGTCCTCTTTAATTTTCCTTTCCCTCTCATATCCTCATATAGGGAAGTTATTGTGGTGACCTCCGAGCTGATGTGAAATAACAGGCTGTGTTCCTCGTTGAACTTAGTATGCAATAGCACTATGTCATCAAATACCTTGATGTATATGCCTTATGTATATGAAACCTTTCAATCTAGAAAATACCATGGCACTAGATGTTTTTGATAAAGGTATTATAAAATGAAGTTGCGGGTAGAGATGTCAGAACACCCATTGTGTTATTTAAAATGCATGTAAATTACAGATTGTTGGAGAGGCCCTTTGGCACCATGTATTCCCTTTAAGCTGAACCAGTCTAAAATTTCATGGTGATTTGTACATACATTCCATGATGCTTTGCATTATGGGAGTATGTATGATTTTGTGTTTCTTTGAAACTTGGCTTTATTGCCAATGCTCTTTGGGTAACCCTTGCTTCAGTGCTTCCGCTGCTGAGGTTCTTTGTCTTTACTTGTTTCTGAGTTTTTTCTTGAGCTCCCCATCACCCAAACACACAAGACCAACATAGGAGTGAATTAATTTCACTAAAGAGAAAGATCAGTAGATCAGTGGGTGCAGACTAAGTGCAGAGGAAGGACATGCATAATCTGTTGCTGCAAACTGAGGTATTAAAGAAGGAATATGCCATTGCTAAGGTTATTCCTGTGTTTTAAATAAACATCACATAGAGAGTGTGTGTTGAATCTGAAGTTCTGTGTCTGATCCATCTGTTATCCCACAACCCCTCCACAGACTTGGAGCGAGAAGTGGATAACTTGCTGGAAACATCTGGACTGGGCTAGAGGATGTTTTCTCTGGTGGATATCCCAGGTGAACCAATGCACCAGGAGTCGCCAGAGGAGAACCCAGAGAAAAAGTCCATGGAGTTCTGAAGAGAACCATAGTCGGCACTGGGAGAGAGGCTGCTACCTGGACTGGATCTGGGAGCTCTGAGGAAGGCCAAGCCTGAAGATGATGAAGAGATGCAAGGGATGAGGAAGAATCAAGGGAACTACATCCTCTTGAAGATGCTCCACATGAGATGCAGGGAGTTGTTGAAATGGCTCTGCATAAAACAGGTGCAGATGGAGAGATAGAGTCATTGAGAAGAGATGGCAAGATGTCAGATAGGAGGATATCATGAGGATCTTGCATGCCATCAATGCAGGACAAACTGAACCAGTAGCCCAAAAGACATTAAACTGTCCAAACTATCAGACAGTGATGATATTGAAGCATACTTCACAACTTTTGAGAGGATTGCTCGAACATGTGCATAGCCAACAGAACAGTGGGTTGTTCAACTGGCACCACACCTGACAGTCAGTGCCCAGTTGGTTTATAACCACATGGACTCCAGAGGCAGAGGACTATGACCGTGTGAAGCAGAAGGTCCTCAGGTGCTAAGCAAACAGTGAAACCTATCACCAGAGGTTTAGGTTTCTTAAAATGCAGTCACTAGATACCCCCGAGAGACTTATGTCCATCTCAAGGAGCTCTGTTACAAATGGTTACAGACAGATAACAAGAGCAAGGACCAGCTTCTGAAGGCAGTACTTATTGAACAGTTTATTTAAGTTTTACCCCAGGATGTACAACTTTGGATTTGAGAGCATAAGCCTGATTCCACTGATCAGGCTTATGCTCCGCATCATGTTGGCAGAAGACTTCCTGCCAGCCTGACCATCCAGACCCAGAGGGTTCCAAGGGACATCAGCAGCTGCAACCACCAGCAATCTGGTAAGAAGCCCTTTTACTTATAAATTGTCAAATCCAGCCCCAGTGAAACAAGACTGGAGAGCAGAGAGAGGGGGTCAAATTACTGTAGCAAAGATTGTATGTCATGGTGCCAAAAAGAAGGACATTATCTAAGAAACTGTCCTAGTATAAAGAAAGAGACAGCTCACCTAGCCTTAGTGAACTGGGGTCAATTTATAGCTACTGTGAAGACTGGATCATAGCAGATGCTGGGACTGATTGATTCAGGAGCCACCAGACTCTTGTGCAAGCAGATCTGGTGAGTGGAAATAATAAGGGCCAGATACAGCAGTCATCTGTGTGCATGGTGCCCATTGCTACACTCACAGCCACCATATACAAATGACTGTTCAAGAAAAATCACATGAGGTAGAAGTAGGGTTGGTATCTTGCCATGGTTCCAGAAAAATTCCACTCCCAAATCATGTATCTTGTGCATGGCATCCCACTAGCAGGCCATGCAGGCAGAGACAGCACCCTGAACAGGATATTACTCAGGTTTTATTGGCCCTCTATCCATGAGAACATAACTGAGCATAGCTGAGTATTGTAAAGCATGCCATGGATCTAGTTGTTGCCCTGGAAAAGAGCTTCCAAGGGAAACTGATTTGTGCTAGTCATATGTGATTATGCTACCCACTACTCAGAAGCTATCCCTCATGAGAACTGTCACCACCCCAAGGATAGCAGAGGAGCCAGCAAAGGTATTTAGTCACATGGAATCCCCAGGAAATACTTACTGATCAGGGGCGAATTTTATGCACACCTGCTAAAGGAATTGTACTGGCCTGGCTGGGTGTGGTAGCTGTACGATTTCCCATACCACCCACAGACTGATGGCCTTGTAGAGAGGTTTAATCAGACATTAAAGAAAATGTTGAGGAAGTATGTAAAGAAGAGGTAGAGATTGCGATAGGTACTTCTCCTATTTACTTTTAGCACAGAGAAATCCCTCAAGCATCCACTGGTTTCTCTCCTTTTCATTATTATAGGAGGAACCTAAGGGGCCACTGGATGTGGTTAAAGAACACTGGGAAGATGGGAAGGAGGAGGGACATCTTAATGTCATACAGTACATGACTCAGTTACGTAAACGCCTGGTGAGGTATATCAACTGCACATCAGAGCTTAGAACAGAAGCATGACTTGCAGAAAGAAAGATACGACCAGGGTTTGAAGACTAAAACATTTCAGTCAGGGGACAAAGTGTTGTTACTTCTTCCCTCCACAGAGAGCAAACTACTCATGAAATGGCAGGGCCCCTTCGCCATTTTGAGGCAAACAGAGCAGTGAATTATGAGCTTAGCATGCCAGGAAAGAGACCTCCCAGAAAATTTACCATGTGAACCTCCTTAGGAAATGGCATGAGAAGCCTAACCCTTCCTTTATATCCATCTTGAAGTTAGAGTCAGAACTGGAGGTTGCCTATAAAAGGCCAGAGCAGTCAGGACAGTTGGGGAGATCCAGAAAACCCTGAACTGGAGCCTCAGCAACAGAACAATTTGCAGGGGGCATTACAAGAATTTGAGCCCGTATTCACAAACATCCTGGAAGGGCCAAGAATTGTGCACCATAACTGCCACCCAAGACAAGCCCATACACCAAAACCCTACAGATTGCCCATGAAGGTGAGGGCTGAGGTGATTCAGGAAGCCAAAAAATGGAGCAGTTAGGCATGATTGTGCCCTGAAAGAATGCATGGTCTTCACCCATGGTCATAGTGGACAAGAAAGAGGGTGGGATGCTTCTATGCCTATATTTTAGAATGCTTAACAATGTATCACTAATCGATGGCTATCCAATGCCCCAAATAGATGACATCATTGACAGGCTAGGCAATGCACAGTGTATCAATCAATCAAGCAATCAAATCTTTATTTATCCAGGTGAACACCATTGAGCAAGCTCATTTACAAGGTGGACCTGCATCACACAAGGTCAAGAACAATGCATTTATGTACGAGGCAGAAAACAAACATATATACATAATAAAAATCAAGCAAGGTAACAAAAAAAAAAATGTAAGGGTGTAGTATTTGAATACATGATATAATATTTCTAAGTAGGTACATATCATATTCAGTGAAAAAGGGGATGGTGGGAAGGAGCTACATAAATGAAGAATATGCAATATCAGATTAACCTCACCCAAAGCGCAGGAAACGAGGGGTAGAAGAGGTAAGGCAGACAGGGGGGAATGGTGCAGGAATATACACTTCAAGGAGAGGTGGATTAACAGGCTGGGTACTTGCAAGGAGGGGCAGGATAGAAAGGAGGATTTGGGATACAGGTTTCCTAAGTAGTAGAGTTTGGTGTGGGCAGAATGAGGGAAAGGGGTTGAAAATAAGCAGACAAGGAGCAAGCTAGAGGTGGTGGAAGAATGACATACTTCTGTGACAGTTTTGGCATACAAGGTCTTGAACTCAGCAAGACTACCAGAGGTCCTTAATTTCAAGGATTTCTGAAGCTTATTCCAGAGTGTCGGCAGTGTGAAGCCTATGGCCGCTCTCCCAAGATGCAGCAGGCCCTGGGCATTTTCAGAGAAATTAGGAGCAGCTTCTAAGGCATAGTTTTGTATCGTGCTTCAAGGCAGGAAATCAACGATGTACTCTGGAAATTTACCAGTGATAGCTCTGAATGTCCATACAGCCGCATTTCTATCGCCTATAATGTGGGAGGTCCACCCACTGCAGCACATAAGGAGCAGTGGTGGGTGGAGAAGGGAGACCCGGTAATAAAAGCAGGGCTGTGTGATACAGTATGTCGAGTTTTCCCAGATATGAGGCATTGCATTGGCTATAAATGAAATCAGCGTAGTCAATTAAGGAAGGAACGTGGACTGAACTAGCTGCCTTTTGCCTCTGTGTTTAGAAGGCGATTTATCCTAAAGAAGAGACCAAGCCTCTGCCTCAGTTTTTCAACAAATCTTCCAAGTGTTCCATAAAGGAGAGTTTGTGGTCTAGCCAGACCCCCAGATATTTGAACTTCATTACAAAATCCAAGTTTCTCCTAATAAGGTGGAGATGGGGTAGGGGTACCAACAATAACAGGGTATGCCATATGGTTGACAGGTGAGAATATCATTGCCTTTGTCTTCCTGGCATTAAGTAGCAGTTTTGCTAAGGAGCTGGTACTGCAGGAGATTGAAATCAGTTTGCAAGTCTCCACAGGCAGCTTCAGGTGATGTCGGCTTAGGTAGAGTTCCGTATCGCCTGCAAACAGGTGGATATTAGCCTTCTTGATGCCGATATCTATGCTGTTAATGTATATAGTGAATAAGAGTGGCTCCAGGATGGATCCTCGTAGGACCCTCTTATTAATGGTTTGAGAGTGGAAAGTTCTCCTTCTGCCTTAACTTGCTGGTGCCTATCCTTAAGATAATCATGAAACTAGCCCAGGAGGTAGAGTCTAGTCCTAATGTTTTAACGAAGAAAGAAGTAGTCAATGGTCGACGTGTGTCCAACACCTTGCTGAGGTCTATGAAACAGCACAGACAAACTTTCTGTTCTCTAAGTCATGCTGCCAGTCATTTGTTAACTTTGCCAGTGCCATAATTGTACTATGGTTATCCCTGAAACTGGACTGTATAGAGTTTAAAAATTGTGTGTTTTCTAGGAAGGATCTCAGTTGGGCATTCACAATTTTTCTAAGAGTTTTGACAGAATGGGGAGGAGTGAAACTGGCCTGTAACTGTTTAGATTGCAGGGATCCCCGATTTAAATAGTGGGATGATATGAGCAGTTTTCCATAGATGGGGAGAGTCCCATGTGAAAGAAACAGATTAAATAGATGAGTAATTGGTATAGCCAGAACATGCCAGGTAATCTTTAGGTAGTAGGGGTCAAGTGAGTCCACGCCGGTGCTTTTCTTGGTGTCCAAATGTGGAGAAGTCTTCAACCTCTTTCAGGGAGGCAGGTGAGAAAGAAAAAGCAGCACTTGATGGACTAGGTTCAGGGGCAGTACAGTGATCTGGGAGTGCAGACTACAGCGGTCAAGTTGTCAAATGCTAGACCAGCGGAGGCAAAATGGTTATTGAAGGCGTGTAATATCTCCTTTTGTCACTGATAATGACATTGTCAGAGGAGATTTTAGAGGGCGTAATTCCTGTCATATGCCCAGATAGTTCTTTTATTGTGGACCAGAATTTGGTGGGGCATTTTGAGGCAGAGTCCAGCTCTGAACGAGTGAAAATTTGACTGTGTCTCTGATCAGCTTAGTGCAGGTGTTTCTGTTCTGAAGAGACACCAGTCTTTGGCTAGGTGTGATTTGCCAGCTTTTTCAAAGCTTGTCTCTTTTAATAATGCAATCTTAATGTCTGCAGTGAACCACCGATGCGTTTAGACTTTATCGGGTTTTGACCAGCGGAGCATGAGTATTGAGGGCACTTGTTATAATTTCCTGGAAAATGGCATATGCTGTACTTACTGATTTGGCACAGTAAAAGCTCTGCCAATGCAGTGAGGCTTTCAGGTTGTTGATAAAAGCAAATGGATCAAAGTTCCGTTTGGACCTTTTGGTAGATAACTTCATTGTGGATGTAGAGTTAGGGTCAGTTTTACGCCAGCGATGAAGCAATGGTCGCTAACATCGGCAAAAAGATTCCAGCATGGAAAAGGAGTGGGTTTGTTCACTAGAAGGATGTCCAAAAGGGTGATATTCATAGGGTTTTTCTTGTTAAAGCATGTTGGTTAAGTCGATAAGTAGTGACAGTCCATGGGAGTCGAAGAAGATTTAACAGGTAGAGAGGCACTGGACAGCCAGTCATAATTAAGGTCCCTAGTATAATTGTTTCAAAGTTGCTAGAGCCCATGATAGATGAGAGGTGAGACAGAAGCTGCAACCCTGCAGACGGGTCTGTAGCATCCTATAATATGGAGGGCCATCGAGGTGAAATTTCTCCACCCTTGACCTTACTAAGGGATACTGGCAAACCCTTGTCACCTGATTCACAAAATAAAACCGTATTGTACTTTTAATCAGTTTATACCAGTTTGTCACAGTGCCATTCTGACTACATGGGGCCTTACCACTTTTCAGCATTTCATGGACCACATACTAAGACCACACACTGACTGCTGTGCAACTTATTTGGACGAAGTGGTCATAGTCAGTCTTGACTGGGAATCCCATGTTAGAAACTTGTCCCAGGTATTGCAAGCAATAAAGAAGTCAGGAGTGACCATTAACACTGCTAAGTGTGCCCAAGCAAATACCAAGACAAGATACCTAGGGTTCATTTTAAGCAATGGACAGGTGAATAGGTGACAATGGACAGGTGACAGTCCAAGGTAGAAAAGGTGACAGCAGTAGTGAACAGTCCCTACCTACCACAAAAAGCATATCAGATCTTTTCTTGGTCTGGCTGGTTATTACAGGAGATTTATTCCAAATTTCTCAGCCATTGCCAGTCCTTTGACTGATCTCACTAAAAGAGGTGCATGAATAAGGGTCAGTGGACCCCTATTTGTGATGAAGCTTTTAGGAATATCAAGGCCATTCTATGTACCACTCCTGTATTGAAAAGCCCTGACTTCAACCAACTGTTTGAGGTCCAGACTGATGCATCAGAGAATGGTATTGGGGTAGTCTTATCTCAGAAAATAGGTAGATAAGAACATCTGATCATGTATATCAGCAGGAAGCTACAGGGAAGAAGATATGCTACCATAGAGAAAAGAATGCTTAGCTCTGAAGTGGGCTATGAGTCTCTGAAATATTACTTGTAGGGGGCTGAATTTAAGGTTGTAACTGGTCATAACCCCTTTGCTGGTGGAACATAATGAAGAAAAATCCCGTAAAATGCGATGGTACTTTGCTCTTCAGCCCTATTGATTTACTTTTATTCCATAGGGCAGGAAAAACACGTAAATGCCGATTTTATGTCTAGATGTGGTGCAGGAATTGATGTCAATGAAATATGATGGACTTTACCTAAAGGAGATAGTACAGGAAAGGTATCTTTAGTCTCTGTTGAGAAATGTGTTAAGGCCTCAAGGTAAAGAATGATGATATCCACTATGTTTATGATGGAATGTTTATCATTAATAGGGACCCTGAGAAGGAGCTTCTGAAGATGGGTGGGTGGAGCTCCATCTCTTCCTAGGATAGGAAGATGGTAAGCAGTCTGAAATAACTGATTTCCTCTTAAGGTGGGGATACGTAACAGGGAGATCCTGCCACTCTTGAGGACCGATGTTTTCTTTACTCTGTTGCAACAGTTCTTCTATTTCTTAGCCTAATCAATCTTTACAATTTCTAGTCCATGAGGTTGGCCACCTATGGGCACCCCTCCCTTTTCTTGACTATGCTATAGTGTCCTCTTTAATTTTCTTTTCCCTCTCAGGTCCTCGTACAGGAAGGTTATAGTTGGGAGGGTTGCTGGCAATCACAAGGGAAGAAAGAGACTTGGGCATCATCATCACAGATGACCTGAAATCATCCAAGTAGACCACTAAAGCAGTAGGTAAGGCTAGAGGGATGTTGGGGTGTATTAGTTGGGGTATCACAAGTCATAAGAGGAAGGTAATAATCCCTTTTATAAGACACTGATTAGACCCCACCTGGTACTTGTGCAGTACTAGAGGCCCTTGCACAAGGACATTAACAAAATGGAGTCAGTCCAGAGAAGGGCAACAAAATGGTGCAGGGACTGCATCAGAAAACATATGAGGACAGATTAACGGAGCTCAATATGTATACTCTAGAGCAAAGGGGGAGAGAGTTGATATGATCAAACATTCAAACACCTTAAGGGCATTAACAAGGTGAAAGAGTCTAACATGTTTCAATATAAGAAAATAAGCGGGACAAGAGGACATGACATGAGATTAGAGGAGGCGGTTAAGGGGTAATGTGAGAAAGTTATTTTACAGAAAGGGTGGTGGATGCATGGAATGGCCTACCTCAGGAAGTGGTGGATATGAATACAGTGCAGGGCTTCAAGCAGGCATGGGATAGGCATAAGGAGCAATACAGATGAGTATGAATAGATAGCCCCTTGACAGAGTAAAGGCCTATGGAACATTCATAAGGTAGAAAAAATGAGCAGACTGGATGGGCCTTGCAGTCCTAATCTGCCATCAGCCTCTATGTTTCTACGTTATTGTGGTGACCTCCAAGCAGATGTAGAACAACAGGCTGTGTTTCTCGTTGTTGGATTTAGTATGCAACAGCACTATGTCATAAAATACCTTGATGTATATGCCTTATGTGTATGAAACCTGTAAATGTTGAAAATACCACAGCACTAGGTGTTTTTGATAAAGGTAAAAGCTACTAGGGAACTGTATTATAAAGATTAAGTTACCAGGGTAGAGATATCAGAAAACCCCATTGGGTTATTTAAAATGAAAGTCAATTAGAGATTGTTTGAGAGGCACTTTGGCACCATACTAACATACTAAACGCCAGCAGAATAGGCCTATGGTCTTTCATGTCTGCTTCGTTTGGTCAGCCCCCACCCTGGGTGCTGACCTTGCTGTCCCCTCGCCTTCTCTGGCTTCTCCCTTCCCAGTTCGGATAGTCTTGCTGCATTGGATTTTGCTTCCTGAACCCTTCCCTGTACCTGTCCCACCCCTCTTGAACCCCTCCACTGTCTCTGCCTCCACCAGCCCCTAGGTAGTGCATTCCATGGCTCTACCACCCTCTCAGTGAGTAGCACCTCCTCCTTTCTCCCTGAATCTTACCCCCAGCTTCCACCCATGCCCTCTAGTGGCCCCTTCCTCCTTCCTTGCCACCCTCACTGTTCCTCCCCTATTTACCCTCTTCATGTACCTGAAGACCTCTATCATGTCCCCCCAGTCCTTCTCTCTTCCAAAGTGTACATATTTAGCTCTTTGAGCCTCTCCTCATAGGTCCTGTCCCCAAGCCCCAAATCATTTTGGTTGCCCTCCTCTGGACCCTCTCCAGGAGGTTAATGTCCCTCTTTAAGTGTGGCCTCCAAAACTGCCGCAGTACTCCAGGTGCGGCCTCACCAAGCAGTTATACAGAGGAGTATCACTTCCCTCCTTCTGGAGGTGATCCCCTAGCGATGCATCCCAGCATCCTGTTGTCCTGGCTGCTGCCCTCCTACAAGTCTCAGAGTTGTTCATCTTGACATCCACCACCACCCCAGGTCCCTCTCAGCCATTGAGACATAGTATTTCCCCCCAGGGTGTTACACTTGGCCTGGGTTTCTGGCCCCAGATGGGGTACCTTGCATTTCCCTGCATTAAACCTCAGCTTCCACTTTCTAGACCATCTTTCCAAGGCCTCCAGGTCCCCTGCAGGGCCACCCTCCTCCTCCCCATCCACCACTGCCCCCAGTTTCGAGTCATCTCAAAGAGACTCATCTCACTCCTGATTCCTGTCCTTATGTCAGATCGTAGGCGTTGAACAGAAGGGGCCCAGGACTGATCCTGTGGGACCCCACTAATGACCCTCCTTGGGAAGAGATTATCCCACCAATTACAACCCTCTGGGTCCGGTCCTGGAGCCAATTGCCTATCCATCGGATCATCTGGTTCCCACCCCATTTCTCCTAGTTTATCCAACAGGCCACGTGAGGAACAGAGTCAAATGCCTTGCTGAAGTCCAGAAGAGGACATCCACTGGTCTCCAGGTCCAAGGCACTTGTCACCAGTCATAGAACTCCACCAGGTTTGTCTGACACGATTTCCCTGGGATGAATCCATGCTGTCTATCGTCCAGGCACCTGACTTATCCAGGGCCCCCCCTAGCCTCTCCTTGACAATGCCCTCCATCACCTTGCCCACCACTGATGTCAGGCTGACAGGCCTGTAGTTCCCTGCCAGCTCTCTTGATCCCCCCCTTGTGGATGGGCACTACATGCGCCACCTTCCAGTCTTGGGGCACCCACCCTGTCCTCAGAGAGATGGTGAAAGCTCTGCCAGGGGTTTCGCACAGGACATCTGCAAGTTCCTTCAGCACTCTAGGATGTAATTTACCGGCCCGGTGCTTTCTCCGTCTTAAGGGAGCTGAGGCTTCCTCACTCTCTCTGCTGTGATTTCCACTTCCAGTACCTCTTCTCCTGTAGCCCTCCCCCACCTGCCAGTGATGCCCCCCTCTTCCCAGACCTGCCCGATTGGTAGGGCCCCCCTCCTCATTATCTCTGTCTCCTCCCATGTATGATGCAGCATCCCCATTTCCCTGGTGAAAACTGAGGTGAAGTACTCATTTAGTACCTCAGCCTGCTCCTCTGGGTCTTGTGCCCATATCTCCCTGATTTAATCCTGCTAATCTGCCCCTTCACCCTTCGTCTTTCCCCAATGTATCTAAAGAACCCTTTTCCCTCTCCTAATTTCCCTGGCCAGGTTCTGCTCCTTCCTTGCTTAGCTGCCCTCACCACTCTAGTGGCCCTTCTAGACAACAGCTCATACTCCCTCGATCCTTTCACTCCTTGAGCATTGAATCTCTTATAGGCTGCTTTCTTTCCCGCGACCACCTCCTGGACCTCCCTGGTCCACCAACAGGAGTTTTTGGGCCCTACCGCATTTCGTCTTACTCTTGCACAGGTGCTGGTAGCATCCTGCACCCCTCTCCTGATGATTTCCACCTACTATCAGCGTCCATGTCTGACCCAATCCAATCCAAATGCTCATAAGGATCCTTCCCATTTCCTTAAAATCTACCCCCTAAAGTCGGTTACTTCCGTCTTTGTGCAGCCTTCTACCCCTCCTAGGTCAGGCAGAACCAGACCGTGGCATGGTCACTCCCGCCAATGGGTCCCTTACCTCCAGGCCCCCAATCTGGTCACTGTCTGCCAGGACCACATCAGTACCCGTGCCTCCTGGTGGTTCCCTCACCTGCTGAGTTAGAGCATCTTGAAAGACATCCAACAACCTCTGTTCCCTGGTCACAGAGGATGTCATAGTCTCCCAGTCTGTTCCTGGCATGTTTAAGTCCCCTAACACCACCACCTTTCCTCTGCCCAGTCTGCAGTGTCTCCAACATCTGCCACCAGACTGTCCTCCAGCTCCTCCATGCCAGGGCAGGGGTCTATACACCACTCCTATTTTACTCTCTTGCCCCTTTGTTATCAAGGTATTAAATCACCTCACGGTTCCCTCCGCCTCCTCAACTCCCCATGCCAATGCAGTTTTTACTATCATTGCTACCCCTCCTTCCCTTCCCCCCCGTCCTTCCTGAACATAGTGTAACCCTCCAGGTTCAGGTCCCAGTCATGTCTTGCAGTGGCCCAAGTCTCCAGTGACCGCTGCCACATCCACTGCTCCCTCAGTTAACATCGCCTGGAGGCGCAGGCATTTATTACCTAAGCTCCTTTCATTTAGCAGGACTACCTTCCACCCTTCCCTATAGTTTCATTTCCCTGCTCGTGTTCCCTTGGGGATTCTGTTTTCTCCTGGTATGCACTTTGCCAGTTGGTCTTTCCTGCAATCCTCCTGGTCCCCAGGGGGTGGAGACAAGTCCCTCCTTTATCGGCATCCCTTGACTGCCTTTCTCCCATCCCCCCCTTCACAAGTTTAAACCCCACTTTTCACCAATGAACTCTCCATTTTCAACTTAGGATTCCCTCCTCCAAATTGAGATGAGTCTATCTCTGATACAGCTCCTTATCCTCCAGGTCTCCCCAATCCCCCATCAACCCATACCCTCTGGCCTCACCACTCCCTGAGCCACTGGTTTATCTCCTAATTTTTCTTTTGTGTTCCCCACTAGCCCTTGGCACTGGCAGGATTTCTGAGAAAACTGTGCATCCTATGTCATGACAGACCCTGGCGAGCTCCTGAATCTTGCCCATATCTCTGGCTCGCTATTTCCCTCAATGTCATTTGTGCCCAGGTGGACCAGTATGTCTGGGAACCCCCACAGTCCTTTGCCAGCTGATATACCTCGTGTAGCCCTGTGCACCGTTAGTCCAGGAAGCATCTTGTTCTAACTGGAGGCTTCTCCCTCCCTATCCATTTGATACCCCTGATCATAGAATCCCCAGCAGGAGCACTCTGACCACTCCTTTTCTCCATTTCCCCCTTCCATGTCCCTCATCCTTTCTACCGGCCCCTCCACCCAGCTGGCTCCTTGTTCCTCCCCTATCTGGGTGCCACATGCCACCCATTCCTTATTACCCTGGCCCTCCCTCCCCTCCAATCCTATGCCTCTCCTCCTCCTGAGTATCCTTCTGTACCTTATTAATTCCCCCCTCACTGCTGCAACTGGTCCTTCTCCCCATCTGCTAAACTAGCCTGGCTCATCCTCCCTCCCTTCCTTCCTGTCTCCATTTAGTTCCTCCTTGCTCATCATGCTCCCCTGGCCTAACCCTTCAGCTCTCTTTACCATGCATTCCTGCTTTAAGCTGAACCAGCCTAAAACTTCATGATGATTGTCCGGTGGCATTGAGGGTTAAGGCACTGGACACCACACCTTGCGCCATGCCAGTGACCCATATTTGGGAATGAGCATGGGCCACTGGGGAGTTGGCAGGGAAGGAGAAGGATCAAGAATCCCAGGGACTGCTCTCCTTCTCTGGGGGGACTCCAGTGGTTCTGATGACTGGTCCCTAGTGGAGACTGGAGGCTGTGTGCCAACACTGCTGATGTGGGGTGAGATGGGGCTAATGCCTGATGGAGCATGCATGGAAGAGTGCACACCACCATCACTGGCATCATTGCACACCTTCTCTAGGGGAGTACACCAGAGAAGAAAACAGATTGCTTGGCAGATGATAAAAGGAGCCTTGCAGGTCCTGCCCCAAATAGCCACGGCACTGGCCACACTGAATCCGGTCTTCAGTGAGTGTTGGAGAGCCCTGCCAGCCCCTACCGGGGGTAAGCCCTGGGGATAATGGTCGGCACCAACTGGTGACGTCGGTGATGGGACTGGGGCTCCCTCTAGAGATAGGGCCATGCAATAAGGCGCATAAACTGAGAGCTAAAAAATTAATAAAAAATACAATTTCATTGTGATTTGCATATACATCCCATGATGCTTTGCAGTATGGGGTAAGCGTGATGTTGTGTTTCTTTGATACTTGGCTTTTGCCAATGCCCTTTGGGGTAACCCTTGCTTCAGTGCTTCTGCACTGAGGTTCTTATCTTTAGCTTGTTTTTGAGTTTTCTTTTTGATTTCCCATCACCCAAACACACAAGACCAACATGGGGAATGAATTAATTTCACCAAAGAGATAGATCAGTAGATCAGTGGGTGCTGACCAAGTGCAGAGGAAGGACATGCATCAGTAGATGCTGATTAAGTGCAAGTGCAGAAGAAGGACATGCATAGTCTGTTCCTGCAAACTGATGTATTGAAGAAGGATATGCAATTGCTTAAGGTTATTCCCTGTGTTTTAAATAAACATCACACAGAGATTGTGAGTTGAACCTGAAGTTCTGCACCTGGTCCATCAGTTATCCACAATCCTTCCATACAATGTACCTGTTGGGTCAAAGATTTGAGAGTCTTGACAGGAATGGTTAAATAAAGACATTACAGAAATGGAGTCAGAAGACATTTTGGAAATGGAACAACACTTCCATAAAAACTAATGAAACTGATACACTACATGTCGCTACATAGAGAATACTGGATGGGCAACTATGCACAACCAGTGTGTTCTACTCGGAAGGGTTCTGATTCCTCTGACCTCAAAAGTGAAGCTCGGGGGTCCGTGGAAATCAGAACCTTGAGGGAGTAGAACACACTGGTTGTGCATAGAGTTCCTTCCAGTATTTTATATAGTATAGTAGTGCTCCCAAATAGTTTTATACTATTTTATCACAAAATACATTGTTTGCTGCTACATTTTATTCCACGGCTCAGGGCTGGTTACTAGGCTCAGTGGTGTGGTTATTAGGGACCAGATGTCTGTACATGTACAGCGTGGTATTTTATTGGTTGAAAATCGCATTTGGGAGGGTTGTCTAAAAAAAAAAATTGGCATCTGAACTTCTTGCTTAGCGAGAAGCCAATTATCGGGGAATGCTTTTTAATTTTGTGAGTAAGTAGATTTAAATATCTGGTTGATCCTGCATTTGTTGTTTGTATAATAAATATACCTGGTTGATCCTGCTGGGTTTTTTTTATAGAACACTCCCAGCCTGTCCTCCAGTGTCCACCAGCTGGCACCAACCCAACTCCAGGGCTTACCCCCAGCGGTTCCCCAACCCCCCGAGGCCTGAATTTCAGTGGGTCAGAGCTGTGGCTAGCCTGAGTGGAGCCTGTGAGGTGCCCGCCATCATTGCACCATGGCCACTCCATTTCCTCTGCTTTTCTCTCCTGGAGCAGGGGCGTGCAATGATACTGACGGAGGTGGAGCACGCATGCATCATGCGCGCTCTCTCCTCAGCGTCTGCCCCAGCTCCTTCCAACTGCAGCATGGTGCCCTGTCCCCCAGCCACCATCAGGGGTGAATGGGTGCCTATACTGAGCCTCCCTCCCGGAGAAGGAGAGCAGTCCATCAGATGCTCAATCCTTCTCCTCCCCTGCTGGCCTCCAGTGGCCCGTGCCCATTCGAACATGGATTACTGGTGTGGCGTGAGGTGTGGTGTCCAGCACCTCAACCCTCAGCGCCACGGGCTGGCATGATCCTGCAGTTTTTAATTATCTGGTTGATCCTGCATCTGTGGGATTTGTTTGAGTGATCATGCCACCGTGGCAGTGTCTATCTGGTTGATCCTGCAGTTTCTGTTGCTTCAGTTAAACTATAGCTGTGCACTTTCAAAAACAGCTGAAATCTTGTTGTACTAGAGTAAGGTATTATGCGTTCTATAATCTTTGAACTGTGGTACAACAACATTTCAGCTAGGATGAATTTCTGTGCAGAACAAGCCCTCACTCTACACTTTTTACCCCCAACAAAATGTGCATACTTTTCAAATGTCTAAAAGCTGAACTGCCACTGTCACAGACTTTCTCTCTAGAACTGTCTGCGGTTGTTACCAGTTTCACAACCCCTCAGACACCTAAAAGGGTTACCTGGTATATTGCCACCACTCAATGCAACCTCACTTGGGGTATCTCTAGGTCTGAATCCTACCAGAACCACTGCTTACACAGTACAATGTTCCTTACCAGTCCTGCTCCCACCTGGTGACCATATCCAGACATGGGAGCTTGTCTCAGTAGTAGTAGTAGTGCACTTCAGGGACAGGCAGGTCTTCATGAGGTTCACACCACTTTTCTGTTTTCTCCCTGATTCCTCTGCTGTGGCACCAACAACAGGTTACACTGTGTCGAGGCATACACATCCTCGCCAAACCTGTGGTACCCTCCCAAAGTACTGCCTATGCTACACTGCCATAGAGCCTCCACTCAGTGGCAGTCCAAAGCGGTTGGAAAATCACACTTTCCCAGGAGAGGAGAGCTGTCCTCTGGATGCCCGCTCCTTCTCCCTCCCTGTTGAACCCCAGCAACCCGAGTCCACTCATTAACCAGGGTCACTGGCATGGTGGCAGGTGAAATGCCCAGTGCCTTAGCCCTCACGCCACTCAGACTAGTTTTTATAAGTACTAAAGGGGTCAACACACAGCAGGCTGAGCAATGCAGGAGGATAATGCATGATCCAGGGATCGAATGCACACTCCTGCTGCTAACATGGCATGAGGAATTAGCTGAATGCTTTTGCACCCTGCACAAGGAAAAGTTGCTAATAGGTGGTATTTCTTTGCTGGACTCAAGGTTCCTGTCAAGAAATGGTAGCTTTTCCAGCTCTGTGTCTGAGGTAGGAGTTACAGTACTTCCAGTTGTTTCCTGCTCTGTCTTTCAACGTGTTACTTGCAGTGTTTGCAAGCATTTTCCAACATTCTGTTTTCATGCTCTGACTCAGATCTGATTTGGGAACAGCTGTATTGTATTGCTCAGCTGTAGCAATTTTGTTTTCTATAGAGGTTTTTATCCTCCAGGCATGCCACAAGCAGTTTCTCAGCCCTGTTTCTGTCTCCCTCACCCAGCAGCTGCCTCCCGGTCCATCAACCCCCATGTCCCCATGGATCCCCCATGGTGGGGTCATGATGGTGTGGGCTGTCCCCCACCCAGAGACCCTGCTTCTAGATGTGTGGGTTGGTGAACCATTGACAGTGTGGGTCAGGGGCAGGCAGGCAAGGCTTCATCAAGCCTCCGATTGCCATTTTCCCATTTGCTCCCTCAGTCCCTGCCATGGTGTAAGCACATGTATGTGGAGGCATACACATGCTACAACCACAGCCCCTCCCTTCATGTCACCAAGCTGCCAACAGTACCTCTGGGCCTCCAGCTGGGGTATCCAAGGGCTGAGTCGGCAAGGTTCCCACCCAGGAGAGCTGTCCTCCAGGCCTCAATCCTCTCCCTCATTGGTTGACCCCAGTGACACAAGCTCATTACCAAACCCGGGTCACCAGTGTGGTGAGAAGTAGGTGCATAGCACCTCAGCCCTCTGCTCCAGGGGCTGGTGGTTATAGCAAGTTTGTCAGTTTCTGACTCTGTTGTAACTGCATTTCAATTTTAGTTGTAATGGTGGTTTCTGTGTTTGTTGCAGCAGGAACTGTTTTGAGGATTTGTACAGTGGCTTTGATCTAACTTTGTAGTGGTGGTTGAAGTATGGGATTGACTGTGGTTTCAGTGCTGTCTTTTAACATGATCGTGCATTATATGTTTTAAAGCACAGCTTCAATGGCAGGATTGTAAATTACATTTTTGCAGCACAGTTACTGGTAGTTTATTGGGGTTAAACAGTGGTCATGGGGTATGATTGTGTCAAGTTGAGCATCTGGATTTCAGCAGTCTTCACTGAACCATTTTATGGACAGCTTGTGGCTGGCAGTATAGCCTAGAGGTTAGAGTAATGAGCTGAGAATGAGCTTGGTACATCCAGCAGACCTGGGTTTGATTCTACAACCTCCACTTGCATACTATGTTTATTTATTTATTTAGTTTTTATTGACGGGTAAGTGCACTAGACAAATCCTGCCTATTTTCAGGCACAACCCGGGAGAGGATACAGATGAATGCCAACTGACCTTGAACCAGATGAAGCTGTTGGTGGTATTTTTTTTTTATGAATGGAAATTTGACCAGGACACCTGGAAATTCCCTTTCTCTTTCGATAAGTGCCATGGGATCTTTAACATCCACCTGAGCTACCACCAATCCAGGCAGATGGGACCTCAGTTTAACGTCTCATCCGAAGAGCGGCACCTCAAAGTGCAGCACCCTCTCATGCTGCACTACAGTGTCAGTACTGGGATATTAACCCAAGTGCCAGATGTGGGAACTGAACCCACAGCCCTCTGATCTCCGGTCTCAGAGGCGGTGTGCTACCTACTGAGCCACTGACACTGACCACCCGGTGCTCCCAGGTTGCCCCTAGAAACAGGCACTTGTGCCTAGTGGACCTTACCTGGTTACCAAAGATTAAAATAAAAATACTCAGTAAAATATTGCTCAGAGGGTTCACTGAAAGGTAGCTGAGGCAATTCATTAATTATAAATTAGAGTCACTGGATAGTTTGATACATTTTCTGAGACCAAAGTACAGAATGCACAAGGATATAACAGTGTATGTGCTTTCAGGTTGACACAGGACCCTTCATCAGGCATAATATACTTATTTTAAAAGTTTTATCAGCAAAGACATACTGAGTTGGTATCAGCTCATTTCTAGATGTGTCCTTGGGGAGGGAGGGAAGAGCAGAGAACAGGACAAAAACAAAGAGCAACGTACAACAAATAATGCAATAATATGGAAATAAGTATCACAAAATAAATGACAAGAAAATGCTTCAAGAATAAAATGCCATACATTAAACTGTAGAACAAGCAAAAGGACATTCAACAGTGAGCAACGGGCCAGCTCCATGGCACTGACTGATAGGGGATCGCCCAGCACGCTGGTGACCTGGGTTCCACCCGTGCCCAGGATGACAGGAGCACAGCCTGGCAGGGAGGGTTTCAAGTGCCACTGGATGCTTTCCTCCTTGGGGGGTGGGGTCAGAGCCTGCATCACTCTTGTGTGGCTCCTGGTGGATGGTTGCAGCAATGCACCTTGTGGCATGGGTGACCACGCACCACAGGGTGTTTCTCCAGGATGCCATGAGTGTTCAGCCATCTCAGGATAAGGTGAGTGGAAAGAAAACAGGAAAATTCCCACCCAGTCAGCTGGATGATGGAAGCCTGTCCCCCGCCCACTACAGCTTGGAGTGCCCATGCCGGTCCCCCATGTGCCCCAGATGAAGTCTCCATGCCTATAGGTAAGCACTCCCTCCCTGATGTCCCATAAGAGGGGTCCCCATGAAGGTATACTCTGGGCAAACTTGGGGCCAAGGTAAGAGATGGTGGGATGGCAATGGAGGTGACTAGTGGGATGGGGTGGTCCTAGGCAGACCGGGGGCTGGGGCTGCATAAACAAATAAGGCAAAAAACAGTGAGCAACAAAACAATTATATAAGGACAAGGGAGTAGTGACAGATGACTGAGGGAGAAGGGCTGTGCTACTATCAATATAGGGTGGAAGGCAGCTGACAGAAGTCCACCCCAATATCAGAAGCAACTGCAGAAATGAAAAGAGAATTCAAGAGATATTTCAGAGTGAGAAGGAAAGAGCAGAGGGAATGGAAAGGGGACAGTGCCCCATAGTTTAGGGACGTGGAACAAGAAGCCCGCTTGGCCAGCAGTAGATTTCATTGGTGGAGAGTGAGAGGTGATAGCAAGTGTTGCAAAGAGAGTAAGAGGCAGAAGGGGAAAAGAGGATAGAAGCTAGATACAAGGGAAGGGAGTGAACCCACAGTTTGGAGATAAAGGAGGCGCAGTGGGAAAGGAACCTGGCACTAAGAAAGGGGGCGAGAGGGAGGTATACAAAGAACAGTGGTGAGTATGCAGAGGTTTGTCAAGGGCAAATCAACAGGAGTGAAAGAGGGATCCAGTCTACCTAAGGCTGACTTTTCAGGAGCACAATAAACAATGTCTCCATAGTCGAATATGGGAGAATCATCTTAGTGAGGATTTCTCTGTGTACAGGAAATGGAATGCTTCAATTATTCCTGTAAAGTGCTCCAAGTTTGGGGTCGCTTCTTGTGGATTATATCCACATAATCAAGGTGATGATCCATTCTGAACCTGACATGAATCAATCAATCAATCTTTATTTTACCAGGCAAAACACTATTGAGGTGAACTCATTTACGAGGTGAACCTGGGCAAGGTACACATAATCAATACAACAGTACATATTCAATAGCAACATAGAACCTAATATACAACACATGTAATACCAGAGAAAACAGTGAAGTAGTAGTAATCAACTAATACACCACTCTATATACATCCTAGTCATAACATAAATACAATACAGGAAAACCAGCATAAGTGATGAATTAAGAAGCAAGAGAATATAGAAGACAAGGAGAAAAAAAGTAAAGGAAGGGCAGCCAAGGGTAGTAGGTGATTAAGGAAACAAGCACAAGATTTGCAGTAAATATAAAAGATGTGGAGAAAAAGTAAAGAAGAACAACCAAAGGTAGTAAGAGGTCAAGGAAAAGCACTAGATTAAAGGGACATCAGGGAAGCAATTACAGGAATCCTTGAAATAACATGCAAACAGGGTTTTAAAGAAGGTCAGTTTTACAGGGATTGCAAGCTTCAGAGTTTTTTGAAGGTTATTCCATAGAACAGAAAGGGCATGACTGGTAGCTGATCTATCAAAGCGTAGTCTGACTTTAGGGATGATAAGTGAGATATAGGAGAGGCTTCTTAGAGAGTAGCTTCCAGCAGTACAAACAGGCAGGCAATCCGAAATGTACTGGGGAGCTTGTTGATAATTGCTCTATATGTCCAGACTGTGTTTCTTTGCCATCTAAAGCTAAGTGAACTCCAGCCTACTTTAGCATAGAGGAGCAGTGATAGTAGAAGTACAGCGCCCAGTAATAAATCTAAGTGCTCGGTGATAAAGGGTGTCGAGTTTGGATAAAGCAGTGCTTGGGCCTTGCCCATACAAGAAGTTGGCATAGTCCAACAGCGGCATAAAGGTTGTTTGAACCAACCAAGTTTTTGCTTTCTGAGCAAGTAGATGCTTAATCCAGAAAAGAGACCAAGCCTCTGTTATAATCTTTTGCTAGTTCCTTTATGTGGTCAATGAAAGATAGTTTATGGTCAATCCAGAAAACCAGATATTTAAATTTCACCACAAACTCAAAGACTCTCCTAGTAGGATGGTCATTTGAGGAACTGTACCAAGGGTACAGTGATTAGATGCATTGACTGATGGTGTGAAGAACATAGCCTTGTTTTTGGCATTTAATAGGAGCTTTAGATGCAAGAGATTGTGCTGCAAAGGTTAAAGTCAAGTTGAAGAGCCTTAGAAGCAAGTTCCAGGGTAGGCCATATCAATATAAAGAACAGTATCATCGGAAAACAGGTGGATGTCTGCTGATTTGATTCCTGAGTTAATGTTGTTAATGTAAATTGCAAATAGTAAAGGGCCTAACATACTGTAGATCTTTGAGGCACACCTCTTAGAAAAGTTTTCAGTGGGTAGAGGTCCCCATCTGCTTTAACCTGCTGTTGACAACCAGTAAGGTAATTGGTGAACCATTTCAAGGCCAATTAATCCAAACCAATGTTTCTAAGAACAACCAGAAGCAGGTCATGATCCACCTTGTCAAAACTTTTCTCAGGTCGAGGAACAAGGCACACACATAATTTCTAGCATCCAGTACATTTTGTCAGTCACTTAAAACCTTTGCAAGTGCTGCTATCATACTGTGACATAGTCTAAATCCTGACTGTTCAGGGTTAAGCAGGTTGAATGCCTCCAAATGCTTTCTAAGTTGTGAGTTGACTACCCTTTCAAGCATTTTAGAAAGGATAGGAAGCAGGATCTGGGTCTACAATTAATTAGATCACTCGGATCTCCAGACATAAACAGTAGAATAACATGGGCAGTTTTCCAGATTGATGGGAGAACTCCCTGGGCAAGAGGCATGTAAAAAGGTGGGTGATAGGGCAGACAAGACATAATAACCTAATTATCGTAGCAGGGCTCAATATGATCAGCGCCTGCACTCTTTGTAGTGTCCAGTTCCAGTAGGATGTCTTCCACTTGTTTCAAGGAGACAAGGCAGAAGGAGAAAACTACTTCTTGTTTGGGGATGGTCAATGCTAGGCATGCTGGGCCCTGGGTACAGCTGAGCATGTAGGTTATTGGCCGGAGAGGTATCAAAGCTAGCCCTGCAGTAACAAAGTGGTTGTTGAGGAGGTCTAGGATAATCTGCTTATTGGTAGTGGAGGAAACCAGCAGAGGACATTTTAGATGGGAGCAAGCTAGTAGGGCTGTGACCATCAATGTCTTTAAAGTCTTCCAAAATTTAGCTGAACAACTGGAAGAAGATTTAAGTTCAGTATGAAAATATCTAGCTGTTTTTCAGCTCTAGTTAACTTAGTACAATAATTTCTAGCTGTTCTAAATGCTGCCCAGTCGGCTGGTTGATTAGTTTTTCGCCTTTTCCAAAGAGCATCCCTATGTACAACGTGGCTTTTAGACTGGCCATGAACCAAGGACAAGATTTCTTCTAGTGCAAATTTTGACTAAGGGTGCCTGTCGATTTATAGTCTCGAGGACAATGTTTTGAAATACAAATTGCTACTGGTGTTGATACAGGATGCCCTAATATATTAGTGTAGTTCTGGACAATCTTACTTGTAGGCTTTAAATTCCAAAATATTATAAAAGTAAGATATAATCCAAAGTCCATCAAAACTCATATGTTTATTAAACTCTTTCTTCACACCCATATACTTGAGGCAACAGTTTCATGGCTTTCGTCACTTCCTCAGGCCATTCGCATATGAACAGTGTTGACACTAAATATAAAACAAATAAATCCATTCAGATATATCGTATTTATGATTTTACTCCTTTTCATTAAGATGTCACATGGGTATTAATTGCCAATACTTCTTTATAATAAAATGCTTCATTTAAACATTGCACCAAATCAAACATTCAAATAAAGTTTATATCCATTAGAAAATATTTTTGGAAAATATTTTTCTTTTTGATTAAATCTCAATCCACTATATATTTCTATCCCCATGTTTAAATCAAATTTAAATTGATGTAATATATACTTTGTATTGCCTTAAAGTATACAAAAATACCTTCTTTTCATTTATTTAAATTCCACTGATCTGGAAATCCTGATATGTCACCCTCAAAACAAACACCTTGCAGCCCTGTTCCTGTTACCATCTATTAAGAAAAGTGCATATGTTTATTTCAAATACTTGTATCTTTAAATCCCATATGATTACTTAAACATTGTATTACCAGTCACCTGGTCAAACTTTGAAATGGGCCAATTTACAATCGAAATTTTCATTCATTTATTTAAAATCCAACTAGAGAAACCACGTCTAAGGTATTTTTGTATACTTTAAGGCAATACAAAATATATATATATTACATCGACTTAAATTTGATTTAAACATGGGGATAGAAAATATAGTGGATTAAGATTTAATCAAAAAGAAAGTGGAGTCGACTAATGAGGCAGTAAATTTGTCATGAATGTAAATTGCTACCCATCCCCCTTTGTGTCTGTCAGCTCTAAAGACATTGTATGAGGGAACGTTAATTTCATGGTCCTGAGTAGAGGGTCTCAGCCAAGTTTCAGTAACCACCAGGGCATCTGGTTTGGTATGGCAAATCCAAGACTGTCTAGTGTCAAATTTTCTTAACAGACTACAGGCATTTATATGAGTGTAGACTCAACCCCTTTAATTGGGGCAGTTCTGTAGGAGCAGAAATGGGGTAGAGAGGACCTGGGTTTAGTTCAATGTTGCCTGTGCATATAAGCAGCAGCAGCAGAAGTTTATAAGGGCATTTAATAACAGCCTAAGACAACGAGTTCTTCCCTTATGTAGAGGCGGAGGAAAAGATGAAGAATGCATCAAGCGATGGCCAAAAGGACCCAGAGATACGTGATAAAACAACCTAGCTGCAAAGGTATAAGGAGACACAAGGGAGGGAGGGTATGATTTGATAAGTATAACTCATATAGTGAATAGTTGAGTACCATGATGCAAATAGGGTTGAATAATAGAATCCATATGGAATAGTGGGACAGTTTTGAAGGAAGATGGGCAAGGTATGTACAAACTTGAATTATTAGATGAGTCTATAAATAAGGAATCATACGAGGATCAAGGGTGCAGAAGCATGTGTCTACTAAGCAACCCAAAACTAAAAATAAGGACTGCATTTTGGGATCCTGATGCAGTAGGGGAAAACTCAAAGTGTCTGGATATGGATAGTCCCTACATGCAGAAGGACAGGAGGAAATTTGAAATTGTCTCTTTAAGATTGTCATCAGACAAAGATTACCAATAGGAGAGCAGCACCACAGAAAGGGTGGGGAAACAAGTGTATTTAAAGAGTGCCTGGGGTGGGGGTAGGGGCGGAAGAAAAATCAAGTTTTAAACTGCAGAAAATAACAGACAACAGGTCCGAAATTGCTACAGAAGCTGGAGAGAAAAAGGGTCTGAATGGAAGAAAAGCCGTAACCACTCCAGACAATAACATGCTGAAACTGAAGAGCTTCAGCTAATGAATCCCAACTTTCAGTCCGAGCCCAGAAAGGCAGAATACCTGAGTTTCAGCTTGGCGGATGGGCAGGAAGGAAGGTGTGGCTGGCTGGCTTTCCAACCACAGCCACAAGTGTTCCATGGCTACCTGATCAGGGGCTCACCTGAAAGGAGAGAGAAAAAGGGAGGAATCAGACTATAGGACAGAAAATACAAAAAAGAACAGGTTAGGGGCTAAAATGGGAGGAGGTAAAGAAGACAAAAGAAAGTTAAATGGAAGGGGTGGGGGCAGGCAGACAACAACTAAATGTGGGGTCGTTTGGCTGGTACTACAGCTCGGGACTCAAGCATTGCTATATGCCACAAATAATGGCCACTATGCATGATGCGGGTTGGGGTACACAGAAAAGTCATGTACCCCGCCTGCAGCCCTGCTCCCCATGGACAGGAGCGCCCATACTGGCATTCACTACCACCAGCCGCCTGTCCGAGCTCCTCACCCCGGCACACAGGACTCTGCAGGGCAGCGGGGGCAGAGTCATGGACCTGGTAGGCATCCAACTGGATGTCCATCCCTGGTCCAGGAGTGGATCCCTTGTGCCTGTAGGCATGGGTCTGGGTCGTGAATAGCCCCTGTGGGTGCCTGGACCCATGTGACCACACTCCAGGGACAGGCCAACCCAGGAGACTGACCCCCACCCCTGGCATGGTGCAGTCATGGCCCTGAGTCTGTCAGCAGACCCCACACTCCTATGGCTCTGACACCCTGGACCCCATATGTCATCTCAGTTTACCTACCCCAAGAGACCAGGCTGCTGGCTTCCATAGCATCATTGAATATCTAAGGGTCCAGCAACATAATTCTGAAACCATAATCATGGGTGATTTTAACATTAACTGGCTCTCTGCTGAGGCCGCTACCTATGAGGCTGCAGCTGCGGCGCATCACCTCACTCAAATGGTCAATGTCCCCACTAGGTGTAACTATAGGACAGGCTCCCTTACACTTCTAGACTGGATTCTATCTAACCACCCTGAATGCATCTCCAATGTTTCTGTACTCCCGGATACAATAAGTGACCACTCTCCTGTCATCTGCTCCTGGTCAAACAAATGCCACAAGCCCCTCCCAAGCTTATCTATGCCAGGGTTATCAAACAAGGGCACCTCCAGCTGTTAAAATCCCATCTAACCAGGCTGAACTGGGCAGTGCTTGACTCCCTCAGTGACACCAACAAAGCTCTGGACCTATTTATCAAATGTTTCAACGAAGCCAGTGACATCTATGCACCAGTGAAAAGATGAAGATCAAAGGACAGACCAACCCCTGGTTACTACTGACCTTTAACTCTACTCAAGCACAGAGACCACCTCTGGCATTGTGCTTGTGCAACTCCGATGCAAGTAAACATGCAATTATACAAAGCAGCCAGAAATGATTGCACTCAAAATACGGAAAGCTAAACGCAGCTATTACAAAGAGGCTCTGACCAACTCTTGGGGCCAGGAAACAAATTCTGGAACAACATGAAAGAGCTCACAGGCAAGGATCCTAAAACACCACCCACTATGCTCAACCTTCATGGCACTCCTACACTCGACCTAGATACTATCACCAGCACTTTTAATAATGCATTTACAAACCTGGACAGTGTCCTTCCACCAAATTTTTCGATGACCTCCTCCAGCTCCTCCCAAGTTACCCCCAACTAGAATGTACAACCCCAAAGTTTTTTTAAGGAGGTCCCACCACGAGTAGCTAGAAAATACATTCAAAAGGCCATTGGCAAACAAGAGTACAGTGGTGACTCCCTTGACCTGAAACTGCTGGCACAAGTCCTCGATGAAATCTTAGAACCATTTACAAAGATCTTCAATCTCTTGCTTAGATTGGGCCATTTCCCCTCTCTGGAAGAAAGCCACTGTCATACCGGTTCACAAAAGCGGAGATAGGATGCTCCACACAATTACAGACCTATCTCCTCCCCCACTATCTAAAAGCTGGGGCGAATAGTGTCGGACCAACTAGTTGAATTCCTGGATAAGTACAATCTACAGTGCCCAGAGCAGCATGGCTTCAGAAAGGGCACAGCACCACCACTGCACTACTGGAATTTACAATCTTCATCCATGCCACGCTTGACAAAGGAATTGTGGAGGGGCAGTATTTATAGACCTTACCAAAGCATTCGACACAGTTAACCACCCCTACTGCTCAAGCAATTGTCCTCCATTAGGATCTCCAGCGATGCCCTTCCATGGTTCACCAGCTACCTTGATAATCAGATCCAATGTGTAAGGATTGCAGGGATCTCTTGGATGAGAAACGCCGCTCCGAGTCCCCAGGGGTCTATTCTGGGCCCTCTACTCTTCTCCCTCTTCATCAACAATCTCCCAGTGCCTGCCACCAAAAATATTACTATACAGAGCGATGCAGTCCTGTTTTCCAGCCACCATGACATTACAGTCCTTGAATTCCAGCTGCAACTCGACTTCAAGCGCGCCGAAGACTGGTTCAATTCTCATAAACTTGTCCTGAATCAGCAAGACTAAAGCCATGTCCTTCTGTAACCGACGGAGCAGGCACAACTCTCTGTCCCTCACCATCAAGAACCACGCTGGGAACCCACTTGAACATGTCAAGGGTTCCAAGTACCTTGGTATTACCCTGGATAGTACCTCTCCTACACTCGGCATATTGACACTGTTGCCAAGACTGCCAATATACAGATTGGACTACTACACAACACAAGCACTGTATGCCTGCGGATGCTCTTAAACTAGCCATCTACAGCTCTGCCACCTCTATCATTGACTACGGCCTTACCATCTATGGCTCTGCCTCAACAAGTGCCCTCCACAGGATCTCAGTTTCTCTCAACAAAGCCTGTAGACTACTAACAGGTTTGGCCCAACAAACTCACACCTGTGACCTCTATGCACAGGCCAGCTGGTTACCCCTACTCAGCAGAATACAATACCAGACCTGCTTACTTGCAAAAAGATTCTCCTCTGTCTCATGCCACCTGGAGTTAGCTCACTCCTTACTACCTACAGTGGTACTCAACAAACATGTGGTGCCCAATCTCTAACCTTTCAGGTTCCCAGATGTTGTACCTCCATGGGTCAGTGGTCCTTTATCTATAGAACCGCTCAATGGTTCAATTCCCTCAATAAAGAAGCACTTTCCTCTACTACACTTGGACCCTTCAAAGGAATCTCAAACTTTACCTCACCTCTACCACTCAATGTGACTGCTTCTCTGAACAGAGATCTCTAAACACCTCCCAGCTCACTCATGTCTCACAGCCGCCTTTCCCAGTCTCATTCCCTCTGGCACCGGGCCTTCCTTGTGACTCCTTTCCTGCCTCGCATCTCCACTGGTACAGAGACATTTTCCACCACCATCGGACAGTGGCCCATTAGCCTGCCAACTTCCTCTCCCGGTCGACGCCTGCAATACTAACTGCCTATGGTGCCTCTATCTCTTATTGTTACCACAGCCAGCTGCCTACTCAAGCTGCTCGTTATATGAATATTATCTCAAAGTATGTTATAACTGAGTATCTTTATTTTTTCTTTTAGTTGTTTTGGTTGTTTATTGTGCATTCTTTTACTACCTCTGAATGTATGTTGACCCTCATCCTTTGAAGTGGAACCTTTGTAGCGAGCAGTTTCTGCTCAAAGGTATTTGTAATCTGAGATTGTAATAAATAAAAATGTTGCCAGTGCTGTGGCTTAGCTGCCTTAGCCTCCTGGTCTGCCTCGTAGGCTGGAGCAGCACTGCAGTATGTTTCCCAGTCCCCTCATGACTGACAGGAGGCATCCATTAGGGGCAAGCAGAGGTTGCGGCAGGGTCTACCCTAGCATACCCTGCGCTACCCTGTGCCCCATGCAGCCAGTACTCGTGGTGTAGTGCATACCACATAGTGCTGGCACACCCCAGAATGCCCTGGTGTGGTGTGTTCTGCGGACATGGGGGATTGGGTGCATTGGGTCTGCATTCTCCCTGTTTGAACATCTTGCATGGGGGCGCAATGGGTGCGGGGTGGCTATGCACCCAAGATACAGGTCACATAGCCACTCCACCCCTTCATGCATAGCACCAATGAGAGGAAAAAAAAAAAAGAAAATGGGTTATCAAATCCAAATACAGGTAGAGGGAGAGCAAGGTAGATTTAGAGTGAGAGGGGCACAGTTATGCAGGCAGCAACAATAAACAAGTAGAAATCATGAATCACATTGAGCTACAATTCCCCATAAATATCCACTTACCCAAATGAAAAATCAAGTTTTAAACTGTAGAAAAGTAACAGAAAACAGGTCCACAATTGCTACAGAAGCTGGAGAAGAAGGAGTCTTATCGGAAGAAAAACCGTAACCACACCAGCCAATAATGTGCTGGGGCAGCAGAGCTTCAGTCAATCAGAGTTACAGCTTTCAGTCCTGAACCCAGCAAGGCAGCATACCTGAGTTTCAGCTTCAGCGGATGGGCAGGAAAGGAGGCGACCAGTTGGCTTTCCAGCTGCAGCACAAGTGCTCTGCAGCTAGCTCGATCATGGGCTCACCTGAAAGGAGAAAAAGGGAGGAATCAGACTATAGGGCAGAAAATACAAAAGAACAGGTTAAGGACTAAAACAGGGGAGAGGAGGTAAAGAAGACAAAAGAATTAAGTGGAAGGGTAGGGGTAGGCAGACAACAATTAAATGGGGTCGTTTGGCTGGTGCCAATGGCTCAGACTCCAAGCATTGCTATATGCTGCAAGTAGTGAGAGGAAAAGAGGAAAAAGAAAATGTGTTCTCAAATCCAAATAGAGGGAGAGGAGAGCAAAAGTAGATTTAGAGCAAGAGGGAGCACAGTTATGCAGGCAGCAACATTAAACAAGCAGAAATCATTAATCACATTGAGCTACAATTCCCCATAAATATCCACTTTCCCAAATGAAAAATCAAGTTTTAAACTGCAGAAAAGTAACACAGGTCCAAAATTGTTACAGAAGCTGGAGAAGAAAAGGGTCCAATCGGAAGAAAACCCGTAACCGCACCAGCCAATAACGTGCTGGGAATGAAGAGCTTCAGCCAATCGGAGTCGCGACTTTCAGTCCCGAGCCCAGCACTATACAAGACACTAGTGAGGCCCACCTGGAGTACAGTGTTCAGTTCTGGAGACCTTACCTACGTAAGGACATAGACAGGGTAGAGAAGGTTCAGAGGAGGGCAACAAAGATGGTGCATGGGTTGCATCACAAATCCTATGAAGACAGGTTGAAGGCACTGAACATGACTCCCTGGAGGAGAGGAGGGAGAGGGATATGATAGAGACATACAAGTATCTTACAGGGAGGAACAGGGTGCAGGAATACACTATTTTTAAGTGAAAAGAAGTTTCAGGACTAGAGGGCATGGGATGAAGTTGGAGGGAGGGACGATTCAGAGGAAACATGAGGAAGAATTTCTTCACAGAATGGGTGGTGGACAAGTGGAACACCCTGCCAGAGGAAGTGGTGGGGGCTGAAACAATCATGGGATTTAGGAATGCGTGGGATAGACATAAAGGAATTCTGGAGGGCAGGGTTAAGGGGCAACAGACTTCTAGGAAAACATAAACTGAACTTACAAGCTCAAATGGGCAGACTGGGTGAGCCATAGGCCTTATCTGCCGACACTGTCTATGTATATGTAAGGCAGCATACCTGAGTTTCAACTCAGCAGACAGGCAGGAAGGGCGACATCTTTAATTGCTGCACCATCAAAGGTATGAAAGGAAGAACGGGCAGACTCTAGCAAGCCTCTGCCGGGTGTCAAACATCATAGAGACTGTTTTCTTTGCATTAAAGGATAACTGATTTTCTCAGAAAGTGGTGGATGTTGTTAAGAGCTGATCTGTGAGGTCGGGGCAGAAAAGACATAGGTAAAGAGGATAGTATCATCTGCTTACATGAATGAACACAGAGAAGTAGGTAGTGGGAGGTCATTTAAAAATGAAGAAAAGAATTGGGCCAAAGACAGACCCTTGGTGGATACATGAGCTGATTAGGTGTGGGAGGAGAGGGTGTCCCCAATATGGATAGCTTGCAACCTGCCCTCAAGGTAGTAGAGAACCACTGAGTTGAGGAGGCAGAGGTCCAGCTGCCTTAAGCTTGTCCAGGAGAATGACCTGGGCAACAGTGTCAAAAGCTTTGGCTAAGTCTACAAAGATGGTGGGTGACAAGGCCTTGATCCATGCCAGACAGGATAGCATCAGTGAGCTGGAGGAGAGAGGGGAAGTGGAGTGGGACTTTTAAAGCCAGACTGGAAAGGAGTAAGAAGGAAGCTGAGTCAAGAAAATGGGAGACTTGGGGTGAACAAGGTGTTCCTGGAGTATAACCAGATTGGGGAGGAGAGAGATAGGATGGAAGTTACAAGGGAAGAGAGGTCACCCCTTTAGGAAGGGGAATGACACGTAGCCAGCTTCCAAGAATTAGGCATATAGGAGAAGGAGAAGCAGTAGTTGAGGAGGTGGGTGATGGGGGGCAGTGGCATCAGCAGAGTGATACAGGAGTCTGTGGTCAAGGCATCAGAGCTCCCTACCCTGTGTGGGTTTACAGCCAAGAAAACCTTAAGAGTAGAAGCAGTGTATGAGAATGAGAAAGGGAGGAGGAGGTGCAGTAGGACAGGTAGAGGAGAGAATGAGACAGTAGAGAAGGAGGGTAGAGCAGGAGGGGAAGAGAGGAGGGAGTGGGCACAGGAGGTGAAAAGGAATTGAAAGATGAAGTAGCTGAGCAGGGTCACAGACAGGAGTATTGCACATCTTGAAAACAGGGAGAGGGACAGTGTCAGAGGGAGAAAAGGACATGAATTACCTTCCAGAACTTAGAGGAGTAATAAAGGTTGTTCTGGATTGTGGATGTAAAGTGTTAAGACTTAGTGAGCCTAGTAGCTCTAATACAGGCATTCCAAAGGGTCCAGTAATTTGTAAGGTCAGAAGTGGAGCCAGAGGACATGTTGGTCCTCCAGGTAAGGCCATGCACACAGTGACAAGCCAACAACTCTGCTGAGATCCATGGGAGGTAAGATCCTCAGACTCAGGTTCTTCTAAGGGGTGGGGCATGATGATCCCAGACAAACATGAATTTGGAGTGACGAATTTGAGGGCATTGTCGACTTTGCCAGCTGTAGAAATAGGGGACCAGTTGTTGGCTACCAGGTCATCATGAGGGTGAACAAGTCCAGTGATTAGAAAGACTAGCTCTGAATGAATTTGGGAGAGCTTTGGAACCACGAATCTTACGCACACAGTAGACCATACTGTGGTCACTGAGAGAGGGTGCTAGCATCCACAATATGAAGGAATGAAAGGAGGACCCAGTCCAAGAAGAGTTATTAAGAGTTTAAATTATAATGAGTGGGGACTGAAATGAGTTGGGCTGTCTGTCCGTCCATTCATCTATCTATCTATCTATCTATCTATCTATCTATCTATCTATCTATCTATCTGTCTATTTCAAACATTTCTCCAGGAAAGATATACTGAGCTGATAACAGCTCATTTCCAGATGCATCCTGAGGGTGAGGGGTAAGGGAGATAGTTCAAGAGGAGAAAAAAATACATAATATTAACAGCATTGCAAAAAGTCATGTACAGCAATATCAAGGAGCATAATCATAACACTGGAAGGGAAGTCAGCACAACAGATGCATGTAGTAGACAAAAATTGATCTTTGTTAGGTAGGGGATTACTCATACAGGTAAAACAAGGGAGGAGGAGAGCAAAAGTCCAGGACAATATGAGTGGAGGGAGAAAAACAAGAGGTATGAACAGTTGCAGATGGGAGTAGAAGTCACAAAGAAGAGATTTAAGAGAAAGCCAAAGAGGTAGAGCAGATTGACAGGGAAGGATGGACTGGAGTTTAGGAAAGTGAGAAGAGAAGGTAGCTTGACCAACAATAGATTTTCTTGATGGGCTAGAAGAGATGGAAATATTGCTGCAGAGAGGGTAACAGGAAGTTGGAAGCAAAGAGGGTAATAGGGAGGTAAGGTAGGAAGGAGGAACCAAACCAACATTTGGATACAACTGAGGCACAATAACAAAGGCAGCTGGCTTCAAGAGGGGAGTGAAAGGACAAAGTAGAGCAAGCAGTGGTTGATACAGGGGAACAGTCCAAGGTAAAATGACAAAAAGAGTGAAGAGGAGTCTAGTCTGGCAGAGAGGATTTGAGATCTGTCCTGTAAACTATGTTACCATAGTCAAAACTAGGAGAATCCTCTATAAAGCAATCTCTTGGCAGACAGAAAGTGGGATACTTGCTTTGTTTCTGCACAGTGCACCAAGCTTGGGGTGGAACTTATGGTGTGTGGCATCAATATGCACCAAAAATTCAAGATGTCAGTTCAGCAAGACCGAGGTACTGAAAGGAGGATACATCCTCAATTATAGCACCATCAAGGGTGTGGAATATGGGGTCTGGTAAGACTGTCGGGTGCCAAAAGTCATGGAAACTATATTTATTTGGCATCCGAAGGACAGTTGGTTAGACCAGAACCAGCATTGAATATTGTCAAACTCCAGCTATAGCTGGGAAGTAAGGTCATGGAATGAGAGCACACATATTGAATGGATGTACAGAAGGGAGGTCGTTCAAGAATATGGAAATGAGACTAGGGCCAGGACTGACCTTTGAGGATGCTTGAGCAGATGAGGATTGGGAGAAATGGAATTTCCAATCAGACAGTTTGAGACCTTCCCTCAAGGAAGGCATGAAACAACTCACTGAGAGTCAGAGGTCCACTGCTTTAAAGGAGAGCTGTGCTGAATCTGCAAGTCAGTTTTCACAGTAGAAGATGATTTTTAAATATGGGTTTCAATTCTGTTATTATTCCATCAATACAGGCTGTTTAGTCATTGCAGTGTTTCTGCTTCACAAAGCAGTAAGGATCATTTTAGAACTGTATGATGACGTTTATGTCCCTGCTTGACACTTTCATTTTTGTCACAATACATCAGTGTTCTACTACAGAAATCTGCTGTGGTGGTCCTGAAGTGCAAAACACACACCAAAATAGTGAAATGCAATCTAATAAGCAGAGCAACAACCAAAACAATAAAATGCAAACAGAAAAATAAAGCAACAAAAGCAAACGAAAGTGTCATGCCACAAAAATAAAGTGACAAAACAAAAAGAAATGTGAAGAATTTAAGAGTGAATGCAAACAAAAAGCACAGCACAACTGAAAGCGAATGCAACCAAAAGCGCAACACAACAAAAAGTGAATGCAACTAAAAACACAACACAACGAAAAAGTGAATGCAAGCAAAAAGCACAGCACAACTAAAAAGCAAATACAAACAAAAAGCATAGCACAACTAAAGAGAATGGAAATAAAAAGCATAGTAGAAGAAAATAGTGTAAGCAAGAAAGTGAAGAACTAAAAATCCAAGAGTTGTCTGGCTTCTCAAATAGTTGGTCTGAAAAAGTAATTGCAGATGAATGCATCCTGCACCAAGCATTCCATATTGTTCATTGGCACCCTCCTCCTTTTCCCATTCCTTGCCAAGGGCTCCCTGATGTCCAGAGGCAATCAGAGCCTTCCCTGAAACCATCGCCCCCACTTTAATGAATACAAATGTACAACTTGAAAGTTTTGGTTCCTCCCTCCGAACCTGTGAGACTTAGTCCCAATTGGAACACTATATATTGATTAGTATCTGGGCTGCTTAGCCCTGAACATAAAAAGATGAGGCAGTATCATCAGTGATATCTCCCTCATCCACCTTACCCTCCTCGAAACTGGACAGAAACAGAAGCATCTCCCCAGAGGTATATTTAATTTCCTCTCATAGCCGCTTTTGGCCCAACTGTCTTACAAGTTCTACCAGTATATTGTTTGTTCTCCCCAGCACCCTCAGTATAATCACTAAAACAACCACATTATCCAGTCAGTTTTACCAACCATTGAAAGACCTCTTTGATTCGTGTTCAGTACCAAGTCATATTTACACCCTTGTTAAAAATTTTCCCAATGTTACCAAGATAACCAGAGCAGTGGGTGTGATAGAGTGAGACAGCTCTTGCATGCATGAAGTTTAATCAGTTCATAGGATGCTGCTTCATTGCCTAAACAAATTATGCAATTAAGAAACTTCTGTTTGGCTTGCTGCTTCTTGTCAAGATGCATGAATTTCCACTAACATGCACCTACTTGCTAGCCCTAGCCATGCCTCGAGAACAGCAGATTTAACACTATGAAGCTGATCTGCCAGCACACGTCTTAGCTTAAGAGCTGGTGTACTGCGTGGAAACTGTCTGCAATTTTATTGTAACTTTCAGATGTAGTCAGACATCACTTCTCATATCTCAAGTATTTTTCTTTTCTGTTTGGTAATTAGAAGATTTTCCACCTGGCAGTACTGGGGTGATGTTTGGAGCAGCACTCTGTCTGGAGGCAAAAAAGTCAGTTCTGTTCCTCCCACTACATCAACACTGAGACCACACTGACTATACTTCACTAGTAACAACGAGAACCATTTCTCACTACCAGGTTCAACTTTCACATGAAGCAGCAGGGACTGGCTCTCCTGGTTACTAGTGATGTCACAATTTCCTGCATTTTGATTGGTAGCTTGTGAAAGTCACTGCTCAGGCTGCAAGGATTGTGGTGCCTCAAGGTGTTTGGTCTCATTTCTGATGATGTAGTGGGAGGAACAAAACTGAATTTGTTTAGTTCAAAAGAGTGCTGCTCACACATCACCAAAGTACTGCCAAGTGGGAAAATCTCCTACTTAGCAAGCAGAAAATAAAAAAATACTTCAGATATTGGAAGTGATAGCCGTACTTCATCTGAAAATTACTATTAATTCAAAGCAGTACACTAGCTCTTTAAGGCAGTGAGAGGATTATTTAAAGTATTTGCTTTGTGTCCAGATGAGCAACCACCATGTTAGGGGCCAAACAAGTTAAAATTAACAGCTGGCAAATCAAGTCCAGCATCTCTTCCTCACAGTTTAAACCTTTGCAGCTTAGGGGTGGGCAGGGAAGTTCTGGGAAAGATCAATGTAGCCAGAGGAAAACATAAATTGTAGTGCTTAGCCTGGTGATAAAGGATTCAGTTTACCAATGGGTATTAAATCTACCCCACCTGGTCACATTAAGGGAGGTTCCATGGTGATGGTGGGGGCAAATACGGTATAAGTGGCCCATCACAAAGTACAACTGCTAACTATAATCTGGAGGCAATCAGAGGAACAGGATTGAAACAACAAGTGGGGCAGGAAAGAAGGAAAGAAACAGTCTCAACAGTGGGAATGAACTCTGCAATTTGAACAAAAGGAAAGACTCCGTTTATATTACAGTACTTGCCTGCCAGGGATCATTTGGATTGTTGCTTCTGGCATCCATACATTTTTCTTTATGTAGTGTCGCACTGGCAGGCCTGGGACTCTTGGGGCTCCACTGCTGTCTTCATCACATAGTGTTGCTCCCCTGCCCCACCCACCATTTGAAGGTCGCATACTTGCTTGACACAAGTGTCCATCACCAGGCTCAGCTTTGTATGAATAACTCCTGTACATACTGCCCCCTTAACTTTCAGCACTAAGGCTGCACTAGAGTTAAATGGCTGTAGCCATTACAAAAAGCCATGCTGACCATACCCTACAGCTTCTCTTTCTACCCCTAAATGAAAGCAGCAAGAGATACTCTACTGGCTATCTAACTGGGCTAAAAAGCTACATGCTGGCTTTGCAAAACAATTTGCCTACAACTACCAGTAAGGCATTCAGTGGTGCATTGCTGCAAGAAGTACATTAATTATATTAGTTCTATCAGAGCTGTAGCAATCTGAGAAAAGATGGCAGTCAGACCTACTCATTTTTTTGAAAAGCAAATGACAGTTCCCTCCATGTGGATAAAACATTGTAATTTCCATTGTACAAACCATTTCCATTAGCAGTTTATTTTTTGCATGTAGTTTTATGATGTTTTTATGAGGTTGCACAAAGGCTGAGAGCCCGACCCTTCCACTTCCTGGTCCTCAGTGCTGCTCCCAAGCTAGCATGTTTTGTGATGTAACTATATGAAGAGCACAGGGTATGCTCCATAAAAGTAATGGGGCCATTTTTTTATGGTTTATTAGATTGCCATTCTGAACAAATCAAGCCACTGCTCAACCAACAAAAGCCTTGTTAGTTGAGCAGTGGCCTTTTATTCAGAATAACAATCTAAACTTATGAGAAAAAGTTGCAAAAATAGCCCCATTACTCTATGGAACATGCCACTGTGCTTTCATAGTTATATCACAAACATGCCAGCTTGGGTGGCAGTGAGAGACCAGGAAGTGAAGAGATCGGCTCTCAGCTCCACAGAGCAAAATATGATTCCTTCCTTCTCTTCCAAAACTGAGGCACATAAAATGTAACTGTTGGCAGTTTGAATTGAGGGGCAGGTAAGGATCCTTCTGGGTTTTGGGGAGATTTCAAAAATAGCAGTAAATAGGGTTGTGCAAAAAAAAAAAAACCTTCTGTAGGCAGAATGGCGAAAGTCTGACTTTCACTTCTGCAAAAGTTCGAAATCCATTTTGAACTTCACAAAATCCACCTGCTCTCCCGGTTAACACAAATATCACAGTCACATTTGGTCCTCAGCATTGGCTTATAAAATAGCACTTGCAGCCTTCTGGGAACAAAATACAATCGAGGCCGGCAGAGGCAATATAATGGCGGTCAAAAGACCAATAGTTTGAGTTGCGACAATGGATAGCCAAACACCCTTGATCTCCATCAATATAGCGATCACACTGGGTGAAACAGAAGTAACCCATGTGGATGCTACTGGGAGACAATAGTGGCACAACCAATAGCATGAGAGTCAGGGAACTCTGATAAAGGTTCAAGTTCAAGTTCAAGTTTATTGCAGGAAAGACTCCGTTGAACAAGCTCATTCACAAGGAGTCCTGAGGCACACACACATACAGTTCGCAATTACATAGACAGGAGATATAAAATGTAGAACAACAAAGAAAAAAATATATATATAATACAAGATGTATACACAATAGAAGTCCTTATGCTATATATGCAGTACATTCCAGCTTTAACCTTGCCCTAAATTATGCAACACATAGCACATGCACTGACTTGATGTCAGAGACAACCAGAGAAAACAAGACACGCTTTGCTTCCTTTACCTTTCCACCCTTTTCACTGTCATGCTCAACAAATGCTGGCTCAGACTAACTGTCTGAACTGTCAGGCTGGACATTCAGTTTTCACTATCCTCTGAACCCATGCTCTACCATTCAAACAACCACTGTCATTCCCAGGAGGCTATAACGTAACTTTCTGTCCATTTAAATATTGCAGCTTAAAATGCAGGGTTGACACTATCTCAATCTTGATACTTTAGAGACTTTGTGAGGACAGACAGTCTTGTTCTTTCTCTTTCAATAGTTTAATGTGTTCACCTCAACTTAATTTCTAGTATACATGGCATGCCTTTTACTTTTAAGCAGAGGTCATTATAGATCAATAGCTTGTATAATCATGAAATCATGGCAGCTAGTGAAGGACTGCCTATAAGGAACCCTTCTATTACTGCAACCCTTGCACCCCTACCCCCCTTTGCGGAGGGTGGGCAGCAGCAAAAAAATTAATCCCTGGTGGCTAGTGGCCTCCCAACCCAATAATTGGCCCGCTCCATATGTATTAAAAACCCTGTCCCTGGTGGCTAGCGGTCCCTCCCCCACCGATCGCCACCTGTGTTCAGTACTGCCGACCCCTCCATCCCTGTACTGGATTCACCATATAGTAAAAATGAATGACCCCCTCCTTCCTATCCCTGATCCAAAGTATGTTTTTTTTTTTACTTATTCCCTGGTCGTAGTAGCCCCTCCCGCCCCACCCAGTAGTAGTGTCCCACCCTGCTCCCTCTCATTCCAAAACAGAGCAGGCCACCAGCACAGCCTCCACTCTCCTCCATGACTGGAAGCCCACTGCAATTTGAAAGAATGAGCACTGGTGCAGTGTGTACAGGTGGGTGATAGGGTGGGGAGGGACCGCTAACCACCAGGGTTTTGTTTGTTTGTTTGTTTGTTTTTTAATACACAATGGTGTGGTGAGGGAAGACCGCTAGCCACCAGGGACAGGGTTAACAACTTGTTTGTTTTAATACACATGGGCGGGCTGGTGATTGGGTTGGGAGAGTGACGCTAGCCACCAGGGCATTTTATTAAATACCGTCAGGCAGGTGGGTGCATGATCAGTGGGATATAACTGTGATATAATCGTAGATAGTATCTTGGTGATTATATCACAGCTATTCATAACACAGTACAGTTTTTCAGCACAGTATGAAGCCCTTTATGGTTGCTGCTGTACTGAGTTTTGTTTCAATTAGCTGCTCACTTGTGTCGGCTTGGATCCTCAGCTAGTTCACCCACTTTGAATTCTGAGTCCCTACCAATTCAACAAACAGCATTTTGGGATTTCACTGGTTTATGTTCATTTTGTTGTCCCTCCGATTAGCTCACTCTCTATGTCACCCTTAGATTCAAACAGCAGTGCAGCTCAGCATACTCTGGTGAAACTATATGGCACCTTACTACTTCCTGTCTGCTCAAAAATTATAGCTGCCTGCACTTGTCAGGATGAAACATAGAAACATAAAATTTGACGGCAGATAAGGACCGCTTGACCCACCTAGTCTGCCCATTTCACTACCTGATGGATAGGTTGCAGATCCTAGTTAACCAACAGCCTACTTCCCTACCCCCACTAGAATTGCTTTATGTCTGTCCCATGCATTCTTAAATTTCCCCACTGTTTTTGACTCACTACCTCCTCAGGAAAGCTGTTCCATGTATCCACAACACTCTCCATGACAAAATACTTCCTCACATTACTTTTGAGCTGTCCTCCCATTATCTTCAAATTGTACCCTTGTTCTTGCACATCTCTTTTCTGAAAGATGCTACCCTCTGGGACTTTGTTGATTCCTTGAGGTACTTGAAAGTTTCTATCATGTCCCCTCTCCCTCCTCTCCTCACATGTATACATGTTAAACTTCTTTAATCTCTCTTCGTATGTATTCTGGTGCAGACCCTGCACCATTTAGTGCCCTCCTCTGGACAGCCTCCATCCTGTCTATGTCCTTGTGGAGATGGGGTCTCCAGAACTGGACTGTACTGCAGTACTCAGATGGAGTCTCACCAACTGTCTGTACAGAGGGATGACAACTTTTTGTTTTCTACTATTGATGCCTCTCCCTATGCATCCCAGTATCCCACCAGCCCTCCTTACTGCCTCCTCATTGCTTGCCCACCTTAAGGTCATCTGATATGACTACCCCAGGTCTCTTTCCATTTTTGTTGTTGTTATTATCTCACCCCTATTGTGTACTCTTCCCTGGGTTTTGCTTCCCAGGTGCATTACCTTGCACTTCTTAGCAGTGAATCTAAGCTGCCATACATTTGACCATTCCTCCAACCTTGCCAAGTCCTTTTCATCCTTTCCACCCCATCGTCTGTATCAACCCTGTTGCAGATCTACACTGTAAGAAAGGGCATTCCAATTTGTTTAGTTTTGTCCCTCAGGTCCCATTCTACTTTGATTACTTCTCAAGAATATTAGCTGCTTCTATAAACTAAATACAGTGCTTCAGTATGTTCCAAAGATAGTGATTTCCCTCCATGGTGGATAGTAGGGCTTTTGGATGCTGTGTGCATTGGAGTAGAGTGGGGACTGTAGGGAGATCGGGTGTTGGGGGTGGCACAGACATATCTTGCATGAGCAGTGTACAGCAGTCACACTGACAGCCAGTTAACACTTGGTCAATATTGAGAAAATCCTCGAGCTTAGACCCACAATGTAAATATCCAAATATTATCAGTACTATCTTTATGTGCATAGAACTGATTTTATAAACACATCTTTCTCATGCTCTGGTGCCCAGTGGTCCTCCCACCCTCCAGTTGCTGATCCACCATACAATAGTCTTATGTCCTAGGTCTCCCTGAATCCCCCTCCCCATGGTCAGCTTGATCCCCACCCATCTCTTCCACTCAGGCCCCTCCATCAGCACCCTGCCAGTCCCCACTTACCAAGATATGCAGCTATGCCCCCAAGTCAGTGACCTCCATAGTCCCTCTGCTCACCACCTCAGTAGGCCCACATCTGAAGGATAGGAGCACTTGCACCTACTGTAGAAAATCAATCAATCTTTCTTTTATCGTTGACCTATAAAAGCCTTACAATATATAAATTACAGACACAATACAAATAGTAACATATACCAATGACATAAAATAGGGAAAGATTTAAAACCCTTGATGAAAAAATGTCATTACTATTATATTTTTATTTATTTAGCTTTTGGTAACGGGTAGGTGCACTAGGCATAGCAATGCCTATTTTCAGAGCAAGACAGAGGTCTTTGTGCAACCATGTAGACACACAGTCTAAGATGTGCCCCTTTCACACGGGGAGTTAATATTATTCTTGCTTCCGCTTCTTCCTTAACCGGACAATAGTCTGAAGAAATTTTACACAAGTCTAATCGTGTTATAATCTGCTGTATTAAACAAAATAAATGTCAATTCATTTTTTGGTAAATTAGGCCAGTTCAAAATAGGCCTAGCCAATACTGTCTGGGTTGCTATTCCATGGACAACACCATAGCATATGTAGTATCTTCCCTTTCCCTGTGTGACAGTCACATAACTCCTGTGTTTTTGGCAGCTTGTTTATCTAACTTTAAATAAATTACTTTCAATCAATTCTAACTTTGCTTTAGTAAATAAATCTGATGCTTTTGCCCAGTAAAACACTGAATAATATTTAAAATCAAAACTCAGGTTATTTAATCGTACCACTTTGCATACCTCAAAAGTTGCATTTAAGCAGATCCTGTTGTACCAGTAATTATTTATCTCGGTTTGAATATAATGTTTGTATTTTAAGCAAAGTAATATTCTTTTCAGTATAATGTTTTAATACTGTCAGATCATATTGATCCAGTTTATTATGTATCGTCTATGGAGTAACAGTGGAAGGGAGACAGATAGGGCTGGTACCCAATCAGTTGCAGAAGCACGAGCAGACTTGATAGACCACTAGGCCTGCTGGCGTCTAGTATGTTAGTATGTATGTTAGTCTGTAACCAATTTGCATTCCCAAACTTATTTTGATCCAGTTTAATTGTTCTTGGAAACATAACTTACACAGCTGAGTATCTCTTAGTCTGGTTAAGTGTAGCCAGTATTTTACCTTCCTCCCATCTATAAAAGAATTTATATTTAAGAGTCCGCGCTCTGTCCTATGATAAACTCCTGAACAAGATGGCGTTAGCTCCAGAGCAGATCATATAATTTTATAAGGTGGACTCATAAGTACTTCTACATTATTACTTTCCCACAGCTGCATAATGTATTTGTGCCCTGTATTTAGCTTTAATTGCTGTTAAAGTGGCTTTATAATATGGCCTGTATAAGAAAAATCAAATCTTAGTCCAATAGCTGTTTTCCTAACTTTAGTGTATATTGTTTGCAGATGTTGTGTCCATTTATTATTAGAGGTACAAGTTAAGCCTAAAAGTGTGTACTGTGTGACGCATTCAATTCTGTTATCACCCATTTTCCACTGATTTCTTAACTTGTTGGAATCAAATGTCATTGCTTTAGTTTTATTATAATTTATTATCAATTTTAACTCTTGTGTATATTTTCCATAGCATCTAATTGCTTTTGTAAGCCACACCTAGTAAACAACATTAATACAAGGTTGTCTGCATATGCTAATACAGCAGAATCTGATAATCTGAACCTCAGTTAACAGAAAATCCTAATGAACTCAGGTTGTATCGCCCGAGTTCTGCACTGTTTTTTTCAATGGCAGTGTTGCGTCGAGTAATCCAACTCTGAACATTGTCAAGCACTTGTGTAGCACACTACAGCTGTTTAAGTTGCAGACACACCACACTGTATATAACAGTCTAGCATTGGTTGACTTGTAGATAGGAACATACACCATGTCTGGCAATCTAGTTGCACTGTGCTTACTGTAGCACAGAAGCTCAGGATCTTGGAGCACTTAGAAAATGGCGAAAGACCTGTTGCACTAGCAGCAGAATATGATATTGGAAAGTCCACTGTCACTGACATAAAGAATGCAAAGGAAAAACTTTGGTCCTTTAATGACTATGGAAGGCTCCTATGGCACAGAGAGCTGTAAGAACATGCAGCAGTGTGCAGAAGATAACGCGGATGTTACAATCTATCTATGGTTCTGGCAGGAGAGAAGGGCACCCCAATCTCTGGGCTGGTTCTCAAAGAAAGGCTCTAATTTTTCACAACAAACTTGGTTGTCAGTCCTCCTTTGTAGCCAGCAATGGCTGGCTAGATCATTTAAAGGAGGCATGGCATAAGACAGTTGCGGCTTTCTGGGGAAAAATTAAGTGCCGCAGGACAATATTGAGCAGTTCACTGAACAGTTGCTTGAAACCATGCACCAACAATCGATTGGTCTCGATCAGCTTTATAATGCTGATGAGACAGGATTATTTTGGCAATGCCTGCCAGACAAAACATTGGTGGGTGGATCAGAGAAAGATGCCCCAGGTTTTAAGAAGCAGAAGGAGAGTGACTATCCTGGGCTGTACTAATGCTACTGGCAGTCACACGCTAACCCCTTCTAATTGGCAAGTCAAAGCAACCGAGATGCTTTAGACATGTAAACATGGGCAACCTCCAGTCCAATATGAGTCCCAAAGAAATGCTTGGATAGACTGTGGGATTTTGTGAATTGGTGCAAGAACTTATTTGTACCTAGTGTGAGTGATTTCTCCAGTCTAAAAACCTCCCAGTGAAAGTGATTCTGCTTCTAGATAATTCTCCTGCCCATCCTGAAATGCCTGTGATAAAACAAGAGATGGCACCATATCCTGCTTGTTTCTCCCTGGACACCACCTCTAAACTGCAGTCCTGTGATCATGGCATATTGGAGATCTTTAGAAGAAATTATCATATGAGATTGCTGCAAACAGTTCTTGATGACAGCAATCATGAAGTGCCATTACAAGACATTATCAAGTCACTTACGCTTAAAGACACAATTTACATGGCTGGTGATGCATGGGATAATGTCTGGGCAGAGACAATAGCGAGAGGCTTGGGCTAAGTGAGGGCTACTTGGAAACAACAACCACATCAAGAATCCCACTGGAGAGGGCACGTCACAGGTTGAGGTCTCATTGACTGGTGCAAGCTGCACACCTGACGACGCTGTTGCCATGGAGAGATGAACAGACATCGAGGAGCTCACCGAGCTTGCAAGCAAACTCATGCTGAACATCTCTGAGGAGGAGACAAATGAGTGGGTGAGTTGTGACCTGGACGATGATGGTCACGAACATTTGGATGATGACATGATCGTCACAGCAGTCACAGGTCAGAAAAGCGGGACAAGGAGAGGGTGAAGATGACAGTGGTGGGGGGATGAAGAGAACAAACCAAACAGTCAGACTAAGGTTCCTAGCCACAGTGAAGCAGAGAACCAGGAGGAATGTGACCCAATGAACTTACTGCTACTACACAGTCTATGAGCAAAAGCTAAGCGCCAAGCATGGTTGGGCGCTCAGAAACACAAAAGCCCATCACGAGTACTTTAAGTGAATACAGTACTGTACAGTATTGCTCCTATTGTCTCAGTCTCTGTTACTAAGCCACAATAAGCACAATAAGTATAAGTACACAAGCATATATATATATATATATATATATATATATATATACATACATATATATATATATATATATATATACAGTACATATATGTATATATATATATATATAAAAGACAAAAAGAACCTCTGTGCCAAGCACTGAGGGAATAGTTACCCAAAGGGCATTTAGCTGGGAAGCCAAGTTTCAAAAGAAATGCAAAATCACACATGACCCCACAATGCAAAGCATCTTGGGTTGCATATGCAAATCACCACAGAATATTATGCTGGTTCAACTTTAAGTAGAAATGCATGGTGCTGAAAGGCCTCTCACACAGTTTGCAAAGGGTGCCAACAGAAGACATAGACACATGTTTAGTCCTACCAGGACTCATCAGTATGCCTCGTCTCGACACCTCAGTGGAATGGACCAGCTACCCTAAGATAGTCTATATGTGTTTTATATATAGATATATATATATAGATATATATATATCTATATATATATAAAACATAATGCACTGTACCTGCACAAGCACAAAAACCCCACAAAAACAGAAACCGAAAAATCAAACTCCCTCACTAACTAACTCCCGATTATCCAAACTAAACTTATGTTGTCTGAGCAACTTAGATAATCGGATTCTACTGTATAGGGTGGACCTAACCCCTATCTTTGGGTCATCTGAGTCCACTATTTCTAATTTCCTATGGAGATAATCCATGTAAATATTGAATAGAGAAGGGTGAGACAACCTTGCCTAACTCCATGGTTTATTCAAAGGCTTAGAAAGTTGACCCTGTCCCCCAACCTTAACCCTGGCCCAGGTTTTACTGTAAAGGAAGCTATTATCACTACTAGGGATGGATCTATTCCCTGATCAGACATGATTTTCCATAAGAGAAGTCTATGTACCATATCAAAAGCTGCTAATAGGTCTACTTATGCAACATGTAACTTTTGTTTTCTGATTACTAAGTACTTATGTATAAAATGACTTAGGACAAAACAGTTTTCCATGGTAGAATATCCATAACGGAACCCTGCTTGTGCTTCACTTAGCCCCCTGTATTATGAATTTGTACCAGTAGGTAATCTAATAACATTTTGGAGAAAATGTTCAAGTTTTTGTCCAAGAGACTAATTGGATGATACATAGATGGTTCCGACAGACTTCCTTTTTATGGATAGGGAAAATTTCTGCCCTCTCCAAGAGTGTGGAATTAATTTCTTATGTATGCATCTTTTATAGAATATAGCCAACAGCACACTCCAAGAATTTGTGTTACATAAAAGACTTCAGTTGGTATTTTATATGTCCCAAGAGCTTTGTTGTTACTGAGCGTTTTACTAGCAAAATATACCTCCTTACTAGCAATCAGACCAAAATTGTTGGTCAGGAAATTTCTAAGATAAATATCTTCTGATTCTGGATCATTAAAGATCTGCTCAAAGTGTTCTATCCATTGCACCTGGTATATGTAAATCGACTATTTTAAAATTCTTAGTTCCTTTTCGCTACTAGTTGCCAGAATCCACTGTCATCTTTCCTTTCTTTAACTTGCCACATTTGTTTACATCTTTCATTATAAGAAGTCAACTTTTCCTGGAGCAGTTTTTATATTTCTTTTTTCCACTTTTAAAATTAAGCACAGTGATTTATCTTTAGAGTTTCTAGCCTTTCTTATCTGTTTCCTTAAATACTTTTTATATACCATGCATGCTTGGTCAAACCAAGTCTGATTTTTGTTTTGTGATCCATGTTTCATTACTTGTTTATGCAAACTATTCTCAATTTGTTTAAATAGTGTATTTAAGATAACCCATATTTCTCGCATTAAAATTGAGCAAGTCAAAAGTATATGTATTTGTTGCAAATAAAATGTCATTTCTCTGTAACCCATTTTGCAGAGTAAGTTCCATCTAAGTTGTTTGTTCATTCTACAGTCAATAGAGCTATAGTATTCACAGATGTGTACCCATTAAATAATTCTCTTTTTTTTCCCCATTTTGTTCTTGTCAGGCCCCTAACCCCACAAATGGGCTCACCTGGCTTCAGGTACCTTCCCCTCATACTCAGGGATGCCCCCAAGTGGGTCTGCCAGTGGCGTAATTGTCATGGCTAGAGGAGGCACAGAGCTGGCTCATCAACAGGGACCAGCATATTTTCTTTTGTATGCTTCCTTAGGGTGGGGACATACAATGACGTCCGGCATCCAGTCCTCCCTGTATGCATCAGTGCCAACCACTGAGGTACCCCTAGCCTCTGCTGGGGTCTTTGAGCATCAGACACTCTACCCACCTCCCCTGGAGTAGGAGAACAGTTCTGTGGATGCTCCATCCTACTCCCCAGCTGGCCCTCCGACTCCTAGATCCGTCCCCGAACCTGGGTTATCAGCATCACAGATGGCAGCCATGCCACTGCACCAGTGTGCTAACTTCTAAATAATTCTTTTGTACCCAATATTAAAGGCATATAGTCACTATCTGCTGTAATAGGAAAAGTTAGTAAATGCCAAATTTAAAAGAACCAGACCATATAGCAAGATCTAAAGTGGATTTGGATAATACTTTGTAATAGGTATAATTTACCATCAGATCTCCCACTACTCTTCCATTCAGTGGAAAAATCCATCTCTCATTCTTTCAATTAAATATCTACCTGTCTTGTTTATGTGTTTGTCCACAGCTGCATTTTTGGTAGTGTAGGGAGGTCATTATTATACAGTAGAATAGAGTTATCCACTAATCCATCAAATTTGCCTATACACAAATTAAAATCTCCAATACACAGAATTTATGTGCCCAGATAACTAAACTTGCAGTGAAATATCAGTTCTTTTAGAGTAACCCATATTTCTTTTGTGTAATATTTTTGAGCCATACGCTGGTACATAGGCATTAATAATGATCAATTTCGATTTTGATTCTGAATGCAAATACTAATAAAGTTATTACTTTTATAAATACAACTGACAAGTGGTACTATCCAGTTCTGCAGAGAACAATCAAGCCCCCAACATATCTACCAAACTGTACATTTATTTGGCTCTCATGCTGGAATATTTGGTACCCATTCAGTGACACAGCATCTTCTAATCTGTGCCTGGTTTTCTGGAAACATAGCAGGCCAAAGTTTTTGACATAATCTACCCATTCATTATCTAGCACTTTTGTTCCCCAACCTGGTATATTCCAAGATAACAATAAAAAGGAATCCTTATACTGAGAGATATCAAAAGAAGAGCAGATGCTCAAGTCACCAAGGAACTCGTTTTATTATATTCTATTTGTCAATTCACATACCAGCTACCTTTAAGTATTTATTATCCAGAGGAATGTGCTGAATTCTTGTGGTGGAATCTATTCCACTATTAGCTTGAGTACTTTTGAGTTTATAATGTCTTCCAAATCAACTAGGTAGAAACCCATGGTATCAAGAACTGTCTGCTTTTCCAATATTCTATCCACAATATATTTATTTTTAATTAACATGTCGATGTGGCTACCATGTGTTTCTCTACATATGCTCAATATTCCATTTCTCCCCAAAGGTACTTGTAACAGGTTACCAAAGTAGTTACTGAGCGTTCCTTTCAATTTTCAACCATTCTTATTCTGCAGTTGTGGAATTCCAAAAATGCTCATTCAAATTGGCTCCAAGTCCTCATATCTGCTACTATCTGTTTCCAACCTGTATTCCACACTAGTTCCCTTGACAAAAATATTTCTATTAGGAAGCAATACAATTATACCAAATTCCTTAACAATATCTCCATTATACCAGATGTAATTAGCTGATTTGGGTAAAGAGATATATATTGCAACTACAATTTCCCTCAGTATCTGTAGCAAGTTCCACATTCTCAATATCAGTTTCAGCCTTTCTAATACCCATATTGATTCTAAAAGAACAATCAGTTGTTTTTCAGTTCCTGTTTATTACCCTCTATCCAGAAAGGAGGACCTATGAGCTTTATTAGTGCACAAAGTTCAGTATCATTACTTTTTGACCATATTATCATCCTTATTTATACTATGTGTATTTCTGTTGTTAGAATTTGTACATTCATTTCCTTGGAAAAGAGCAGGACCCTCATTATATTGTAATTTAGAGGAAGATTTCTTATAATCATCTTCTAGAGAGGTAACTTGGCTATGTCATAGCTACAATCTCTTAGTAATTTTCCCATTCTCTTTCAAGAATCCAAAGTTTTTTTCCAGATTAGTTTGAGAAAGTTTATATCCATTACATGTTGTTTCAGTAACAGGAGATTTAATTTCTGTATTATATATATTATGTGCACCAGAGTCGCATGTATTACTCATCTCTATTTGTTGGATATTATCTTGTGTTGGTTTGGTTCCACTGCATCCACTTTAAATAAATTTTCCTGCTCTGGGATTGCATTTGTTTTCCATTAACTCCTTTTCCTTTCTTTTTCTCATTTTTTTCTTTCCATCTCTTGGTTGTTTTGGTGAAGCAGGTATAATTATTGTGAAAAATTCTGCCTAATGTTAGTGTCCTCTTTGACCTCTGAAATATCAGAGTGAGCGATAATTGACTCTGTAACATTAGAAGCTGGTAGAATATTCATTAATTTGGTGTTTAATTCCTCAGTTTAATATTATTAGCAAACAGATTAGTCTTAATAGTCTCTAACTCCTCTCTATTAGCCACTAATTGTTCCATAATAAGAACATTTGCAGCAGATGAATTTTTGAGTAAATTGATAAAATTGGGGTGGTAGATTTGCTTACCCAGGTGAATCATATTATCTTTCCAGCTAGCCTGTTTATCAGTGCTCTGGTTTGTAATAAATTTAACTTCCTGACAGATAACGTTGGCTTCTAGAGATTTAAGTCCTCGTATTGTAGTCTGCAGATCTTGCATTATTTCATTTAGTTTATCTTTTATAGTATAATTATTTTGTAGCTGCAGTCTGATCTTGGTCAGAGTTAAAGGTCCTATTCTCTAGGTTGCTGAAATCTCCTAAATTTGCTGTATCTAGAGAGAGAGCCCATCTGTATCACAAAAGAATTTGAAAAGGATAGGTTGGGAGATTTTCTAAATCAGTATCTGGAATCATGGTCAAATTGGCTTCAGTTAATGAATTAGTATGTGTATTCTCATCCATGCATGAGGCTTTTTCCCATTACTTTAAATGTAATTGATTTACTGCTAATTATAGGAGTGGACTTTTTTCAAGGTTACTTATCCTGGACATGTGACCTGTCATTTGGTCTGCATTAAATTTTTGCTTTTCCTTTCCTTTTCTTTTCTTTTATTTTCTTTGCCTCTTGTTTATCAGGCATCATATCTCCTAATGGGAAGTATTTAAACCTAACTTCTCCTGCTTCCTTGTTGAGACAATTGTAACTTCAATTAAGAGAACCTTAATAGAATCAATTAACTAAGCGCACACACAACATTTTTTGCTATTCTATATATGTAAAAGTCCACAGTGTTATGGCCAGATCAGCTCTCCATCAAAATTGTTTATCCTTGCTCAGTCAATAAGTATCTGAGAGATGCAAAATTAGAACTGTAGCCAATAAGCAGGTTATGTCCTTGAGCACGTGCAAATTCAGCAATGATTAAATCTCGGGAACAAGTGAATGTAATCTCTGTCTCTTCAGCCTCCTCTTTTAATGAATCAGTCATAGTGCTTATCAGAAATCATCCTTATAAATTCAGTAAAATACCAATCTTCTTGACTGCCCCAGGCCAACTCAGTGCTTCTTTGTTGTCATTCCGAATCTCACAGAAATATCAAGTTGAGTCACTGCTATAAGGCAATGTGTTCCTGTTTTTCCACTTGAAAAGCACAGATGTTTATATTTCTGGAATACAGAGCGGTCCTCGCTGATCCGTGGGATCCAACCCTAGCCAGAAAATACAAATGGGCAGGCTAATCCGAATCACAAGTCACCAAAGGCTGAAGAGTTAACAAATAGAGCAAAATGTCCTGTTGCTATAGCTGTTAGTTAAATTAGTAGCCAGAACTAGTTACCACAAGACTTTTGAATAAACCCACAAAATTAGGATGTTTAAAATTAAAATATTTAACTAATTGCTGCTGTTTCTACAGTAACTGCATGATCATTCCCTGTCATTCAGATGCTGGCTGGCTAAGGTGGTGAGCAGATGGACTATACATGTCACTGTCTAGGGGAATAGTGTCATGCTTTGGTGAGTTGGGACCAATGGAGGGTGCAGGTGAAGGCTGTGTGGGAAGGACTGGCAGGGGTTCAACTTGACCATGGGTGGGGTCTGGGAGGGATACCAGAATATGAGGCTACTATTTGGTGGATCAGTGACTGAGGAGTGCAGGGACCACGGACACCAGGGAATGAGGTGTAGTATGCTTGAATTCTCAACAGAATAAACTAGGAGAAATAATTATTATTAATAGGCTGAAACTAGATCTATAATGCAGCATAACCTTTGCAACAACCTATATTACACAAATAAGAAGGTGGCATTTAATGCTGGAAAGGCCAGTGTATTCATTCAGATCATTGGCTCAAATCACAGGGCCAGAATAACTCCATCCAATGCCTCTGTGCAGTCATGCCTGCTGGTATTCTGTGGTATGTTAATGTGCCCATCATGTGCATGGAAATGGCCCTTAACCCCTTGCATGCCCTATGAGCATATTAGCATGCCAGGGCTCATTATGGGTCACAATACACAAGCACGATCCCATCTAGGATCCACAAGCTCTATTGTACTCACATAAGCCATATTCCAGCAGTTGGCCATGCCTGCCTGTCAAATTCACTATGCAGACACAAGCCCAATAGTTAAACAGTTAGGCTCTGTCTTAATATTAACAAACAAAAAGCACTGGCACAGTTACAGATCAAGAAGTTACAATATTTATTAGATGATGACTTAAAGTGCTTTTTTCAAAAAGTGCAAAATGAAGTGCAGCCTGACATACATGAAAAACAGCAGCAGCATGAGGAGGCGAACCCATGAACCCTGCACTTAATTTTACACTTTTGAAAACACCTTAACTTATCACCTACTAAAATTTTAACTTACTGGATCTGTAACTCGTGCCAGTATTTTGTTACTTGTACTCAGCTTTATTAAGCACAGTTCTGCCATGGAGCGACATGTTGTTTCATTTCTCTGTCTAAACATTGCCCTCTCAAGCTGGCTGTAGGTTATCCCATGTGCAGAGCTAATGGCCAGCTCTGGATATGGGGCTTATGTTTACGTGACTGCTCTGGGGCTGGTTACTATTTTATAAATACACAGACCCATGCAGCTGCAGGACATGCACATCTCGATAAGATTCACGTGGGTCCCTGCCAATCCCAGGCTGAATTCAACTTTATAATTATAAATCGTTTATATTTCATCCACAGGATGTCTACTCCCTCCCCCCATCATTCACCATGGAGCAGGGTGATTACACAGTAGTAAATTTAAAATAATTCCATGGCAAACACTTGTATTGGAAAAATACAATTCCTCCTATGTTGGAAAACGTTCAGGATTCTGAGTATTGCAAATTCTGAAAAAATGAATATAAAGTCTTTGCTACTGAAGTTCATAAGAAAGAAATACAAGGTACATCATTAGGAGATATTATTGCTGGATGTTTGTTTTTCTCCCAAACTGTTTGTAATGTAAAATTTTGCAACACCAATTTTTTTTAATAATAATTTGACAAAGTGCTGGGAGTTGTATCAGATTCCATGCTATTCAATTGAAGTGTAACAAGCAAACAGACAGACATACAAACAATGTTTGAACTCAGGATATCAAATCCTATAACTGATGTTCAGGTTGTAGCTTGGTTCCTGTCACTGTACCTCTTGCACAGTAATACACAACAGTGTCTCTCATCTGCAGGCTGCTCATCTGTAAATAGAAACTGGAGCTGTCCTTGAGGCCGAGAACTGACTCTTGATGGTGGGGTTATAGTTGTAACTAGTGGTGTCATAGTACTCCAGGAGCCACTGAGGCCCTTTCTTGGGCCTGCCTCACCCAATGCATCCACCAACTGCTCACATCGAACCTGCTAATCACACATCTCAGTTTCACTGACAGACCAGGCTGTTTGAGTTTGGGATCAGACTGGGTCAGCACAATATTGGTCAGACACCTGGAAATATATGGAAAAGGAAGAGTTATGGAAATAATAATTAAATCATTAATTGGATCTTTTCCTAAGCATGTCCAGGACAGAATAACTGACCTCATCTCTGATGAACCTAAGCCAGGGACGTTCTACATGCTACCTAAAATTCATAAACCTGCCAACTCAGGGAGACCCATAGTATCTGGCAATGGTACCCTGACAGAAGGGATCTCAGGGTTTATAGAAACAATTTTGAAACCACTTGCTAAGGAAAGGGATAACTACATTCAGGACACACTGCACACTTCTTGCATAAACTTTCTGGTTATAGGGACTTACCACTAATACCATATTAGCTACAATGGATGTGACCTCCTCTACACTAATATTCCACATACGGATGGCATTTCAGCCTGTCTTAAATACCTATGTGAGAAAGGACAGCACCAAGAAATTGATCAAGAATTGGTGGGAGAACTTATTGAACTTATTCTTCACAACAATTTCAGCTTCAATGGAAGCTGTTATGTTCAAATTATAGGAACAGCAATGGATCCCAGGATGGCTCCACAGTATGCCAACCTTTTATGGTGAATTTGGAGGGGAGTTCCTAAAGCACTGTATGCAAACCACTTGCTTATTTCCATTACATTAAAGATTTATTTATAATTTGGACAGAGGGCTTCAACACACTTAAAGGGTTTCATCAGGAACTTAACAACCTCCACCCATCCATTAAACTTTCCCTGGAATATTCTGACGCATATTAAATTTTCTGGACACCACAGTTACCATCAAAGATAGAACCTTGCAGACACTTATTTACAGAAACTGACAGACAGACAAAGATACTTGCATGGGAACAGTAATCACCCAAGGCACACTAAGAAATCAGTAATGTACCGTCAAGTGCTTTGTTATCACCGTATCTGTTCAAATGGGAGGACAGAGATAAACACTTGGCCATGTTGACAAAAACATTTATTGAGCAGGGCATTCCTCCAGGAATTTGACAGAGCGGTACAATGTGCCTCGCACATACCAAAGGAACAACTACTACAGTATAAGGAAGGACTACCACTGACTGAATACCCTTAGTTGTCACTTATCATCCTGATCTGGAGCTTCTACGGAAAATTATTAAGGACCTCCAACCAGTATTCAGTGAGGATAACACCCTGAAGTGTATTTTCAAAATTACCACTACTGTCTATTAAATAACTACCTAATTTAACCAACCTGATTGTTAGGAGCCAGCTTGTACATGAACAGAGTAATAGAACATTAAATGGCACAATACCCTGCAATTATGCTAGATATAAGACATGTGAGCACATTTCTACTTCCAATTGTATCAATACCCCACAAGACAAACAATTAAAATACAAGGGGATTATAGTCGTGCATCTTGTAATGTTGTTTATTTTACTCAATGCAAGAGATGTCACGATCAGGTTATGTTGGAGAGACTGGACTACCTATCCGCACCTGAACAACATCACAAAGACATACTATTAAAATGAAGTTGACTGATAAACCAGTGGGGCAACACTTCTCTAAGTCTGATCGCTCTATCTCTGATATATCAGTATTGGTTTGAAAGAACATTTCAAAATATGCAACAAAGGCAGCCTTTTGAGGTCAGACTCATTTACTTTTACAAACATATGAACATACAAAATTTGCCAGAAGATAAGGCCTAGAGGTCTATGAAGTCTGTTGAATGTGCAGCTAGCACCCCTTATTCTGCAACTGGCCCTCCCTTCCACCCTTCCCTTCATTGACCCTCCCCTTGTCCTGTCCCATCCCTTTTGAAGCAGTCCACTGTTCTACTGGATACCACTTCTGCAGGTAACACATTCCACCCAGCCACCACCCTCTCTGTAAAAAGTGTCTCCTTGTCTCCATCCTGAACCTTCCTCCCTCCCTCCAGTCTCATATAATGGCCCTGGTGTCCCTCCTCCCTTACTTTGAACAGCCCCTCTGTACCTGTCTTGTTTATTCCTTTCATGTACTTAGGTTTCAATCATGTCCCCATCCTCCTCTCCTCCAGTGAGTACATGTTCAACTCCCTCAGCCTCCTCTCGTATGATAAGTCCCCAGCCCTTGATCATCTTTGTCACCTGTGCTGCACCCCTCCAGTAACTTAATGTCCCTCTTCAGATATGGGTGCCAATACTGCATGCAGTACTCCAGCTGCGGTCTAACTAATGACCCATACAGTGGCAGAATCACCTCCCTCCCTCCTCCAGGATACATCCTTGCAATACAACCCAGCATTTTGTTGGCCTTTGCAGCTGCCTTTCTACATAGTGCCGAGTTGTTCATTGACCCTTTAATGAGCACCCCCAGATCCTTTTCCTCCTCTGTCTGGGCTAGCTGCACTCCCCCTAGCTGATAACTCCTCCTTGGGTTCTTCATCCCAAAATGTAGCACCTTGCACTTTTGGCATTAAACCCAGTTGTCAGGTGTCTGACCAGGTTTCAAAGCTTTGCCAGATCACCCTACAGCCCCTGCCATCCCTCTAGGTCATCCACCACTGCTCCTACCTTGGTATCATCAGCAAACAGACTGATCTTGATCTTGATGTCCAACTATTGAACATGATGGGTAATGAGATGAATATAGATTTGGGTTTATGTTACATTACACTGCTTAAACAGCTCATGTTTTTCACCTGCTTCAGAGACAACACATGGACATATTGTGATACATGGTGGTGTTTCATTATGTTTAGATACAAACTGGCTTTATGGATACTCTTGTTACTAGTTTACCTCTACATTGATTTCACCCCATTTGGAGGGGTAGGAGTGTGAGTGGCGGGGTTTGTTTCCCTCAGTTTTGGGTTTAGATTTATAGAACTGTAATTTAATTTAACAGCAGATTAAGTACAAATGGGCACACATTGATAAATGGACATTTAGGATAACAGTATCTCAATTACAAGGGGTTTTGTGTTAGGTTTGGGTTTTGAATGTACACATACACTGGTCATTGTTACAGAATTGCAGATATATCATGTTTAAAGAGGACTCTGGCCAAAGTGCTACATTGCAGAATTAGAAAAAACATACCCCAATAAATGCCATACCAAAATTAGGTTTCTGTGTTATTTGGTTTTAAAGCTATGAGCTATTTTGTAAGCTGGATTTCACTACCTGTTCAAAATTGCCAGTTTCAGTGAAGAGCTACTGATGATGTTATCTCCGAACTCACAGTCTAGTCCTCCCTGTCAGTAAGCTTATTCAGTAAGACCTGTTTCCACAAAGTTTAAAGTGATTTATGGAAGGTTACCATAGCAAATTGGCATAGTAACCTGTGGGAGTTGTGAATCAGTTTCCTACCATTCAAACTGCCAAAAGTACTGTTTTCCATCAAAACAAATCCTTTTATTTCAGTGCTCCATTTCATTTCATAGTCCTGCACCCTTTTTTTCAGTGCCAACCAACCTTTACATCTTGCAAGGAAAACAAAGTTTTAAAGTGATTTAGCAAGCTTTACCATAGCAAATGGTAGTAGTAAACTATATTAACCTGTAGAGTTGTGATTCTATCTCCTACCATTCAAACTGCCAAAAGTGCTTTTCCATGAAATAAATGTTTTATTTCTGTGCTCTGCTTCATTTGCATAACCTGCCTTTTTTCAGTGCTGCAACTAGGCATGACATCATGCAAAGGGAAACACAGTTTATAAGCACTGTTTTGAAACAGAGACCTCTGTTAGGCAGTCTTGGTATAGCAGACATCTACACTACTGACATGGGAGGTTATATCTCTCAGTATAGAACTCTTGTCAGCTAGATACTATATGCACAATGCCTTGTTTGGAAAATAAACTATGATAACTTTCATTGCTGAAGCCACAATAGAGATATAACACTGCACCTCACAGTAAGTGAATTGGAAAATAACCTCTTGTTGTACCCACAATGCCTTGTTATATACAGTACATCTACATATTAGGGGCAGTCACCACCACCAAAATAAGGGACTGCACTGCACCTCTGAGTAACTAACATTTAAATCACCTTTATAATTTACCGAATTCCTTGGTACTGCATGTAAAACAGTGACAGCTCCTTGCATGACATCATTCTGGGGATGTGGCAGCACAGAGAAAACTAGAGCTGGCAGAAACAAAATGCTGATAAAACATCAACAAAACTGACTATGACTGATTTTTACAAAACAAATTGCAGCTTCAACATCTGAAACATGGCTAGCAATAATATATTGTGTTAAAAGGGTATTTGGGAACTTTCATAAATCACTTTGAACTTTGGAGAAACAGGTCCCACAAAGGTAGTTGTTCAGGATGTCTGCCTTCCCTTGGCCCCCTCTGCACAGTCCCCTTCTTTTTAGCCTTATAGTCCCCCTTTGATCTTCCTCTTTTCACTTACATACCTATGAAATGTCTTGTCCCTTTCATTACTACCTGGGCTGTTCTCTCTTCAGCTTGCCTTCACACTCCTTATAGATTCCGGTAAGGCCCCAGAGTACTGTGTCCAGTTCTGGAGACCACATCTCTGGAAGGACATAGACAGAGTGGAGGCAGTCCAGAGGAGGGCAACTAGAAGAGTGCAGGTTCTGCATCAAAAGCCTTATGAGAGGAAACTGAAGAACCTAAATATGCACACCCTGCAAGAGAGGAGGGAGAGGGGGGACAGAGACCTTTTAAATACCTTGTAGAGGTAACTAAGATTCAGAAGGAAGTATTTTTCAGAAAAAAGTGCTCAAGAACAAGAGGGACGCTATGAAGCTGAACAGTGGTAGATTCAGGAGATGTGAGGAAGTACTTCTTCAAAGAAACATAGAAATTTGACAGCAGAAAAGGACCCTTGGCCCATCTAGTCTGCCTGAATATTCCCTTCTGTCTAGTTCATCATATTCCCTCCATTCCTGCACTTCTACTTTTATTTTGTCCCATGTAGTTGTCCCACACCTCTTAAACTGGCTCACGGAATCTACCCCCACCACCCATTCTGACAGCCTATTCCATGGACCCACCACCCTCTCAGTGACCCCTTATATCTCCTCTAAATCTACCCTCTCCAGTTTGTAAGCATGTGCCCTAGTTGATTTGTTTTCACTCATACTGAATATGCTACTTCCTCTCACTCTGTGAGAAGAGTGGTGATTTCCTGGAACAGCCTTCCACTGGAGGTGGTGGGGGTGAAAACAGTGGTGGGCATCAAGAATGCCTGGGACAGACATAAGGGAATCTTGGTGAAAATGAAGACAGTTGGGCGGGGAGTTGGAAACCAAGTAGGTTCTGTGATGATACTGTAGGTAGGGATAAAATGGGCCTACTGGCTGGGCCAAGTGATCCTTGTCTGCCATTAAATTCCATGTTTCCACAAGGTGCAGAAGAGCGCCTAGCTACAATAATAATTATTATAAACACAACAGGCCTAGCTAATAGGTGAATACAAATGGCAAATGCAGGGAAGATAATATATACAAGTACATTTCAAATAGAAGCTGTAGCTTCTATTAAAATTTTGTATTTTGGCTTATGGCTTATATTTGAGGGTGGCTTGTACTGAAATATCCAATTTTAACATGTCCATAATTTGACCAAGTATGGTGTATAAGGTCTACTTCATAGAGAAATAAACTTAAACATTAACTAAGTATATTAAATACATTAATGATAATATTTAAAGAGATTACAATCACAAGAGAGATGATATAGCTTAACAGAAGATGGTAAGAAACTGTGTCAGGACATTAGAAGTCCAGTCTGAAGTTCTTTTTAAAACTTGATTAGAGGCTGTGGCTTATATTCAAGGCAACTTTTAATAAAATGTTTCACTATGGCCTGTGGCTTATATTTGAGGGTGGCTTTTAATCAAAAGATACAGTACTTAAAATGGATTCACCATAGTATGCAATGTGATGCTGCAGCTAAAGAGTGTCACACTTGGGGTACAGCGTCACCAACTGGCTGATGCCCACATTGATGTCCACAGCGTGACACCCTTTAGCTAAGGCCCTTCAGCTATAGGACCACAGTAGAGGACTGCCAGAAGTAACTGAAGAAATAGATGCCCCCACACTCCAGTCCACCTCCTGATTAGAAGAATATGCACCCTGGGGACCAATAGGGACAGTGCCAACAATCCAAGTCCAAGTACCTGCTTTCAGCTGTAGGCACCGACCCTGCAATCCACAGTCTTGAAGTCTGACTGACTTCTTCCTTCCCAGCAACTCACAGTAGAAGTGGTACTGAGGCAACAGTTCATAAAATTTACAAGCAGCAAGATTCAAAAGCAACTCAGTATTCATGAGAGCAACTCTACCCCACGCACAGTCCACCTCCTGATTGGAGGAATATGCACTCTGGGGACCAATAGGACACTTCCAACAGTCCAAGTCCAAGTGCCTGTGCCGACCCTGTAATCCACAGTCTTGAATCCCGACTGGCTTCCTTCTCCCACAGCACACAGTAGCAGTGGCAGAGATGCAACAGCTGAAGCTATAATAGCACTCTGAACAAAAAAACAACAAAACAAAAGCGGAGTTTATATTTAACGTTATATTGTTTCAACATAATTTAAAATTGCAAACTTATGTAGAAGTCTGGGAAAGCCACTTGATTTGCATCCCTAGTGCTTCACTTCTTCAACTGGAAACTTGGTAGCTGTGCTATTACAGGTGAACAAATCTAAGTAAAATTAAAATATGTTTTTTTAAATATTCATACTGATATATCTATGTTTCTTAATATTTATTTTAACAATTTACTGTACATCTTAAATGAAGGTCTGCCTCTTTGCAGATGTTGCCAAGCTCTACAACAGAGTGGACACTTCAGGGATGAGAGAGGATGTGCAGTGATTAAGCTAAAGGAGTGGTCAAGGTATGACATCTAGGTTTTAATGCAAAAAGTACAAAATCATGCACTTGGAGCCCAGAAATCCAGGGGCAGAGTACACAATGGGAGCAGTGATACAGTTCCAGAGACCACACCTTCAGAAGGACATAGAGAGAGGAGGTGGTCCAGAGGAGGGCAACAAAAATGATATAGGATCTGCATCAAAAGCTGTATGAGGAGAGGCTAAAGGACCTCAACATATATACACCCTGGAAGACAGCAGGGAGAGGAGTTCTGATAGAGACCCTCAAATACCTCACTGGGACCAATAAGGTACAGGAGGGAGGATTTTCAGAACAAAGATGCTCTAGAATGAGATGTCATACTATGAAGCTAGAAGGGGGCAGATTCAGGAGAGCTGTAAAGAAATACTTCTTCATAGAAAGAGTGGTGAATTCCTGGAACAGTCTTCTAGAGGAGGTGATAGGAGCAAAACAGTGGTGGGGTTCAAAACCCTCAGGTAGACACAGGGAATCATAGAGGTAAGGAGGGTGCGATTAAGAGCTCTAGATCAAAGTCTGGGGCAAGTGTGAAGGTACTAAATGGGCAGACTGTGTTGTCCAAGAGGCACTTACCTGCCATCAGATTCTATGTTTCTGTGTTTCACTAGAATAGCCCAGCTGAGGTGCAACATCTAATCTCCAGTGGGATCCTTCTTCTACCCTTTCCTCTGCTGGGTGGACTAGAACACTGGAAGACTAATGACTTGCCCAAGGTTACACAGTGAATATTTGTCTCTAGCAGGGTATGAACCAGGTATCTCCTGGATCCTAGGCCAGGGCTCTAACCACTAGTCCTCACTGCCTCTACATTATCTACAGAATACAGTCATGTCTGCTGAATTATTCATAGTACATGTTTAATGTTTGTGAAAGGAGTGAGCTGGACAGCAATGGCAGTGGAACCTCTTTTAGTCACATGACAGGAATCACTTAGCAAGGACAGCTGCATTACAAGCACCCCACAATGCATCTTAACCCTGTTCTGGAGGAACAACTCTGCAACTAAATGGTAGTTTGGATTTCATGTTCTTTCAGTCTTTGTTCCCCATGTAAGACTGCCAACAGGGTTGACAATTAATAATAATGACAATAATATTAATGGTGCGAATAGTTTTTTTATTTGCCTGACTGTCTACAAAAAACTGGGATGAGACCACCACAACTCATTTCTCATGGGCCTCTGAGCTGCCATCAGATAATAGGATATCACCTGGAGGAGCTGGATGTCTCAGTGGATTGGTAGCAGGTCCTTTCCCATCTAGGTCGTGGGTTCAGATACAGTGCAGGTTGGTAGTGGTTGAAAACTATCACTTGAAGGTTATTCAGTGACATATATGAAATGAGTTGTGGTGGTCTCAGTCCAGTTCCCAGCGGCAGGTGTCTACATTGTCACAAAAGCGCTCCATGAGTCAGGCCCTCTGCTCCCCAGTGCCAAACCTCAGAGGCAATAGTGTGAACAGGAGACAAACTGGGTAACCCTCCTGTCTGTTTTCAGGCTGAATCACCTACTAGCCTTGAGTTCTGGGGTCAAATGTGAACCTTTTCACTAACACACCCAGTTAACAGGCTCAGATATGTATTCTCTTTGGGGATGCAATACAATCCTTCACTCAGTGGCACCCAGCCAGGTTCAAATGTACTCTTACAACTCAATATGAGACCTAGGTATATTCTTACCTTTAGCAAGATGGTAACACACCCTTTTGAGCTCTTAACATCTGTCAGAATTTTAAACACTATTCCAGCATTCACATGCAAAAGAAACTGAGAAGGCACAGGCAGAATTTCAAAGAAAATAGTGTTTACTAAAATTGAAAATAGATAAAATACAAACACAGAACATACAACAAAAATACTTACAGTCAGAACTAAACTGGAAATTACAGAAAAAAAAATGCCTGAATACTTAGGCTTCTCGCCTAGCTAATTGTTAACAGAAGTGCCTGTTTTGAGTCCAGAGACTAATGTATCTCCTCCTCTTAGAGTACAGAGATTAAAAAATATTTTCCTTCAGATGCTTGACAATTTGAAGATCTATTTCCCCACCTCCTTGTGAGGCCACAGCACCGTGAGGTCACTGTCAGTGCTGGGTTCACTCTGTAATCTGAGTATGAATATTCAAAAGGATATTATTTTCTGCTGGCTGGAAATCAGCAGTTACCAATTAAATATATATATATAGTGGATGTGCCATTAGGAATTATCAGATCCTTTGAATATAACCTGGGAGAGGGTATAGGCTGCGGGATTCTCCTCATTTACCGTCCACCAGGTGACGGTGGTGATTTCTTGCAGGAGATAGCAGACTTCATTGTCGACTTAGTTTTAAGGTTCCCCAGACTGATTGTTCTGGGTGACTTCAGTGTTTGAGTCAACGATGAACTCTCGATTTTGGTCAAAATCTCCTCCAGATAATGGTAATGCTGGGCCTAACACAGGTGGTTACCTCCTCGACCCATGTAGGGGTCATTCATTGGATCTGATATTTCTTTTGGGAATGGAGATCACTGATTTGGGGTGGAACCAGTCAGTTGGTCTGACCATCACACCATAAGGTTCAGTTTCAGGGCCCCCAATTAGGTCTGCCCCTACGGAGATGGTTCGGTACTGCCCTTTTGAGGTGCTAACCCCATGACCTAATGGTGGTACTGGATCTATCGGGTTTGTCGGTGAATGCATGAGTCCAGATGATCTCGCATGCCATAATAAGGCTGTGGGAGATGCTCTGGACAAAATTGCTCCTGTTTGTGTTTGGCCTCTCACCCTCCGTCCAAGGAGCCCTGGTTTGATGGCTCCTTGAAGGAGTTGAAGCAGTTGGTGAAGGTTGGAGAGAGTTTGGTGGAAGTCCGGCAATGATGCTGACAGGCTTAGGTTGATGGCACATTATGATTGCTATCAATCAGAAATCACCCGTAAAGAAGGCAGAATTCCTGTTGGGAGATTTCTGTTCACACAGAACCGACTAGTCTCAGCTTTTTCAGACTGTGGACAGACTGTGCAATCTAGTCTGTCTCCAGCCTAAAAGCTTTTCTCAGCTAAGATCGCGAGGAGTTCACTTGGTTCTTTGCAGATAAGGTTGTCAGCATCAGATCTGGCATCGGTCTAACCTCTCCTTTGGGGACTGCGGTGATCGTGGGAAGTGGCATGTGCTCAGTCTGTCTGGTCAGACTTTTGCCGACTGGAGTTCAGTGACATTGTAAAGATCATCCAGACATTACGCCCAATTAGTTGTAGTTTGGATCCGGCCCTACACCCCTTTCAGTAGGATGGGTAAAAGCTATCTGCCCAATCCTTGCTGACATTGTCTGAAGTCCTTGGAGAGGGGTCTTTCCGACACCCTGAAGGAGGTGGTCATTCGACCACTTCTTAAAAAATCTTCCTTGGGTCCAGATTGTCTAGCTAACTACTACCGCCTATATCTAACCGGCCATTTGTTGGTAAGGTTATTGAAAAGGCAGTTGCGCTGCAACTGGATGATCATCTTATGACTCACAATGTCTATAATATTCTCCAGTCTGGTTTTAGGAAGAAGCATAGCACGGAGACTGCCCTTGTCCGGTATTGAGTGATCTCCTAATGGCTAGAGATCGAAAGGCATGTACCATTCTGGTCCTTCTCAATCTCTCTGCTGCATTTGACACTGTAGACCATGGTGTGCTATTGGACCACTCTATGGGTTTATTGTGGGCTGTCTGGTACAGTCCTCAAGTAGTTTCATTCTTACCTCACAGGCAGGTCTCAGAGAGTTGCCACTGGAATATATTCCTCTGGTGCTCACTCCTGCCTTGTGAATTTGCCATAGGGTTCCATCTTGGCTCCCATGCTGTTTGCAGTGTATATGCTACCATTGGGAGAAATCATTAGGTGATACAATCTGGTTTTCACTGCTATGTAGATGATACCCAGTTGTATCTGTCCTTTCTCCCCAGCCAGGGTGATGCACTCTCCGTGCTAAACAACTGTCTTGCTGAGATCAGACTTTGGATGAGTTCCAGCTGGCTAAGACTAAATCCAGATAAGACTGAGGTACTGGTAGTGGACCCAGGTAGCGGGGTGGGTTTGGGAGTTGGACAACCCTCAGGTTTGTTACTTGGTGGTATGCCGCCCCTACCTCTGATCAGGTGCAAAATCTGGGCATTATTTTGATGAGGGGCTGACCTTAAAATCTCAGGTATCAGCTGTCATCAAAACCTCTTTTCCATCTGAGGAATATTGCCGGGTGAAACACCTGATTCCGTCCGGACGATCTTCCAACATTGGTCCATGCCTTTGTCACTACCACGCCTTGACTACTGCAATGCCCTCTTACCTAGGGCTACTTGGGGTTGATATCTGCCACCTGCAGCTAGTGCAGAATGCAGCGGCTAGGCTTTTGACTGGGACATCTAGGACCAGTCATATACACCGTGCTCCACGAACTGCACTGGCTGCCTGTTAGGTGATGGATCACCTTTAAGGTTGGTTTACTGACTTTAAGCCCTACATGACCAGGGACCCAGCTACCTGAAAGATCTCCTGATTCCCTACGCCCCTCCGCCCTCTCCATTCTGCCAATGAGGGATTGCTGGAGATTCCCAGGGTTCGATTGAAAACATCAGGATCACGTGCTTTTGCTTTTCAGCACCAACCCTGTGGAATTCTCTACCTCGTTGGTTGAGAGAATGCCTAACCGTCGATAGTTTTAAAGCTGGATTAAAACATATTTATTTAATTTAGCTTTATTTAAATACAGTTGATGCACTATAATGCTGTTTTAATCTGTTTATGTTTATGTTTTATGTGCAGCACCTTGGTTGTGAAAGGCGCTATATAAATAAAGTTGATTTGATTTGATATATATATATATATATATATATATATATATGACAGTCTCTTTGATCAAATCATTTCCTTTGATCTCTCTCTGCTGCCTTCCTGCTTGCAAAATGATTTCAGTTTTACAACTTTCACAAGAGTCTGTTAAAATGTTGTCTCTTCCTTCGGGATCATAGAATTCCTACTTGGTCTCAGCTTAAAAAGCAAAAGCAGGTTATAAGGTGTGATAAACTGTCACTCTGGAAGTCTTTAATTAGTGTTTCCACTGGCCAGTTTTATGGCAGCCAGCTGACTCAGTCACACTAACACCTTTGAGGCCAAAGATCAAGCCTCTTTACTTGCTGGCTGGTGTGTCCTAGGCAGACAATCACATACACATTTATTTATAATACAAATATTATACAACAATGACAAGTAGATGAGCAGAGTGTCACACACATCACAAAACCACCAACAAAACTGGCAATAATTGGCACCCTTGTTGGCAAGCTCATGTTAGAGGCAAAGGATTGAATGGGCAAGGAGTCTGAACTACCCTGTCACCTACATGTGGTCCCTACATGTCAGAGATTGAGCACATTGGCAGGGTAGTATGGAAACTCGCACTGTGATCATCTGTGCTGTTCCTGTTTTGTGGATAAACAGAGGACTTCAGATTCCAGTGCTGTTAATCTTGCACCTTTCATGAGCACTAAATTCATGCACAGAAAAACAAAACAATTTTTTAAAAAGATAACAGAATATCACCCTCAGGCCATTACCAACGGGGAGATGGGGTAGATTTGAACCAACAAGCCTAGAGGTGGAAGACTCCATAAACCACTGCCAACCCACTAACCCACCCAGACATCTTAGTGGGAACTAATCATTCATGCTTTGGAAACCATGAAATAAGATTCTCCATCCCACAGATAATGAAATAATCTCTTTCTGCCTGTTGCATACCAAGTGGACAGAAATGTATTGTATGGGTTCCCCACTTTTTACTATCATTTCTACAGCTGTTCATTGAAAACTAGATCAAGCAAAGATTTCAACTGGATGTGCCCAAAATAAATTTTTCTTTTAGGTGTCTAGTAAGAATAAGAAATACAAATCTCAAATTTCTTCAGTCTTTCAAAAGAACACCAGAGTTACTGTACATCTTTAACCAGAGTATACAGTATCCACCTGCCATCCTAGTTGGATTATGTCTGTTAACCAGAAAAGTAACAGCAAATCCTAGTTAGACCAGATGGTAGTATCTTCCACTGCATACATTATTAGCACCCCAAGCTCATAAATTACAGGATAGTGCAGAAAGCGGAAGAAACCCTCAGCATTGGTCTTAGGGTATTGTTAAAATGTGAAAAAACTATCAGTAAGATCTGCAACATTGCTGATCATTTTGGAAAACAGACTACATTTAAAATAAAGTTGCAAGATTCCCCAAATGCCTTTCACACATAGTATGCCATTGCCAGACATGCTTCAGATGTTGAAGTTGCAATTTGTTTTGTAAAAAATCTGTCATAGTCATTTTTTATGTTTTATCTGCATTTGTGTATGGCCACACTTCAAAATGATGTCATACCAGGGAGCTGTCAATGATTTACATACATCAACAAAGGAATTCTGGGCAATTTATAACATTAATTTAAATGTGCCTTACTCAGAAGTACAGTCCCGTATGTCGGTAGAGGTGAGCACTAATAAGTAAATGTCCATGGCAAGGCCCGTTGTGGGTAAAATAAGAACCTGTTTTCCAATTTCCTTTCTGTGAGATGCTGTCCCATATATCTGTAGTGGTATCAACAATATAAGCTTTTGTATGGTTATGTTCACAGTAATGCATTGCATACCGTATCTAGCTACAAGACTTCTATATTGAAAGATCTTGTTTCCTGTTTCTGAAGTGAGCACAGAAATATAATAGCCTGTATACTAATTTACATAGTGAGGCATTGTGGGTACAGTACATAGCTTATTTGGCTATCTGAAACTAAAATTGACACTGTCCCTCTAATAACTTTGTTTCCCGGTATGATGTCACATTTGAGTGTTGCAGCACTGAGAAAAAGGGGCAGGTTATGCAAATGAAGCAGAGCACAAAAATCAAATGATTTTTCATGGAAAACAGCACTATTTGGCAGTTTAAAGGTAAGAGTCTGATTCACAACACCTTCAGGTTACTACTCCTATTTGCTATGGCAAACTTGCACCTTTACTAACAAAAAAAAAAAAAACCTTTAAAAAACAAAAAGTCAAACAAAAAAGCTCTCATTGACTTTTCACTATTACAATGGTGCATTTTCATTCAGTAAAGTTACACGTGTTCCTCTTCATTTACTGTTTCTTTGCTGTGATTTATTAATTTGTTTTTCATTCAGCTATGCAAGCACAAGGGCAGTTGGTTCTATGGCGTGGGCCTGATAGCTCGGCTGGTAGATCACCGGTATGTTATTCCAAGGCTTTGGATTCAATTCCTATTCATGTCACATTACTGTATTTCTTTCTCATTACAATTTTGCTTCAGATGCTTAGCAGTGGCTAATGCACTGCAGCCATAACTAATTGCCATCTCCCATCTCACACAGGGTAAGAAAACATAATTTCAAACAAGCCAGGAACTCCCTCTGATGAAGCTTAGTACCCCTTGCACATTATAATTATTTTGATAATTAGATTGACAGCCACTGTCATGAACATCATTTGCCTTCAGTTGTCCTCCCTCTCTATCACATAGGTCCATGCTACAGTCTGTAGGACAACAATAGTTTCTCTACAAAGAATAATACCTAGATTCAGATATGATAAAATTATATTAGAATTACCCCATTAATGTTTTGTGTATCTGTTTAGTTATAGTTACTGCAAAAACTAGAAGCTGACTGTTAGCTTCCAGGAAGTTTTTCTTTCTCACTTTCCCTCCATATTGTATGTTGAAATGTATTTACAGTTCATAGATGATTGTGTACAATGTCACTATGAGGCTGCTCAGATGTATATATGGTGTTTCTTTTAATAAAATGCGATTAACTTAAAAAACACCTTTTTTCTGAACAAAACATGTGAGGTCAATATGGGATTGACTAAGAAATCCTTTCAAGGATTAAAGTTGAGCAGTGATGTTCATGTTGCTATATTTTCAAAACAATAGGTACTGTATGTAGGCAGTAAAGCAGATAAGAACTATACTAGAGGTTTTTAGCACTGTTGATATAAGAGTTACCGGCAGTTTGCTTTGATCTGATAAGCAGTCTTCCTCGGGCATGTTATGCTTTATGAATGGTTACCTCTTGCTGTGTTTCCTTTAAACAAATCATTTTATTGTCCTGCTTTCTCCCACATTAAAATGTAGGGGGTTTCATTTTAGACACTTGGTGCTCACCTCCTACCGTTTTATGGCTTCTTTATAGCTCCTGTTAAGTAAACACAATAAGCAAGTATGCAGAGAGACGGTGACTGGGGTCAGAAGCTGCTACCATGACCCACTGTGACAGTCAAACTAGGAGTCAGTTTGGTGTTGAGGAAGATATAAACACTGGCTCAAGAACATTTCAATTTTATAAAGCACTCCAGGATTGTAACACATGTTGACTCTGGGGTCTGTTGTAATTTTGCAAGGCTTCCAGGTTTGTGACAAGTGCTGACGTGGGATCTGTGAATTTATATTTACAAAATGGGCCATGGAAATCCTCTAACCTCATTGGTCGAATCATGTCACATAACAGTTTATTTTCTGACAACCATACACCTCACCTGAACTGCATACTTTTTAACAAATAAAATCCATTTTATAAGTGGGGTAACACACCAGGGTGTCTGGTCATAAGGTAATAATGCACTTCTCAGGTGCTTGCGGTACTCAGCTACACCTCATGCCTAACAACCACCCATGGCTTGCATTATTTCCTTATACTTTCACACTCTGGCATATGTTATTCCTTACATCTTGCATTCCAAGCTAATTGGCAAGTTAAGTAGATTAAAATTCAGATACAGTGGCTTCAATATTAAAAGGGTTGCATGAGTATGCAGATGGTACAGACCAGGTATACATCAGCGCATAATTTCATAAGCATGCAATGTTCAGCTTGTGCAACTTACTAGATAACATATATTTATAGATACTGGTCTTGCAGTATATTTTACCAAATTTTCAATGACAGCTGTATAAAGTAGCTTCTGGCCTTGTAGTGTACTTGTTATGGCATCACAGTGCTTACCAACATGACAGATCGTGATGTCACAAACACAGCAGTGGTGAGGACAGTTGGAGACAGTTAGATACATTTTGATCCAGACAGTAGAAAATTTACTTTTCAGGGAAATATTTAAACTACTGATGAGGAGCTGGAGCACCAAACATAGAAAATATTTCTTGAGCATTCCCAAACAGTTTGTCCATTAATGGACCAAGTTAGGTGGCACTCTTAAAACTAGCATTGCTTAGGGTGGAAGTCTCGGTGACTTAAAATGGGCTCTTACCCTTAAGCTGTTTTCAGAGTTCACAGACTCAGAGGTAGGCTCCAGCTCAATGGCTACACATGGCCCTTAATTACATAGCCTAATTAGGTGCACCAAATGTATCTGTATGGGACAAGTTCTCAACAATCAAACAGAGGGCTAGCTAGCTGCTGCACTATAATGTATACCCCAACGCTGCACAAATCTCACAGCTTTAGTTAAAAGTCACTTCCAGTGTTTTTATTTAAGCAATTAGTACAGAAAATGTATGACTCTCACAGTCAGAAGACATACATGTGGTTTCAGTGCTACTCCTTATGCTTCCATTTTAAAGGTTCTTGCAGAGTATGCCGATCCACTGAACGTGACATCCATAGGTGTCAAACATTTCAAAACATTCCCCGAGTTTTATATTAATGTTTGCAGGCCAGTTAGAAAAGCAAAACAATAAAGCCTCTTTTAAAAAACAAGGAGTGATACCTGTCTGACAGCCACACAGAAACTAAGCAAATGGGAAGCGTGTCCACTATGCTAAATGTGCTGACATTTTGGGGTTGTACTTCTCCACAGAACAATCTGTGGTGGAGTGAGTCCTGAATCTGGCAAAGACTACTCTGTCCAGTTCCGTGACCCAGTGGACCCACCTGGCACTAGTATCTATGGATACTGGTTTATGGGGTTTAGAGATACTGATTATGACCCACCTGTCTCACGGTTGAATTATGGTCCACATAGGGCTTAATGCAACACACTATACAGAACTCAAGTTCAAGGTCAAATCTGGGATAGGAGACTCCAGAGGTGCACATCTTAGTTTGATGAACCACTAAGAAATGAACTGCTTCTGGAGTCTTTGACATTCAAGACACCTCAAAATCCTCTCATCTGATATTCTCTTCAGAAACATGAGACAAAGCAGCAAAGCCAGTTTCATGGACAATTGCTTCAGTGAAAGGACATCATTTATTCCCAAGATTTACCATTGGGAGGTCATACCAGGCAAACCTGACTGAATTCTTCAACTGGGTGACAAAGGCCATCACACATAAGAGGCTGATAAAAAACTGAGTGACCTGGGGTAGGGCATAAAATAATAAGGTGGTTTAAAAATCAGCTAGGTGGGAGCATCCAGGGGTATTCCTAAATGGAGAGCCCTCTTGGGTAAAGAGAGTGTCACAAGCATGGTGCCCCGTGGATGGGTTTCAGGACTGGTCCTCTTAAATATATTTTATGCGACATAGGGAGGGGACAAGGGTAAGCTATGCCTCTTTGCAGAGGACACCATGATCTGTGGTAGAGTGAATACCAAGGACTGGTAAGGGCCATTAAGAAGGATCTGGAAGACTGGAGAAGTGTTTGCAGGCATGGCAGCTGAAATGTAATGCTAAAAGTAAGGGTAATGCTAAAGGGACCAAGAACCTGAGCGAAATACAGGATGGATTGCGTGATAATGCAGAACACAATGGATTATAGGGACCTGGGGGATAATAATGGTGCACCTGAAGGAATCAGCTCAGTCAGTGTAATAAGACTGTGAGAAAGGCAAACTTTATGCTGGGATACATCATGACAGGATCACTAGCACAAAGAAGGAGGTAATACTGCCCTATATAGATCTCTGGTTCTAATGCACCTGGAGTACTGTGTGCTGTTTTGTAGCCACACTTGTGGAAGGATAGGATAGACTGGATGTGGTGCAGAGAAGGGCGACCAAAAATCTGGAGACAACAAGGAAGGTCTTATGATGAGCACTTAGAGATCTTAATCTGTGCATTCTAGAGGACAAGAAGAGGAGGAGGAGGAGAGACATGACTGAGACATTCAAGTACCTCTGTGGGATAAACAAGGTGGACAGCAGTGAGTTGTTCACAATGGTCCCTATGCACAATAGGATGGGAATTACTCACGGATGCGCGTATCCACCCCGAAGCTCTGCACACCTACGAATAGGTGCACACTGGCAGCATTCATGACCGCTGGCCACCTGTCCACGCTCCACCCCCAGTGTGCAGGTTTGTGTGGGGCAGACAGGGCGAGGTTGTGTTCCTAGGTGGGTGGCCAATCCAAAGGCCTGCCTGGGACCTAGCGGGAATCACCCGCGCGGGATGGCATGGGACCAGGATCGTGGATGGGTACCCATGCACCATTGTCTGATTGGCCACTGTCACGGAACCCCCACCCCTGGAACACAGGGGAGCACTGGCCTTGTACTGTGGTACCACCGCAAGCTTGCTGAAGAGACACCCCCCTCTGCTGCACCATCCACCACCTCTGACCCTCCATGTTGCTGCAGTTATGGGCTGCCGGCGGCAATGCCCACCACACACCTACCCCACCTGCACTGGGCTTATGTGTGGGGGTGAGCTGCAGGGATGGGGGGACTCCTACTGTTGGTGGAGGGAGCTCGGGACCAGTTGTGTGGGGGCCCTGTGGGTGTGTGGCCATAGCCCCATACAGCCATTATGGCGTGGTCCCCTGACATAGTCTGCATTGTCCTCTACAACCCTGTGAACATCACTATGTGTGGTAGTAACTGTTGTGTAGTGCCACCACACCCTGCTTACCCCTGGCATGTTGCTGTCCGCATGACTGGGAAATTGGGTGCATGAGGGCTACCGCTGATAGTGCATCCCGCATGGGGAGGCGCAATGGGCACCAGTGGCTCGATGCTGCAGATATGTGGCATATAGCCACTCCAGCCTTCATGCATAGTGGCCAATGGGTGGTACCATGGGCACCAGGAAAACTCCATGTAATTGGTGGGCGGGGATGCTGAAAAGAATGCCAGAAAGTACTTTATTATGGAAAGAGTGTTGGCAAATGAAAACACATTTTGGAAGTGGTCATCTGTATTAAGACAGTGGAGGGAGGGGCAAAATTATGTAGGGCAGGTACATGGGAAAAGTGCATGGGGCAGTTGAGGGATGGTCTGACAGGAGTACAGTCCCATAACTAGACAGATTTGGGCAGACTAGATGGGTAAGCATTTTCTCTGTTTTCATGTTTCTAAGATTCAAACGGAGAAATAATATGAGTAACATCCCAGGTGGTCATATACACCTCAGATAAAGAGGTCTGGACCACTTAATTGCTTTAAAAATCTGCATATGAGTAGATATTAACCCTCATACTTACCTTCATACTTACCTCCCACTAGCATATGACCTGCTGACAAAGCGGAATGTAACACATCAATGTGCCCATATGATTTACCTTGAAAATAAGACAAAAACTCTACAATTTCATTTACAGGGGCACAAACAGCATCCAGCTCTCTAGGAGCACACCAGCATACCCATGAACCACAGGCTTATGTTCAAGAATTTCTGGCACCTTGTGTCCAAGCATCTCTGAAGGGGCTAGTGGCTCCTTCTAATGGCCTGAGGATGACCATGATCCTAAAACTGTTCATACGCTAGGGTCAAGGAACCATTCCCGAATCATCGGGTACCAATTCCCCTCTAGATCTTTCAGAATGTCTTGATGCTCTGGAAGAGGGCGAGGAAGACCTTGGAAATTTCCAGAAGAGTCGGGTACCAAAGTTGGCCTGGCCACACTAGGGCCATTAGGACAACCAAGGCATGTTGTCTCTTGATGTAGGCCAGAGCCCTGCACATCATGGAGAATAGGGGAAATGTGTACAGGTGGAAGATGCTGCAATCTTGTGTGACAGCTTCCATCACCATCACTTCTGGACTGGATACCAACTGAAGGATTTTGTCAGTGTTCTTGTTGGACATGAGGTGGGCAACTCCACATTCAAAGGATCTCATCATTGTTACATCTGCTGAAATAGCCCTTTCTGGCAAATGGTATTCCTTGGAATCTGTTAGGTACTTAAAATTCCAGTCTGCCTCCTTGTTGGCCTGGCCTGGGAAATGTTGGGCTTGGATCTGAAGGTTGTTTTGAAGACAGTATGCCTGGAAGTCCTTGGTTACTTTGGTCGGCTGATGGGAGTTTGTTCTTTCTAGATAAGTTATTTAATTTAATTTATTTCATTGATTTATTTGATGACTGAGTGGGACTTGAGGTATAGCCCATGTCAATTAGGCCCAAGAATGCATATATAAGGACAGATATATATATATACAAATATACTCCGTGGGACTAAAGTTGAAGTAACATGATATAACAAAGCCACAATGCAATCAACCGAACAGCAATATATTGGAATAGCACTATGGAGCACAGGACCCAAGGCAGCATGGATTCACAGCGGAAGGTCATGTCAGATGAATCTAATAGATTTCTTTGACTGGGTGACCAAAGTAGTAGACCAGGGAGGGGCTGTGGACATGGCCTACTTAGACTTTAGCAAGGCATTTGACACAGTCCCACACAAAAGATTAATAGTCAAATTAACCAGCCTGGGAGTGGGTCCCAGGGTGGTAGCCTGGGTAAAACATTGGCTGCACAACAGGACACAGAAGGTAATTGTAAATGGAGTCCACTCTGAAGAAAGAGAGGTTACTAGTGGGGTACCGAGGGTTCAGTATTGGGTCCAGTCCTTTTAATGTCTTCATCAGTGACATTGCAGAGGGACTGGAAGGAAAAGTATGCCTTTTGCAGATGACACAAAGATCTGCAACAGGGTTGATACACAAGGAGGCGTGGAAAGGATGAAAAGGGACTTGGCAAGGCTGGAGGAATGGTCAAGTATGGCAGCTAGGATTCAATGCAAAAAGTGCAAATAATGCACCTGGGAAACAAGAACCAGGGAAGAATACACAATGGGTGGGAGGTAGTAACAACAACAGAAAAGGAAAGGGACCTGGGGGTAATCATATCAGATGACCTTAAGGTTAGCAAGCAATGTGAGAAGGCAGTAGGGAGGGCTGGGGTATACTGGGATGTATAGGGAGAGGCATCAGCAGCAGAAAACAGGAAGTTGTTATCCCTCTGTACAGACAGTTGGTGAGACCCCATCTGAGTACTGTGTCCAGTTTTGAGACCCCATCATGAGGACATAGACAGGATAGAGGTAGTCCAGAGAGGGCAACTAAAATGGTGCAGGGTCTGCAAGAGAAGCAGTATGAGGAGAGACTAAAGGAGCTTAATATGTATACCCTTGAGGAAAGAAGGAGAGGGGACATGATAGAAACTTTTAAGTACCTCAGTGGAATCAACAAAGTCCAAGAGGGTAGCATCTTTCAGAAAAAGAGACTTGCAAGAACAAGGGGACACAATTTAAAGATAGAAGGAGGGCAGTTCAGGGGCAATGTGAGGAAGTATTATTTCACAGAGAGGGTAGTGGATGCATGGAACAGTCTTCCTGAGGAGGTTGTGGGTCTAAAACTGTGGGAGAATTCAAGAATGCATGGGACAGACATAAGGCAATTCTTGTGGGGGTAGGAAGAAATAGGCTGTTGGTTAACTAGGATCAACGGCCCATCCTGTAGGTAGGGAAATGGGCAAACTAGATGGGCCAAGCAGTCCTTATCTGCCGTCAAAGTCTATGTTTCTATGTTTCTATTGTGGGACAGTTGTGTGGGGAACGGAAGTCAATCAATCAATCATCCATCAACCAACCAATCAATCTTTGTGAGGTGGACCTGGGAGAGGTTACAGAAACAAGTACAATTGAATACATTCAAAACAAGGAATTATGTAACAACACTTGAATTACAAATCAGTTAAGAAAAACGGAATAAAAGGACAAGAAATAAACAAACCATAGTTCTCAAAAGAATAACCAAGTATAATACAATATAAACATTTAAGCTATCCCCATACAGAGTATCCAAGTATAATCTATTTACAATATATACAGTTGAACAATCCCCAAAGGATAAAGATAGGCTGGGGAAGATAGTCAGGGTGACAAGACAGGTACAAGAAGGATAGCCAAGGTGAGGCACACTAAGAGTGCCATCAACAGAAACAATTGCAGCTTTTTGAAGGAGCTCAAAACAGAGGATCTGAAGGTAGTCAGTTTCACTGGGGTTACAAGTTTCAGGGTTTTTGTATGTTGTTCCAAAGGACAGGAAGGAGACAGATTGCCGATCTGCCAAAATGTGTTCTGACCTTGGGATTAGATGTGAAATGTAGGAAAGACTTCTCAGAAGATAATTTCCAGCAGTAAAGACAGGCAGACAGTCCAAAAATACAGGGGAGCTTATTAGAGATGGCTCTGTACATCCAGAGAACTATGTTTTTCTGCCATCTAAAGCTAAGAGAAATCCAACCTACTTCTGAATAGAGTGAGCAGTGATGGGTAGCGTAATCTGCACCTGTAATGAATCTGAGAGCACGGTGGTAGAGGGTGTCTAGTTTGGATAGTGCAGAGCTCAGGCCTGGCCCATACAGGAAATTGGCATAGTCCAGTAACGGCATGAACGTTGCTTGAACTACCTTGGTTTTGCCTCAGGGTAAGCAAGTGTTTAACCAAAACAGAAACCAAGCCTCTGTTTTAATTTTCTACAGTTCCTCTATGTGTTTGAGGAATGATAGCTATGATCGATCCAAAACCCTAGGTACATAAATTTCACTGCTAACTCCAGGATTCTCCCAGTAATGTGGTTAGCTGGGGAACTATACCAAGGATGTGGGTTTTGATGCACTGGCCGATGGACAGAAGAGCATGGCTGTGGTCTTTTGCATTAAGAAAGCTTTAGGTACAAAAGATTGTTCTGTAGTATGTTAAAATCGGATTGGAGATCCTTGCAGGCTAGTTCTGGAGTAGCCCTGTCTATACGTGCTCAAGGGTGGTGAGGAGGGCATATGGGATGCTGGCAAGCATCAACAGGGGATCACCAGCAGGCGTGGGGAGGTCCTGATGCCACTGTATCAAGCCCTGATGAGGTCACACCTCGAGTAGAGGGTTCAGTTTTGGAGGCCTTACCTGCACAAGGATATAGACTCGATCGAAAGGGTTCAGTGAAGGTGACCAAGATGGTGCAGGGATGAAGGCAAACCACACGAACAGAGATGCGGGAGTTGGAACTGTATACACTGGAGACCAGGAGGAAGAGGGGTGACATGATCAAGACCTTTGAATACATCAAAGGGATAAACAAAGGAGGCACAGGGAAGTTATTCCAGAGGAAGGAAGGAAACATAACAGGGAACATGGACTGAGACTCCAGGGGGCACTTCAGGGCAATGTGAAGTTAATTTTTCACAAAGAGCGTGGTGGAGAGCTGGAATGGTCTTCTGGAAGAGGTAGTGAACTCAGAGACCATAGAGGGATTCAAGACCACTTGGGACAGACACATGGGGCTAAGGGGAAGGGGGTGCCTTAAGTTGTGGTAGGTTGGGATAGTGGGGTAGGGGCAGACTAGATGAGCCATGAGGTCTTTTTCTGCCATCACTTTCTATGATTCTATGATATAGAACAGTGTCATCAGCAAACAGATGGATGTGTGATGATATTAGTCCTGTGTCAATGTTGTTAATGTAGATAGCAAATAGTAAGGGGCCTAGAATAGATCCTTGCAGCATCTCTTAGTAGGGGTTTCAGACGGGAGAGGTCTCCATCAGCCTTAACCTGCTGTTGACGACCAGAGAGGTAACTGGTGAACCATTTCATAGAGGAATGGTCCAACCCTATGTTACTTAAGACGACCAAGAGTAGGTCATGATCCACCATGTCAAAGACTTTGCTCAGGTCAAGGAATAGGGCACACATGTTTTTGCATCCAATGCATGTTGCCAGTCATTAGAGACCTTATCAAGTGCTGATATTGTGCTATGACATGGCTTGAATTCTGACTGTACTGGTTTGAGCAGGTTGATGGTCTCCATATGCTGCCTAAGTTGTGAATTGACAGTATTCTGTGAGTTGGGCTATCTGCAAGTGAGCACCTACCAAAGCAGTGACCCACTTACGGTGACTGCCCCGATGGCGGCGTGGGGAGGGAGACCGGATGGGGAGGTTCACGAAGGCAACAGGATGTCGCTATGTGTATTTGTGTGCGGGAGGAAGCAAGCGTGCAGCGAGGTGAGAGGGTTTGTGAGGGTGGTGCATTGGACTGCCGCCAAGCTGGCTCTGTGGCATGGTGGGGAGGTGCTGGCCTGGGGTGGTGGGGAATGCAGGGTTCGGGTCAGGTGCTGGCATTTTCTGTACACCCAGCCCGAGACAGGATTTTTTTACAGATGCACCCCCAACATGCACCCCCCTTATAGTAGGGGGCTGTGGGGTGAAGCCCTGCTTTTGTGCTTCACCGTGGTGTTGAGCTGTACATCGCCAAAATTGAATTTCGTGATGTACACTTTCGCCATAAGGATGCTCGCCTTTCAGCAATCGCCCTTATGACATAGAATCGAATTGACTACCTTTCCAAACATTTTGTACAGGATAGGAAGCAGACATATTGGGTGGTAATTATTTAGAACACTCGGATCTCCTGACTTATACAGAGGAATGACATGGGCCATTTTCCAGATAGAAGGGAGAATGCCTGGGTGAGAGACAGATTAAAAGGTGAGTGATAGGAGCAGACAAGACAAAGTATCCCAACTTTAAGTAGTGGGGCTTGACATGGTCAGCACCGCACTCTTCCTGATATCCAACTCCAGTAATAGGTCTTCAGCTCATTTCACAGAAACAGGGCAGAAGGAAAATACTGCTTTGTTGTCACGGGTAACACAGTGTAGACAGGCAGGGTCCTGAGAACCCAGCTGGGCCTGAATTTTATTAGCTGGAGAAGAATCAAACACAAGCCCTGCTGTGGCAAAGTGACAATTGAGAGGTCAAGAATCGTCTGCTTGTCGGTGGTGGAAGAACCACCCGAGGTAATTTTGGAAGGAGTGAACTAGCAGGGCTACGACCTTCCTGATCCTTTAAAGTTTTCCAAAAATTTTGCTGGACTGATAGAAGAGGAGTGAAGTTCTGTATGGAAATATCTTACCTTTTCATCTCTAATTAGCCTAGTACACTGATTTCTAGTGTCTCTAAATGCTACCCAATCAGCTGGTTGCTTATTTTGATGCACCTTTTTCCAAAGGGCATCTCTGTGGAGCAGTGCCACTTTTAGGTTTGCTGTGAACCAGGGACAAGAATGTTTCTGCGTGTATTTTAACTAATGGTGCATGCCTGTTGATAGTATTGAGGAGAATGCTTTGCAGTGCCTCATAAGCCTCATTCACTGAAGGAGCCAAGTAAAAGTCTTGCCAATTAGAACACTGGAGATCAGTAAGGAAGGCGTTTGGTCGAAATTGCCGACTCCTCTTGAAGGCAGTACTTACCAGTGCAGGCTAATATAGGGCAGACCTCACACAGGCAATGGCACAATGATTGCTAAGATCACTGAGAAGACACTGGAGTGGGTAAAAGGTGAGGTTTGTTTACTAAGATTATGTCAAGTAAGGTGCTATGATCTGGAGTGTTAGGATTGGGATGGGTCATCTCTGTGATAAATTAAGTAAGCCAAAGGTATACGCAGACAGCGTTCAAAGGTTTGGAGGAGGCAGAAAACCAGTCCATGCTGAAGTCACCCATGATGATGACCTCAGAGGACTGTGAGTCTAACACCTCACACAGATGATCTAGCACCTTGAGCCCCACAGAGGAGGTCTGTAACACCCAATCTGGCAAGGGGGACACGACTAGAGATCTGGACCTTTAATGTAATACTTTGAATTCTTGGTCATTGTAGTAGAATTAACTAGGGAGGTGGTAAATTTATCCCGAACACAAATAGCTACACCCTCTCTCGTAAATCTATCTGCTCTAAAGGCGTATGAAAACACAGAAACATGAAGTTGATGGCAGATAAGGACCAAGGCCCTTCCAGTCTGCCCATTTCTTTCTGCCTTATGAATGTGCCATCGGCCTTTGCTCTGCCAATGGCCTATCTATTCATACTCATCTGTATTGCTCCCTTGTGCCTATCCCATGCCTGTGAAGCCCTACACTGTATTCATATCACCACTTCCTGAGGTAGGCGTTCCATGCATCCACCACCCTTTCTGTGAAAAAGAACTTCCTCACATTACCCTTAATTGGCCTCCCTCTAATCTCATGCTGTGTCCTCTTGTCCTGCTGTTTTTCTTATATTGAAACATGTTAGACTCTTCACCTTGTTAATGCCCTTAAGATGTTTGATGTTTCGATCTTATCACCTCTCCCTCCATTGCTCTAGGGTATACACATTGAGCTCCGTTAATCTGTCCTCATATGTTTTCTGATGCAGTCCCTGCACCATTTGGTTGCCCTTCTCTGGACTGCCTCAATTCTGTTAATGACCTTGTGAAGGTGTGGCCTTCAGTACTGCATGAGTACTCTAGATGGGCCTAACCAGTGTCTTGTAAGAGGGATTATTACCTCCCTCTTCTGACTTGTCATACCCCTACTAATACACCCTAACATGCCTCTAGCCTTACCTACTGCTTCAGTGGTCTGCTTGGATGATTTCAGGTTATCAGTGATGATGATGCCCAAGTCTCTTTCTTCCCTTGTGACTGCCAGCAACTCTTCTCCCAGCCTATAGATGGCTTCAGGGTTTCTCTTCCTATCTGCATGATCATGCGTCTTTGTGTTAAACCCCAGTTGCCACTCTTCTGACCATTTTGCTAGTTTATCCAGATCTCCTCTTATTCTGCCCACACCATCTGGATCATCTACTCTGTTGCAGATCTTGGTGTCATCTGCAAACAGACAAACCTTACCCTCCAGTCCATCTGCAATGTCACTGATAGAGATATTGAAGAAGACTGGCCCCAAACTGATCCTGAAGTACTCCACTTGTGACTTGCATCTCTTCTGACTGTATACAGTTTACCACAACTTTCTGTTTTCTGCCTGTCAACCAGTTTGCCACCTAGTTGACCAACTTCTGACCCACCGAGCCTACCCAGCTTTTAATCAATCTTCTGTGTGGAACAGTATCAAAGCTTTGCTGAAGTCAAGGTAGGTGACATCAACTGCTCCCTTGGTCCACCACTCTGGTTACTGAGTCAAAGAAATCTATGAGATTAGTTTGACAGGATCTTCCTTTTGTAAACCCATGCTGTCTTGGATCCTATGCTCCTATGGTTTCAGGTGTTGCACTATCCTTTCCTTAAGAGTGCCTCCATAATCTTGCCACTACTGAGGTAAGACTGACTGGTCTGTAGTTCCCTGCCTCCTCCTTGCTTCCACTCTTGTGGAGTGGGATCAGATGAGCCTTCTCCAGTCTTCTGGGACCTCTCCTGTGCTCAGAGATTCACTAAACAGTTCTGATAATGGCTCTGCTAGTTCCACCCTTAGCTCCTTTAGTATCCTGGGATGAATGCCATCAGGTCCCATTGATTGCCTTGTCCACCCTGAGCTTATTGAGCTCTTGTAGGGCCCTTTCTTTTGTGAAGGGACTAGTGCATACCTCCTCTCCCTGTGTCCATGATGCTGAGCTGTGGGCCCTGCCCTACCTTCTCTTCAGTAAATACTGAGCAGAAGTATCTATTTAGGATAGATGCTTTTACATGGTCTTCCTCCTCCTCCTCCATGCCCCTTATCCCCTTTGATCTTAGAATACACCCTCTGGACTTTCTCCTTTCACTAATGTAGCTATAGAAAGTCTTGCACCTTCTTTACTGTTTGTGCTGGTGTTTCCTCGGTTTGGGTCTTTGCCTGCCTTATTGCCTTCCCTACTTCTCTTAGGGAAGTTTGGTATCTCCCTATCTTCATCCTGCTCGTTCCTTATATTTCCTGAAAGACAGCCTTTTGGCTCTGACCTTTTACTACTGTTTTGAGAATCAAAGTGGTTTCCTTCTTCTTTTGCACTTCCTTTTCTCTCTAACACAATGGAATGTTGCTTCAAGTATTGCATCTTTAATGCTTGCCTACTTTGCCTATACCCCTCACCTGTATTTTTTTTGCCAAGCTAGCTTAACTCTGTTGGCCATCTTATCAAAGTCAGCTCCTCTGAAGTCCCATATTTTTGCCTTGGAATGGGATGATTTAGTTCTAGTGGCCAAATTGAACCATACCATGTGATAGTCACTGCCCCCAGGTGACCTCACTGGAGTTCTGTGATGCTTTCCTATTAGTCAGTACTAGATATGTGATAGTCCTGTCTCTTGTGGGTTGTTTTACCAGTTGTTTGAGTCCCTCCCCGGGAATCCACCATGTGTCTAGTTCTGGCAGATGTTCCTGGTGGTATTGAACAATCTGTATCTGGCATGTTGAAGTCTCCATTTTAGAACTTCCCTTTAGTGATCATGTTTTCTATATCTTCTAACAGTAATGTGTCTATGTCCTCTCCTGGTCTGAGTCCTTATATAACCTCAGTTTGTATGGCTGTCCCATTTCCTGTTTCAGGGTACCCACAGTTCTTCTGACTCCTTATGTGTATTCTGAATTTCTGTAGCTTTGATATTTTCACTAACATAAAGGCCACTCCACCCCCTTTTTGCACCTCGGTCTTTTCTGACAGTACATAGCCAGGTACTGAAGTCTCCCAAGTGTGATTACTGGTAAACCATGTCTCGCTGATGGCTACTATGTCCAGTTTAGCCTCTGTCATGATTGCCTGCAGGTCTGAGATCTTGTTTATCAGACTGTGAGCATTTGTGTACATGATTTTCCATTGGCCAGATTTCGGTATGTTAGTTGTTAGGCAGGGTCTGGTGTGGCTCTCCTGTCGTCCTTATGGGAGCCAGACCTTTTCCTTACCCAGTGATGCAAATGAACTACAAACATGCTGAACTCCTCTTTGACCACTTGCTGAGGGGAGGGGTGCTCTTCCCATTTGATGTATCGGGTGCTGCACCCTCTCCCCATTGCTAGTTTAGATATTCTGCAAAGACATATAACTTCTGCCCCAATGCACTGACTCGCTCCTTAGTCAGATGCAGTCCATTAAATTTAAAGAACTTTTGCTGCAAAACTGTTGCCAGTTCCTACAAATTTGTGTCCTTTTCCTGTCACCAGCCCTTGAGCCACATGTTTAGCTCCCTATCTCCCTTCTCTGACCTTCGTCCATCTGCCCCCTCTCCCAGACTGGCAGGACCTTAGAAAGAGATGCGGATGAAATGGATGATAGTTTGTCACCCAGCCTGGTCAGGTGTTCCTTGGTCTCCACAACTGACCGGCTGGCAAGATCATTAGTCCTATATGTGTACCAGGGCGTCAATGTTTTCTCATGCTTCCTGAACAATTTTAGCAATGCGGTCAGTGTCTCTACATGCTGATGTACCCAGAGACATCTGACCATTACCCTGGCTGAGATACATATCAACTCCCTGAATCATGGAGTCTCCTATGATCAGAAGTTTTTGGATTCCTGTTTGCTTTTTTGTTTTGGTTCCTGTTTTGGGCGAGTTTTGTTGTGCTAGCTCCTGTGCTGCAGTGTCCTCTGTCCCTTTGTTTGATTTCAGAAATAGAGGCAGATACCTCTTACAAAGGTAAGTTAATCTCATGGTCCTGAGTAGAGGGTCTCAGCCATGTTTATGTAACCGCCAGTACATCAGGCCTAGAATGACTAATTCAAGTGTGTATAGCATCAAATTTTCTTAGCAAGCTGCATGCATTAATATGCAAAAGCTCAGCCCCTTAATCTGAGGCATTTCAGTGGGAGCAGAAATGGGAGAATAGGACCAGGGTTTAACTCAATATTCAGACAAGAGCTGCTACTAGCACTCCAGAGCCAGGAGTTTGGAACTCCAGTGATATTATACTTAAGACAAAACATTTTCACAATCAGTATTTTATTGCTGAATTGGCTAAACTTGAAAAAAAAGCAAAGGCCAAAGTGGAAGCCATATGAGTCGGGTGCCTGACCAGCCTGGTTTTCCCTGACAGACTGCTGTGTTTTCAAATTGAATAATCAGCAATAAACTACTGATTATCGACAATATTTTGTCTTCGGTATAGCACTTCATTTCAGTTCACAACTCAGCTCTGGAAATAACTAATCTTGACTCTTTATCAGTATTTCTTGGGGCTGCAGCCCCAGCACTAACACCCTGCACTGGCCTGATCGCAGCAATTCCTGGTTTGTTGTTTAACCCAATATTGCCTGCACATATAAGCAGCAATAATAAGAGCTTTAAAAGGGCATTTAGCAGGAGCTTAAGCAGACGTGTCCTTCCCTTTATAACAGCATAGGGAAGCGGATGTAGATATCATTCAGCGGGGTTGAAGGACTCAGGGATGCATATAGTAGCACCCTAGCAGAAAACTGAGAGAATAGGCAGGAAGAGCGTAGTATAGTTTGGTAGATGAGGTTCATGTAACACGTAGTTTGAGAAGCATGTAGTATAATAGATTCCAGAAGGACAAGTTTGAAGGATAGTGGGCTAGGTGACAACAAGCAAGTATTGTTGGTGAAACTACTGAACTGGGTTGTGTAAAGGGTCCAGGGACAAAATAGTGCACCTACTATGCATCCCCAAAAAGGAAAAAAAGTCTGCATTATGAGATCCTGAATGCAGGAGGATGGATTTGGAGGATTTATACAGTAGTATCTGCAAGTGCAGAATCAGTGATTGCTTCTTTAAGCTGAATGTCCCAGGATGCAAGCAACTAATAGGGAGGTGGAAAAACAAAAGGAGGGAAGGGGTGTATTTAAAGTGTACTGGGAGCAGAGGCTAGGAAATACATTATTTCTAAATGTATTTTTCCTAGAGAAGCAAAGAAATGAGTGGTCAAGACAGCTTGGAAGCTGTAGGAGCAGGGGTCCAATCAAAAGCAGAGCCAGAGCTGCAGCAGCCAATTGTGAACCAGAGCAAGAGGGCTTCAGCCAATCATGGCTCCCAAGTATGGCCCACGAGTCCAGCAACGCAACTCACCCAAACAGCAGCTTCATCGGGCCGGGGCAGGAGTGGAGGCGCAGAGGGGCTGGGCTCAGCACAGCTGCAAGGTGAATGGTGGCTAGCCCCTGGTCAGGACTTTACCTGTGGAGGAAAGAAAGGGGGTATAGTCCTACAGTGCAAACACAGGAACAGGACTAAATTGGGGAGGAGAAAAGGAAACAAAAGAGAAGCGAACAAAGGGTGGGGGTGGGCAAACAGCAACTAAATGGGGCTCATTAAACTGGTGCCAGCAGCTCAGCTCCCCAGCATTACTGCAAGCCTAGTAAAAAGTGAAAAGAGAGAACTTTCAGGATGAGCAGAAGGGAAAAATGATTTAATAGGACCAATATGGTGCTTAGCAAAATATTAACTCCAAGCAAGAAGAGGGCTAACACAGCAGAAGATAGTACAATGGAATACGGAGGAAAGCAAATCAATAACTGTGGAGATTAAGGCAGTACAGTATTTTTCGGCATTTGTGAACAATTCCCACTAGTAAATAAAATTAAAACATTAGTGATCCCCAGTAAAATTACTTTTCCCAGAAAAATAAAATGTCATAGTAAGTCCCTCAGCAATAAATACTTCCCTACAATTAAGCAGTCTACAAACTCTCAAGACAAATATGGTATTTCAAAATTTCTTGTTCCTGAGAGAAACAAAGAAATGAGTGTCCAAGACAGCTTGAAAGCTATAGGAGCAGGAGTCAATCAAAAGCAGTGCGGGCTGCAGCAGCAATCATGAGCCAGAGAAAGAGGGCTTCAGCCAATCACAGCTCCAAGTGCACGGCCCCGAGTCCAGCAAGGCAACTCACCCAATCAGCAGCTTCATCGGGTGGGCAGGGTGGAGACACAGGTGAGCTGGATTCCCAGCACAGCCGCGCAAGGTGAATGGCAGCTAACCTGGTCAGGGCTTTACCCAAACAGCAGCTTTGCCGGGGGCAGGAAGTAATGGGGTTTGAAACAATAATGTTTCCATATATCATTTCAATTTTGCATATGGAGTAATTTGTTTAGAATATTTGTCAGGCAGCCAGGAGACGAATGGCAGATTCTTTGGGATCACGGGTGGTCCTTGACGTTTATTTTAAATTGATGATGAGTACAGGAGAGATGCAGAGGGTTAGTGAACCTGTTCCAAAATTTAGAAACAGATATGGAAAAGGCTTTGAGGCCACCTGTAGTTTTGGTAGAAGGCACAACTAGTAGACATTGGTCAGGTGACCTCAAGTTCTTTGAATAAAACCTCAAGTTCAGCAGATCAACTAGGGGAGATGAGAAGGTATCTCTCAGCGATCTCTAAATAACACAGCCATTAAAATAACTTCTATGAGCATGTTGGGAGAATCAGTTTAGGTCAGTTGATAAGTTACAGTGGCGGGTACAAAAGGAAAAGGCAAAGTGGCAGGCACTGTTATATATTGTATTAGTCCTTGCAGTAACCTTTGCAGTATTGGTGAAGAGTAAGGGTGTCCCATAGTTAAGTAAAGTTGAAGAGCAGCTTGGTGACAGAAAGATGAACATCAGGTGTGAAACATTGTTTCAATGTATAAAGCATGCCTCGTTTTGCTTGCGGTTTTATAAACATGAGATTTGTGATCAGAATAGAACAGGTGGGGTCTAAGAAATCCCAAAGATACTTAAACTTAGTGACTTGCTCAAGCAGGGTACCATCAAGGTCTCTAACCTGCAGGCTAGAGTTTACTGTGAGTTATTTAAGCCAAATAACATGACTATTTTTGAATGAGTAGGAATCAGTTTTACTGGAACCAGGTTTACACTGATTGGAAATAAGAACTTAATATATTAAAGATATCAGCAGGAGATTCAGATATGTAATAGATTATTAAATAATCAGCGTATAGTAGGGTGCCACAGTACTGACAGGAGACAGGAAGGAGTTGATAAATAGGAGAACAGCAGGAGACCTAGGATGGATCCTTGTGGGATACCACACAGTACTAGGAGGGACCTTGAGAAGGTGTTGCCCAGGAGAACCTGCTGTCACCTCCCAGTGAGGTAGATAGATAGATAGATAGATAGATAGATAGATAGATGGGGAGATAGGGGTTGGCAAAACTCCAAGTGTCTGTAGTTTGGACAGGTGGATGCAGGGGTGATCCAGAATAAGTGCCTTGGTTACATCCATGAAAATGGTGCTAGTTGAGCAACTAGCATTCACAGCTCTGGTCAAGAGGTCCATGTACTTAATCAAAACCCCTGCAGGTGCCATGGTCCTTCGAAGGTTAATGCTGATCAGGATGGGTAAATTATACTTGAAACATATTCACTGAATTAGGTGAACACAGCATTGTCAGTAATGTGCAGGTGACACAGAAGGGTAGCAGGGTGGTAGTTGTCAGCGGTAGTGGGACAAACCTCCTTGAAAACTTTAGAAGTTCACATAGTTGTCCATCTTGTGGAGGCTGGCCAGATTTGCCTTGTACTTGGTAAAGTTTCTGATGGCAAACTCTGCTGTCAGTAATTCCTGACCTTTATAAAGAGGGATTGTTCTTGAATGTTCCATTTCCCTCTTGCAGAGCTGCCCACACAACAAGCCCCATCTGGACCTGCTGCTTTTGGACTCTCTTGCGTTCTTGTTGCTCCAAATATTTCTCTCCCATTCCATGTGTGTACCTGACAGCCATCATAGCAGTTTGTTTTGTATTCTCAGGTTACAAGCCCATCGGGTGGAGCATTCTTATCTTGAGTTCCTAAGCACCTCTTTCATGAATGAGGCCTGGATCAAGGCCAACAGGAAGCTGATTAGTCAGATCTCTAATGGAGTTCTATGAATCTCCCTCTTCATCTTCCTGATTTTTAAAGTGAGAACTTGAGAATAGCATCTTCTAAGTATATATGGCAGCCGAGGAAGGTAAGAGATTGGGAAGGTATCAAAATTAACTTTTGGAATTGATTACAAAGCTTTGCAACTCAAGAAGTTGTACTGCTTGGGTTACCTGTTCTGTCAAGCAAGGTGGATTTTGGCCCATGAAAAGAATATCATCCATATAAACAATCCCTGAATCCCTGCCACCTTCAGGCAAACCAGTGGCAGAACACAGAGCTCAATTTTCAAAGCCCAAGAATGCCTAAGCCACTGGCGTACTGATCATTTGACGTCACGGGGCTTGTGGCATTCTCCTGGCCACTGATCAGGATTTTCAATCCTGAGCACCAAATACCATAAGTTAGACCAAATTTCACCTGGTCTAACTTGCACCATTAAGGGATCCTTTACAATGGACTTGTGCCAAATATTTAGCGCAAGCTGCTGTAAATTAAGGAAACTATTGCAGCTGAGCGCCGACAATAGAAAATCAGGTACAGCTGCACCAAAAAATGGCTTTGACGAACAGCTTGACCCAAACCGTAAACTCTTTGAAAACTGAACACAGGGTCTTTTGTGGTGCCAAGAAACTAAGGCAAGGCCAAAGGAAAAGTAGATGAACTTGTATACCACCCTTCCCACTGAACTGAGCCACTTCTGGTCTTCCAGGTGGATTGGAACCATGAAGTCCCTATTCTTAAAGTCCACCCTCACCAACCATTCTTGCTGAAGGAGGCGTCCTGAGGATAGATACTTTCTATTTTGAAGTGGTGGTAAATGATCCCTGCATTCAGTTGTTTGGGACTGATTACCAGATGAAAGTCTCTGTCTTTCTGGGGTACTAAGAATAGAGAAGCTGGTAAAGCATTGACAGAGACCTGGTACTGGAATGATCCCTCCTTTGTCAACATTGATTGGATTTTCTTTTGGATGAGGATGTGATCCTCTGTGGAGAAAGGGAGATAGGGAGGGAAGGGAAAAGGAGGTGGAGTCGAACTCTAACCTGTATCCCTTGCTTCCTTTCTTACCCATGGTTCTTGGAAATGAGGTCTCAATTATGTGCAAAGGCTGCCAGCCTGCCTGCCATCTGTTAGTGGACCTGGTGCAAGGTAGGGCTAGGAGGCTAGTGAGTGGATAGAACACTGCTAGGATGCATGTACCTGTTCAAAAGTGGATGTAACAGAATTCTGGACAGAGCAGAATCTCCTAAAATGCCCCAAAGCATCTGTTTCCTCTGCTCGGAAGTGTTGAACTGATAATTCCAGGAGTCTTGACTGTACTGGTGATTTCAGCTGCTACAGCAGTCTCAACCTCTTCTGGCTCTTCCAAAAGTCATCTGTTAAGATATTGGAATGTAGACTGGGCCTCCTGTATCCCACTGAATTTATTGCCAAGCTTTTGAAGATCCCTTGATAAAGTTTCACTAAACAGCATGCCCTTCACATTCTTTTTTCTGTCCTGTGTACCAGATCAGCCACTTGCAGGTGGAAGTAGAGAAGGGCTGATCGTCATCTCTCAAGGAGAGTGTGCAGCATTATTAGTGCCCAAGAACAGACCACATGCTGAAAGAGATGGCAAATGTGGATCTCGGGAGGCACCCTGGATGGCCTGTTCCATGGTATCCCTCAGGAGATGCAGCAGACTGGTGAGGTCCAGAAGTTTGCCTTAGCATGCTTGCAGATTCCTCTCCTGATCTTTCTTAGGGTCTTACCCAAATAGGTCCAAAGAGTGTATTGATCTCTGGGGCAACATACATCTTATGATCTATGAGAGGTTTGGCAATCCTCTCTGAATTCTTCTCAGGCCCTTTTGTTGAGGGCCTTCTGTAATCTGGACTCCATATATGTGGCTATGTCAAGGAAATGGACCCAGTCAGAAAAGGCTGCTCCTTGGAGAATGGCTCCAAAGGGGTATCTGGCTGAAAGGCTTTGTACTCTCACTCAGGCAATTCCAGACTAGAGTCACCCAAGTCCTCAGACTGGGAATCTCAGTCATCTGAGTCCCGATCCACAACGTTCTGTCATGAGGTGTTGGGCATTCATCAAAAACACAAGGGTGGATATATATGCTTCAATTTTATTTTTGTCTTCCTAGGAGAACAGGTTAGATCTATGTAGGTATCATTACTGTAATCTCTCTCATACAGTGTCACCTCCACTGATTGTTTTGTCACTGGAATTATCACTGGGTGAAAAGTCAGTCTTGCCACCCTGACTAATGGTTTCAGCACTGAAAGCTTTCCATATGATTGGAAGTCCCTCCAAATCCAGTGGCCAACCAGGATGAGACTGCATCTGTGTCTCCAGGGGGAGAAAGATTCCCCTGGGTTCCTGGGCTGCACCTCTGAGTCAGCTTCACTAGACTGAGCCTCCTTGGAGGAGGGCTGACCAATTAACACTGACCTGCCTCCCTGAGGAGGGCTAGAGGCACTTATCGTGCTTCCCAATGGTTAATAATGGTTCACCAACCTGCTATAAGAATGGTGAACTTGGATTTCCTCATCCTGATGCCAGACAAGGAAATATTGCCAGAACTGATGACTGACTACAAGTTTGATCAGCTGTGGAACCTTGCCCACTGTGATTGTGATACCAAGATCCATGGCTGTGTTCAGCTTCTCCCTTTGATACATGATTACTGCTAGCGACAAACCGTCGATGTTGAGAAACCTGCCCGCAGCAAGAAGAGAATGCTGCTGGGTTGTAAAAGTACCTTTTATGAACTGCAGGGATTGATGGGAAGGGCATTTTAACTATGGAGGCTTTAGTTCCTGTAGTTTACATAAGCAATAATAACCAAAGAAGACAGTAATTTCTGTGGGTTGCCCAATGCACAGCGAGGCCACCCCTTCCAACCAGTCATTAATCAAGAAAATGACTGGCTTTGAAGCTATTATTGTGACTATACATCTAATCACAATAACAACTTTCATTTTGCCTTTTATTTTTACATTTAGGTTTTGGCAGTGTAGCGTGAGCCGTGCATGCCACACAGTGACAGTTGGCAGCTGAATCAGTAATTTCAAAGAGGTTGATGACCGATCCAGTAGCAAATCAGGAGCCTCACTAGGCTTTCATCCTGAGTTCCATTCATCTATTGATTTAAAAACAACTTCTTTGTTCCTGGAAGAAATAAAAGTGGCGTATAGCCTCTAAGTAGAGCCTTTATGTCTTTCCATCAAATCTCTGACGCCTTTTATGGTGAAGCAAGTACAAGCCTATGGATGCATCAGCGAGGATTAAAGGGACACTCTATCTACTTCGCACAATTCCACGATGCAAAGCCTTACTGGGCTCCCCATATTTATTGCACAAATTATTTCTTAATGACCAGAGCTCATGGCTATTGAAACAAGTTACAGTCATTTCCAGCTATTTACCTACTGTATTAACAGTGCAGTCCACTGTACCTGTCTTTTGCTGAATGATGCATGCACCCACTGGCACATTAATAAGATCTGAAAAAACTTTTAACCTAAAAACATTATTACACTAACCACTATAGTGGCAAGTGGCAAACCCATATTCAGTTTCCTCAACTGGTAATGTAAATTTATCACCGTGGCTGGTATGGCTACAGAAGGTCACTATGCTGTGATAGTGTATAGTGGAGCGTCGTTGTTCACTGAACTCTAGCACTCTCAAAATGTTGTTCTGCTGCACTAGTGATGTCCGTGGTGCAGCAGAACCAAAAATGACGTCTGCAGGACAGCAGAGCGACTTTTCGTTCTGCTACAGTACGAACGTCACACATGGTGTATCCTCGAGCAGCAATCTGACAGTTAGTCTTATTTTAAAAAGAAAGATGTAGTATTTTTTTTTGGAGGCAGCGATGTTCCACTATACACTATACAGAACAGTGCATGCCTACCATTTAACAACAGGGCTGTTCTTTCACCTTGTTGGTACTATAACAACTGATTATCTCTCGAGCTGCGCTCTCAAGGTAATCTGTCGTCATGGTACCAACTTGGTAAAGAATAGCTCTGTTGAAATGGTACTCATGTACTATCCAATATTTAGTATGTATTAAGTGCTAGTAAAAAGTACAAAAGCCAGAGTGCCTAGGAAAGAAAGAGTAAATCAACTTTAAAAATGTTTTTTATTTAACAGCGAATAGGCAAATATTACAGATAACATGCAGATTATAGAATTCAATAGCAGCATTGATTTAGGTTATTAAAAAAGCAGTAGTTCTTCATTTGCTAGTGGAACCATTGTGTGCAGCGGTAGCAATACAATGTATGATGCCGGTGACCCAAGTTTGGAATGAGCTCAAGTCATCAGGAGACAGTTGGGGAAAGATGACTGAGCATCCGAGACGTTCTCTTGTTTCAGGTGGGAGGATGTGATCCCTTCTGGTATGCTGCCACCCCTTTACAATGCATTTCACCTGTCCCCAGGTTCAGACAGGGAAGGTGACATTGCCTGGCTGTGCCAGAGCCTCTTCACTGGGGTAAGCTGGGGGTCAAGGAGGGGCAATCATTAGAGATGCAGGAGGATAGGGCTGTGCCCAACCAGAAAGCAGGTCACACCAGTGAGAAGGGGCATAGAGAATACATTTTGTAATTCCAATTTCTCTTCAATAAACAAACAATTTAAAAAAATCTGAAATGCTTCTCCCTATTGTAAACACTTTACCACATCACCTCCCTCACCCCTCACATGTTTGAGTCTCATGAAGTGCAAAATCGAGGTTGATCCATGATTGGCTTCAGTGTAGTGTTTGGCCATTTAATTCTACATATGACCAGTGTGGATGTCATATTATGTACAGAATTTCTAGTTTTAAGGGCCTAATCATCTGGTCCACAGATTCCATTCCACATGGACAAATGAGAAGATACACTATGCATGATGTGATTCATGTAGTGAAGTCCTGTATTTCAAACCTGATCCCATTTCAAAATGTGCCAATTATTGTGCGGGGTATTTATGGTAACTGCCACATCTAAAGTTTTATTTTTTCTGTAATAGTTTTGTTCTGGGAGTGTTGCCAGCCATCCTTTCTGCTCCTTGTATGACATGTTCTCCAGGTTTAGATGTGAGGATAACACTTTTCTGTTCATGAAAAGTTGGCTGGCAATTTTAAAGTTTGTTTTGTGATGTAATTTGCTCTCTTTCAGTGACCAGACTGCTTATACACAGCATGGTTTTGAAATTCCCGTTAGAGGTGGGTTGCCTTGCTTGTATGTTTGTAATGAGAAACAGCATGTTTTAAGTTGCATTTGCATGTTTTAAATAACTTTCACATCATTTTATATTTTGTTTGCACTGTGCAAGAAACATAGTGCCATATACAAGAATTCATAGGTGTGCTTCCCCCACTTCCAATGCCTGATCCATTTTGCGTGCGGCTACTGCGTACCAATGACTGTCTGAGCTGTCTATGACAACATTCCAGATGCAGTGGCATACAGTTCACAGGAAAATGCTGCCACAATTAGCGGTGGCGGTGGCAGGCAATTTGCATACTGCTGACAGCAGTATGTAAATTGCCATCAAATCTTCACTACATGTGAATTGTCATAGATAGTTCTTCGTCGCCCCCACTTACGTAGCACGCTGGGGAGCCCACCCCAGCATGCCCATGTGCTCCTCCACCTGTGTGTACTGTATGACTGAGGGGTGCCCAATCCCTGTCGGCTCCACTGACCCCCAAACAGACCTCTAGATGTCATGCTGGGGGCCTCCCAGTGTGGCAAATGTCAGTATGGCCGACGGGTGCCCAATCCCCATCAGTTCCACTGCCTCCCAAAAATAACCTTTCAGCTGCCACACTGGGAGCCCACCCAGCATGGCAAAAGTCCCGTGTTGTCTTCCTGTAGAAGATGCTGTGCTGGGAGCCCCCAGCGTGGCAAAAGTTGGTATGGCTAACGGAGTGCCCAATCCTCCGTCAGCTCCCTGTCGCCCCCAAATTACCCTTTCAGCTGCCATGCTGGGAGCCCACCTCAGCATGGCAAAAGTCCCGCATCGTCTTCCTGGTAGGAAAAAAAATGGTCCCTCGTTGACTGTCTGGCCCCCTCCCACAACCCGTGCCCACCCTCTGTGCACCCACCTCCACACACCCACCATACTTACCTCGGGAGCCCAGCGTGACAATCTTCGTGGACTGGGAACACGCCTGCACTCTCAAAGCCGACTACGAACTGAAGAAATGCCGGTAAGCTGTATAATGGCATAAATTTTTTTTCAACTTTGGTGCATATCCGGCCGTTTTGGGGAATTGTTTCACCAAATTTTCAAATGGGGTTCTTGGGGCCCCACCTCATGAACTCAGTCACTGTCATTTGTTATTCAGTCCCAAAAGGTGATTTCATGGTCACTGTGCAGAATCACCTTTTGCGACTGAGTAATGAAATGACAGTGGCATTGTTCATGAGGTAGGCCCCCACAACCCTTGTTGAAAATTTGGTGAAAAATTCCCAAAATGACTGTGTTATGAGCGTGCATTGCGATTTCCTACGCATGCTCATAAGTTCGTGAATTTGTAATATTTTCACTCCAGATTTTTAACATTGCCATTTTACCACACCTCCTTATGAGCAGTACAGCTGTCATTTTCACATCTCACCCAAAATGTGTCTTGGCATATAGCGTACAATTGAGCAGTCGTGTGCGAAATCAATGTTCGGGACAGAGTAAGAAAATCACAGTGACACTGTTCATGAGCAGAGGTCTTAAAATGGCTATGTTAAAATTTGGTGACAAAAGTCCATAAAGTGACTGTGTTACGGGCAAGCATTGCACAGTTTCATGCACCCTCATAAGTTCATGAATTTATAATATTTTCAGTCCAGATTTTCAACCCTGGCATTTTCCACACCTCCTTATGAACAGTACAGCTGTCATTTTTCACACCATGGCGAAATGTGTTTTCCACTTCTGGTGCAGAAATGCGTGGTCGCTGTGGGAAATCACTATTTGGGACAGATTAAGAAAATCACAGTGACACCGTTCATGAGTGGAGGTCCCAAAATGCCTGTGTTGACAATCTGCTGTAAAAACCAAAAACTAATTACATTATGGGTGTGCATTACGCAGTTCCTACTTCGCTCTGACTTCAGTTTTTTATATTTTCACTGAAGATATTCAACATTGCCATTTTACACCTCCCCATGAACAGTACAGCTGTCATTTTCATCCTGTTCGAAATGTGTTTTCCACCTGTGGTGCCAAATGGGCGTAGTCGCTGTGCAAAATCAGCTTTCAGCTAACTAACTGAGATTGCCACTGTTCATTAGGTGGGGTCACAAAAACCCATATTGAAAATTTGGAGTGAAAATACAGCGAACTCCTGAGGCGTTAGGGTTTCTGACCATAACGCCTAACCCTGTAGAGACTGACAGGCATCAGGGGTGTGACTTGGGATTGTCACCTGTAATGTTCATACATTCCACCCCACACCCTGCAGCCCGTGAGAGACATGTGGTGTGCCTTGGACTCTTTGGCCCCAAAGTTCACCCCATTTTCCTATACTGCACCCATCTCACTGTATTTTCTGATGGAATGGGGAGCATAAGGCCCAAAGACCCCAAGGCACACCGTGGATGCTTGTCGGGTGTCTGCAGGGTAGGGTGTGGTGAAATGGCGTGGCAAGTTATGCCTGATGACCCAAAGGTACACCCAATACCTGTCAGTCTCTGCAGGGTGGTGATGGGTTGGTTTAATTCAATGCTTCACTGCCATTCCTATTATGCAGCTCTCTAACTCCTACACTACCAATGCCAATGCCAGCAAGCAAACATTTGGCATTGACAAATGCTTGTTTATTTTGAGTTTGGCTGTGTGTGTGTGTGTGTGTGTGTGTGTGTGTGTGTGTGTGTGTGTGTGTGTATACGTGTGTGTGTGTGTGTGTGTGTGTTTGTGTGTGTGTTTGGTCATGTGAGTGTGTAGGTTTGGCCGATAGTCAAATTCAAAATTTTCAAAACATTGCTAGTTTGATGGTATCAAAATTAATTAGAGTGGTTGCTAAGGAGGAGTCACTGAGTGATGATGCAACTGATAATTAAGAGTAGTTTATGGATTTTATCAGGAAGATATTATTGAGTGATGATGTCATCATTTATCTAGCAGCTTAATCTGGTTCAATGTCAGTTGGCATCTATCTGTATCCCTCCCCAGGATGAGGCTGAAAATAAGCAGAATTGTCTAGTCCTCCTTTCCCATTCAACAAAAGTGAATAAATATAATAAATTAGTAATGATATTTGATTAATTAGGTTTGATTGATGGGATAGTGCCCTGCAGTTTTCTAATGGGGGAAGGTCTATTTATGTAATATCTATATATCTAGATCTAGATTTATAAAATACCAGTGCTGTAGTGCTTGTATGTTAGGGTTGAGTTTGTATGTGTGTCAAAAACAGAGTTTTGATAACTTGTATCTTGGCAATCTTAACGGATAGGGCTGTGGAATTTAGTGTGCACAGTATTAATTATAAGGGTTAACTGTTTGTCAACTCTGGTGAAAATCAGTTCAGAGGTTTAAAATGTATTTAATTTGTCAAATAACATAAATTATATGACAGGTATCTGTTCTCAGCCAATCACAAAGAGAACAGCTGTCAGTTATTCTTCAAAAACTACAAGTAGAAACACTCAGAGTCAGTTATCAAGGAAACCCTCACACAGTTAGTTAATGAAATGCATGCTACACCCACAGTTGGTTAATGAAACATATGCCACACCCACAGTTGGTTAATGAGCGTGTTACCACCAGAGAAGCAAAGGAAAGGCATTCTTCTTGTGAGGTCCATCATTGTGCCTGGAAGGAAGGAACTATAGTCACCGCCCTTTAGAGTGCCAAAGCTTATAAAGTATTTTTAAAAGGACTTTGTCGGTCGGACCACTGTCCTCTGAGACAAGCGGGCCGGAGGTGGGACCTGTGAGCATCTGAGACAGCAGCCCGGTCAGGAGATGGACTGCCGTAAACCTGAGGTGAAGCCAGTAGTTCAAAAGCAGGAAAAAACTGTGGTCTACCATTTTTGAATGTAACCCCCCAAGTCTTTCTCTGGACTCTGATATCAGAAATCTTGAGTAGAATGCAGCTCCCAAGTCATATAATAGTAAACCAGCATGTCGATGGGAGCGCTGTCCGAGTAGGCAGTAGAGACTGAGCATGTGCAACTACTTCTTCTTTGCCACATCGCTTATGGTAGTCCACAAACATATGAAAAAACTTCAAAACTCACTTAAAGTCGCATAATAGCAATAACATTAATTTAGTTGGGATATACTTGCAATAACTGGCTTCTCTGGGGATTGAACGCCTCAGCTTTGCCTCAACATTTAATCATCCACAGAAGCGGTTGTTGCTTCGTATACCAACTAAATAAATGTTATAACTAAACATCCCAAACTGACTTTATTTTTGTTAGCCACTAATAGCGAATAAACTACTTGATTTGAATTATGAAACTTACAGGTTCGCTAGAGCTTGGCCCAGAACAAGGTATTTTTATTTTTTTCAGAACAAAATATTTCCTTATTTGTAAGTTATGAGGTTTTAAAGATTTAAAATCTCATGCAGATGCAGACTACTTGAAAAATTGCTGAAGAATCAAAGTTTTTTTTCAAGTTAAAGTTGGTCATGCACAAAAGTTTAAAAGCTAAAACTAAAAATACTTAACTCTCAAGGTTGAAAGTTGTGTACTTTGTCAGAAGATAGTTTAACGAGACATGTGAGTTGACTTAAAAATTAAAAAACAGTTATTACAGTCCACAGGCGAAACACCAGGCCAGGTTAGGAGATAACCCAGCACGTGTTCTGGTATGCTGAAACAGTCAGCTTCAGGGTAAGTACAGCAGCTTCAGATAGTGGGTTAACAACTAGTGAGGAAGAAGCAGTGGGCAACAGGATAAGGTCAGAACGGGTAGGAGGGTTAAAAAGGAAATTAGGAGACACCTTGTCTAGGGTAGGGTAACAAATAAGGTTCAGACAATTGGCTATGGAGTAGTAGACATTTAGAGCATGTTAGGCACAAGTAGCTGGGTTAAAAGGGAGATAAGAGACATCCTATCTAGGGTGAGGTTCCACATAAATTCCAGACAAGCAAAGGGAGAGCAGAATTCAACAGGCATATAAAGGTGGCAGTAAGTTACAGGGAGAAGTTTTAACAGGCATTAAGGTAAAGGAAGGACAAAGCATGGGAGTGATGCAGGTCAATGGTTGTGAAGCCAGCAATCTTTCAGGACACTTTCTAGAAACTGAGGCTGCCCCATTTGTTCTCAACTCTCTGGACTGAGGGCAGAGGTTGCTGGACTCTGGGCCAAACTGGCAAGGATGCAGAGAACCTTCTGCTGCACCCAGGGCCACCAAATCTGCCAATGCTGCCACGAGGATGCCTAGAACACAGGCAAAGCGGTTGGACCTTGGTGGGCTCCAGGAGGATGGGGGTGGCAGGAAGGGTCACACCCTTCAGCCTGTATCACTGTACAATTCCTTTGCCATAATGGTGGGCTAGGGAGCCATGAGGAGGCACCCATAGCAGTGGGAAGGGAGGAAGTGGGGGTGCTGAGAAGGAGGCCCCAAGAAGGGAGAAAGGGCCCCAACCTAGGAGGAGGCAGCTGCTGGTGGGGACTCTACTGGTAGGAGGATAGACTTGGGAGCTGGGGAGGAAGGAGCGGAGGTGAAGTGTCTGAGAGGTGCTTGGCTTTGATGGATGGAGAGTGGATCTAGAGGATCGCTAGCAAAGCAGATGATGCGAGGAAGCTAGAATGTTATTGTCACCTGGGGACAAATGACCTGCGAAGGGACAGGGTAGGGGAAGTGTAAGGACATTTCTGGGAGCTGGGGTTGGGCCTAAAGAAGGTGGCACACATGGTGGCTTTTGCTGAGGTGTTACCTGTGTATGAACAGCAAATGAAATTAAAAATAATTTAAAAATGATGAACAATACTATCTTAAACTAAGACACACAGGTGTTGCAAATATTAAATATGCCATGGCTCTAATGAGTGGCGAGGGCCATGGCATATCCCTATATATACAGCCTGTGAAAAAAGAAACCATCTATTGTTGTCTGTTGCCACCCCTGTAACTGTCTCACCCACCCGACCTTCCCTCTCAGCACCCACCACAAACATAACACTAGCATTGGGGTTTCCAATCCCCAGTGTTGCTATCGCCATCTGAAAAATAAAAGCATCCATTGCGTTTTTTTTAACCCTGTAAAAAGAAAATTGCCCACCAATATCTGTTGCACAATTAATCCTCCCACCTGACCCTCCCACTCCACTCACCACCCACACCCACCCAGGCCCTTACTTACCCACCATGGGTCCAACACCATAATCCTCTGCGGACCACAGACACATCTTTACTCTTCAAAGCTAAACCACAAACTGAGAAATCAAGTATGCAGTTCAATGTATTAGTGGCATTACTTGGCCATTTTGCATATTTTGCCCAAAATATTCAACATGCCTTTTGGGACACCACCTCATGAACAATTACAGTGAAATTAGGCAATCTGTCACTAAAGGTGAGTTTGCAGTTGCTACATGAAATCACCTTTTGGAGAGGAGCTGGACATTTTCTGCTCTTGTCCATGAGGCAGGATCATAAAAGCTATGCTGAAAATATGGCGTGAAAATATTAAAACAATAAAGTTATGAGCCTACATTGAAATTTGCAAACATAGGCTCATAACTTTGGCTACTGTCAACATTTTAACCCCAAATTTTCAACACAGCCATTTCTTCACAGCATCTCATGAATGTGACAGCTGTCATTTTTCAAATCCAGGCCAAAATTTGTTTTGCATCCCAAAGATAATTTTGCAGTCCATGCACCAATTCCCTTTCAGGCAGGAGCTGAACATTTTCTCTGCACTTGTTCATGAGGTGGGGTCATAAGAAGGCTATGTTGAACATTTGGGGCAGAAATATTAGAAAACAACAAAGTTATCAGCCTATGTTGAAATTTATCACGCAGGCTCGTAGCTTTGGTAATTTTAATATTTTGATCCCAGATTTTCAGTATAGCCATTTTTTCACAACACCTCATGAATGTGACAGCTGTCATTTTTCAAATCCTGGTCAGAATGTGTTTTCACAGTTGTGGTAGAAAAAACACTTTTGGACAGGATTTGAAAATTTTCCCCTTGTTCATGAGGTGGGCTCAAAAAGGCTGTGTGGTATTATAAGAAGGCTATGTTGATAATTTGGGGTAAAACTATGAGAAAACAACAAAGTTATGAGCATGCATTGCAATTTTTCAACACACTCTTAACTGTGGTAATTTTCAATATTTTATTCTAACTTTTACACATAGCCATTTTTGACACCAGCTCATGAATGTGACAGCTGTAATTTCTCAGATCCTACCCAAAATGTGTTTTAATACTTGCGGCACAAAATGATGTTCCAGCCATTGTTCTATAAATGACACACGTCATGCTCAGAAGGAGTGGTCATAAAAGATTAGGCTGAAAATATGGGGTACAAATGTGAAAACCAACTACATTATGAGGAAACAAATTGTTCCAACATTTACTTGTAACTTTATTTTTTATGAATTTGGCCCCTACTGTTCAACATATCCGTTGTGTTAACCCACCACCTGAACATGGCAGGTGTAATTTTTCAAATTACCTCAGAAACTTGTTGCCACAGTTGCATAGCGAAATCACTTTTTGGATGGGATTTTAAAACTTCCAACTGCCTTGATCTTAATGTCAGGTCATAAAAGATTGTTGGACATTTGTGGTCAAAATGTGGGAGCCCACTTAAAAGTAGATATTGGCCCCGATATTCAGAGTTGCGCCCAGCAATGGCGCTAATGGTGGCGCAGTGCAACTGTGTTGCGCTGGTGCAACTCAGGGATATATTCAAAAGAGAGATGAGCAATGGCATATCTCCTCTGAAGATATCTGGTAATGTGCACTGTGCAAATACAATGCACTGGCGCATCCCCCAGACAGGGCTGAATACCAGGAATGGGAACAACGTCAGCTCAACAGAGTTACACTGTGCATAAATTCCTGATGTTCAACTGGCAGTATGCAAATGGGCCATAATATGCAAAGGTGCAAATGGAGCTATTTGCATGTCATTATGCCTCATTGCATGAGTTGTGCAGGGCAAGCTCTGCGAAATGTGCATGGCACCTGCACAGCATCGCGGTGCTGCCAGAGGAGGTCAGTGGTAACCCCCTCCCCATGGCCGATTGCCAATAAATAACTTTTTAATATTCCCTAGTAGTCTAGTAGCACCCCCCTCCCTCCCATAGCTGATCACCAATACATAGCTGTATAAATGTTCCTGGTAGTCTAGTGGTACCCCCACCCCGCCCATAACCTCAATCACCAGTAAACCCTACAGAAATAAATCCTGGTGTTCCAGTGGCACCCCACACACCCACAGGATCAATGCCCACCCAGCCCCTCCATCATCGGCGGGCAGCAGCAAACCCATTTGTATACCGCACAGCTGCCCGCTGAAGACGGCTACAGTATCAGCTGTAAGCCCATTGGTCACACTGTGGACCAATGGGCTTGCAGTGCATACTGTAATAGTCATTCACAAACATGTGGATGAAGTCATTCATCCACATATTTGTGAATGAATATTATAGTATGTACTGTATCCCATTGGTCCACAATGTGGACTAATGGGCTTACAGCTGATACTGTAAGCTGTCATTCGATAAGCAGCTGCAGCTGCATGCAGGTGGGTTGCTGCTGCCAGCCAATGATGGGGGCTAGGTGTCCCATGGGGGGTGCCTCTGACCACCAGGGATATATTTCATAGGGTTTACCAGTAATTGATGTTATGGGCAGGGTGGGGGTACCACTAGACTACCATGGAATATTTCAAACATTATTTATCGGTGATCGGGCTACAGGTGGGGAGGGGTACCACTGACCACCAGGAATGTTGAAATTGTTATTTATCGGTGATCATTGCTACAGAGAGGGAGGGGACCACTGAACCATCAGGGAGTTATGTGGGTGCTGTGGATGGTGTTCTGGAGGGAGCCACCCACGGCTGGTGGACACTGTGTTACCCTGCACTACAGTGGCCCGCCTGTGGTGGCTACCCGATTGAGCCTTCTTTCAGGCTCAACTTTGTGCCCCAGTATGTGACGCATCTCAGGTTGTGCCAGCATATGCGCTGCACATCCCGGCTGAATATTTGGATGTGCCGCATATGCATGGGCACGCCCCAGGAGATGCGCTTGCATACATTATCTTTTGCGCTCCCAGAGCACGGGACTTGTGCTGCGCTAGTCCTTTTTGAATATTGCACTGGATTCATTTCTGGGGTTGTGCTGTTGCAACTCAATTATGCCAGGCACAATCCTTTGAATATCTGGCCATTGTCTCTCAGCTGCCCTATCCTGGGTAATTACAATCTAACAATGTATCAAAGCAGGACACCACTGAAAGAGCGATATTGCAACTCATCAGCTGTATCCTGGTTAAATATATAGTAAAAATGTGTACAAGCAAGATCCAGTGATATCTGCAAGTCAAATGTTCAGCATGTCTGTACAGATGCAAGAACTGAGACAGGGTTGCAGCTGCAACATACATTATAAATATCTTTTCTGACAATATTTTTAGGCTCGGTGGGTCATTATTCGTAAAGCACTGTTAGAGATTAATACTCTGGGAATGAGTGAGAACTGAACAGAAGCATCTCCGCTGCCAGAACTGCTCAGAGATGTTATTTTAGCTTCAACATAAGCCACAAAGTGCACCACAGAGCATCTAGTACCCCAGGGCTTCTATACCAATGGCAACATCCAGCATGGACAAATACTTGTTATTTTTGTTTGCCACAACCATTGCACAGCTTATAAGCAGTCACAGCAACATTAAACCATTTAGCTTTTATGCAAAATAATAAATTGTCAAGTATTGTTTACATTTCAGATTTGATTCATAGCTGTACTATTGGTATTGTAAACCAGGTACTATGCAATGTTCCTTTTCAAAGGTTCTTAACAAAATGTGGCTTGTATATTTGCCATTTAAGGCTCTGAGCTGCAAACCTGAGACCAGGGTTTGAATCACACAGCCCCACTTGCATACTGTGTGACCCTAAGCAAGTCACTTAACTTCTTTGTGCTCTCAGGTCGCACCTGTAAACAAGCTTTCAACTTAGTGTGTGTCTCCAGGTTTAAACAAACAAATAAACATACAATTTAGTAATGTCCATAGAATTGTATAATGTATGGCCATACAAGGACAGAATAAATGAATCTTGTCATCGTGGATGGAAGTTGCACGTATGGGGATTTGATTAAATTAATTAGAGTCACTTAGAGTATAAGGAACAGAAAAGGCAAGGCCCAAGCATAGCTCCTTTAGAACCAGTTATAATAGTTTATATTTCCCCATTAACAATATACCTCTCCAAATTATTTTTAAAGGTTTCTTTATTTGTACTTATAATAATAGATTTTGGTAATCTGTTCCATAAGTTTGCTGCCTTTGCATGATAAAATATTTTCATTTTTGGTTCTGAAGTGCCCTTGTTTTACTCGCAATGGATGTCCCCTGACAGTTAAAAGTCAGTCTTGTATTCTATATTCAACTCTGACATCAAAATAGTATCATTCATTATAGTATGATAGAAGACTAGTTCACCCGCTGTCGTCAAGTTCAAAGCTATACAAATCCTAAGTTTCTCAGCCTTTCTTTGTATGGTAAGTCTTTTGACTCTTGAAGGTTTTTGTAAATCTGTGCTGGACATTTCTATTTCTATTATTTCCTTTTTATTATAGGGCTCCACAGTTGACTGCCATAATCTAACTGCAGCCTAACATAAAATAGATACAGAGGCATGAGTGCTTCCTGTGTTTTACTCTTTATATTTCTTTTTTTTACCTCAACGTTCTATTGGCTCTAGCTACAATAGTAGTATGATGTTCTTTAGCTCCAGTTTATCTATCTTAACAGCAAGGTCCTTGCCCGTTGTTTTTCTTGTATTGTTTGGTTACATATAGTGTAGTTATGATGAGGATTTTTATTGCCAAGTGCAAATGCAACATTTCTCTACAGTATGTTTAGTTTCATTCCTCACTTCTCAGTCCATCTGTGATGGCATCAAGATCCTTCTGAAGAAAATCTTTTGATCTTTAGAGTAACATGGTCCTCCTAGTTTTGCATCATCTGCAGATTTGGTTGTGTAATTATTGATATTTTCTTCCATGTCTGCAATGAATATTTGGAATAATATTGGACCCATCATTGACCCCTGTTAAACAGTGTTTAAACTCTTAAAGCGATTTAACAAGCTCAGTCCATTTATGATAGCCCCAGGTTTAATTTAATTAAATATTTGCAAGTAGGATTTTGTAAAACATTAAGGGCTGGATATTCAAACTGCGCTATTTTGGAGCGCAAGCCCTTGCGCTGCACAAAATAGTTGTGCTGGGGTGTCTCAGAGGCGATATTCAAAGGAGTTTCACCTTGGAGCAACTCCTTTGAATATACCCTAGCCACAACCACCATGCGTAGTGCAGTGGAACTTGCGCCATCGCAGGATTGTCAAGTGGAGCATTCAACTTGCGGTGGCGCAAGTACCATTGCACCATGCTCAAAAATCCCCATATTCAAAAGGTGACATGCAAATGGGGCCATAATTCATACAAGGTGCAGGGGGCAATTTGCATCTGATTGTAGCCCCATTTGCAACTCTACATTAGCATGCAGTGCGCCGATCCCTGAGGACTTGTGCCTGGCACCCTGCCAGGCAGCGCCGTTAAGGGACCAGCGCCACCTGCAGCTTCGATCGATGGGTGAAACAGTGTACAATCCCCACCACCCCCACTGGCCCGATCGTGGGCATGGTTAACCCCACCAGCCCGATCGCGGGCAGCAATGTGTCTCCCCTCCCGAGCGTATCCCTGGTGGTCCAGTGGACGAAAAAGCCCAATCGCGGGCAGTAGTTGTTTAGAAACCCCCTCCTCCCGCATTCATCCCTGGTGGTCCAGTGGAGCCGAAAAGCCTGACCGCGGGCAGTATTTGTTTAGAACCCCCCTCCTCCGCATTCATCCCTGGTGGTCCAGTGGACGAAAGCTCGATCGCGGGCAGTGGTTTTAATAACCCCCCTGCTGAATTCATCCCTGGTGGTCAGTGGCACATCCCAATCGCGGGATGTATATGTTGAACAAACCCCGAACATAGCCCTGGTGGCGTGTTCCCCACCACCACCCACGAGCCCCACCACCCGCTCCCCCGGCAGCGGCGGGCAGCATCCACCCGCCTGCTGCCCGCCACCCGCCGACTGACTGCCTGGTAGGGCTGCACACCCGGTGGTGCAGAGCAAGAGCCAATGGGCATGCAGCCCATACCGCTAAAGACAGTCAGTTTTGTGAATGAATAGATGTATTCTTCACAAATCTGAACTATTATGTACAGTATGGGCTGCCGCCCATTAGCTCTTACTCTGTCCTGCGATGCTAGCCTGAGCAGTCGATCGGCCAAGTGCGGCAGGTGGGATGCTGCTGGCTGCCGGGGGAGGCTGTGGGGCTCATGGGTGGTGGGGTGGGGGGACACTAGCCACCAGGGCTATGTTCGAGGGGTTTGTTCAACATATACATCCCGCTGATTGGGATGTGCCACTGGACCACCAGGGATGAATTCGGCAGGAGGGGGTTTCTTAAACAACCACCGCCCGCAATCGGGCTTTTCAGTCCACTGAACCACCAGGGATATGTTCGGGGAGCCACATTGCTGCCAGCGATCCGGCTGGTGGGGGATTAAACTATGCCCACGATCGGGCCAGTTAGAGGTGGTGGGGGATTTACAGTTGGCTGCCCGTGATCGGGCTGCAGAACACAGGGACTGGGTTGAGGCCAGCCACAGGTGGCAGCTGCTGTGTTGCGCCCTGCAATGCAGCAGCTCACCTGTGGGTGGCCCTCAACAAGCCTTTTTTTGGTCTCAAAGTTGTGCAGGCGCAGGTTGAGGTTGCGCCTCCAACTTCTGCAACCTGCTGAATATCGGGCTGTGCAGTTTGTGCATAGTTCCTCCCCTCCAGTTCAGCATGCATTCATTTGCATTGCACTGTTGCTCAGCATGTTTCTGTGGTGCAACTGCCTCCTGCTGAATATGGCAGAATGGAGCAAGTTCGGACTTGCTGCAGGTGCAACCTTATTGCGCATGGCGCAACCCTTTTGAATATCTGGGCCTAAGTCTTTAAGTAATCACTAAGCTTTTAAACTTTGAATAGTGATTGAACCAATGCAGTGCAGCTGCTGTTTGTTGTTTTTAATGGAACATTCCTTACAAACTACTACTAACAAGGTTTACTAATTAATTGTGATGTTATATGGACAATTATAAAAGTAGTGTGCTGGTAACTGGTATTAGCCCCTCCCCCAGAGGAAGATGAATAGTTGAAGCAACAGGGCTTGTCAGGTTCATTTTGAACAGCTGTAATTTCCCACAAAATCGTATGTTTGAGCTTTATATTTATTGCTTGGCACAAGGATATGGCACTGAAAAGCACAGAGGACCACTTTCAATTAATAACATATGTTGAAGCATAGCAGCTGAGTGCTACGTCTCTTTATTTTTCCTGGATGATGTCCTGTGGAATCAATTTGTCTGCAGTCTGAGAGGAGAAGGCCTGCGAACCATTGCTGTCAGAAAAGGACTTAACTTTTAAGTCAGCCTGTGATATTGCACTCACTTTGGAGCTCACCCAGAAGGACACCAGGAGCTAGCAGGACATTCCAAGCCACCAAGGAGTTGGGGGGTCACAGAGTCACCCTATGCCAGGGGCCAAGGGACATTCCACACCTCAAAAGTGGTCCACCACAATTTTGTCAGCAACCACATACTGTACTTATCAGAGCGGGCACCACAGGCCAGCTCCACAGAATCAAAACAACTACTGTGTTACCATTATGGGGGTAACCACCAACAAAGCACATGTCGATTTAGAGAAGAACAATGCCACAACTGTGGAAAAGTGGGTGATCTACAGTGAGGGAGTGAGCAAAAGTGCATCATGGACTGCTCATACACAGTGTGTCACAGACACCATGCCAGAGTCTGAGCTGAAAGAAGTGTCAGAGCTGTTCATTGTCTACACAACACAAAGAAATGGAGAGGGAATGTGCCTCCAGACTAAGTTGGTGGGCAAACCAGTTAGCATGCAGTCTGACACTGGGATGTCAGGATCTTTTGTGCCAGAGCACATCTACAAGGAGAACCTCAAGAGCTGCCCATTGCAACCATCACATATTCAGCTCACCTCATATACCAGAGATTGAATCCCTATTCTGGGGAGATTCTGGTACCAGCTACTACAAGGGAGCATCATAGACCTTGTCTCTAGAGGTAGTGCAAGGAGAAAGACCTGCATTACTGGGAATAAACTGGATCAAGAAGATCAAGTTGAACAGGAAAAGATCTTCACCTTAAGAACTGTGAGAAAAGCACCTCAAGATGCAGTGGGATACGAATGGACAAACATGGTCCTATTTTCCAGGATGGCTATGGTACAGTCTAGGATTTCATAGCAAAGATCTGAGTGCAAATGGGGCAACTCAAATCTTCCACAAACCTCAACCAGTACTCCATACCTTGAAAGAAGTGGTAGAGTAAAAACATGATAATCTGGAAAAGCGTGTTATAGTGTCACAAATCGAAAGGTGACTAGGTTGCCCCATCATTGTGGTACCAATGCAAGACAAAGCAGTGAGGTTGTGTGGTGACTACAAGGTTACAGTGAACCATTACATAAAACCAGAAACATACCTACTACCCTATGCCTAGGACTTGTTTGCCACACTGCAGGTGGAAAATGTTTCCAGCAAGTTGGACTTATCCTTTGCATACCAGCAGTGGAACTGGGACCAGAATCAGTGCTGTATCTCACCATAAACACCCCAAGAGATTTTACTGATATAATTGCTTGACAGTGCCAGCAATTTTCCATCATTCAATGGACCTGATACTGCATGGTCTGTACTGCGTAGTGTGCTTTACAGATGATGTCTTGGTAATAGCACCCAGAGTGGAGGAGGTTCTGACAATCCTTTATCAGGTCATGTCCAAACTGCAGCAGTACAGAGTAAGAGTGTAGCTAGCCAACTGTCAGTTACTACAAGATTCTGTCCAGTACCTGGTTATTGGATTGATGGCCAGCATCTGCACCAACAGAGAGCAAAGTGTTAGCAATTGTTAACACGTCAGTGCCAACAAATGTAACTGAGTTATGATCAATGTCGAGCCCGTTGAACTACTATGGATGATTTTTGGCAAGCATGTCCACATTTTTGCAATCACTACATGACTCTACAAAAGAAGAGACATGAAATTGGTCACTGCAGTGTGATGCAGCATTCAATCTTCAAGCAATGACTTATGAACAACAAGTAGTAGAAACACTACAACCAGCAAAACCTCTGAGAATGGTGTGTGACACATCCCCATAGGGTGGTTGCAATTATCTCTTATGTGTTACCTTCGGGAAGGAACACCCAATTGCTAGCTTTAAGGACCCAGGGCCGATTACAGGATGACTGGCATCAACTTACTTGCACGCGGTTGCACATTCCTGGTTGCTTTACACCAGGACCCTACACTTCATTCCAGAAGCAGCAGGGTCCGTTATTTCATGTATATGCGTAGATACGCCATGAGGTCGTGGCAGTAGCTCACGATGGTATATCGCAGCCACATGTCGCAACTCGTGGCTGGTGACAGGCGGCCCCTCAAGCTCCCCGCCCGGACCACTTCGGGCGAACACCAGGGGCATGGGGGGCAGGATACATGGCATAAGCATCCGGGGGTGCAACTGAAATGGACCCCAGGGTCCCACAGGAATGGGGGTTGGGGCAGGGGTGTGCTTGTGGGGGTATGGGGACATCCTGGCACCATTGGCATGGTGCTGCATGGTGGCATCCGACAGTGTCAGCTGTCCAATGCCATAGGACAACTCCGAGCTGTCATTCCATTCACTATGCCACTGCATGTTCTGTAATCACAACTGCAGGTTACAACAGCCACCTCCTGGAATTGGGCTATATTTGCTGTTGTAACCCACAGTTGTACCAAGCGTTAGGGCTGAAGCATAAGTGGTGTCATATCCCGCAATTGTCGCAGCCCGCATAAGCCATGGCGCAAGTCACCTCCTGGAATAACACCAGGTGTATCGCATGGCATAAGTCACGAAATACACCATGAGAGGTGTATCTCACCCCACCAGTGTAGCCCATCTTGGAATTGAGCCCCCTGTCTCCAAGTGAAAGAAACTATGCTCAGATCAAAGGGAAGCCATGAGTGTAATCTTTGGGTCAAGACATTTCATAAGTACCTGTATGGACAGAAATTCAGTCTGCCAACAGATCACAAACCCCTGCTGTCCATTCTGGGGCTGAAGGCAACGTTACCAACTCTCATAACACTGAGGGTGCAGAGATGGACCCTGATTCTGTTAGCATATGACTATGACATCCGAGACAAAAGTTCTCAGGATCACACAAATGTGGATGCACTGTCGAGACTGCCATGTGACAGAAAAGGAGGATGATGGGGCAGTGTTCCAACTTTCACACACTGAGGAGCTATCCACTGAGTCATGGGATGTAGCTGAAGAAATGAGATGGGATCCAGTTGTCTCTAAGATCCTAGATTTCACCCTGAATGTTTGGCCAATGTCACAAGAGTCCAGACTCTTCCTTTGACAAGAAGGACCAGTTGGACATGGATCAAGGCTGTGTTATGTGGGGCACTTGAGTTGTGATGCCCAAAGCTCCAAATGAGGTTACTCTCTGACTTACACAAGAGTTATCCCAGAATCTCTTGGATGAAGGTATTGGCCCAGAGACACCTCTGGTGGCTGGGACTTGATCAAGACATCCAGGATCTTGTCAGCCAATGTGTGCCTTGTGCAGCTGTCCACAACCAACCAAACTGCACCTCTGCCTCCTTGGTCCTGGGCTACCACACCTTGGGAAAGCATCCATGTGGATTACACAGAAGTTGCCAAACAACATTTCTTGGTAGTGATTGATGTCCACTCCAGGTGGATCAACGTGCTTAACATGCAAGTAACTACAGAAAAGACTGTGAGTCTTCTGAGACAACTTTTGTATCATACGGACTGCCATGGGAGCTAGTGTCAGACAATGGCCTCCAGTTTTCTTCACAAGAGCTCAAACTGTTCTTAAAGTGGAACAGGGGCCAACATATTTTGTCTACAGTTTACCATCCAGCAAATGGTACAGCGGAATGGGCTGTACAAACATTCAAAAATGCCTAGACCAAACAAGGTTCTCAGTCAGTACCTGCAACCAAAAGGTTGGCTCGTTTTTGTTCACTTACAGAAACATTCCTCACACCATCACAAATCGAACACCTGCTGAATAGTTCCTCAAATGTCAACCACATACCCATTTGGCATTGCTGAAGGTGGATATACCCAATACCATAGGAAAACATCAACTTCAACAGCAGAGGGTAATGACAAGTCAATCAAGCCAGCTTGGCTCTTCCATAGGAGATGGCGATGGTTCAAAGCGACTATATGATGCAGATTCGACAACCAAGTTATCAACAGCCATCACAGCGATGGATGTACGTCGACCGCAACTTGCAGTTGACATAAATCTGACTGGAGACCCTGGCTGTGTTTAATTGAAGGGCTTCATCCTCGAACCCCCATATGGGGTGTCTGCCCCACCCCAATTTCTGGGATTCTAACTCTGAGTCGGAGGTGGATAGAGTTGGTGCAGGACCGGAGACAGAGTGCGGGAGACTGAGTGCTGGGGTCATGGGTGGACTGTTACAGTAAAAGCGTCGATGTTGCTGGCATCAACTTTTCGCTGTAATAGTGTTGCTGTACAGGGGCATACCGTTCAAGATATCAGGCATTCCAAGACTCTTTGGATTCCTGGGTGGGTTGAAAAACCTGGACATTTGACCTACTGTACGGCGTCCATGTGGGACATTATCTTGATCACATATATGTGGATCACCTGTTACATTCAAGAGTTCCAGCTCATTCAGCAGAAGACATCACTCCAGAAGAGGAAAGTGATTCTGAGGACAAGAAATGATGCACACACCGTCAGAACTGTTCCATTAAAATTGATCTTGTGGAACTTACAAACATACCATGGTCAAACACCCGGAAGCACCTGATGGAAACCTTCTGGGTAAGGCACTACCTGGGATTGTGTACTTATGATGTGTTGTAAGCTCCACGAAATGTAACCGAACAGTTCTGGCAGTGTACACCATTCTTTTTTTCTTAATTTTATTGTCAGGTTCGACTGAAATGGTAGCACCTTAAGAAAAGGTTGACATATGACATTCTTTTTTTTGTATTTTAAGTGATACTGATGCCCTTGCGCCTGCCCTTGAAATCCCACTGGGGCTGTGCCAAATACCAGAATTCATGCTTCACTGGTAGCAGTTGCTCCAGACTAGAGATACCTTTGTATGGCAGTGAAGAGTGCCCACAGACTTGACCTGTAAAACATGAACTGAACCTGTGTCTGTGCAACTGGACTTGTTACCTGTTGTATTATAGTATTCAGTAACAAGTCTTACCAGTGGAGCAGAATGTTCCTCTGAATTTGTTCCTGCATACCGAATAATCTACTTCAGCTTGTAAGTTAGGAATGCTAATGTTGGGTATTTTTAGACTACATTTTGTCTAAGGGAGAGTGTAGTGTACATTGTATATGCTACTCACTGGGAGGTACTCAGGAGCCATGATAACTGTAGTCCTTTCATGTTAATGTAGTCCTAGGCAGTTCCTGTCATTTCCATTTGGCAGCTTTTGCCAGTTCATCTCATTCATGCTCCTACATCTGAGTTTGTGGGTTTATGTGATAATGGCGATCGCCGATGGGCGATCGCCGTCAAAACGACAACAACATCGCAAAAAAATATTTTGGTAATGCAGTCTCCGGTTGCTGCAGCAGAAGGGTACTGGACTTTACTTTACATGTAATATGTGTTCTCAAGTCCAGCGGGGGTAGGTCAGTGCAAACTTCTGCACTCCGCCAGTGCCAAAGTACCTGCGCCTGGACCTGAACCCAGCACCATGCATGCACCAGCCCTGAACCCACCCACCACACTACAGGAGCAGCTCGACAGCTCACCATCGCACCACCCTCACAATCTCTCCCTCTCGTCCCACCCACGTGCAGCACATGCTCACTCCCCCGATGCGTATCGTGTAATGACAAGATGTTGCTATATTCTGTGCACCCTCAATCAGTTCGCCTCCTCCTCATCGCTGAGGTGGTAGGCCGCGATTGAGTCGCTGTTTCAGTAGGCGCCCAATCACAGTCACCAAACTCACAGGCTACGAGTTTGTCTGTCTACCCCAGTTTATTACATAGCATACAATAGAATTGTTTGTATTTATATAGTTCCTTTCATGTACACTATACCCACATGCTTTATGAAGCAATGAGTTGGATACTATTAGTGCATGGAATTTAGACTAGAATAGGCTTTGGATTTATATAGCACCTTTTATACCACCATATACCACAATGATTTACAAGCACTGATTTGACAGTAGTAGTGTATGGACTGTAGCATAGAATAACATATGTATGTACACAGTAATTTACATTATCCCAAAATGTGTTATGAAGCAATGAGTTAGATACTGGTAATGCAGAAACTATAGACTAAACTATAATTAGTTTTATAGTGCATTTGTTACACATTGTAACTCAAAGTGAATTACAAGACAATAAGTTAGATACTGGTTGTGCAGGAATGTAGACTAGAATAGAATCTGGTTTTAATAATTACCTTCACATACATTGTATCTCAGAATGCTTTACAAAGTCATGATTTAGATATTGGTACTGCAAGAACTGTAGAAAAGAATAGAATGTGGGTTTATATAGCACCTGTCATACACACTAGCCCAAAGCACTTTACCAGTCAATGAGTTAGATGCCGGTAATGCAGGGTCTGCAGAGTAGAATAATTTGGATCAACATCAGACTGTAGCACAAGTGTCAGGGCTCAGCATGGCTGAATATCTAAGGAGTCATGATGTTGATTGTAGTGGTGGGCAAAGTCGGGTGAACCGCTCTCCCCAGTGGTGCCTGCAATGCCAACCAATTCTTTTCTGACCCCGCTAGTACGGTATGTAAACTACTAACCCTCTGCTCCAGCCACCTCCTCCCACCCCCACTCACATCCCAAAAAGGGTCAGCTCCAGGTCTGGGTGAGGTGAGGGTATTCTGTTCTGCAGTTGTAAGGGAATTTCACAGCAGGTGACTAGCACACCTACCTCCACCTCAACCAGCTGCTGACTGTCTAATGAAGGAAAAACGTAAAGCACAAAAAACATTAAGTTAAAAAATATGCACTGGGCAGGTCATAAACTTTATTTTTCTGCACCTAAATTTTCATTTTGTGATCATTTTATAGTTTTAAATGTTTCTTCTCCAAATTTTCACTAATATGCATTTTAGCACCTCCCTCATTGCCAGATAAGTGGCAACACTGAAATCCACACAAGAAGTGTTTCCAGTGTGCACCTATTCAACAGCTGGCTGAGACAGAGGGAGGAACGTGCTGTTTGGCTGCCATGTGATTACTTTATGACTGTGGAAGAAGACCTCACCTTGCCTGACCATGGCATTGTTTCCTTTTGTGGGCTGAGAGGAAGGTGGTGGGTGCCAGGCAGTAGTGAAGGGTGGGGGGCAGTCAGACTTAGTTTCTTTTTAACATCTTTCTTCATTAGACACTGGCACACTGAGGGTGGAGGGAGGGCTGCGCTTGTTGCATGCTGTGGGACTCCCTTATGATTGCAAGAGAAGATCCTCAACTCACGTGACCATAGTGCTGTAACCTTTTGTGTGGTTAGTGGGGATGTGAGAAGGAGGGTGGTGAGTGCCAGAGGATAGTGGGCTAGGGGCAGTCATCCCTATGTTGCCCTGATTTTGAAATAAACAGCTCCTGTGGCCACAGGAGGCTTACAAGATTGGGATAGAGATGGGCGAAGTCGGAAACTTTGCTTTGCAAAATTCTTTTAAAGGTTTTTGGGTTACATGAAGTATGAAGTGGTACTTTGAAAAGTTCTTCAACTGATTAAGTGTCCATTTTAACGAGCGAAGAAGTACACAAAGTGCACTTTGCCAGTGAAGTGGCATACATGTAGTTCTTCATCTGGCAAGGGGAGCAGTTCATCCAGGCAAAGGGCACCTCGCCAGGTAAAATGCTAATGCGTTACAAAAGTTGTTTTACTAACACAACACACTCTACATGCATTCTTAAATTGCCCACCCTACTCCCACCACCCTGGCATTTCAAAGTATTTGCCCCTGCCCTACCACCCTCTAGCACCCAACCTTTGCCCCCAGTCCAGGTGAAGTTGCATTTGCAGAAGGCATTCTAATGACAAACATATTGCAAATCAAATAATAAAGTATGTTAGATTGAACCCTGTCTGGAGAAGGACCCAGCTGCTTGGGAGATTGGACATGTTTTCCACAACTCCTGTGAAGCGGATTTTAAATTGTTTAAAAACAACTTGAGACAGTGTCCTTTTACTATAAAACTTGCCCTATGGCTAGGTAAGCCTTTAGAAGTACCTCTAAATGTTCCAGCCTATTTTAAGAATAATGATAAGTAGTATGTACTTTCTATCTTCATCATGTGCCGCTCAAGGGTTTATGTGTGTAATTTTAGTAGGATACTGTATGGGAACTTGGGGCTATTAGGGTGACTAGGTTTCAGATATGTGCAAAGGATTTTTGTTGTTAGCCTTTTAGACATTGTAAGATCGACATAGGAGTGAGTGATGCATTGCACAGTGATGCTAATATCTAGGTCAAAATGTTTTATTAGTTTGAGGGGCCTGTGCAGCAATGATAGCTGCAACAATGTTACCAGGCAGTGTAGGAATTGTGCAGCGGTATTGGTTGAGAATGTACCTTTGACCCCCCACCCTTCCTAAACCCAACACAGTCCAGCCGTTCCTCCCCTGGTATCCTGAGAGGCAACAGTGGCAGACTTGGTGGCCCCTGGGTGGGGAAAAGAGTCACCTGAATCCCACCCAACTGGGGCTGAAGTCTAGCAACATCCTCCCTCACCCTAGAGAGCTGCATGCAGAGGGGCAGCATTACAGTCTCCAGAAGGTCTCTCTGAAAACTGTCACCCTACAGCCACTGCACTGCACCACTTACAGCATTTAGGCAGAGTCCTCTGCTTCCCTACTTCCTTCTGCTGATACCTGCCGATGCTGCCTAAGATGCCAGTCACCTGTTCCACTCCTTTGCTGTTCCACCCACCTGCTGAGACATGAATGTGCTGGACATGTTAGAGTGTAAGATACTTTTATGGTGCTCTTGTAAGAAGGCACTAAGCCTCTCTAGCTCCACCCCCATTACACACCTGAGTCACAAGGCTTCCGAATCTACTCACACAAAGATTAATCTCCTGAGCTAGTTTACCTCATACCATCTGTTACATTTTAAAACCCAAGTTTCTCGTGCCTCAAACACTACCTATAAAGTTTCAACGTGTCCCAAACACTGCCTACAAATCTTTTTCTTCTCAGTTACCCTGCTGCTTTCAGTATGATGAAATATAAATAAATATTAGTATGTAACCCCTAGGTGGCGCTATCCCAATGGCTACTACCCCTACCTGCTTGGCTAGTAGCAGGTTAAGGGAGCCAGTTCTGAAATGGTGCCTCCACCGGAGGTCAGGGTTGGTAGTGGTCAAGCTAACCTGAGCACAGCCCTCCGGGACACTGTAACCCCCTTCTTTCCCCTCTAGTGGTCTGAACACTGTACAATAATCACTTTCACAATACCCTGCTACACCACACAAGTACCCACACTGTTTGCACTTACCACCAGGGCTGGTTCCTCTGGCTCGACCCTGGGGACCCCCTGTAAAACAAGGTTATGTTCAGCAAATAGCAACAGTACAGTACTTTGAGCACAAATTGGAACCACAGTCAGATTACATGCAGAAAAAGTTAGATCTGATTTATTCAGGGGACTTGAACAAGGAAAGGGCAAAATCAGGTTAATTAGCTTAAAGATTATATCAATCAAGCAGTTATGCATGAGCTTTGAGTCCCCACACAGTCACACCTCTGGTTACCCAGGTGGAGAAGAGATGGGCTAGCCAGGACTGTTGCCCGGGTTGCAGCTGGTTGGGGCCCTGTGATGGAAAACACAACATGCACAGTACACAATATTTGTAATCTGGAGCCAGAGGCTCAGTTCGTAAAGGAAATGAAACAACAAGACAATCAGATGACACACTCAGATTGAGCTGTTATTGCAGGGAGCTACCCTGGTATTTACCACGATACCCAAGACTGGACCCAGGCTGGACAAAAATTGAGACTGCAGGGAGGTTGATCTGATTGCCAGGAGAAGCAGGGCCCACATGAGTCGCAGAGGCATCATTCCTGTTCAATTGTGGAGCAGGGGCTTATCCCCAGGCAGGTCTCTCGTCAATGGCTTTCTGTGCAGTGGGTAGTCTGGCTGGGCCAGTCTGGCAAGGTCCAGACCACATGGAGACAAATTCGGATGCAGTCCGTTTTGGGCTGGATACAGCTTCCAGCAAGTAGAACACAGTTCACCCAGTGGGGAACTAACTCACAACCACTAGCAGCTCGTAGCACATTTACATTTATGAGAATTCTACTGTACCAGAAAAGCCTCCACGGTCACAATTGCAAAGTCTCTGCACACACCGAGCTTAGGGGTAACTGGAACTCCTGACAAGCTGATTACATTCAGCAAAATCTTCAGTCTTCTTCAGGTTGAGCCTGGCCCACTTACGTAGCTTACTTTAGTCACACAAACTTGGATTTAGTCGAAAATAATTCTTTCTCTCTCTCAGGAGCAGCTGGCAGACATGCAAGCAAAAACTCAGCCCTTTCACAGTTTCCCATGCAAATACACTCAGGATTGCTGCCCAGAATTACTTCAGCTCTTTCTTATTCAGCTTCCAGCTTAGATCTAACTGAAAATATCAAGCAGCCTGGGACTTCCCCAAGATCCAAAGATTTTGTTTACTGATTTGGCTGTCAGTCAAGCAAAAGCTCCCCTTCTGTTGCAAAAAAGTGCAAAATGTTCAAAACTACAATTCCTACAGATTTTGACTTCAGACAGCTCCTGTAGTCCAGCTACATTTAGGTCCCACCACAACTGATTGGTCCAATTTGCAGTTCTGGACCAAGATAGTGGAGACAAACAAAACAGTCCTTGCTATAAAGAAGGCAGGTTAGACAAACTACATTATCATTATCACTCTAAATAATTTTCAGCAAATAGTTACATCTTTCAACAGAACTCCTCTCAGATTACTTAGGCTGCAATCAGGCAACTCTTAAAGAGACAGTACACAGAGACTATGCAGGCTCTGGTAATCACATTTAAACTGCTAAAATGCAGGACACCAGCCTGGCAGTGAGCATCTAGGCAAACTCAATGAATACTTTTGGGAACCCCCATTTGTAGGGGGTTACACCCTTCCCTGCCTGGGAAAACTTTGAGTCCGCATCAAGTCTGTACCATCATAACATTGAAAATGCAACATATACAAGACATTTATACCATTAGTATACTATACAAGTACTATCTGATTCATCAATTGGCATAACTTGTCACTTTACTATACATTTCAATGTACTCACGATATCATTTCCATTCTGATGATACATTATGCATATTTCACACAGGTAAATTGAACAGTACTATACAGAATCAAGTAATAACTTCTTGTCGTTAAACAATGCAAGAGGGGCCCTTCCTATCAGCTAACTTGGGGCTGGATGGGGCAGGGGCACCATGGTGAGAAGACAAAACAAGTAACCTGGAATGGTCCGTCAAGCTCAACTTGGGCAGTGAGCTCTGAGAGACATAAACACCTTTGTGGACTACGTTGAGAGGCAAATCCACTGTCCTCTCAGGGGAATCGTAACTGTAGTGCACCACTGGCTTGACAGCTTGACCAGTCTTTCTGGGGTGAACAACCACAGTCTCTGTACTTTCTGTACTTTCAACAATGGTCTTGGAGCTTTCATCAATTGTGAGGGGTGCCTCTGCATGAAGGGAATGTCAAGCCGGGAGCACTGTCAGCCCTTGCTCTGTAGTCTCTGTTTCTACAACACTTGGCTCATTTTGAAGACACTCTGGCACTGAAGGGTGTTGTCTAAACACTCTTGGTGTGTAGGGTAAACAATGAAAATAATAATAATAATAACAGATTCTTGTGTCTTGGAGTCTACCAAAACATTCGTAAACAAACAGAAGTACTAATAAAGTTTATTATACTACTGCCAAGCATGTGACAGAAAATCATAAGGAGATGGGTTTCTCACCATTCCTGAAGAATGTCGTAATCTCAGAATTGTAGTCTTAGGTCCTCCCAAATCTTGTTCTGTCTCTCGGTGCCTCAATGCCGCTGAGAAGGCAGATCTTGGAAGACCGAATCTACAATCTGGGAGTACTCCATTCAGAAAATGATAACTTCGCCTCCCTGCTCTGTCTGCCTGGCGTGGTAACATGCGCTGTGGCTCTCTGCTGTTCTGGCAGGCTCAAAGACACAAGTATCGTATTATTTTTGTGCTTACCTACACCAAGTATTTAGACTATTATAATAATAATAATTGTATTTTTTTACCCTATGATGCTTCATAATTTGTGACACTTAATACTGAGTGCCCAAAACAGAATGCTGGCCCACTCAGTGGTCTTAATAGCCACTTCTCAACCAGATACCCTAGTTAATATTGCAGTTCATGCACATTCCAGTGATTTTTAAATCACCTTCTAAACTTGGAATGATTTGTTATATGTTTCACAACAAACATTTCCCACTTTTTTTAAATAATGATGTGATTGAATACCCTGGCAGCATACCAGGTACTCATTAATGACTCCTATACAGGGATTGATAGCACCACACACACACACACACACACACACACACACACACACACAGGATTTTCACATCCTGATTGCTAGGGTACATCTTATGACTGTAAACCTACCCAAATGCACTAGGCATTTTGGTTTTGTTTAGTTTTTCTTATTTTAAAAACAACACAGGTTTAGACTCAGGCCTATTTGGCTCTGATTTATCTGTTTGAAATAAGGCTGATGTAGTCATTATTCAAGCACATATATTAAAGGTTCATGATAGTATGAAATATAATATCATATACCCCCAACCATTGCATGGTATACATGATTTTGCTCATTAAGAGTGATTTACATTTACAGTATTAAGGATATTGTGAAGGGTTTGACCTGACAATTGTTCATGTTAATGAATTAATTTCTGCTCACATTAAGGAAGCAGATGAGCACCACATAGCTAGGAAAGTCCTTTGCACTACCTATGGTTATTATGTTCTTACAACCCTTTGGTTATCTCTTCCGGATCTGGAATTAGGATATAGTCTTGATCTCATACATGACAGATGTATGGGTCTGTGGCATTGCCACATTTTGCACTTCTATTGCATGTGTTAACAACCATTTATTTGAATCTAGCACTATTCCCTTGTCAATGGCAAGGAACCTTGGATATGTCACCACACATACACCAGTATTGCTACATGTTTTGAAACTTATTCCTGCACAATCCAGGAAGCCATGTTTTGTGACTCTCACAGTGTCATTGCGCATTTCATTCAGCAACATCCATCTCTGATCGTCAGGCAACCGTCCCTTCTATTGATCATCTTGATGAAAACTTTTATCATGAAAGGTTGAAACTACCGCTTTCCTTGTTTACCATGAGGTCTTGGAATCATGACTGACTCTGAACATTGATTGTCATACCTGAAAGGAACATCACCTTTTATGCAGATGTGACATCTTCCAACTTGTCTTACCAACTTGTGAATACTGGCCTAATAACTGAAATTAGGCTTTCATTTGTGAACTTTCAAATAAACTGTATTCAGTCCAGCCAATTAAGATTCTACAATCAAGCTCATTGTTATGCATACCATGAAGCTAGTCTGGGGTAAGGGCAATCCCCTAGCTCAGCAAGAAGACTCTTCCTCATTTGATCTACAATCAAGAAACCATTTTCTTTACTGCTTGTTTTCCAAGCCTGGCTGGCACCTCATACAAACTGAGTACTGTCATTAACTTTACACTTTGTGCAACTGTGTGATCATCTTCAACTGAACACTGTTGCTATTCCATTGTGAAATTCAATGTGCAATCTAATGCACCCCTGCTGAGGCCTATGAAAATAATGCTGCTTCCTGAACATTTGGATCAACCTTTGGAAAATCTGAATGCATCTAATTTGAACTATGAATCTTCATCTGATATCTGAAGAAACCCTGAATTTATCCCTGGAACTGTTAGTAGTTTATGCCTTGTGGACATTGACATTTCGTGTCCTGTTCAACTTACCAACTGAAAGATGCCATCCTTCAAGGTGCTATATTCTGCTGATGTGGAACATTGTGTGGTGACCAACTATACATTCTTCTGATATGGACTAAAAGTTATGCAAAGTGAACTTTTCTAACTTCTGTTTTACTCCCTAAACAGGTAAAAGATTATCACGGTAATCACACCTGTTCCATCCCGAAACCAGATATCATTAAGTCTAGTCCTAACTATCTTGATGCTCTATCTCAGTTTTACTTATTTTAATATCCATACAAGCAACTTAATTTTGTCTCTTCAATTTCTTCCCAATAGGACAGATACACATCTGATACATATCAGTATTTACTGATTGTTTTGATACTGGAAAACCCCATTGTGAAGTTTTATTCCACATGTTTATAGTAATACAAGGTTTACTAGCATTTTCCCTTATAATCACATTTTGTTATTTAAGGAAAACCTAAAATACCTGTGTGACCAGTTAACTTCTTCTATCAGGCTCATGCCTTGGGGCTGTAGACCAATGGTGCATAACCTCCATCTTTTATTATGTTGCCACTTTTGCAATTCGGGCAACAAAGAGAGATTATTACACTTGGGTTATGCTCCTATCATCCACATACACCTCACATACACCTCACACTGTATTTCTGGTCTATTGTACTGTGATACTGCTGTTTTGCACTTATATAGATACGAGTGCTAGGAATGTGCTTTGCTGCTAAGATGTGCTAATATTGTCATGCATGATTCATTATACCTCACTATAATACATTTATCTAGATTATGTTTGTCTTTTACATATATTCCATATATTATCTATCTAATTACTGATAAGATGATTCAGAGGATCATCAGTGATTATGTATACTTATATTCTCACAATTATATGTAGTGTGTATTTTACACTCAGGCAAATATGCATGTCAGCAGTTCTCTTTGTCTAAGCAAGCTGACACAGAGAGACAGCTTTTATGTCTTTATGTTTTATATTATACGTAAGTAAGAAATGTGCATGTAGTTTGAACTGTCAACATTTCTTTTGTCTAAGCTATAATGCTAATGGAAGCATATTCTGTCTTATATGATACTCATTAGTAATTCTGTCTCCTAAGTCATTCTCAATGGAGAATGACTTAGAACTAATACATATTGTTTCTCATATCTGTACTATGTTGTAATCTCTGTTGCTATGCTGTTATCTGTAGTATTTAGCTGTCTGCAACCCATTGTAGCGCTCTTGAGACACTACTGTAGGTGCTCTAGAAAGGCAGAGAGCTGGAGTGCGGGAGAGATAGAACAAGATCTTAGAGAACCTAAGATCTACAATTCTGGAGATTATGCACATTCTTCAGGAATGGTGAGAAACCCATCTCCTTGTGATTTTCTCTGTCACATGCTTGGTGTAAGTAGCATAATAAACTTTATTAGTACTCCTTGCTTGTTTATGAATGTTTCTTGGCAGACTCCAAGACACAAGAATCTGTATTATTATTATTTTATTGTTTACCCTACACACCAAGAGTGTTTAGACAACAGGGGTTGTCAGCACTCTCACAGTGTTCCCAAGTTCTGGCATGTCACCAGAAAGACTCATACCATCAGCCTCTCCTTCAGGCAAATCATACAGTTCCACAATACACCTTCAGGAAGCATTGGCTCCAAGGATGATGCGGGGCATTAGGCAGTCCAGAAGGCCCAGCTTCATCCCCATAATTCAGCATAAGATTTCCACAAAACAACTGACTCAGTTCATATGAGGGGTAATAGGCATTATCACACTCACTGTCATCCGAGTTTGACTGGTAGTCACTATCATTCTGGGCCTGCTGTGGGGAAGTCTTAAATCAGCAACCACGGGGCAGGCTGACACTGTTTCTTTCTTGCAGCAGCGTGAGTCACTGGTCCAGAGGGATCAATCTCAGCAGGTTCAGCCTCAATTATAACTTGACCAATAGGTAGCAAGTGGTTATGGTGCATGGTCTTGACAGCTTTGGGTTATTTTCTGGGTGCATTTTGTACACTGGAAAATCATCCAACTTTCAACTATGAGATGGGAAGATGGTGCCATTGATCAGCAATTTTGTGTTTACCATGCAATCCCTAAATTTTACAATGACACATGGTCTCAGGCCTAAGCTCTTGAGCCTTTACTTTTCTATCATGTCTCTCTTTGTTGGCTAGATTTCTTTTGTTCACCATTGTCTGGGCCAGTTGATAGGTATGGTTCAATTGAGCTTTCAGTTTTGTACATATTTCAGGTAATCTTGGCTTGGACCCCATTAGGAGAAACCCCAAAATAGACATCAACAAGCAGCCAGGCCTCTCTCCCAAACATGAGGCAGTAGGAGAGAGAACCAGTAGCATCATTCTTTGTGCAATTGTATCGTGTACCAAGGTGCTAATCTTCTGGTTCCATTTGTGCTTATCTTTTGGGTGGAGGGTGCCTAGCATGGCTAGTAGGGTGCAGTTAAAGTGTTCTGGTTGAGGATCCCCTGTGAGTGATAAGGAGTGGTTCTTGACTTTCCCCCCCATAGAGAGCATTTCTTTGATTAGCCAACTCTCAAAGTCCCAGCCCTGATCAGAGTGAATTCAGTGGGGGCACCATAGTGAGCAAGACATTTTCCACTAGGATCTTGGCCATGGTAGATGCTTTTTGATCTTTGGTGGGAAAAGCTTGCATATTGTGTGAAATGGTCAGTAACCACTAACACATTGCCAGTGTTTCACTGATCAGGCTCTAAACTCAAGACGTCTATGCAGACTAGTTCCATTGGGGTGCTGGTAGTAATGTTGACAAGAGGGGCAGCCCTCTGAGGAGGGCTTTTCTCTGCAGGCAGCGACTACAAGTCCTTACATGGTGCTCAACATCGGCCCCCATCTTGGGCCAGTAGAATCAAGATAATACTAGGTTAATTCTGTTCTCAGAGAGTCAGAATTACTGCTATCTTGTCTGATTAGGTAGTGTGACAAGTGGTGTACCACAGGGTGGTCTTGGGACAACATTTTTAACCTCTTTATCAGTGATTTACAAACAGGGCCAAATAACTTCATAGTTAAATTTGCAGACGATACTAAATTGGGGCAAGGTTAATAATCAAGAAAATATTTCTGCATTAAAGAAGGATTTGGAAAATTAACACTTTGGGCAAATGAAAATCATATGCAGTTTAATCAAGACAAATGTTTAGTAGTGCATTTCGGTGTAAATAATCCAAAAACGATACATCATATAAACGGACTACCACTTCACTCATCAAATTGTGAAAAAGATTTAGGGATATATGTTAATAATAAACTTACATCAAATGATCACTGTGTTAGAACTGCTTGCATGACCAACAGACTTTTGAAGCAAATAAAACGCACTTTTGTTAATTGCACTGAACAATGCCTTATTCCATTGTATAGGGCATACATTAGACTGTATCTAGACTATGGCTCCCTTTCTGGAATCCAAGCCCAAAAAGACATAGCAATTCTTGAACAGGTTCAAAGGAAAGTAACTAAAATTATTCCAAGATTAACAAATTTGGATTATCAGAACAGATTAAAAGCTACTGGTCTCTTCTCTCTTCAAACTAGAAGATTAAGAGGTGATATGCTTATGGTTTTTAATTTAATAAATTCACCAGATCTAATTGAAAATGTGGTCTAACACTCTCAAAAGGAGACATGTTCTGAGACTGCATAATAAACAGCTTGAAGTAAAACTTATAAAACCAGCAAAGGAAACTTTTTTCCAATAAGAGCATCCATTGTATGGAACACCTTGCCACAAGAATTGGTAGAGACAACTAGTGCCACTGTCTTTAAAAACAAATTAGATGTTTGGTTGAGGATAATAGATAAATAATGTCCCACATTGTGTGGGAACAGTCTCGATGGGCTCTGGCCTTCTTCTGTTCTTTAATACCAGTAATACCAAGTAAGGATCCAGTCGATACCGAGGTGGCCCATATGATTGTGGAGGGACCTCAATACCAAATCTTTAAAGGCTGTGGTCAGGACCAATTGTTGCTTGTCTATTTGGCCACCCTGATCTATAGTCTCTCTACAACAACTGATTAAGCAGCTTCAACCTGGGGCCTTCTTTAAACAATAAAGTGGTTCGTAGATCAGAGAGAGCTAACTTGGACACATCTTTTCCTGTACGAAGGGCATCAAGTGCTGGCTGAATCATAGGATCTCAGGATTGAGCCCACTGAATGCTGTCATTGTCAAACTGAGGTAGTGTGCTAATATCTAGAGCAGATAAGTGGCATACGCCGGTATGCAGGTGTCAGAGGGGCCCAAGCAGTTGGAGTGGAAGATGGCGACCATGCTGGGTTGACCATCTGAATGCTGGAGTAGCAGAATAGTTTTATTGCTTTATTTATTTTTGACTTTAGTTAGTGATTAGCTTAGTTAGTGAGGGATTGAAATGAGTGTAGTTATTGCAGTGCGTTTTTGGCTTAGTTGCAGCATTTACATGAATGACTCCTTAGTTGAGTCTACTGTCGAAAAGTTCTCTGGCTGATATAATGGAACTGGAAGAGGTGGTGTAAATGGACATTTACCTTTGTCTGTCTATCTCACTGTCTGATCCAGTGGTTTCAACCACTTGCATTGGGATTTTGATGAGAGTCTGTTGCTGCTTTTGTTTTCACGCCTGCTCCGGAACTGTTGTCATGGGAGCAGCGCTGGGTCAGTGGGAGAGCGTGCTGGAGAGTGTGCAACTTGGACCTGGTGGCGGTTGGACCGCTTGTTGGCCTGGAACTGCTTCGAGGGACTCTGGAGCTGCTGTGAGGATCGTGAAGGCCAGTTGGAGTTGTTTCTTCCTGGACTGTGGCTGGCTCTGATATTTGGGGGCCCTGCTGTCTTCTTTCTCTCCCTATTGGTGCTCACACAAGGGTTGGATTTGGGTGCTGCCTGAAGGTTGGCCCTAAAACCTGTTATCCCTAAGCTCTCCAAGGATTCAGCCAGTGGGCTGGGTCTAAGGTTTGCTGAGGTGTGGAGTGCTGGTGATTTGGGAGGAGGAGGACCATTGTGGAATACTGCAAGCCCAGTTTGGGACATTTTGGAGGTTCCTTGCTCAAATCGTTCTGGAGACCCTGGGAGCCAAATCAGACTGAATAGAACTGGATTGGATTTGAACTGGATGATTGGACTACAGCCTGGTTTGACTTTTCCCCATTTCCATTGTTTTTGGCCAGAGTACTATTTTTTATGGGCAGTGAGAGAGCCTAAAGTTTAGACTTTGAATAGTGAGAGTATCAAAGTCTTATTTCACTAATGACTTTACCCTGACAAATGTGAGAGGTTTGTTTGGGAAATCTAACTGTGTTATCTGCTAGGGAGGTGGGAGCTCTCTAGATAGAGATAAATTGTTGGTTCTGGATTATTTTGCTGCTGCTTTTAAGCCTTTGCACCCTGTTTTAGTTTGTTTTAATTCTGGGGTGGGGGGTTGTATTTGTTAGATTGTGTTGTTTGTATGGTTATATATTATTTGGTTTGGGTTATTTGTTTTAGGAAATGTGTTGGCCAGGGTCAATGGTTAGACATCATTCCCCTCAGGCTGAGGATCTCCACCCTTTTGTTGCCCCCTATCCCCGAGGTATATAGATGGTGTAGGGGATTGGAAATAGCAAGGAGGGTTAGGATGGGACTCGCCTGTTGGGGAATGGAGAGAGTGGGCAGATTGGGATTGTGAGAACAAGGAGATGCCCTGGGGCAAATTGGTCCAGAAGAGGGTTTTCCCTGTCTTGTTCCCATACCCAAGGGCTCTGCTTATTGCAGACAGGAAACTCAGTCTTCCTGGCTGCTCATCAAACTTGCGGTGTTATGCAATGCCAGGTCGATTAAAAACAAGACCGCCATAATTGGGGATCTTGTTAATTCAACTGACCTGGCTTGCATCACCAAGACCTTGTTCGATAACAATGCTGGCCCTGTTTTAGCTTCAGTGGTTCCACCGGGTACTCGGTGATACACTGCCCGAGGATCGATCATAGGGGCAGGGTTGTGGCCTCGTGTTTTAAATCAGAACTAAACCTGAGGGAAATTCCAGTGGGAAACACCAACTCCTTTGAATGTATTGTGGGTGAGGGTGTGGGTGCAGGATTTTCTCATCTACCGTCCACCAGGAGATGGGAATGTTTTCCTGTGGGAAGTCACAGACTTCATCGCTGACCTAACACTGGGACCCCATAGATGGCTGATCCTTGAGGATTTCAATGGTTGGGTCGATGATGAACTCTGCAGTTTGAACAAGACTTCCTCCAGTTAATGAGTTCACTGGGCCTCACACAGGTTGTTTTCTCTTCAACCTACATTGGGGGTCATTCATTGGACTTGGTGTTTCTCCTGGGGATGGAGATATCCAATCTAGTGGTGGAACCAGTCAGGTGGTCTGACCATCATACCATCAGCTTCAGTTTTGAAGCCCCTAAGAGGTCTGCCCCTATGGAGGTGGTCCAGTACCGCACTTTGAGGGTGTTTCCCCAGATGACCTGATGGCGGTGCTGGACCTATTGGAGCATGCCGAGGGAATGTATGGATCCAGGGATCTTGTACTCACCTATAATAAGGCAGCGACAGAGGCCCTGGATTCCATTGCTCTTGTTGAGTTCGTCCACTCTCCCTTCACCCTAGGTGTCCATGGTTTGATGAGGACTTGAGGGAGTTGAGGAGAGTTGGACAGAGGCTAAAAGCGATGATGGAGGTCTGGCCTGGTGGGTGACAGGCTTAGTTTGATGGACCATTATTTGGTCTATCAATCAACAATCTCCCATAAGAAGGCAGAATTCCTGTCCAGGGAGATTGCTGCTGCATGAAAGCAACCAGCTCAGCTTTTCCGGACTGTGGACAGACTGTGCAATCCACTCTGTTTTCAGCCCAGAAATGCTTTTTCACAAGAGCAGTGTGAGGAGATTGCTCATTTCTTTGCGGATAAGGTTCCCACGATCAGGTCTGATATCCACCTGACCCTTTCTCTAGGGAGTAGCAGTGGTCGGCAGGAGATGTCGGACCCCGTTGGAGTGGTGTGACTTTAGCCAGCCTACAATCAGTGATATTGTGATGGTTATCCAGTCTTTACAACCTACCAACTGTAGTTTGGATCCGGGCCCTACATGCTTGCTTGTTGGCTGCATTGAGGTCATTGGCCGGTCCTTGCTGAGATAGTCTGGTTATCCTTGGAGAGAATTTTTCCAACTTCCCTCAAGGAGGCCATGGTTCGACCTCTTCTTAAGAAGCCCTCCTTGGATCCCGACTGTCTTACAAACTACAGGCCAGTCTCTAACCTTCCTTTTTGGGTAAGGTTATTGAGAAGGTGGTGGCTTTACAGTTGGAGGACCATTTGACCAACCACAATATCTATGATTCTCTCAGTCCGGTTTCAGGAAGAGACATAGTACTGAGATGGATCTTGTTCGGGTACTAAATGACCTCCTGATAGTGAGAGATCGAAAGACTTGTTCCATCTTGGTCCTTCTTGACCTCTCTGCAGCATTTGATACTGTGAACCATGGGGTGCTTTTGGATCACCTGCAGCATATCTGTGGACTTTCGGGACTGTCCTCAGATGGTTTCGATCTTACCTCATGGGCAGGACTCAGAGGGTGGTATCTGGGGTTTGTACCTCAGCTCCATTCTCCTGCCCTGTGGGGTTCTGCAGGGATCCATTTTAGCGCCCATGTTGTTTGTAGTGTATATACTGCCATTGGGAGTGATTATTAGATGGTATGGCTTGAGTTTTCACTGCTATGCAGATGATACTCAGCTATACATGTCTTTGTCCCTGAACAAGATGATGCTGTCTCAGTGCTCAACAGCTGTCTAACTGAAATTCAGGCCTGGATGAACATGAGCTGGCTAAGGTTAAACCCTGAAAAACTGAGGTGTTGGTCATGAACCCGGTCCGTCGTGGGAGGTGGGTATGTTGGCAGGTTCACCTTCGGGTTTGTGGCTTGAGGTGTCCAGCTAGCTACCTCAGACCGGTGCAGAACCTAGGCATTATATTTGATGACCATCTGACCTTAAAATCACCAGTGTCAATAGTTGTTAAAATTTCTTTTTACCATCTGAGAACTATCGCCCAGGTGAAACATCTGCTTCTTCCGATGATCTTCTAATGTTGGTTCACGCTTCGTTACCTCCCGCCTAGACTACTGCAATGCTCTTTACCTAGGGCTGTCGGAGGTTGATATCTGCCGCTTGCAGCTGGTGCAGAACACGGCAGACAGGCTGTTGACTGGTGTTTCGAGAGCCAGTCATAACACCTATGCTCTGCGGTCTGCACTGGCTGCCGATACGGTGATGGATCACCTTTAAGGTTGCTTTTGTTAACCTGTAAGGCCCTACACGACCAGAGACCGAGTTACCTGAAATATCTCCTTTATCCCTACTGTCCCCTCCATCCGCTCCGATCCACTGATGAGGATTGCTAGAGTTCCCAAGTACGCTTGCAGACATCAGGAGCAAGGGCATTTAGCTTTGTTGCTCCGTCCCTGTGGAACTTTCTACCTCATCGGATAAGAGATTGCCTAACCGTCCAGAGTTTTAAACTGCTTAAAAACTATTTATTTAACCTGCCTTTGCTGATTGATGAGGTTATTTTATTCATTATGCTGCTATTATATTATTTTTGTAGAAATTATATGCTGTTTTTATAATAATTTATTTTATGTATTTTATTATACAGGTGCCTTGGTTTCAGAAAGGTGCCTTTTATAAATAAAACTGATTTGATTTGATTTGATACTAAGCAGTCCACTTCGTCCTGAGACATCTGTTCATTTCTGTCAAACTTTTGGCACAATGCTCAGATGTCAGTTTCAGACAGCCTGACCCAGTCGCTCTTGGAAATGGGCCTCCGAGATAGGGCGTCAGCATCAATATGATTCATGCCTGGTCTGTATTCGACAGCATAATCATATGTTGACAATGCAGGAAGCCACTGGTGCCCGTGGCATCTAACTTAGCTGAAGTCTATAAATAGGTCAATGGGTTATTGTCAGTCCTCACCAATATTTTTGTCCCATAGAGGTAATCATGAAACTGGTCAACAATGGCCCATTTTAAGGCAAGGAGCTCCAACTTGTGCACGGGTAGTTTCACTCTGATGGGGTCAAGCTCCTACTGGTGAATACCACTGGTCTCAAACCATCCTCATGGTCTTGATACAGTACAGCTCCTAGACCCTGCAGACTGGCGTCAGTATGCAACTCATAGGGTTTGGTGGGATCAGCATAAGCGAGGATGGGGGCATGGGTGAGCTGGTATATGACTTCGTGGAAAGCTACTTCACAGTCAGGCATCCAACGGGACTCAAAAGTTCACCTGGGTGGAAATATGCTTTGTCTGGTTCTTTGATGGACCCTTTTGTATTTCTGATTGGTAGGAGGGTTACCCTGGGTAAGATTCAAGAGTGGCGAATCACTTTGGAATAGTCCTTTATAGAACAGACGATAGTAGCCACAGAATCCCAGGAAACATTGTAGTTCTTTCAAATTGTGAGGCTGGGGCCAAGTAGTCAAGGCTTCAACTTTACTAGGATCAGTCTCTGTCCCTCTGTAGACACTATGTGCCCCACATACTTCACAGAGGTTTGGAAAACTGGCACTTGATGGACTGCTTGAAGTCGAAATCTTCCAGTCGTTCTAGTACTTTGAACAGTCGACTCTCATGTTCCTCTAGGGAGCTCCCAACACAATGACATCATCCAAGTACACCAGGCATTCTAGCAAATTCATGTCTCCCACTGCTCGTTCCATCAGTTGCTGGAAGGTGGCTGGGGCACCCGATATCCCTATGGCATTCTCAGGAATTCATAGAACCCCAAAGGACAGATGAAGGCTGTCTTCTGACAGTCCTCCGAGCCATCGGAATCTGGTAATATCCACTGCAAAGATCCAACACCAAGAACCATTGTTCCCATTCAAACAATTGAGAGCATCTTGTATACAGGGCATGGTGTATTGATGGGGATGGTCCACCGATTCAGAGTTCGATAATCAACACACATTCTCACAGATCCATTCTTCTTATGCACAACCACAATGGGAGAAGCATACGGGCTCCTGGATTCTTGTAACACACCAGCCGCCAAGCATTTCCTGCAAGTGTCTTCCCTCGTCTATGTCTGCAGGGGCTAGGCGTTGAGACCTCTCGAAATGGCCATTCATCGTGCAGGCATGATGTGATGCTCCACACCCTGGACACATCCCACACCCATTCCTTTGAATGAAAACACTTGAACACTCTGGGCAAATTTCTGGCTAATTCTAGTCTTCTATTCACCTGGCAATGGGAGTCACCAAAATCAAACAAGTCAGGAGTCATCTCTCTGCCTTGCCAGGGTGCTTGTTGATGGGCAACACTGCAGTGTCTGCACAGTGTACCGTAGCTAGGGCATATCCTCTGTTCACCCAATCTTCCGATCTGACACATTATGAATCTGGACCATCACTCACCGTGCATAGGCATGAGCATGAGCTGGCAAGATGCTGGGCTTAACCAATAATCCTTCTGGTAATTTTCCATCACCTGGCGTCCAACATCAATATTTTGTTCTTGACATCTTTGCAGAGGTGGACCTCCTTGAATGGTACACTGGGTGCTAGGGGCCAGTACCATTGAATGGATCCTTCTTCCACCGACCACTACCAGTTCATCCTGGTCCACTCCCTTGGGGTTTTGCTGCAAATCATAGGCCCTCTTGATCAGAGTGGGAATTTTTAGGGCCTCCCAGTCCGTCACCCTTGTTTCTCACGACAGAGTTGTGCCAGTCTCCCAAACATATGGGTGTTGGTCCCAATTAACAGGGAACCCCATCCTACAGTCCAGTAGGAGGACAAACTAAGGCCAGTGTCTTGACTTGCTCCTCTACACCAGATACAGCTGCAGAAATGACAACCAGAGGTGGACATATCCTAGGTAGGGATAAGACTTGTCGCTCAGCCCCCACACATGTAGGCCTTCCAGGGATTGTAAGGGCACAGCAGATAAGAGTTTGTCATGCCAGTCCTTAAATACAATGGTCATATGGCCCACTGTCCAGCACAGCCAGGTAGAATACCATTCACAGCCACGGTAGTCTCCATTGAAGGCTCACTATTTTGGACCAGTCTGGAGGGACAGCAGCAGGGGCCTGGGCAGATGATCTAGCCATAAGGGATTTGAGTTACTACTTCTTGAACCCTTACTGCAGTCATTTTGGGCACTCCTGGACCACTGATTCGTTCTCCAAAGGTCTCCTTAAAGCCTGTATACAACTTTATCTAGGTCTTTTGTGGACTGGCATTCTCTCTTCATGTGCCCATCCTTCCCACAATTATGGCAAAATATGTTTTCTGGGATTTGGGGTGGCCGAGGCATCACACTGGGAGCTGGGATGGTGGTACCCAGTGTGATGCCTCGCCACCCCAACTGAAAACCTGGTGCCATCTCTGTCTGCTGTGTGGTGAGCATTTGGAGACATCTAGTCAATTATCAAACTTACATAGTCAAGACATCAAGTTTCAAGCTGCTGTCAGCAGGAGATGCCTCGCTGAAACCCCACCCCATAGCAGATGCAGTTGGATAAGGGTCGGTGACTGTACTTGCAGGTGGCCTTCATAAAGAGACTGTTTTTGTTTCCCTGAACTCTCTCAGCAGTTCGTCCCATGGTGGCACACCCTCATTGGTCCCCACTTGGAAGGCCTTCTGATGCTGTGATCACTTGGGCTGCGCTCACCCTAAATTACAATCCCCTCTTCATCTTCAACCTCTCAGAGTTCTTTAATCAAGTCACAATAGTCCGATGGGTTACCCTTCTATCTGGGAGTCTTAATTGAAAGAGCTGCAATTTAGAATGCTTTGCATATTGCAGTACGATGCCCCAACCTCACATGGTTTAAGTCACTGGCGGCTACCCACCTTTCGGTAAAGCCTTTTTGCAGCGCTCTTTCCAGATGAGTAACATAAGCAGACAAACTTTCCCGGCCATTGTTTTGTACCTTGAAATTTCAACATCAAGTTCTCCTCTGACTCAATGCTCCCAAAATTGCCTTCCAGTGCAGATAGGTACTTCTGGGCAGATACATCAGGGTTTGTGGACCTCAGAAAATTAATGGCCTCTTAGGCGGACCCTCAAACTTTCTATGATCCTTTTCCATTTCTCAGCCTCCGCACTGCTATTCAGGTACCAAAGGGGTAACACAATCTATCCAGGTCTCCCAATCATCCTCCCTTGGGGGTGGGGAGGTGCTGGAGAAGATTCTCAACCTTTGGTAAGAGTCATGACTAATGGCAGGTACAGACATAGGAGCCAGCATTGGCATAGGCACAGGAGGGAATAAAGGTGCTGGAGGCGGAAGGGATGTTGGGGAGGAACACTCCAGGTGGCAGGAATAGTTTCTTTAAGTCCTCCACAGTTTTCCCTTCTTCCAGCAGCAACTTAGCAAATTTCTCCTCAAAAGTCTCAGGTAGTGGGGGCTCATTCTCCTGGGGTCTTTACTGTCTTTAGTTATCACTCTTCAGGCAGTGAGGGCTCCTTCAGGGATGGCACTTTGGAACTATCTACTGGGTCCTTACACTCTACTAATGCCATGAAACTTTGGGTGAGCAGATTAGCCTGTCGACCCACAACCACAGGGGTTTGTAAACATTGAACCTTGGAAAGTACTCCCTCTACAGTGTTCTTATTGGCACCCAGGGAATATCCAGGACAAGTATAGCATTTTGAGGGTTGATCTTCTGCCTAGTACACCACCCACCAACTGTTGTACAGCCACTTCTGTTGAGGTAGCCATTTATTTTTAACAGCAATTCAAAATTTGGCCACTAGGGGAGCTAATCCCAGTGGTGAGCCTCCAGAGAGTAACCCCTAGGTGGTGCTATCCCATGGGCTACTACCCCTGCCTGTAGCTAGTAGCAGGTTAAGGGACCTGAGTTCTAAAACAGTTGCCTCCACCTGAAGGTCAGAGTTGGTAGTGCAAGCTAACCTGGGCACAGCCCTCTGGGACACTGTAACCCCCCTCTTTCCCCTCTAGTGGCCTGAACACTGTACAATAATCACTTTCACAATACCCTGGTACATCACACAAGTACCCACACTGTTTGCACTTACCTCCAGAGCTGTTTCCTCTGGCTTCGACCCTGGGGACCCCATAAAACAAGGTTATGCACAGCAGATAGCAACAGTACAGTACTTTGAGCACAAACTGGAACCACAGTCAGATTACATGCAGAAAAATTTAGATCTGATTTATTCAGGGACTTGAACAAGGAAGGCGAAAATCAGGTTAATCAGCTTAAGGTTATATCAATCAAGCAGTTATGCATGCGCTTTGAGTCCCCCATACAGTCACACCTCTGGGTACCCAGGTGGAGATGAGATGGGCTAGCCAGGACTGTTGCCCGGGCTGCAGCTGTTTGGGGCCCTGTGATGGAAAACACAACATGCACAGTACACAATATTTGTAATCCGGAGCCAGAGGGCTCAGTTTGTAAAGGAAGCGAAACAATAAGACACATGACACACTCAGATTAAGCTGTTGTTGCAGGAGCTACCTAGTATTTACTCATGATACCCAAGACTGGGCGCAGGCTGGACGAAATCGAGAGACTGCAGGAGGTTGATCTGGAATGCCAGGAGAAGCAGGGCCCACCACGAGTCGCAGAGGCATCGTTCCTGTTCAAGCGTGGAGCAGGGGCTGATCCTCAGGCAGGTCTCTCATCGATGGCTTCTCTGTGCAGTGGGTAGTCTGGCTGGGCCAGTCTGGCAAGGCCAGACCGCATGGAGACAAATTCGGATGCAGTCCATTTTGGCTGGATACAGCTTCCAGCAAGCAGAACACAGTTCACCCAGTGGGAACCAACTCACAGCAATAGCAGCTCTGGTACATTTACGTGTAAGAATTCTACTGTACCAGGCAAAGCTCTCCCAGTCTGATCGGAAGATCTCTGCACACGGAGCTTAGGGTGCGCGGAACTCCTGACAGGCTGATTGCATTCAGCAAAATCTTGGTCTTCTTCAGGTTGAGCCTGGCCCACTTACGTAAGCTACTTTAGTCACACAAACTTGGATTTAGTCCAAAATAATTCTCTTCTCTCCCTCTCAGGAGCAGCTGGCAGACATGCAAGCCTTAAAACTCCACCCTTTCACAGTTTTCCCATGCAAATCCGCTCAGGATTGCTGCCCAAATTACTTTAGCTCTTTCTTATTCAGCTTCCAGCTTAGATCTAACTGAAAACTGCAAGCAGCCGGGACTTCTCAAGATCCAAAAGATTCGGTTGGCTGATTTGGCTGTCAGTCAAAGTAAGAGCTCCCCTTCAGTTGCAAAAAGGCACAAAAAGTTCAAAACTACAATTCCTACAGATTTTGACTTCAGACAGCTCCTGTAGTCCAACTACATTTTAGGTCCCACAACAACTGATTGGTCCAATTTGCATTTCAGGACCAAGATAGTGGAGACAAACAAAACAGTCCTTGCTATAAAGAAGGCAGGTTAGACAAACTACATTATCATTATCACTCTAAATAATTTTCATCAAATAGTTACATCTTTCAACAGAGCTCCCTCTCAGATTACTTAGGCTGCAATCAGGCAACTCTTAAAGAGACAGTACCCAGAGACTATACAGGCTCTGGTAATCACATTTAAACTGCTAAAGCAGGACACCAGCCTGGCAGTGAGCATTTAGGCAAGCTCAAGGAATACTTTTGGGAACTCCCATTTGTAGGGGATTACAAGAATACCTTTAAGTCAAAGCTAGAGGCTTTCATTCCTCTATGTCCAGCAAAGTCTGTTCTTCCAACTCCATTATCCAAAGCACAGAACAGACCATGGCAAGCTTTCATGAGAACAGTGCAGACTCAGGACAAGTGGGCATGGCTTCATGTAATGTCCAACACCCTTTTCTCATTTCTCCCCACCCCTGCTGCAGGACGTCAGGGCATGTGTATGGAGGTGCACATGCCTGGCATTCCCACAGTCTTTCACCCTTCATACTACTCATGCTGCACTACCACCAGGCCTCTACCTAGTGACAGTCTGAGGCCAGACTCGGATCCCTCCACAGGAGAGGAAAGCAGTCCCTTGCTTGCTCAATCCTCTGCCACCCCAGCTGACCCCTGATTATCTCAGTCTTCTCCCAAACTCAGGTCATTGGCATGGTAGGATGCAAGGTGGCAGTGCCTCAGCCTGCCACACTCCGAGGCCAGCTACTTTGAGTGTGTGTATTAAGGCCAATGGGCGTCACTTGTAAAATGTCCCTCTGCCAGGGCACCCTCAGGAAAGAATGTCCAGTGTCACCTTTCTTGTTTGCCATATATATACATATATTGAGCCTTTGGCCTAAGCCATAAGAAAGGCTACAACTTTCTGGGGATCCAGGAGGGAGACAAGGAGCATGGCATAGCTCTTTATCCAGACGATGTTTTGCACTCTAAGCCACTCAGAAACAGGACTGCCAGTGGTATTTGAGATGCTACAGCCTTAAGGGCATTTGTCCTGCTACAAGCTTAATACCACGAAAATTGAACTAATTCAATTATTCCCGTCTCAACAAATAAATGATGCTTTACCTTCTGGTGGGAGCTGGATAAGCTGAAATACTTAGGAATATATATTGTCAGGAATTCAGAGGGCTTATACAAATAATTATGTCCCTTCATTATACACTTGATTCCAGACCTCTCAAGGTGGAATACTCTCCTCTCAGTCTATCCCGACAAACTGAGGCAATTCACATCCTTCCTAGGGCCCTATATTTGTTCCATAGTGTCCCAATGTTTCCACATCCTTCCACTTTTAGGCAATGGAATCAGGACATTTTTCAGTTTATCTGGTCTGGACAGAAATCTTGAGTAGAAATGTGGACCTTATTCCTCCCTAGGGATTTAGGAGGGCTTGCCCACTGCAACTGAAGCTATATTTGTGGGCAGCACATCTTTGCTATATTCTAATACTGACACATAGGCAGCTCTCCACAATCTGGCTGAAAACTGAGAGACAAGTCTTCCCCAGTCAGCACTTTATAAAGCTCTATACCATATAGAGGAAATCCTAAGGCCATCGCACTTCTTAACTTCGTAGCTAAATGCCAAAATAAGAGTGGCAATTCATGAAGAAGGCACTCTTTCTTCCCCTCTTCTTCCCAATAGCCCTCCTAGAACATTTTCAGCTGGCCGAGTAGATCCAGCCTTCCACACCTGGAAGTACTATTTACTGAAATAGACATATCAACTAATGGCCGGGTCTACCATAAAATCATTTGCTGAGATACAGGCAGCTCACAGACTCCATCCCATAGATTACAATCAATTTCTACAACTCAGGTGCTGTATTCTATCTCTCTCTCTCTCTCCCAATAGGAACCCACACCCTAGCACATACCTGGCTATAGTCCAATTCTTCATCTCTTTATACAAAATAGGGGTGATGACTCAATTGATATCCCATCTCTATGGCACCCTGGCAGAGTCCTCTGCAGACACTTCCCTGGATATACAGCAGCCATGAAATGGGAGGAGGAGGAACAGGCCAACCCACTTCCAGCAATGACTTGAAGCAAAACCTGCCAAGTCTCTTTAAGAATGCGAGTTCCCATCAGTGGAGGGAGTATTCCTGGAAGCATCTAGTAAGGTTCTTCCAGACTCCAGTCATCACAGCTCACTACCTGCTAGCAAGAGATGCCTCCTGCTGGTGTAACTCGGTGAGCCTTTTGCCTACCATACCCATGTTATACTGGTTTGTCCCACTTTGCTTCCATACTTCCAAGACCTGAAGGAGAAGATCCCAAGAGGCCACAGAGACCGGAACTCAAAGTATCTCCTTGGCATCCTGATTAGAGTGGCAAAAAATCACTAGACTCTGGCTCACCCCATGGATTCCAGACTTGTCCACGTGGTGGAATACGGTTATCCAGATATACCGAATGGAAAAGATGACACACTCCCTGAAACAGTGGAGTTATGCTCTTCTGATGGACTGGGTGGCTCCTGCATGTGATGAGCAAAGATAGCTATGTTGCCCATTAGCCACAGATAACCTGAAAGCACTCGCTGGGTCCCTCAATCAGATGTGGTCCCAACCCCTTCATTTGGAATACTCTATTCTCCTTGGCAAGTATTAACATCTGCAACCTCCTTTCCAAACTTGATACCCTCTCTGCCTGGGTTTCCTGCACAATCCAGACATCCTATCAGTGCTGAAAACATGGCTGTCTCCGAAGATACCTGACTCCACAGATAGCAATTCCTGGATATACAGTTTTCAGACAGGACAGAGAAGAAAGGAAGAGGCTGTGCCCTCTACCTGAAAGAGTCCCTTATTAGGTCATGTCATGCCCTTGCCCATCTCGAAATGACATCCAAATCCTTGCTGCCAAAGTACTTCACGGAACTCACAACAAGATCCTGACTGTTGTCTCTGTCTATATATCACCCAAGTTGAGCAATCTGGGCTTTCACTCCCTCCTTGACTGTATCAACTCCTGGATCAGAATATAAGTTATCCTGTGTCCGATTTCAGCGTCAACTGGCTGGCCTCCAGCTCGAATAGTTATAAGGATGTCCTAGCTGCTGCTAACTTCACACAAATGGTCAAATCACCTGCTAGAGTAAACTACAGAACAGGGACCTGTACACTTCTGGACTGGGTGCTAACTAATTGTCAGAGCATATCTCTGAAGCTACAGTCCTCCCAGACTCCTTAAGTGATCATTCCCCTATCTTGTGTATCTGGACCAATAAATACACCAACTCCTCCAAACTATTAACAGGAGATGCTGATCCCGGTCATCTTGAGTTACTAAACACTACTTCATAAGCATGACTGGTCACCAATTGATATAGCCCCGACATAGACACAGCACTTGAATACTTTATCACCTGTTTCAACTCAGCCTCTGATGTTCATGCTCCATTCAAGAAGTGTAAGATGAAGAGTGTCAATAACCCATGGATGACGCTAGACCTCCTTACACAAATGAAATCTTGAGACCAGCTTTGGTATCGTGCTAAGGCTACTGGCACCCAGACTGACATCCAGGCCTACAAAACAGCGAGGAATGTATGCACCAGAGCAATCCACCATGAGAAGGCTAACCATTATAGAAAAGCCTTAGCCAGCACCTGGAATGACGAGGAGTAAATTCTGGCATAGCCTTGCTGAAGTGACTGGAAAGGATCCCAAATCAACACCACTATGTTGAACATAGATGGTACCATCACTCGTGACCATGTAATCTTTGCCAACACATTTAAAATCACTTTTGCTGACCTTAGTCATGTGCTACCCCCTAACATTTTGGTCCCACAAGTCAACTCAGCTCCTGTTAGTTCAGGTTTGCCACCAGGGCACCCTCCTTTCCATTTCAAAGCAATCCCAGAAAGCCTAGCTAAAAACACATTCTTAAAGTGCTTGAAAAGTCTAGGATCAGTGTGATTCACTGGATATGAAATTTCTCACCCTCACCATTGACAAAGTCCTGCTCCCACTAACCAAAGTCCTCAACCATTCCCTCATGCTTTCCCAGTTCCCCAAAAGTGAAACTGGCAGTGGTGACTCCAATCCATAAAAGCGGTGACAATACTCTCACGAACAACTACAGGCCTATATCCATCCTCCCCTCTATCCAAAGCATTGGAATGGATAGTGGCTGATCAGCTCATGGAGTACCTTGTAAAATATAGCCTGCAATGTTCCCAGCAGCATGGCTTCTGCAAAGGGCACAGACTACCACAGCACTCCTCAATTCACCACACATATCCATCATGCACTTGATCAGGGCCAGTTAGTCGTTGCCTCTTTTATTGACCCGACTAAGGCATTTGACACTGTCAATCACTCCATGCTCCTTGAACAATTATCCCTCCTTGGTCTTTCAAGTGAAACTACCCTCTGGTTTCAAAGCTACCTCAGCAACTAGAGCCCAACAGGTCAGGATTGATGAATTCGTCTATCATCCTACAATCCACTCTAGAGTACCCCAAAGGTTCTATCCTGGGTCCTTGTTATTCAGCATATTCCTGAACAATCTCCTTGCCTCCTGCCATGGCAGAATGTTACTGTATACAGATGATGCAGTAATCTTTACTTGCCACACTGACCCCACTTCCCTTCAGTCTCAACTACAGAAAAGTTTCACAGAAGTGGAAGACTGGTTTTGCACATATAAACTCATCCTTAACCACAAAAACTAAAACAGTGTTGTTCCATGGAACCCACAAGTACAAGGACCATGGGCTCATAATTAACAACCACTTAAGACGTCATCCTTGAAGCGGGTGGATATGTTTAAATATCTGGGCCTGACCCTTGACTGCTCCCTCTCATATACTCAAACACATTAACAAATATTCTAAACTGGTGAACTCCCTGTGATAGGGCTACTATACAAGCATAAACATTGCCCAATGGCTGAAGCATTGAACCTCACTATCCAGAGCTCTGTTATCTCAACTATTGACTACAGGCTCGTTATCTATGGATCCGCTACTGATACTGCACTCAGCGCATAGCTGTAGCCCTTAATAAGGCATGTAGACTCCTTATTTCAGCTGTCCGCCTTTCTCACATGTAGTGACATTTATGAGCAGGCTAACTGGCTCCAGCTATCCCTACAAAGTACCAGACCTGCATCCTAGCTAAGAAGACATCACTGGGCCTTATGCTCCCTGGGTCCAATCAGTATTGACCCTGCAGCTTGTCTGCCACCTAACTAGAAGATCGGACAGTCTAACCCTTACAACACCTGCTCCCGGACCTCTCAAGCTCAGCATTCTTACCTTGTCAAAGCCTCCACCTGGTTTAACTTGCTACCTACAGAAATCTCAACATTGCCAATGTTGGTGCTTTTAAGTGTAAACTACGTCCAACACCTCGTGGCTGGTGCCTTCTGTGATTGCTTCTTGTAATCCCCTCCAGGCATACTACCTCAAGCATCCCTCCTCACTGCCTCAGCTTCTCCTCCTCTTCTACCCCACATTACTGGGTATATGATGAATCTGTCTCCTCTTCCTTTTCATTCCCCCATTCCTCCTCCCTTGCTTTTCCCATCTACCACATACAGTACCCAACACAATGCCCTCCCTATTTCTCCCTTCTCCTCTCTCTCTCTCTCTCCCCCATACCATCCCTCACCACCACTCTTCTTTCTCTTTCCTACTAACCCCACTCTAACAAAGCTGCACTGGGCCTCCTATGACTTGTACTGTATAATTAACACACAGCACAATTCCCTGACAATGCCTTTGGCTGCTATTATTGTAATCATATGTAACCCATAGGTGGCGCTATCCCAAGGGCTACTACTCCTACCTGCTGGGCTAGTAGTAGTTAAGGGCCTGAGTTCTGAAATGGGTGCCTCCACCCAGAGGTCAGGGTTGGTAGTGGTCAACTAACCTGGGCACAGCCCTCCGGGACACTGTAACCCACTTTTCCCTGCTCATAGCTGGAACAATGCACAATAATCACTTTCACAATAGCCCTGGTACACCATACATGTACCACACTGTTCACACTTACCACAGGGCTGGTTCCTCTAGTTCGACCTAGGGACCCCTATAAAAACAAGGTTATGCACAGCAAATAGCAGCAGTACAGTACTTCGAGCACAAACTGGAACCACAGTCAGGTTAAATGCAAAAAGAGTTAGATCTGATTGTTGAGGGACTTGAACAAGGGAGGGCATAATCAGTTGATTTGCTGAAAACTCTACCAATCAAATAGTTATACATACACTTCAGGGTCCTAAACGATCACACCTCTCTGGGTGCCCAGGCGGGAAGAGGTGGGCTTGTCTGAATCAAGGTGTCTGGGTAGGCCGGGCATTGCAACTGGTTGGGGCCCAGTGATGGGAGAAGTAACATGCACACATACAATTATTTGTAGTCGGGCGAAGGCTCGAGTTCATGAAGGAAAGAAACAACAAGGCAATCAGATGAAACACTTAGATTAAGCTGTTGTTGCGAGGAGCTACCCTGATGATTACTCACGATACCCAAAAACTGAACACAGGCTGGACGAAAAGCGAGACTGCAGGTGGTTGATCTGGATTGCCAGGAGAAGCAGGGCCCACCACGATTCTCCGAGGCATCATTCCTGTTCAAGCATGGAGCAGAGGGCTGATCCCAGGCAGGTCTCTTACTGAAGTCTTTCTCTGTGCAGTGGGGTAATCTAGCAGGGCCAGTGTGGCAAAGCCCAGGCCAAATGGAGACAGACTGAGATTCCAGTCCATTTGAGCCAGATGCAACCTCCAGCAAGCAGAACATGCTTCACACAGTGGGGAACCAAATCACAACCCACTCTCAATACACAGCACATTTACATGTAAGAGACTCTACTGTACCAGGCAAACTGCTCCTGGTCACAATCACAAAATCTCTGCACAAACTGGGAGTTCAGAGGTAGCTGGAAATCCTGGCATGGCCAATCGCATTCAGCAAAATCTTTGGTCTTCCTCAGGTATGAGGCTGGTTACAAGTTGGTGGCTTACTTGGTCTCACTACTCTGATTTAGTCCATAATGACTTTCTTTTCCTCTCAGGGCAGCAAGCAGACATGCAGGCTAAAACTCAGGCCTTTCACACTTCTCCATACTTGAAACTACACAGGCGGTTGCTCGACTGTCTCAAGCTATTGCTTCTTCAACTCCCAACTGAGATCTGACCCAGACAGCAGGCAGCTTGGGAATTTCCCAAGATCTAAAAAGTTTTGTTGGCTGATTCATCTGTCCAGTCACAACAAAGGCTCCCCCCTCTAGGGCTGTTTGGGTGCAAAGTCTCAAAACTACGATTCCTACAAGTCTTGCCTCCACAGAGCCCCTATGAGCAGGCTCCATTTAGGTCCCACCAGTACTGATTGGTCCTGTTAAGCAGTTCAGGTCCAAGATGGTGGCGATAGACAGAAAAGGCCTTGCTGCAAAGAAGGCAGGTTAGACAAACTGCATTATTATTATCACTCTAATAGATTTTCAGCAAACAGTTACATCTTCTAACAGAGCTCTCTGGCAATTAGCTATGGTGAAACGGAGCGATTATCAGGCAGCCCAGGTGGAACTCCAGCATGGAAACACTCAGCCCCTCCCAGTTCAATTATAACTGCAACCAGGCAGCTCTTAAAGAGACAGTACACAGAGGCTTTACAGGCACTCTCTAGCAACAACATTTAAACGGCTAGACTGCAGGACACCAGCCTGGCAGTGAGCATTTACAAGCTCACGAAGATCTTTTGGGAACTCCCATTTGTAGGGGTTACAACCTCTTCCTGCCTGGAGAAAACTTGGCATCCGCATTTAGTCTGTACCATCACAATATTGCAAATGCAAAATATACGTGATATTTATACCATTAACATGTTATGCAGTAACATCTGATGCATCAGTCAATGTAAACTTACACTTACTATACATATTCCCTACTCTTCACAATACTATATCCATTCGGACAATACATTATGCATATTACACACAGGTAATTTACACATTACTATGTGGAATCATGGAATAACTTCTCGTACATTAAACAATGTAAGAGGGCCCTTCCTATAAGCTAACTTGGGGCTAGATGGGGCAGGGCACCGTGACCTAGAAGGCAGAACAATCAACCTGAATTGGCACTTAGGCTCAGTTTGGGCAGTGAGCTCTGAGAAACATAAACCCTTTCTGGACCACATTGAGAGGCAACCACTGGCCTCCGGCTTAATCATAACTAGAAGCATACTACTGGCTTGACAGTCTCAGCCAGTCCTCCTGGGGAACAACCACAGTCTCTGTACTCTCCATACTGGTCCTGGGACTCTCGTCACTTGTGAGGGTGCCTCTGCCTGGGTAGGAATGTCCAAACTTGGAGCACTGCCAGCTCCTTGCTGTGTGTGACTCTGTTTCTGCAACACTTTGCTCATTTTGAAGAGGCACCAGCGCCGAAGGGGGGTTGTCCAGCACTCATAGTATTCTTCAAGTTCTGGTATGTCACCAGAAAGACTCAAACCATCCACCCCTCCTTCAGACTACAAATCATACGGTTCACAATGCACAGAACTCAGCATCTTCCAGACATGATACTCTTGCACTTCACTCAGGGAGCATTGGCTCCAGAACGAAGCTGGGAGGTTAGGGGGAGTCCAGAAGCGCAGCTTCATCCTCACTATTAGTCATGGGTTACCTCAAACAGCTGACTCCCGGTTCATAGGAGGTAATTGGCATTGTCACTCACTTTCATCGAAGTAGACTGACAGTGGCTATCCATTCTGGACTTGCATGGAGAGAAACCTTAAATCTGTGACCACCAGGGTAGGTTGACTCTGTCCCTTTCTTGCAGCAGCATGAGTCACCAGCCCAGAATCAATCCTTGAGGGTTCAGCCTCAGTGTAAACTGGCCGATAGGTAGCAAGTGGTTACAGTGCATAGTCTTGATAGCTTTGGAGTTATTCTCGTTGCACTTTGTACACTGGTAAATCATCCAACTTTCCAACTACTACATGGGAAGGTGGTGCCATCGATCAACAATTTTGTGTTCACCGCAGTCCCAAATTTCACAACACCACGGTCTCCAGGTTGAGCTCTTGAGGCATTACTTTTCTATCATGCCTCTCTTTGTTGGCTGGAATTTCTCTTAGCGGCCATCGTTTAGGCCAATTGATAGAGCATGGTTTCAATTGAGCTTTCAGTTTTTGTGCATGTGCAGGCAGTTTTTGGCTTGGACCCATCTGGAGGACTTCAAAAACAGACATCGGCTGGCGGCCAGGCCTCTCTTCCGAACACCAGAGGCAGTAGGGGAGAACCTGGTAGCATCACTTTCATAATGCAGTGTAGGCTTGAAACAAGGTGCTAATCTGTTGGCTCCGTTTAAGCTTGTGCATTTAGTTGGAGGGTGCCCAGCATGTCTAGCAGGAGTGGTTAAAACATTCTGGTTGGGATCTCTCATGGGTGATAGGGGTGGTTCTTAACTTTTGCACCCCCATAAAAGAGAGCATTTCTTTAGATTAGTGAACTCTCAAAGTCTCCTGCCTTGATCAGAGTGGATCCGCTGGGAGCACCATAGAGGACTAAGAAATTTTCCACTAGCACCTTGGCCATGGTGGATGCCTTTTGATCTTTGGTGGGAAAAGCTTGTGCATGCCGTGTGAAATGATCTGTAACCACTAACACATTGCCAATGTTCTGCTGATCAGGATCTAAACACAAGAAGTCTATGCAAACTAGTTCCATGGGTGTGCTGGTAGTAATACTAACAAGGGGGCAGCCCTCTGAGGCAGGGCTTTTCTTTAGCAAGCTTAGCGACTACAGTCCTTACATGGTGCTCAACATACATCCCCATCTTGGACCAGTAGAATCGAGATCATGCTAGGTCAAGGGTCCTGTCAATACGAGGTGCCCCATATGATTGTGGAGGAACCTCAGTACCAAATCTTCAAAGACCATGGGCAGGACCAATTGTTGCTTGTCTACTGCCACTATGATCTACTGTCTCTCTATACAACAAATAATTGAGCAACTTTAACCTGGGAAGTGTTCTTTAAACAAGAAAGCAGTTCACAAGTCAGAGGAATGCAACTGGACACATCTTTCCCGCATAAAAGGCATCAAGTGCTGGCTGAATCATAGAATCTTGGGATTGAGCCCACTGAATGCTGTCATTGTCAAATTAAGTAGTGCACTAATATCTAGAGCAGAGAAGTATTGTCGCCGGTATGCAAGTGTCAGAAGGGCCCAAGCAATCTACTAAACAGTCCACTGTGTCGCGAAGACATCTATTCATCTCACAAACTTTTGGCACAGTGCTCGGATGTCAGGTTCAGACAGCATGACCCAATCACTCTTGGAAGTGGGCCTTTGGGATAAGGCGTCCAGCATCAATATAATTCAGGCCTGACCTGTATTCAAAAGCATAATCTTAGGTGGATAATGCAGAAAGCCACTGATACCCTGTGGTGTTTAACTTAGCTGAAGTCTGCACATAGGTCAATAGGTTATTGTCATTCTTCACCAGTATCTTTGCCCTTAGAAGTATTCATGAAACTGGTCAATGATGTCCCATTTTAAGCATGAAGGAACTCCAACTTATGCACAGGGTAGTTTCACTCTAACAGGTCAGTCTCCTACTGGCCAAAACCATGGTCTCAAACCATTCTCATTGTCTTGATACAGCACAGCTCCCAAACCCTGCATACTAGCATCAGTATGCACTACATCGGGTTTGGTGGGATCTGCATAGGTAAGATGGGGAAGGCTGAGCTGGTATATGATTCGCGAGAAGGCTAGCTTCACAGTCAGGCATCCAGCAGGGCCCAAAAATTTCATCTGGGTGGAAGTATACCTTCTCTGGTTCTTAGGCAGACCCTTTTTTGTACCACGATTGGTAGAAGGGTAACCTGGAAGAGTTCAAGAGTGGGCGGGTCACCTTGGAATAGTCTTTTATGAACCTGTGGTAGTAGCCACAGAACCCCAGGAAACGTTGTAGTTCTTTCAAATTGTGGGGCTGGGGGCCAAGTAGTCAGTGCTAGCTAACCTTACTGGGATTAGACTCTATCCCTCAGTAGATCTATGTGCCCACATACTTCACGGAGGTTTGGAAAACTGGCACTTGTCAGTGGACAGCTTGAGGCCAAAATCTTCCAGTCGGTCTAGGACTTTAAACAGTCGGTTCTCATGCTCTAAGGAGCTCCAAAACACAATGACATCATCCAAGTACACCAGGCATTCCAGCAAATTCATATCTTCCACCGCATGCTCCATCAGTCACTGAAAGGTGGCCAGGACCTAATGTTCCTAGTGGCATTCTCAGAAATTCATAGAATCCCAAAGGACAGATGAAGGCTGTTTTTCATGGTCCTCCGGGCCATCAGAATACAATAATATCCGCTGCAAAGATCCAACACTGAGAACCATTTGCACCATTCAAACAATCCAGAGCATCTTGTATAGGGCATAGTGTATTGATTGGGATGGTCCGCGGTTCAGGGTTCAATAATCAACACACAACTTCACAGACCCATTCTTCTTATGCACAACCACAATGGAAGAAGCATATGGGCTCCTGGATTTTGTATCACACCAGCAGCGAGCATTTCCTGCAGGTGTCTTCTCCACATCATCTATGTCTGCTGGGGCTAGGCATCGAGATCTCTCTGAATGGCCATTCATTGTGCAGGCATATGTGATGCTCCTCACCCTGGACACATTCCTAAACGAAAACACTTGGTCTCTCGGGCAAGTTTCTTGCTAATTTTAGTCTTCCATTCAGCTGGCAAACGGGGAGTCACCAAAGTCAAACAAGTCTGGAGTCACTCTGTCTTTCTCACCAGGGTGCTTGTTGCTGGGCAATACTGCAGTGTCTGTGCAGTGTACTGGGGTGCACCCTCTGTTCACCCGGATCTCTGATCTGGCACATTGTGAATCTGGACCATCACTGCTTGTGCATGGGCATGAGCATAAGCAGGCAAGATGCTGGGCTTGACTAATAGTCCTTCTGGCATTTCCATTGCCTGTGCATCCAACATCAGTATTTTGTTCTTGACATCTTTTCAGAGGCGGACCTCCCTTGAATGGTACACTGCTAGGGCCAGTGCCATTGAATCGAGGATCCTTCTTCCACACGATCCCTACCGGTTTATCCTGGTCTACTCTCGAGTTCTGTTGCAAATCATAGGCCCTCTTGATCAGAGCCAGAATTCTTAGTGCCCTCTCAGTCCATTGCCTTATTTCTCATGGAATGTTGCACCAGTTTCCAAACATATGGCCATTGGTCCCAATTAACAGGGGAACCCATCATACAGTCCAGTAGGGGACACACTAAGGCCAGTGTCTCAACTTATTCATCCACTCCAGCCACTGAGGTAGGGAAAGACAGCCAGATCCGAACATACCCTGAGTATGGATAAGACTCACTCAAGCCCCAGACATGCAAGCCTTGCAAGGGTTGTGGAGCACATCAGGCAGGTGCTTCCATACCAGTCTTGGAACACTATAGTCACTTGAGAGTCACTGTCAAGCATGGCCCAGAGGACACACCATTCACTTTTACCATTGTTTCATTGAAGAATCCACTACCTCAGACCATTCAGGAGGTGCAGACTTAGATTTCATTTGTCAGCGGCATTTGAAGAGCAACTTTTTCAAGCAGCTCCACCTGGCAGCCAGTGGTTGTTCCATCCAATCAAGGCTCATAGCCTAGTGGTAACCTTTCTCAGATTCTCCGGCGAGCGACAAAAGAAACAGGTGTGTCCGTCCTCCCTGCAGTGGTAGCAAAATGTGGGCTTTCTCGGGTCTTGGAGGGTTGAGGGCCATCACCGGTTTGGGTACATCAGGGCACTTTGCAGTTCTTCTTTGACTTGAGACTTACGTTAGGGATCCTCTATACTTCCACCAAGATTGGGGTTTGTGTGGCTCATAGTAGGTCCCCATCAGGGCTCTCAAATTTTGTACTACTTCTTCTTGTGGTTACCTGCAGTCCAGGTTTCTGAAGAGACAACATGCACCCCTACTCCACTAGGCAGGACCTCACTTGTAGCCCAGGCGTGCCTGGTAGAAGTTAATATCTCTGGCTGCCTCGGTGGCTGGTGGATTACCTCTCAACTCTGTCAATTCTTTTATCAACTCCCTCAGCTGCTGAGTCTCATCTTTACTACTTCTCTCAGGGGTCTGGCAGGTATGAACAACCCCAGCACAGGGCTCCAACCCTCTTCATCATTCTCTACCTCACAAATCTCTTTCATAAGGTTACAGTACTCAGGAGGGTTAGCCTTCCTGTCTTGCAACTTAAGTTTTAGCATCATCACACTGGAGTACCTGGCCAACTTGAGAATATGGTTCAATCTGACCCAGTTCAGTTCCTTAGCCAGCACCCTTCCTTTTCTGTGGGCCCTCTGCAGCCCTCTCAATCTAATGACAAACATAGACAACTCTCATTCTTCCATTGCTTGGCAGACTTGAATTTCAACAGCAAACCGTCCCCAACTCAGTGCTTCCAAAAACTCCTTCCAGTACAGAGAGGTATTCAGCCACAGTGGCCTCTGGGCTACTTGCTCGTAAGCGGATGGCCTCCAGTGCAGGCCCCTCAAGCTTTCCAAGAGTCTCTTTCTTTCTCCCCCAGACCACTGCCACTCCTGTACCAGGGGTAGCATAGTCCATCCAGGTTTCAAGGTCATCCTCCCTGTAGGCACTGGGACTGTGCCGAAGAAAGTCTAAGTCTACAATAAGAGTCCAATTGCACAGAGGGAATTATTATGAGGGAGGTGACCATGGGGGGAACTCTTAGGGAAACAGGAGATGTTGCTGGGGACTGCAATGGCGTGGGTTATTCAGAAAGGGTCTAGCACCTTTACTAAATCTTGGGCAGTTCACCCTCAGAAGCTAATAGCTTGAGCAGCTTGTCCTTGAACCCTTCTATACTGGAGGACCCACCCAGGGTAGCTGGATCACGATGGAGGTGAATGACCCTCCACCCCTTCTGGCAGAGTAACAGGGGTACCTTCTCCAGATCTATGAGAAAACTGCAGGAGAGTAAAACTACCATGGTCTGCTCATACAGGTCTGAATCCTCCCTCTCTCTTCAACTTTGCCAAACCTTTGACATGTTCCACAGCTTCTACGATAAAAGCATTGGTGGTCCCTAATGCAACATCCAGTAACAGGAGGGTCTGTCAGGGATCTAACCCTCAGCCTCACTCCACCCCATCATTTGGTGCACTAACAGCTTATGGGGGGTGATTTTGAAGCTTAGTAGCAAGCTCTCCATTTTCACCAATTCTGAACATAATGGGGTCATTCCTCCTTTGGCAACTAGAGGACGCTTAATCTCAGCAGTGCCTCCAAATGTAACTTCTAGGTGGCACTATCCCAAGGGCTACTACCCCTGCCTGCTGGGTTAGTAAGCAGGTAAAAGCCTGAGTTCTGAAACGAGTGCCTCCACCTGGAGGTCAGGGCTGGTAGTGGTCAAGCTAACCTGGGCACAGCCTTCCAGGACACTGTAAACTCCTTTCCCTGCTAGTGGCTGGAACAATGCACAATAATCACTTTCACAATACCCTGGTACCACCACAAGTACCACACTGTTTGCACTTACCACCAGGGCTGATTCCTCTGGTTCAACCCTGGGGACCCCTGTAAACAAGGTTATGCACAGCAAATAGCAGCAGTATAGTACTTTGAGCACAAACTGGAATCACAGTCAGGTTAAATGCAAAAGAGTTAGATCTGATTAATTGAGGGACTTGAACAAGGAAGGGGCATGATCAGGTTGATTTGCTTAAAAGCTCTACCAATCAAATAGTTAGACATACACTTCAGGGTCCCTAAACAGTCACACATTCTGGGTACCCAGGTGGAGAAGAGGTGGGCTAGCCTGAATCGATTGCCGAGTAAGCTGGCATCGAGCTGGTTGGGGACCCTGTGATGGGAGAAATAACATGCACGATACACACTATTTGTAATCCGGACCGGAGAGCTCAGTTCGTGAAAGAAAAGAAACAGTAAGGCAATCAGATGAAACACTTAGATTAAGCTGTTGTTGCATGGAGCTACCCTGACAATTACTCATGATATCAAAACTGAACACAGGCTGGACGTAAAACGAAACTGCAGGTGGTTGATCTGGATTGCCAGGAGAAGCAGGGCCCACACAATTCACTGAGGCATCATTCCTGTTCAAACGTGGGCAGGGGCTGATCCCAGGCAGGTCTCTTGTTGATGGCTTTCTCTGTGCAGTGGGGTAGTCTGGCAGAGCCAGCGTGGAAGCTACAGGCCAAATGGAGATGAACCGAGATTCAGTCCATTTGAGCTGCATGCAGCCTCCAGCAAGCAGAACACACTTCACACAGTGGGGAACCAAATCACAACGCACTCTCAATACGCACACATTTACATGTAAGGGACTCTACTGCACTCAGGCAAACTGCTCCCCAGTCACAATCGCAGAGTCTCTGCACAAACCAGGAGTTCAGAGATAGCTGGAAATCCTGAAAGGCCAATCGCATTCAGCAAAATCTTCGGTCTTCCTCAGGTATGAGCCTGGTCACAAGTCAGTGGCTTACTGGTCTCACTACTCAGATTTAGTCTGCAAATGTATCTCCTCTCAGGGCAGCAAGCAGACATGCAGGCCAAAACTCAGGCCTTTCCACTCTCTCCATGCAAAACTACGCAGATGGCTGCTTGACTGTTTCAAGCCGTTGCTTCTTCAACCCCCAACTGAGATCTGACCCAGACAGCAGGCAGCTTGGGAATTTCCCAAGATCTAAAAGTTTCGGTTGGCTGGTTCATCTGTCATTCACTACAAAGGCTCCCCTCTAGGGATGTATAGGTGCCAAAGTCTCAAAACTACGATTCCTACAAGTCTTGCCTCCACAGAGCCCCTGTAGGCAGGCTCCATTTTAGGTTCCAACAGTACTGATTGGTCCAATTCGGCAGTTCAGGACCAAGATGGTGGAGATAGACAGAAAAGTCCTTGCTGCAAAGAAGGCAGGTTAGACAAACTACATTATCATTATCACTCTAATAGATTTTCAGCAAACAGTTACATCTTCTAACAGAGTTCCCTCAGCACAATTAGTGATGGCAGAAATGGAGCGATTATCAGGCAGCCCAGGTGGGACTCATGCATGGAAACACTCAACCCCTACCAGTTCAATTATAGCTGCAACCAGGCAGCTCTTAAAGAGGCAGTACACAGAGGCTTTATAGGCACTCCCTAGCAACAACATTTAAATGGCTAGAGAAAGGACACCAGCCTGGCAGTGGGCATTTAGGCAAGCTCATGGAAGACTTTTTCAGGAACCCCATTTGTAGGGGGTTACACTTACTTGTCTTTTTTTTTGTAAGTTCCATTGTAATGATCATATTATGTTTTGTACCTTATTGTCCTTATTGCCTTGATGTGGAACCTTTGTAAAAGAGCCCTCGGCTCAAAGGTGTCATCCGAAATACAAATAAATAAAATAAATTCTTCCTCATAAAACCTAATACAGTGGCTGGCTCCTGACTACACTTTGGGTCCCTCTCCTCCACCTCCCTCCCTCCAGCTTAGGATTTCATTTGAATGAATCATTACAGCTGCACATGGAATGTCAGATGACTCTTCAGATTACCTAAATGAATGGTAACCCCCGTCCCGCTCTGTACCAAAGAAAGGGAATAAACAACCTGATGTCCTGCATTATAGATGGCTATCATTGTACCTATGTAAATAAAGGGGTAGTTACTCTAAAATGGGTAAACTAGATGGATCGTAAGGTCCCTTCTGCCATAACTTTTCTATGTTTCTAAGAAGACCCAACTCTACATATGTATACCATGTGTGTTTTACTGATGACACCTTACTGCCTTGACCAGTTCAAGATAAAATGGATCTCTAGCACTATTGTTTAAATCTGCAGATGAATTTGTTTATATGCTATATTTAATATGCTGCTCCTCCTCCAGGACCCCATTGTAAATGAGATGGAAAATCTCTTTATATATTTTGGATAGAATATTTTAAAATACAGTAAAGCCAACATAAAGGACTGTATATGGGCAACCATGGACAACAAACCTGTGTCTACATCTAGAGGTATCCATGGCAACCAGGAACCTCGAGAGCAAAGCTCAGTCTTTCATAGTGTATAGGCAGTCCTAATTTAAAACTAGGTTTTTTCGTAGTTTTTCATTTGAAAGTCCTGATTTCTGCACTAATTTCTCACTAACTTACACTTTTTGAGTTCAGCACACATTTAAGACAATGGCATAACAGTCAGAATAATGGCTATGTATAGGAACATTCTTACTTTTTGGAGGATTGTGATTATGATTCAGTCATTGAGTCTGAGCAGTACCACACAGCCAATAAAAAAAATATGGAAAAAATGGGCACAGTACAGTTTGGATTGCCACCTTTGGATGAGGCAAAACCGGATCCTAAGCTCTGCCTCAACCCACCTTTTCATGACTTATCATGCATTGCTCTTCCTAGAAAGACAACACTTAAAGCAGCAGTTCAACAAAAATATTAAGATACTGTACTGTACCTGTTAAAGTTACTTTCCTAGATTCTTCCTAGTTATTTATTTATGTATGTTATTTATTTATTTATTGACACTGGCTTACCAGATAAACATACAGAGATAAAAGAAATTTCATTTACCGATATGATCTGAGGGGAGACAAGGGAATACTGTAAATAGCATATAGCAGTATACATGATATATAATAATATATAATAAAGTTGTTTCCTATAAAGTGTGCTTTATATCTTTTGTGGCTCCATTTGCTTTTTATGTCCACAGTACTATTTCAGAGCAAAGAAGTGACCATATTTTTCTTGAGGAAAAAAGTAATTTAAAACATTTAAAATGCCTATATTCTGATAGAGATGAAAATGTTTAGCAGTAAATTAAAGTGGAAGACAGATGGCTATGTTACTGTTACAAAGGTGGGGCAGCTTTGCTGCTATGCCAATTTAAGATGCAGTGGAAAAGATTAGGTTAAGTAAGTGCTAATGGTGTTAATGGCCATGCTTTATACCTTCCAGGCTGACTGCTTTCACAAACAAAGGTTATATTGACAAGATAACTTGTTTGTAACCTAGACATGTAGCTGAAACAATGAATGATATGACAAAAGCTGTTTCTAAAGTATGTAAGCACTTAAAATGGCTCAAAAACCTGACCATCTCAGAGCAAAACCAGATTACCTGGTAGGGACCCAGAAAACCCTGATCACCAGGTGAAAACCTGGCAGGTGGCAACCTAAGTACAATTTTATGCTTCACTGCTCAAGCTGACAACCAACTTGAGGAAGTAAAACCAAAGTGATTGGAGCTGTGCTTTGAACGAGCACATGGTAGCCTTTCAAGCTGCCTTTCCTGTAGTTGTGACATCCCTTGTGCAACACAACATTCTGACATCACTACTGCAGCACAACAGCATTGTTTTAGGCAGGGTTTTCCATGCTGAACAGCATTTCAACATACACACTAAAAAAGAGCAAAACACAGCACAGAAGTTAGTTAATGTAAAGCAATCAGAATAAGGAGCTGCTAACAGATATATAATGTTAGAGTTAACAAACTTTACTGTTTGAATCTTCATAACAAGAGAATGCCCAAAAATCACAATCTTAAGCTTTGAACAAGTGTTATTTCTAGCTATGAATTTACTATAGTAGATATGCAAACATGTATTAATTAAAATAAATAGAGTGGTATATTCACAGAGATAGAAAACATACACATTTACAGTATAGAGGATTATGTAGGTGCAACCATACACAATAAGCCTGTATCCGAACTGAGGTATCAATGGCAACCAGGAACCTCAAAAGCAAAGCTTGAGATGTCTCCTGCTGCTATGGATACCTTTGAGATTCAAATACAGGCTTGCCTGTGTATGGTTGCCCATAAACTGTACAGTCATTTATAAATGTGTGAGCAACCATACAATTAAAACTAGTTTGCTTTTCACTAGTCTTTTAGTTTGAAAGTCCCAATTTCAGCACTCAGTTGCAGAAACTTTCACTTTTTCGAGTTTGGTACATTTTAGACAATGGCATAACACTCAGAATAATGGCTGTTTATAGGAACAGTCTTACTTTTGTGGAGGAAGTGTGGAGGAAAAACAGGAAGAGTTCAGTTTTATGCTTTACAACTCATGGTCATGCTGGTGGCCAACTTCAGGAAGTAAAACTAATGGAGGCAGCCATGCAGCAGCACTGATGTCCCTTGTACAGCACAAAACATTCTGATGTTACTAAAGCACTATTCTAGACATGGATTTCCATACAGAACCGCATTCCACCATACATTATAACCAGTTTTGTTATGAGAGTATCCTATGCTAGCAGCTTCAAAGGTCTAGGAGTTCTAAATCTTTGGGATACTCTAGGCCAGTATCTATATTTCTTTGATTAAATCTTAGAAAACAAAATCCTGGTCTCTGATTGGACCAGAGCCAGTCATTTGACAATCAAGGTTTTTAAACTACTGCATGATGAAGCTTGGCAATTTGCCAAGTGAAATGTAAGAGTTTTCTTCTGGTTTCACCCACTGTGCACCAGAATGGTTTAGAGCCAGTATTTGAGCACCGCACTTTTTGAATAAAATACTTTTAACTATATTGGTCCTGGATTTGGTGCTTACTTTTCTTAACGCCTTTCAAAACAAAGAACTAGGCAATAGTTTATTAGAACTAGAAAAATATTTTTTGAACTATTGCCATTCTAATTCTAATAACTTGAGTAAGATATTAACACAGTTATGATCAAAGTTGTGTTGGGATATAGTTAGAAAATATTGACCCCTTTGGATGAATCATTCATTGCCTTTCAAGCCTTTAGCTTCAGGCAATATAACTATTGTCATTAAATAGTTCATTTCTCGGTCAATATTTTCCTATTTCCTCTCACCTCTGCTCAATACTGTATTTGTATATTGTACAACAGGGGTAGTATAAAATGAGGCACAAAATCCTACTATCTAGATCTGCAGGTAGACATTTATTTTCATGTATGTCCATAAACATAAATGTTTATTTACACTTACAGTATGCATGTCATCAACCATGTAGCCAATCAAGAGTAGCAGTTTATTTATATTAACAACATGTCTTTGTGTTGTTTAAACTACTGTAATTATTAGCTTTCCTTGATTGTATACAGCAGAACCCCATTTATCAAAATGTTATGGGGACATAAAAACCTTCAGATAAATGGGTTTTCTGGTAATCAGGAGATCAAGCCATTTCTGGTTCCTGAATGCCACCTGAATTGAAACTGTGAAATACCACTACTGTACTGTATTTAAATAATGTAGTTTAGTTTATCTTGTGAGAGACAGTACAAAACCACTTTAAAAAACAAGTTAAAACACTTTAAAAATACTGTAAAAACTTTAAAAGGACTTCAGCACAGTTCAGTACTGTATTGCACAGTCCGTATTAGCACTTAAGGTTTATTTTACTTATCTTGATCCTTGTTGACCACCGCAAAGAAGACTTTAACCCTCTCTGCCGCTTTTGGATTGTGCTGCTTTAATGGCCTTTCCTGCAACTGCTGAAGTAGGAGAAAGTGTAGTGGGTCTGGTTCAGCTTCGTTTCCATCCAGTGCAGACATTTCTTGAATACTTGGATTGCCTCAGTATCTGTGGAACTGATGGTTGGCTGCCTTTCCTTTTGCCTCGTTATCACTTCCATTGCTCTCTCATCTTGTTGACCTTCAGCTGTTACAGTGGAGATGATCACGGCATCGGACAGCTCCTCATGACCTTAGTCTTCTGTATCCGCCACAACTCCAGATCGACTTCTACCTGTTCCGCTAGCTGTTGAAGTTTCTCTTCTGCCTCCATAACTTGGTCAATATGCCCTCTGGCAGCATGTAATCAGATTAATGTTAACTTCAGTTTTCAGTTATACCTCCAAGCCTACTTATACTCTTGTGGCTCCACCACTTCTGAGTGTTAGTATGAGTAATATCTATATCTATATCTATATCTATATCTATATCTATATCTATATCTATATCTATATCTGTATCTATATCTATATCTATATCTGTATCAGCACACATGAAAAAACAAGGTACTGCATTAGCGTGTAAGCTAAGAAAAACAAAAATGTAATATTAAATGCATGCTGAGAATAAAAAGTAGAGCTAGAATCAACATTTCAACCATAGATCTTCAGGAAGGTAGCATGCCGACTCTGCAAGGAGAAAACAGCATGGTCAAACTGTGTGGTGAACATGTTGAAAGGCAGAAGAGTGCACTATAAAAATACCGCATGTCTTAACTGCGCGTTTCTGCTGTTTACCTGAAGTGGCACTCAAGTGGTGAAGCACTGGAGTGGCAATCCATGACAGTGTGGTGTTGTAATGATAAATCTGCTCGAGTCCGCTATCTGTGCTGTTTTGATTTTTGCATCTGCAGAGTTTTTCTTTTCACTGGTTTTGCAAGGTGAGCTTTTGGTTTGCAGCATTTTGCCCGCTCTGTTTTATAACATGTCATGTTGTATTTTGCTCACTTAATGTGAAACCTTCAGAATTATCTATAAAGAGAAAAAGCAAAGTCAGTGTAGAAATAAATGGAGAAAGGCATTACAGTGGTGAGGCCGTGTCACTATAGTTAGGGTTGAGTAGCCTGTTTAATGTTAAATCCTAAATTTGCACTTCAATAGCTTTACCAGTGTTCAATGGATTTACATGAAAATGTGCATGTGCAGTCTAGGGACCAAGGTCTCTTGTCTTGCCAAGCTTTGCTCCAGTTGGATGTGTGGATTCTGAGATATGGATAGCAAAAGTGCAAAAAAAATTTATGCTGGTTTTGTTGTCATCACCTAGCACCCAGACGGTTTGTAAATTTGCTCTGAAATCTTCAGGGTAGAAAGGGCTTGGGCCATATTAATGCCTTTCACTGATTTGGTGAAAACATATTAAACCATTACAGAGTTATAAGGGTTTGAAATTTCAGTTCTGAGCATGCTCAGTATAGTCTTTTGTTAGCTGTTTTATACAAAAAAGAATTTAGTCCATACAAAAAAGATTCTTTCATATGGGGTAATCTTTTTCATGAGAAACAATATATTTTTTCATATGGCTGCTGTCTTGTTTCCATTTAAAGAAATGTTTGAAAAGCCATAAAATGATATCCTGCAGATACACTAACACATGTATCTTGCTAATTGTGACTCCCAGGTAGATTCTACAGTTAGTTTTTGAAAATAACCCATAAATGTGTTCTTAACACATTCTGTTGTCATAGAGGTTTTCTTTTTCCCTGGCAGACTGGGCAACTGTATCAGCCCATCCTGTGGTCACTGACTCTCTTGATCCCCTTTCACTTCATTGGGACTGAGTAGGCCATTCGCTCTCAGGAGGGCTCTTTAAGCCCAGCCTCCATATTTCCCACCTTTTTCTCCCTGGAGCCTGTGGACAGGCCCAAATTAACGGATGGGGGCCCTACTCCAAGTCATATTTTATGGCTCCGGGGCCCCAATATGCCAACATCCCACTGTTCTGCAGCCTCCAGAACTGCACACAGTACTTTAGATGAGGCCTTACAAGTGTTTTATACACTGACATCATCACTTTCCACCTTCTACTACTGATACCCCAGCATGCCACTGGCACCTCTGTGGTCTTTGTACTCTGCTTAAACACCTCTAGGTCATCCAAAATGATAACCCCCAGCCAGGTCCCTTTCTTTCTTGGTGATCATCAGCACCCCCATCCTGTAGCTCTCCCCAGAGTTCCTCATCCCAGGTGCATTCTTTTACATTTTGTTTAATTGAACCTCTACATCTCAGACCATTTTTAGCTTCCCCAGGTCCCTCCTCATTCTCTCCATCCTGTCTGGAGTATCCACCCTGTTACAGATGTTGGTGTCATCTGCAAACAGGCAGACCTTTTCCTTCAGCTCTGCCACAATGTCACTAATGAAGACATGATTAAACAGGACTGGCCCAAGGACTAATCCCTGAGATGCCTGGCTGGTCATCATCTCTGTCTCCTTTGATCAGATCCCATTTACCACCACCCTCTTCCTCCTGTCCATTATTAGCCAGTTCCTAACCCAGTTTACTACCTTGTGCCCCATGCCTAGACTACCCATTTTGTTAACCATCCTTTTATGTGGGACAGTGTTGGAAGCCCTTGCTGAAATTGGAGGTGAGGCAATGCCCACCGCCTCTCTCCTCAGTTTATTTCCTTCATCACCCAGTCAAAACAAAATCCATCAGTAGCACTTCTAAGCTTATTGAGATCCTCTTTTTCAAACATGGTTATGAATAGATTAGCAGGCATCTTTACATGACTTGAAATTATCATGAATGCTATAAATGGTATGTAAAGTGATACCTGTGACACCCTTCAGAATAAATGTTCTAAAACTATATTTTGTTACCATCTAGTAAACGGACATACTGTATTCATACATGCTACAGGACATCAAGCAAGAAGAACTAAGACATGACCAAACAAAATGACAAGCAGAAAAGCCTCCTAAAAAGAAACAGCTGAACCTTTGAAAATCAATGTTTGCAAGCCAATTGCAATATAATAATCACCCTTGTGTGTTTCTTTAGCAGCCTTAATTTATCTTTCTTTACTGCCATAATCCCATTTAATTTTCTTTCATTTCTGATGCAATTAAACACACAGTCTTTTTTTCTTTTCAGTGCAATACAGTAACTACTAATAATATAATTAACATAGCACAGGGCAGGGCACATTCAGGGCAAACAAAGAGGTTGGAGCAGGCCAGGTGTGAAAACTGGGAGGTGGGTGGGAGCTCATACCTTTTAGTGAAAAACAACACATACCTCCTTTGCTCCCTTGGTTGGTTGGCCTGAGATGTTGTGACTCCATCCTGTAGTCCTCCTGATGATTAGACTGTCTGTGAGACTGTGACCTCACCCTCAAGAAGATCACATTGCAGGTGGCGACAAGTGGTCAGCAACGACTCGTCTGCCAGACCCAGCAGCATCATAGGGCTCCTCCTCGGCTCATTCCCTCACAAAACTGCACAACAGTTAGCACTGAGCACCTGAAAACACTGCAGCAGCAGTGCATGATGCTGCATACCGAATCGACTCTGCAGCCCACTCTTTCTGTGCCGTGGCCTGCATGCTTAGTCTCTCTCTCTCTCTCAACTCTCTCCTGAGTCTGGCTTCCTGCTTGCCTTGAGAGTACAGACTTCACTTGGGTGACTGTCTGTGTCTTCTCAAGAGATGGACACAGTTCCGAATGACTATGTCCACGCCTCCAGCCTCCTGCACTGGCACTCAAGACTCCGGACAGGACATAGCTCTAGACTAGGTCACCTCTCTCTCTCTCTCTCTCTAGTCTTGTCTCAGCCTCCTCCTTGTTGAATTCATTGACTCTTCAGCAGTTTCAGCATGGTCACTCCACATGCCTGACCCTGACGCAATGCATGCATGCACACTGCCACTGATTCCCGCTCCCCAGTAGCCACACCTCCAGAGGACCTCATGGACAGTGATTGGTTGTGTGGTGGTGGGGTCAGAGTTGATCAGAGCTGAGAGACTTGCTCAGAGTGGCTGCGCAGGGGTGGGGGTCGGTTTTGAACCACTGGCACTGGGCTGGCTGACACACTGACTGACTGACAGGATGGGAGGGACTAGGGTAATGCAGTGCTTTTGGGGGAGGCAATTCCGCTGGTCAGCAGCCATGGTGCAGTGGTCCTAAGGCTGTCGCACAGTAGGAAAAGAATAAGAAGAGTGAGAGTGGGTGGGTAGGGCCGCTCTGAACCACGGGCCCTATCATGGCATCATTTGTGTATATGTTAATCTGGCCATGCCTGTGGACATGCAATAGACATGATGTTTGAGCTCCACCTGTGTGGAGACTGCCCCAGCATCCTGAACACAGGTTCCCTTCCCTGATGTGGTGTTGCGGATCTGCTGCCATCCAGTTGTCACTGGAAGGCAGTCAAGCAGTGCCACACAAACCCCTTGAGGAAGGAGAGCTGTCTTGGGACACTAAACCTTCCTCTCTGCCAACCCCCAAGCAACCTGAGTTCATTGATGAACCCCAATTAGCTAGCATGGCAGGAGGTAAGGCGCCCAGTGCCTCAGTTCTCCATGCCACTGGGCTGGCTATTTTTAACACATTTTAAAATCTTTGTTTGCATGACCTGAATTTCTTTTTCATCTGGCCATACAAAAAGAATTAATATATAAAAGATTCCCTTCACATGAAAATGAATTTGGATGAAGGAATCTTTTATATGAACAACACAACCTCACGAAAGAACCCTTCATCTGAAAAAGAATTTAGACTTAGCTTTTTTCACATTCTTTTTCGCATGAACAATCTTTTTGGATGAACAACTAACCTCACAAAAAGATCTTTTCAAACTAGAAAAGATTTGGACGTAGCTTTTTCATATTCTTTTTTCATATGAAGCAATCTTTTCTGTATGAACAGCACAACCTTATGAAAAATTATCCTTCATATGAAAAAGAATGTGAACCTAGTTTTCATCACATTCTTTTTTCATATGAAGCAATCTTGTTTTGAAACTCATGTTTATTGAGCATATGGTATGTGACATACAGGAGAAGAGGAAATAATTTACAACAAATTATCAATTAATAAAGAAGACTTGAATTTGAATCTCGGTCTAACACCAATACTATAAAACATTTAGAACTTCAACAAATCAGCCGATAAATTAAGAACTAATTACTGTACCATAAGGCACTTTACTCACAGACCTGCTGCCAAAACCTATTTGTAATAGCTGCTCCATTACTAGAACATAAGTGTTCCACATAAATCAAGTTAAGGGCTTTGAATGTATGACATCTACAAAAATAAGATGTATTTCAAGGATTACAAGAGAGATATCATGTCACATGGCAACACTGCCTCAAGACATTAATGGTGGAAAAAAAGCAGTCTCAGATTATAGTGATAATCAATAAGGTAAAATCAAGGGACTAAAATTCAGATTCCATGTCCCTACTGTGCTGAAGGCTTACAGCTAATGTCAAGGTTGCCAAATTTCCAAAATTGTGGTAGTCCAAACTTGAGCACTGCTGTGATGCACTCCATTGTTTAAATTTCTGAGACTTTCTGTTTCCATTGATCAAGCGTGGGAGGTTGAGGGGTCAGCCAATTCATCGTCAGGCATTTGAGTGCAGAAGCACAAAAATTTGACTCAATTTGAGTCTACTTTTAGGTCCCTGAAGAAGGTCTGAGAAGCCTAAGAGACAATTAGCAAAAGTGAAAGAAAACTGGCAACATACAATTCGCTGCATGATGTCATGGATGGCCTGCCAGAAAGGAACTGTCACTGGGCAATCCCAGAACACATGCATATGAGAGCCAGTCCCTCCACATTTTCTCCAACAAGCATCAGAGTGTGTAGCACCAGAATGTTTTGTAACTGTAGGAGTTGGAAATGCCTCACCAGTATTTTCCATTTAAATTCCCTCTAAGTAGGGAGGTAGTGACCACCAGACTTTATGTAACCCTCGTTCCCATTGTTCCAGGGGAATAGGTATCCTAGATTCATCCTCCCATCTGGCTTGTACTGTATCCATTGGACTCTTTTTTGTATGAATAACACAACCTCTTGAAAAAGATCCTTCATATGAAGAAAGAATTTGGACTTAGTTTTTGCCACATTTCAACTTTAACAAGCCATACCTCCATCGATATATGCAGTTATGGGACTATGTAAGTAATAATACCCAACAGGGTGGGCATTATTGGGCTATAACAGACCGCCAGGGAGTAATGAGGCCCGACGTCATAGGCGGAGGGTCTTATAGCTCCTGGAAGGTCCGTTATATCCCATAACGCCCACCCTGGAGGGTATTGTTAACCTTAGAAAATGGGTTTATATTATTAGCTTTTTAAAATAATGATTTCATTAAAAAAGGTAAAATATTAGTAAAAAGTTAGTAAAATGCTGGGTTCTGTAAAATAGTCCATTTAGTGCCACTAGAGGGTGCTGCTGTTTGTATGTGTTTTTGGTAGTGTTTTGCAGTGCCATCTTTTTGACAGCAATGTCCGGGGAATTGTTGTTGCTTTTAAATTTTTCATCATCATCAGTTATCTGTTCACTGAAATATATTGTTCGGTTGTCGACGCGGAGTGAGATGGTGAGATGTAGAGCAGGAATTACGCGGTGTTGTGTGACAGCATTTGGGAACTCGGCCCGATGATGTCTGTGGCGAGAAATCAAGGAGGTACTCTGTTTTTATTTATGGAGGAGCGGGAGTTTAATTTTAATTTTTGGTCACAATGGAGCTGCGGTGCGGGTAGTGGCAGTTGGGAGAGGATGTGAGGTTCTGAGCCTTGCCAGCATCGAGTGAGGACTGACTTACTAGGGAAAAAAACAACAAAAGAAGAGTTTTATTTTTGTACTGTTCACTGCTTTGAGGATTGGTTGTGTGTGGGTGCTTTTAGGGTTGCCACCTGTCAGGTTTTTACCTGGTGATCAGGTTTTCAGAGTCCCTATCAGGTAATCCAGTTTTCCTCTGTGCTGGTCAGGTTTTTGAGCCATTTTGAGTGCTCACATACTTTTGAAATGGATTTTGTTGCATCATGCATTGTTTCAGCTGCATGTCCAGGTTACAAACAAGTTCTGTTTCAGTGTAACCCTCTGTTTGTGAAAGCAGTCAAACTGGGAGGTGTGAAGAATGGCCATTAACACCATTAGCACTTATTTAACCTAATCATTTCCACTGCATCTTAAAGTGGCATAGCAGCAAACTACCCCCACCTTTTGTAACAATAACAGAGCCAGTTGTCTTCCACTTTATTTGCTGCCAAGCATTTTCATATCTGTAAATGAGTTTTTTATCTCTATTTGTTTATCTGGTAAACCAATGTCAATAAATAAATACATAAAGTAAATAAATAACTAGGAAGAATCTAGTTAAGTGACTTTAACAGGCACAGTACAGTATCTTAACATTTGTGTTGAACTGTTGCTTTAAGCCTTGTCTTTTATTGATATAACAAATGGCTTTCTAAGAGGAACAATGCATGATGAGTCATGAAAAGGGTGGGGCTAGAGGCGGACTTAGGATCCGTTTTTGCTTCATTCAAAGGTGGCAACCCTAGCGCTTTTAGGTCATCCTGTCGGTAACAGTATTGTGAAAATTAACGGCTAGCAGAGCATGGGCACAGGGATATCACGATGTGAGTAGTGCTACTAGGGGAACTTGTTATTGAGCGGGCTGTTGAGAAATAACAGCCCAGGTGGCAGCTGTTTCAGCCAATCAGGAAGCAAGTTTGACATTACCCATTATCTAAAAAAAAATATATATATATATATATCTCAAAATAAAGATCTTAATGATTACTACAACACTAACACTTAACATCCCCCAAAAATATTTAGGAGCCATATAAAAATTATGAAAATTAAACAACTACAATTCTTATAGGATAACACTGCAACTTTAACAAGTTGTAACTCTTTGGATCTTTGGAGTTAACAGACAATGTATATATTAATAGAAAGGTCTTAATGACTATTATAACAGTAAGCCCTAAGAAATAAAAATTGAAAATGGTCCATCCCTACAAAAACAACAAATTACAAGGAAGCACAGGCCCTGAGCTTTCACACTCACATACTGTTGTGGATAAATGGAGGCACAGAACAACCTGGCCCAGAGGACTCAATGCTTCCATAATCACATGGATGTATTCTGTATATCTGCATGACTGACAATATGATTGTACTGTCTCAAAAGTAAGTACATTTATGCAAAAAATTTGTTAATGCACCAGTCAGGTTAAACTGACAAAAATATGGAAATGTGTTACCTAGCCCCACTCTGCAAGCAGCAAAAAGAAAAAGTTATGGTTTTACTCTCCTGAGTCTTGGCAAATCAGGTCTGGGTCTTCCTTGGGGTTATCAACCTAATGCTTACAACATTCTCATATAGTCTGCACATCTGAACTTATTTGCTGGTGGAATGAAGGGAGTTTTAGAGTAGATAACCCCAAGAAGACTCCAGGCCTGATTTGCCAAGACACAGGATAGCCAAAACCACAACATTTTTCTTTTGCTGCTTGCAGGTGGGGTGGGGTATTAGGTTGGAAACCCTAACACCACATCTCCCTACATTTGTCCATTTTAACCCTAAGTGGTGCATTGACAATTTTTTAAAGAATATATAGACAAAGAACCCCTGTGTGCAGCACTGCCTCAGTGCTTGCACACACAGAGGTTCTTTGTCTTTAAACTGTTTTTTGTTTTAATCAGGTTCACCACAACATAACCCAGGTCGACCATCTTAGGGCAGGTGGTTCATTCCACTGGGGTGTCAAACAGACGAGGCATACTGATGAGTCCTGGTAGGACTAAACACGTGTCCATGTCTTCTGTTGGCACCCTTGCAAACTGTGTGAGAGGCCTTTGGCACCATGCATTTCTGCTTAAAGTTGAACCAGCATAATATTCTGTGGTGATTTGCATATGCAACCCATGATGCTTTGCTTTGTGGGGGCATGTGTGATTTTGTATTTCATATATGTATATATATATATATATATATATATATGCAAGAAAATAAAGGGTAGATCATTAGTTATAGAAAATAAGGGTGGATAATTATTTATTTGAAAACTGGTGACTGGGAAAGGTACACTAATTTAGGAGAAAACTGACAGTTTGAGCTATGGCCCATAGTATAAATAGGACATTCCATAGGGCAGGTGGGAAGAAGCTTTTATTTGTTCTCAAATGTTTGCCAACAGTGCTGCCTAGCACTCATGGCTCTGCTGTGCTGTGCCACGTGTTGCTAGGCTGCATTACTGGCAACATTCCAGAGTGAATAAAAAAGCTTCTGCATGCTTGTCTATGGAATATCCTCAACATAAACCACACCATTACTGAATAAACTGTGGAAATAAATCATGTAGTTTTGTGATATATATTTCACTTGGAACACATTATTTCCATTTAGAATCTACTGTAATACCACTCCTACTGGGGCCTATGCACTATTGAGTAGATTGCCTATGTGCCATGGATCAGCAGCATATATGAAACCCTAGGTGACAGTGCCATGCACGGGGTCCCATGATCCCTGTGCACACACACAGAAGAGTCGTTCATCCTTTTGCTCTGGATCCCTGGCTGCTAATGCAGCTATGCACACAGCCAGTCCAGGGGCATGTCTGGGAGTGTGCCTGCATTTTACACCATTCATGGAAGGCATGGAGTGCTGGGCTAGGTGGGCACAGGATATGCAAGCAGGGACCCTGCCATATCTGTGCACACCTGACTGGATTTGAATGTCTGCTGTGGTGGACACACCACCCTCCATACTACCCCAGCCCTTTGGACAGACAGGGAGAGCTGGGGACAGTCATTTGAGTCTCATCATACACATTCAGTGTGTCCCTTCTGCACCTTCCCACAATCCCCTGCTCACCAGAGCAGGGGATCCCTCAATACCCAGGACAGGCATCTGATTGGATGCCTGCCTGTATCCCTCCATCTGCCCCCCCACAATAGCACACCCAGCAGAGGGGCCATGAACAGGTACCTGCACAGGCGCGCGGTGGTGCATACTGCGCACCTTGCAGCTGTCTGCTGGGCGTGGAGCTACCAGGGCCAGGCCTATGTGATCCATGCACAGCTGACCCCACTTAGTGGATGGACCCCATTAATACTAGTGTCTCTCTTACCTATATAGAGGAACTTGTTAAAGGTTTAAGCAAAGTTGAAATATTTGGACCAAGAGCAGAAAATAGGAAATTAAATTTTGACTTTACAGATTAAGCTATAGTTTCAAATTAAACACCACTGGGGTTATGGAAAATCTTACTGTTTTTAGAAAAAGGATGGGAGAATAAGATTTAGATATCCATCTACATGAAACAAGGTAATGTTTTTAGCTGTCATAAACAAAATAAATATTAATGATATACTGTAGGGACCAAACTAGAAAAACTGATGAGTGAACATCTAGCAGCAGTTTGTTTGTTTTTAATTAAAAATGAGAATTGGGTCAAGCAATTTGGAAATAGCAGAAATTAATGCCTATAATAATATTTAAAGGAATTAAAAGCTTTTTCAGCAAAATATACCAATAATTCATATGACAATGAAAACTACATAGCAAGCAAAGATTAACTCCAAGTTAATGTATGGGGCACAACCTGAGGCATTGCACTATCTACATATCTTGAACCAGTGAGAATTACGTCACGCGCCTAAGCTTGAAGTTAATCCTAGAATCCCAAGCAAGGTAATATAAGCTGAAATAGGCTTTTTCTCTCTAGAAACCCTAGCACTTATCAGATCTGTTAAAGAGATTTGAAAATGCCATGAGATAGTTTTCAAGCCTATGCACGAGAAACATGGACTAAACTAGGCATGAACTCTTGGCTGAAAAAACTAGAGGTAAACCTCAAAGATTTGGATTACCATCAGTAACTAGTATTTATTGTAGTTTTGATATTAAATAATTTATTTTTCTGGCCACACAGCATATTATATATTGAGGTCCAAAATGATATGGTAGAGTAAGGAGCATACAAAACCACTGGTATTGTAGAATCAAAAATAACATTTTGTCTGTATTTTGACAAAGTAAAAATAATGATTGTATACAATGCCTAAAATAAGAATATAATTTATGCTAATTATAAATAAAATACCCATAGATAAAGGAGTTAAAGGCTACAGCACTATGCCACTGTGGATCTAAAATGTGTATGTTATTAAACATTTCTTGCTTTATTGTCACACGATAACATCTCTAGGAAAAAGTGACTGATCCCTTTTCTTCAAGATTTTAATTTTAATTCTAATATGAATATTAATTTTAATATGGATGAAGCAATGTTAGATAGTATTTTAAGTTCAAGTAATATAGAGGTCATGTACATATTAGCTTTATATGATTTTTGGGACAAAAGAACCTGCAAGAACTTATCAAGTAGGAGGTTGGATTTATAAGTCTATATTATGGTACTATTATTTAAACCAGTTGTAACTGTAAGCTTGTAAAGGTCTTATGAAATTTAAATATAAAATTAGATTTGTGAATTCTATTTCAAAATGTTAACTGCTAACTTAAAGATGTATTGTAGATGCGATGGGTTGAACTTGCCAGACCCTTAATATTAAATTGCATGCATAGAAATTGTGCCCTTTTCCTAAATGGTGTGCTCCCTGGGAACCTCTTATTGGCCAGAGCATGATATAAGCAGCAGGAAGCCAGAGAGTGGCTTCCCATATAACACAGAGAAAGCAGGAGAATCTCAGCTCAGAATGGCAAAGTAAAATATGATGCATTTTCCTGACCGAGAGGTGGTCAGCTTGTTGGCAGCCAATGCAGGTCATGCGGGCTGGGGTCACATGACAGGACCTCAGAAGATCTGTCAGCAACCTGGCTGCAGTGTTTTGCCCCAGCTGCAGGTGACTCCAGGACCCCTCCACTAGCCTCATGGTACAGAGTGTTGCAGTAGTCAAGTCTGGAAGTCACAAAAGATGAACTAATGATGACAAGTCATCAGATGGGATAAAGACTTTAATCTGGGTGATGTTTCCTGAGATGGTATAAGCCGCTCTGGACAACAGATGACACCTGAGCCTCAAGTTTCAATCTGTCATCCAGAATGATCCCCAGATCTTTCACCTTAGTAGAGGCTACAAGCTGAGAGGAACCAAGCACCAAGTTACTCCCTCACCTGCCACCTGTGCACCCCACTGATGACCAGGCTCAGTCACCAGAACCTCCATCTTGTATGGTTTGAGCTTCAGCCAGCTAGAGGATATCCATTCTTGGATCTTGGTCAGGCACAAATTTAGTACCTCACCTGTGTCAGGTGTCCCAGGTACAAATGACAAATACAGCTGGGTGTCATCTGCATAGCTGTGAAATCCCAGACTGTAGCATCTAATAATCTCCCCATGGGCAGCATGTACACCACAAACAACATGGGTGAGAGGATCGAGACCTGAAGAACTCCACAGGACAGGGATTTGGGAGTGAAGAGAAATACCCATCACCAACCTCTGTCTCCTGTGTGTAAGAAAGCACTCAAACCAGCTGATGACAGTGGCAAGTCCACAGAGCTCCCTTCGGTGATCCAACAACATACCAGGGTCCACAGTGTCACAAACTGAGGAGAGATCGAGTAGAACAAGAACTGATCATTCCCTATCTCTAGCCTTGAGGAGATCGCTCTGTACCCTGACCAACGCGGTTCCATCAGCTCTAGATATAAAACCAGACTGAAGAAGCCCAGATATCAAAGGTGATGAGATGTGACTCAAGCTGCAGTGCCACTATCTTCTCAATAACCTTCACCAGAAAGGAAGGTTTGAGACAGATCTAAAATTCACCAAGCTGTCTGGGTCCAAAGATGTGTCTTCAGTAGGGTTTCACCAGTGCTTCTTTCAAAGCACTAGGAAAGACCCCTCTGAGTGAGAGCACCAGACAATCTCAGCAATCACGGACCTGCAGACCCCGCCCACTTGAGACATGCCAGGCCTGGGTCAATTCACAGCAAGTGGGCCGTAACTTTAAGATTACCTCACAGACTCTTCCACCCTCAGTGGCCTAAACTTGCTCCAGACAGGAGTGCTCCTATTGACACTACCTCTCCTCTGCAGGGCCAAAACAGCCCAGTTGTGGGCAGTGCCAGACCTGATAGAATACACCCTGTCAAAGAAGAACTGAGAAAACTGTTTGCATCTGGCTGCTGAAACTGTCCATGTCGGTTGTAGACAGGATGAAGTAACCTGTCCACAGTACAAAACAGCTGAGCTGGGTCTGTTCCTCCCTGAAGCAATCTTCCTGGACAGAATGCAGTATTTTATGGGAGCTTGTTCTTTAATACCCTCTGTAGTGACTTCTAAAAATCAGCTTGTCCTAATCAGTTCCAGATTTCCACTAACAACCCTCCACCCTCTGATGCATGCTCTTCATCTGCCTCAGCTCCCCCAAACTATGGGGATCTCAAGTGAGAATATCTGGCTTGTACATACACAGGTGTGACAGAATCAAGAGCCAAGGTGACAGGACTGTTATAGGCCACCACCTCTCCCAGTTCTGCTCCACAAGCAAGCATCACCCTAGAAGTCCATTACCACCTGGACTCCTCCTGGTGGCAACCCCTCTAAAGGGTGGTAGCGGACAATTTCCACAGGGGAGTACTACCAGGGGGCCATGAATAAGAACTTGACTGTGCAGTAATCTGATCAAATCTTCAGGTCAATCTTGAGGTTACTTACCTCAAACCCCAGTAAGAATACAAAGTCCAAGGCATGATTGTGAATGGGGGTCTAGAAGTAACAATTTTGTGTGAGGCCCATCATATCCATTGTCTGGAGGAAATCTTGCCAAAACTGTGAGGTTCATTGTCAATCCAAGCACTGAAGTCACCTAGAATCAACCATTTGAGTGACTGCTGTATTGTCTCTCTGCGATAAAGTTTGCAACCTCTTGCAGAAATTCCCTCTCATGCCCCAGGAGCGCATATTACAGAAGGATTCTGCAACCTGAACCTGGACCCCATGAATTGCTATGCATTCAAACAATGAAGTAGAACCCACTGGGTGCACAGAAAAGTATAGGTCAGATCTAAAGCAGACGCTGACATTCCCACCCTGCAGTCTCTCCTCCGGCAGTGAACCGTGCAGAATCCAGCTGTGATAGATGCCTCCAAAACTGGGTTGGCACCATCACTCAGCCAGGTCTCCATAATGCAAGCCAGATCAACCAAGAAATTAAGTCTGCTATCATTGCAGCCTTGTTCCTAATCAATCTGGCATTGCAGAGCACTGCCCGAAGAGGACAAGCAGAGGATGCCTTATCTTTAAGGCCCTAAGTGGGCAGGGTTCTGGTTACCTGTCAGACTTTCTTACACCTGCTGTCCCAGTCCGCTCCTTCCAGTCCTGCTCTAGGGCCTCCTGGCATTCCCAGGATGAGGCTTAAAACTGCTGGCGACAGAGCATTTAGTGTCACCTGCCCCATCCTGTGGAATTTGCTTCCTCCATCAATTCAGGAGGCCTCTTTGGTTGTGGTTTCTAAGGCCTGCCTCAAGGCCTTCCTGTTTAATCAAACCTTCCCGGACCTTAGGTATTAGTTCTCCATGGGTACCCTGCTTTTCTGTTTGAGTTTCAGCTTTATAGAGATAGTTATTAATTATATTTATTTATGCTGATATTTTATTGTCTTTATATTGATCTGTATTACTGTATTGATAGTATGCTTTCATTGTTCGCGCCTGGAGCCTCCAGGATTGAGTGCCAGAAAATACAATTTGCCTTGCCTTGCCAGACTAATGGCTACCTGCACACTCGGTCGGTTGGAGCCTTGGGTATGGGAACCAAACATGACCAGCCTCTCTCTAGGTCCCGTTTGCCCCAGGATGCCTCATGGACCTCACCACTCCAATATTGTTCTTCTTATTAGCACTCACCATGGCCCATTGCTTACCATCCCACCTCCTTATAATTCCCACCTCTGTACAGCACCTGTAGGCCACCACTGGCAGAGGGTGGTCATCGAAGGGTGAAGGTCCAGCAGCTGGGATGGAAAGTAACTAAGCCTTGGGGCCCGTGACCTACTCACATAGTTGTACCTACTGCCATAACCACACCAAACAATTCCCCATACTTGAACAAATTCAACCAAAACTTAAAACCAGGCAACTTTCCCTCACTCACCTTGAATCCTATACACACCTAATACACACATCCAGTCTTTCACACCTTTCTAATACAATAACTATTCAAACATACCCATCAACCAACCAACCAACAAACCAACCACTAACCTACCACACAACTACCATCTTTCTACTCCAAACCACCCTTCCACTCAGTAAAACAATGAATAAATAAAATAATAAATATAAAATTAAAACCCAGAAAATCAAGGAGAGTCCTCATACAGTGCCAACCAGGGAGACAAAATCCTCACAGTATTAATAATATGAGTTTACAGTCTCATAGAGTATCTACTAGATACTATTTACTAGAGTAAACCAACTCAGAGGCACTAGTTCCCTCATTGATTTCATCCTCACGAACCACCCTGAGCACATACAGGATGTCCAGGTCCTCCCAGACTCACTCAGTGATCACTCCCCGTTACCTGCCGCTGGATAAACAGCTGGAGCTCCCGAGGATCTCCATGTATCACCAGGTAAAGAAAGGGTCCCCAGCACAACTCCGTAACCATCTCCTTCACCTTGACTGGTCCCACTTGATCACCAGTCGTCGGTGGATACAGCCCTCTCCTTCTTCATTAGCTCTTTCCAAGCTGCCTGTGACATCTTCACTGCCTTTGTTAAGCAGATAGAAAACACTAAATCCTCACCATGGGTAAATCGGTCATTGCTCGATCTAATGAAGGCCCGTGATAACCTATGGCACTGTGTCCTTGAATCTGGCTGCCCTTCTGATCGCCAGCGAGCGTGACTGCCTGAAACTCATGCACCTGGACTATCCACCAGGCAAAGGCTGCTTTTTAGCAGGCAAGCCTTACTGGCACCTGGGAAATGGAAAGAGGTTCTGGGAAAATATGAAAGAACTTAGTGGCAAGTCTGCCCCCCTCAACAATGCTTATGATCGACGGTGTCTCCACACAAGACCCTAGTAGGATAGCAGATGTATTCAATGCTTCCATTCCTCCGACCTCAGTTCTATCCTTCCCCCAACTTCTTTACTGCATCTACTGAACAGTTCCCACCACCCACTGTGCTCCACCTTTTAATTTCAAAACTATCTCCCCTAGTGCTGCCTGCCCGTATCTTGCCATGTTCCTTGGAAGGACAAGACAGAGTGGTGACTCTCTTGATGCAAAGCTGCTCTCCTTAACCCTTGATGCAGTTCTAACATCCCTAACAAAATACTCAACATGTCTTTGTACCTAGGACAGTTCCCTTCACAATGGAAAAGGCGGTCATTACCCCAGTTCATAAAACAGAGACCGTACCTCTTGTAATAACTATAGGCCCATCTCCATACTTCCTCCCTCTCAAAAGTGTTGGAAAACATTGTTGCAGATCAACTTTCTGATTATCTAGACTCATACCACCTACAATGCCAGCAGCAGCATGGTTTCAGGAAAGGGCACAGCACCACCATCGCCCTTCTTGAGAATTTACCTCCTTTATCCATGATGCCCTTGATCAGAGAGCCCTGGCTGGATCTGATATTGATCTCTCCAAGGCTTTTGATACTGCCAATCACAGTATGCTGATAAATTCCCTCCACTCTATTGGTGTCTCTCAAAGAGACAGCTGACTGATTCTCCAACTATCTCCATGGCCGTACCCAACAAACAAAATAAATAGCATCCTTTCCACAACCCTCCCTGTCCACTCAGGTGTCCCACAGGTCTATCCTAGACCCGCCTTTTCTCTTTATACTTAAACTCCTCCCTTGGCCTCCAAGGCACCTGCTCCTTTATGCTGATGATGCTGTAATCTTTAGTCAACACCCTGACCCTACCCAGCTCAAAAATCCTTGCAGGGCTCCTCGCTGTAGTAGAATCATGGTTTACCTCCCACAGCTTGTCCTAAACTACAAAAAAGAAAGGTCATGCTATTCACCCAGCCCCAACATAATGTGGCCAAATTATCCATATTAAATTCCAAGGTATCGGCTGGAATCAGTCACCAGTTTTAAATATCTAGGCATCACCCTTGACTCAGCCCTTACCTTCCGTGATCATATAGCTTTGACATGCTCTACTATCAACATCAGAATTGGCTCTGTATAAGTTGGGCCCTGTCTTCCACCTGATGCCCTCTGTCTGGCCATTTCCAGCTTCACCCTTTCCTCAGTGGACTATGGGATAATCATATATGGTGCCGCCTCCTACACTGCCTTAACCAGTATAAAATGCACCTAAACAAAGCCTGCTGGCTGGCCACAGGCTGCAATCGGCTACCGATATACCTGTGACCTCTATTGACTCATCATAGGCTAAACCTTCAGGGTCATCTAAGCTATCAGATCTGCTTATTTGCCAAAAAATCCAACTGGGGCTAGCTTCCTCTGGCTGTCTCTCGCTCCTCCAAATGAGCTTGCCGACCAGGCTACAAGACTTTCTGACTCTACTACCTTTCTTATCCCTTTGCAAGGACCACAACTGGCCAAAGATCCCTTCACTACAGGGCTCCACTCTGGATGAACTCTCTCCCTGATCCTACCTATCTATTCCCAGGTTGGGGACTTTTAAAACTGAGCTCGTGGCCACATTATGTCCAGCTCTATATGTGATTGCAGTTAAACCACTCAGACAAGGGCAATGTTTCCGTCTGTACCTGATCCTAATATGATATATGATTTGCTGTTTCCACCTTTGGTGTTGCTCTATGTATGTATTAACCATTACTGTCTCTGTACTTAGTCACTGTAATATAGTCTACTCTGTATCTGTCTTCATTCTATGTATGATGTGGAGCCTTTGAAATGGAGTCCCTGACTCAAAGGGTTTGCAATTCAAGACTTGATATAAAAAAAATATATATATGTATAGTCCAGCTCTGCTGCCACCAGAAACAAGTCCAGTTCCATGTACCAAGTGGAGCAGTATACATAGGGACAGATATTCAGAAATGCACCAAAGGATGGAGCAACCATGGCACAGCACAACACAACTGCGCCATGGTGCAGTGACTGCAATATTCAACCAGTTCGCTTACGGCAACTTGCGCCAGTGCAACACAGCTGAATATCACAGGGATGTACTATGGCACAGCCAGAGGTGCACCAGGGAGCAACCGACCTGCACCATAACACAACCAGAAATGCATGAGGAAGCAAAGGACAATGTACCAAGGCACTGAAGGACCAGCCCCAGGCACTGCTGGGAGCAAGGCAGTGGAGGGTGACAGCACAGGGGAGGCAGTGGAACCCGGCTGGGAACAGTGGCAGGGGCGCTACAGCGGTGGGCCACAGGTGGCCACCACCTGCAGGGCACAGACATGCAGCCGGCTCCCCACCCCCAGCATCAGGGCAGTGGATGCAGGAACAGGCAGCACCAATGGCCAGGTGGTGCCACCAGCCCCCACTGGACGGCATGCCCCATCCACCCAGACCATGGCAAGCCACACCCTGGCACATGGCGCCCATCACACATGCCACACATCCTGTACAGCCAGCCATGGCCACCCCAAGGCACAGCCACTGACCAAGGGGCAGGACACCACCATGCACAGCGCCTGCACAATGACACAGGCACACCACACAGACACCCACCACACCACTGCAGCATGGCTCCACTCGCAGCTACCAAATCAGACAGGACACAGGTGGGTAAGCATGTAAAATGTATTAAAGGACTATGTACAATAAAACCAGAGGAAAGGGTAGGAGAGTGAGGGATGGGGACAGGGACAGGGACTGTACAGTGGGACAGGGGAAGGTAGGGAAGGAAGGCAGGGGCAAGAAGGATGTATGGGGTCTGCTACGGTGGCCATGGCCTGCCACTGCCTGGTGCCTCCATCTCTGCCTGTCGCAGCACCATCCTCCTCGTCTGTTGCACCACTTCCAACGTAGTGGAGGTGATTAGAATGATCTGCCACAAGAGCCAGCAGTACAGCAGTAGCTGTGATCTCCTTCGGTTGCCCATGATGGGATGCACACCACACAGTGGGCTGCCCACAGTTGACACAACACATGGCACAGGTGGCCATGGCCACACCCACCCCGCTGACCACCAGGTAGGGAGTAGAGGAACAGAACAGTGCCTACCTGCCTGTTGTGGCACTGCATGTGCTGGTCCCGCAGCTGCTCCACCTCCTCCACTTGGTCCAGCTCCCCAGCCAGTTGTCCTGCAGCAGACTGCTGCAGCCTGCCAGGCACCCCTGCCACCCTGGCATTGTGATGATCCTCAGACCCTGGAAAGGTGCAAGACAGGCACACATCAGAACACAGCCACAGCATGGGCCCACCGCCCCCACCCTATGCACAGTGTGCGCCCAGCTGCATGACCCACAGGACAGTGGCATAGCACCAGTGTCTGGCAATGCCACACCACAGGCACATGCTGACAGTGCCCCCCAAGGGCATGGCAGGCAGCCCAGCTGACACCATGGTACAGCAGTTGAGCACAGAAGCAACATGTGCTGACTTACCTGGTCGCGGCACGCCCCCCGCGACATGTGCCTGCAGGCGCCTTCAGCCTTTCAGGGTCCCTCCATACAAGGTGGCCATACCAGTGGCAGCACTGCTCTCAATGTATTGCACCCTGGTGGCCTGGACCTGGCCAGCAGCAATGACCTGCCAGACATCTGTTCTGGCCTGCTGCAGGGCTGCTTCCCAAACAGGCCTGCTGCATGTGGCTCAACCTGTGCCACAAGGTTCACCAGTTCCACTTGACTCCAGTTGCGAGCACGTCGCACCCTCCATCACGCCATGCTGCCTATATGATCGGTGGAATCAAAATGGCACTTGGTAAGAACGATGCACAATATGCGGGATGCACGCTTATGGACGTGCGCGAAGCGCCCACCAATTGGCGCATCTCCATGGATGCGCGGGTACGGGCGCGGCCTAACCGGCACATGCAGCAGGAGTCCTAAGGGGCATAGGGTCAGGGCAGGGGTCAGGGGTCAACCCGCGCAAAGTGAGCATGGCGCTATAGGGCCCATATTGCATAGTGCGCAATAGGCTGTATAGCACACCATGCACCATGGGCCCTATAGCACCTGGCGCCATAGGATCCATGGCGTATAAGGCCTATGGCCCCTATAGCACTTCTAGCACACACTTTGCAATAGGTGGGAGCACAAGCCGACCATGCATATTGTGGGCGGCGCGCCTGCGCATGTCACGGCATTGCGCCCACGACATCGCTGGAGCAATTCCATTGCTCATGGAGCAAGTGCGCGATATTCAGCTGTCACGCGTGCTATGATCTCATCAGCCCATGTGTGGCGCACTGGGGATATTTGCAAGTCATTACCTTTGCGCAACAGCTCATTTGCATACGATGCACTATAAAGGCACTGCACATCAGCACAGGCCACGGACCTGTATTGCAACCATCTGAGGTAAGTTGTGCCTGCCATGGGGACAGCCAGCACAGCAGGTTGGATGGGGCGGTCGCTACAGCCAGTAACCACTTGTCCATGTCCACAGGTATCAATGTCTGAGCATGGGAGACCAGAGCATGGAAGCTGGGACAGGTGGAAGCCGATCCCTGTTTGAGGCCTATCTCGACAGGGAGCAATTGCTGAGTGGTGCCACTGGCACACCACAGGCCAGGGCCGTGGCCTGGGTGGAGGTGGCGGCGGCCATGAACCAGCAGGGCAGCCACCAGTGGTCTGTGCAGGAGTGCAGAAAGAAGGTGGACGCTGACAAATGCGGGATAAAAGGAAGGTGGCGGCCATACAGGCTGCCAGGACAGCCACTGGTGGGGCCATGCTGCTGTGTCACAGCTCATAGTGCAGGAGGAGCTGGTGGCGGCCACTATGCAGTGCAGCACAGTTGAGGGTGTGCCAGGTGATGGCTTCCAGACAGGAGGAGCCCATCACTGCATGAGTACATGTATGCCGGGGGTGCTGGTATGGCAGCACTAACACATCTATTTTTCCTTACAGCACTGGCATGCCAGCATGCAGTGGTAGGGTGCAAGTAGCTGCCATGGGGGCAGGCCCAGTCCTGGAGGACCAGCCATCCACCTCCATGGGCATCCGGGGCCCAATCGCTGCAGCACACCACCGCCTGTCCAGCCGGATGTCCTGGGCTTGGTGGCAGATGCAGGCCCTGACTGTGTTCCAGCAGGATGCCAGCCATGGCATGCTCTGCATGGAGACACAGATTGGGGTGGGGTCTGACACTGATGACGACATGACCATCATCCTGGACAGCATGGGTGTTGCCATGGGGAGACACCCATACCTACCACCATCACTGGTAATGTGGCCGGTGTCTGTCGGCAGTGGAGCAGCTGCCGCCACTGCCCTGGTGCCGCTGTGTGCACAGCCACAGTGGTGCTGGGTGGTGGTGGTGGTGGCCACCCAGGCGCTGGCCAGCGCACAGGGGCGGAGGGGCAGCGGCAGCAGATGGCTGGGGAGGTTGGGCGGCGGGTGCAGAGTCCACCACCGGTGCGCCTGACAATAACCTACCACAGGGAACCCCACTGTGCAGTGTCCACCTGAGCGAAGGGCCGTGCAGTGTGGTCGTACACCACCAGTGGGATGGCAGCATGCCTATGCACCCCTGGACACGATCCATTGACTGAGCACACCCAATGCTGCAGGCTCCGTGAGAGCAACAGGTGCTGCTCTTATAGTAGCTAGGTGCATGCATTCCATGCAGAGGTGCGCAGGCAGCCGAGCAGCATGAGAGAGGCACCGTGAAGGTCCTGGTGGCCATACAGCACCTGTGGGAGGACACAACCCAATCCCTGGACTGCATTGCCAATGCGATCTTGGTTGAACTTGCGCCACTGGCTGCCACAGGGCAAGGACGCCAGCCACAGTCACCACGGAGTGCACTGTCCACCACGGACCCAGCGTGGGTGACACCCTCAATGTTGATGCCGGGCTTTGCTGTCTGCATCCCAGGCATGCCTGGGGCAGGCCTGTTTGGGTGCCTACAGACCTCTCGCGAGAACGCAATCATGTTCCCACAGTTTGACCTCTGGGGGTCAGGTGGCTACTCCCCCGTGGCGTTGAGCAGCCTGTGGCTGCTGAGCGGCCCGAGGTGGATGCCCCATGTCCATGGTGGCTGTGTGTCCGTGTGGCAGACCTGATGTGTGTGCCGCTTGTCTGCAGTCAGCTGCCGCCACTCTGCATGCACATGGGTGATATGTGTGTGTGTGTGTGCATGACACAGTTGTGGCAACTGTGTGTCGCGCCACATGCTGCTCTGTGTGCACACCTGCCTGGCCGCTGGCCCGTGTGGCGTGTGCGTGATGATGGGAGCACAGCACTGGTGCACCTGTGCACGGCACCCTGCTTCTGATCCATGCCACTTGCTAGAGCCTGGGTGCATGCCTGCATGTGCCAGTGTGTGTGTTGCTGTACAGTGCTGTGTGGTGTTGTGTGGCTGTGTGGCACCGCACCCTGCCCTGCCCCATGCCTGTGTGTGCATGCTCATAGCCATGCCTGCCCATGCCGTGTGCTGTGCCATTGTGTCTGTTCATTGCATGGGTGTTTCTCCACCTACCTGCATGTGCCAAAGTGCTCCTGTGCAATCGTGTCCCAGTGCAGGTGTGCCATCCTGAGGAACTGGGATCCCTCCACCTGGCGGGGGTCTGCCAACCCATGGCCATTGCCATCATCGTCCCCTCTTCAGCCTCCAACAGCTATCCATGGTCAATATAGCCATGTTGTGAAGCATACCTTGTAGGCCAGGGAATAGGCCACAGGCCTTCCGAGGGAGCTGTACTGTAGGGCACCACCAAACCTGTCTAGGCAACAGAATCATGCCTTCAGCATCCTGAACACACGATCAATGATGTTCCACGTGCTGGCGTGTGCCTCATTATACTAGTCCTCTGCAGGGCAGCCGGTGCCAATGGGGAGTGAGCAGCCAGGGCCTGAGTGGGTAGCCACTGTCACCTGTGTGGACAGATATATGGTTAGCCTGGTGTCCTCTGTCACTGTGCCCTTGCCCATCCCTAGTGTTCCCACCAGTGCACCTGCCCTGCCTGCCCACTCCCATGCCCTGCTGTCCCAGCTGCCCATGGTCATCCTACTCACCACTAGGTGGCCCATGGGTATCTCCCACTCTCGAACCAGTGGCACAGTGCTGAGCTGTGCCAGATGAATGAGTCATGTGTGCTCCTGGGTGTGGCACAGACATTGGTTATGCACCCCTGGCATCGCACACCACCTGGCAGTTGACACTGGCATAGCCCTTCCTATTCACATATGCTACCCCTCCAGGCCAGGTGGCATGCGGATGCCCACATGGGTGCAGTCGATGGCCCCTAGCATGCCAGGCATCCATGCTGCCCTGGAACTTCTGCATGGTTGCTGTATGCTCTGCCTGTATGCTGGGGAAATGGATGTAGTCCACAGCATGTGGCAGCAGGGTGTTGAGGAATAGTGTGAGGAACCATGACGTGGCTGACTGGGTTATGCCTGTGGTGTCCCTGTTGGTCTCTGGAAGGTACCGTGGTGAGCAGGCTCATGACGGCTGTCACTTTTGTCTCCACTGTCAGGGCATGGCTCTGTCTAGTGGATGCCTGCATCTCCTCACTGCACAGCTCACACAGCTGCCTCAGAATCATCCAGTTCAGGTGATACTGGCCCATGATCTCCATATCAGTGTGGGTCTCGAAGCTGATGGGGGCCGGTACCGCTGTTCAGGCGTAGCCAACCGAGCCCTTCCATGGCCACATCGCTCTGCTTCCTGCCTCTTCACGCCCTCATTACTGCCTCCATCTGGAAGGCTGCACTGGCCATAGCCCCTGTTGTCCTGTCTCCCCTTGAGTCCGGCCCCAGTGGACTGCTTGCCACCATGGGGCAGTGCCTGTCACTCTCCTGGGCTCCATCTTGTGACACCTGCCCTGGCTTGTCATCACCTGCCACTTCTGTCCCACACCCCTGTGGATGCCTGTGTTGCTCCTCCAGGGTCTGGTGGCTCTTTCTCTCTCACTCTGTCACTCTCACCTCTGTCTGTCTCCTGTAACTCTCTCTCTCTCTCCCTCCTCTCCCTCTCTCTCTGTCTCTCTGTCTGTCTCACTCTGCCTGCCTTTCTGTCTCTCTCTCTCTCTCTCTGTCTTGCTCCTCTCTGGTGCAAGTGCTGTCCCCTGCTTGCTCCCTGTTTTTATAGGCTCCAAGTCTGCTCAAGCATCTGGCCGTTGCTCCACCTGCACCATGGGTCGGGGTTGAATATGCAGCGCGTATTCATGGGAACACCCTGCCCTTGCACATGCATTCATTATAGTTGTGCATTGGAGCACTGCTACTTGCTCTCCATGGCGATTTCCACATTTATATGCAGCCAAAAATATTGTATAACAATAGCTGAAAGCTGGAAACGTGAATAAGAAAGTATTTTTCATGACACAAATCCCACTGAGTGCACTTCTGTTTAAAGAGCCTCTGATATCACTGCCAAACTGAGACCACATAATATTTTGATAGAATGCAACCTATAATTTAATTAACTAATTTGTTTGCAGTACCGGTCCCTTATTCTTTTCACTAAGAACATTCACATGAAAACAGGATTCTCTGCCACTTGACCATCATCTGCCCTGACATTTTGATTATAGGTGGTATCATATTCATAACCCTCTGTTTCTGACATCATAATCAGCTGTACAGCAACCACTTACTGTATCACAGGAGCTGATGGATGTCACTTGTAGACAAACTACAAGGGCAGATGAAGATCAAGTGTCTGACATGATGCTTTCAAAAGAATACTATAAGTAATAAAGTATAGGAGAGGGCAAGTGCATCAAATATAAATTAAACTGTGTGTACTCATATTTAAAAAACAAACAAACAAAAAAACAATTGTTCCTGTGGTGTGTCTTTAAGAATCCTTCAAAAACCGCATTCTATTCCATACCATTAATTTCTGAAGATCATTAGAAGCTCAGCATATATGTTATGTAATATTAATGGCTGTACTGGCAATAAAAAGAACAGTTACGTAAGAACTTACCATAACAGTAGATCTTCGAGGATCTCAGTCATCAGGTAACACTGTAGGAACCTTCACTGCTGGTGAAGAGAATCCACATGGAAAAGTTTCAGCAGTACAGTTGGGGCTGCCCACGCTGTTGATTTCTGCTGACGTCAGCAACCCTATATAGGCGTAAGTGGCCCCACTCCCTCTTCAGTGCTTTCCTTCCGGAGACCAAGGAGCAAGGCTCATGCCCTAGCTAACCGAGAGAGACGAGGACCTGGCTCTAGATAAAGATGATGGAATACAGCAGATAGCCAGATCTGAAACAGAAGCCCCAAGAAGGGTGACTGTGGGAGGAAATCATACCTGATGACTGAGATCCCTCGAAGATCTACTGTTACAGTAAGTTCTTACATAACAGTTCTATCTTCTTGAGGGTATCTCAGTCATCAGGTAACACTGAGGAAGGAGTACCAAGCAGTGACAAGTAAAACAAACAGTCTGGGAGGCTGGATCTCCATAAACGATGACAGGAGTTCTTGTAACACAGCCCTGCCAAAACTTGCATGGGCTCTTGAGGCAATGTCCAGACTGTAATGCTTGGTGAAAGTGTGGATTGTACTCCAGGCAGCAGCCACACAAATGTCAGTGGCTGAGACCCCTTTGAAACAAGTCACTGAGGTAGCCATGCCTCTGGTGGAGTGAGCTTGACAGCACCAGGAAAGTCTTTGCCATGCTTATTGTAGTAGAACACAATGCAATTTGCCAGCCATTTGGATAAACATTGCTTAGAAACTGAAACGCCCTCCTACCTGAAGTGAAGAAACAAACAACTGCTTAGGCTTTCTAGACTCTGTCCTGAGCAGATAATACTTTAAAGTTCTGTTCACATCTATGTATGGAGCAGTGCTTCCACTGGATTGGCACACTCAGGAAAATAAATAGGAAGGTGGATAGACTGATTAAGTTGGAACTCAGAAACCACCTTGGGGAGAAATTTAGGATTTGTGCACAAAATACCCTGTCTTTGTGAAAAATCAAATAAGGCTCCTTGCACCAGAGACCTGAAGCTCTGAAATTGTTTGAGCAAAAGTAATTGCCACTAAAAGAGCACTTTCCAAGAGAAAAGCGGAAATCAAGTCGCGATTGGCTCAAAGGAGACAGGGTCAACTTTTCCAAAGTAAAATTCAAGTCCCAAGCCTGGACAGGGAATGGATTGGGGTTTTAGGTACAGGGTGCCCTTAGAAGGTGCATGACACATCCAGCTGAGCAATCGTGGTGGCATAAAAAAAATTCTGGAAGACCCCATCTGTCAAACAGATCTTCTGCTATGGATGAGAGAAGCTCCCATTCATGCATGCTTGACTGCTGCCTGCTGAGACTGTCCACCAGGGTGTTTTAGAATGCCGGGCACGTGGACCACGGAGAGTATCAGACTGTGTTCCAGGGCCCAGTACCACACTTGCATGGCCTCCTGCAAAGGGGTATGAGTGAATCCCACCCTGCTTGTTGATGTAGTAGACTACACTCAAATTGTACAACATCACCAGCGGTTGGCCTGGAGAAGGTAGTCTGGAAGGTCTGCATGGCATAGAGCACCGCTGTCATCTCCAAGATGTTGATATGCAGGGTGGCTTCCACTGGGACCATAAGTCCTGGGTTTGAAAGGACCCAGGTGAGCTCCCCAGCCTAGACCCAAAACATCTGTGGTTAGGATCTGATGTGGGAAGAAATCTGGAAAGGGACCCCTGCAGAAGATTTGAGGGTCCATCCACCATCACAAAACTTTGTGGACTAGGAAGGAGACCAGGACTACTTGGTTCAACTCATCCATCTGTTGGTCCCACTGTACCTTTGGGTCCACTGAAGGGTGTGAATATGAAGCCTGGCCAGTGGAACTGGAGAATAGCCACTGCCATTAGACCCAACAGCCTGAGGGTACAGTCTGGCAGGAATGTACTGACTCTGAGCAACGCCCTGAACCTGAACTATAAGGCATTCTGCCCTGTTTTGGGGTAAGAGGCATTTCCCTTCTCGAGTCCAGAACCACCCCAATGTATTGCAGTCTTTGGGATGGTACTAGAACAGACTTAGGTCAGGTTGATTGTTATGCCCAGAGATTGGAATAGTTGGAGAGTATACTCCAGAGTCAGCAACAGCTGTTCCTGGACAGGGCCTTGAGAAGCCAATTGTCCAGGTAAGGGAAGACATACAGCCCCTCCTTCTGACCACACTCTATGATTTGCAAGATCCATGAATCTGAAGTGATGGTACTCCATTGACTCAGATGGAGGTAGAACCAGCCTCCAACCACCGCCTCCTGGGTCTAGACCAGTGGAGGGTGGTCTGGCACGAGTCAAGCAGAAGCAGGGCCAGCTGTGAGGCTGGACTGTCAGTTCTGGGACACTTGGCTGCTGCTCACATTGAGGAGGTGGGCAAAGAAGACTGGGCTCTGTGTTTACCCTGGGTATGGGAGCCCAAGCCTGGTCTATTGACCAGTCTATGAAATAGAGTGCCCTCTACTAAGGGATTGAGTGTGGTAGAGAAAGTGGACCAATTCTAAGGCTGTACCCAAGGCTTGTAGGTCATTGATGAGGTCCTGGACATCAGGGCCGAAGAGCTTGGTGCCATTGAATGGGAGTTGAGCACCTTGTTTTGCACATCAGCTGCAAAGCCAGAGACCCTCAGCCATGAATGCCTATGAAGGCAAATGTATGTGGCAGTTGCTCTGGCCACCATGTCAGCCAAGTCACAGATGTTTGCTGACATCCTCTGCAGTTTGCATGCAATGAAGTAGTTCCTGCCTCTGGGTGCCATCGGGAGGACTTGGGCAGCCGACTTGTCCTTCCTCCAGCTGGCATTCTGGAGCTTGACCATATGCAACAGATAGTTTAAAATTCTCAGGCCTAAGGTAGATGAGGCATAAACCCTCTTACCCCAGAGGTCAATACTGCGGGATTCCTTGTCTGAGGGAAGGGAGCCTTAGATCTGTCATTGGCTGCCTCAATGACAACGAGTCAGTTTCAGCCTGGGCACTAAAATAAGGAGGCCCTGGGGGCATTATACAGTCTGTCTGCCCTGTGTGGCATAGCTGGTACCATGTCTGACCTGTGCCTGGCTGCTGTAGTGGCATTTTTTTTTATATAGCTTTTGATCCCTGTCACCTCCGCCCGCCAACTGGCGATGGGGATACATATGTATTTTTCAGTTTTCTTCCCTGACCCCGAAGCCCTGGCACATGGCCGTGCAAGCATGTAGAGGCATGCTTCACCTCCGGGCACCAGCACAGCCTCTTCCACCTTCCAATACTTTGCCGCACCTCTTTCTGCCTATGCCACACACGGACCTCCACCTGGTGGGAGCGGAACTACTGGGGGTGCCAACCCACCCTTACCACCTTCATGAGAGGAGAGCTGCCTGCTGGCATGCTCCAATCCTGCTCTGCCCTCCCCCCCATGCGGCACCCCGATGATCCGAGTTGTTGCCGAACCGGGTCACTGGCATAGAAGCGGTAAGCGTCAGTGCCTCAACCCTCTGCACCAGCGGCCAGCCCCATAGTGGCATTATTCAGGGCTGGCAGCATAGAAGGGATAATTTTAGGTGGAGAATCAAGGATCTCCAGGTAGTCAGCCAGGTCCTTCCTGGTGACATCCTCCTCCTCAGTCTGGAAGCCTATAGTGGCAGACAACTGTTTCATGACACTATAGAAGCTGGCATCTTCATGAGGAGACCTGGGAGTATACCAAACTGAGTGTTCACTGACTGATGAAGCAATGTACTTGTCAGAAAGGAGGATTTCTTCCTCATTCTCTATGGCAACAGAGAGGATGAGGTCAGGATGTACTCCTCCTCGATGTCGACCTCCTCATCTGGGTCTGGCATTGGCGCAGTCATTGGTGTCCCTCAGGGATGTTCCCTTAGATGATGAATGGTGTCAGTGATGAAGCTGCCATTGATGGTGCCAATGATGATGGCCTATTGAAAGCATTGAACTGCTGAACCAGTACACTGGTGAACTTAAACAGTACCTCGTTAAGGGTCTATAGTTGTGGTCGGCGGAGGGGTGTTCCATGGCAGAGATACCAGCGGCTAGCCAACCTGAGAGCCAATGAGCCTGTGGCCCTCAGACAGGAAGGGGCAGGCATTGACAGAGTAGGCGTTGACAAGCCCATCATCAATGGAGGAGGGCACGTTGACCTGGAGGTCGACAGTCAGGCGCCATGAGGTCGGGTGTAGAAGCTGTCAGTATGGACCTGGTAGGGATAGAGACCTGGACAACTGGTCTCTTTGTTGAGGTAGTCACCATCAATGAAGAGCACCCTGATGAGGGAGAAGCTGGACGGAGAGTGGGATAGCTGCCAGGGGAGCGGTCGTGATCCTGGTCTTTTATGACTTTTCTCAAGGACTTGTCTCTGGCCTTGGGGCCTGGGAGCACATGGACCTGGTGGGCAGCAAGTGGCCGGGCCCCAGAGGACCCCTTCCTGGAGATGACTGCCTGCTGCTCCATCAGGAATGTTTTGAGAGCCTTCTTGCATCACCTGAGGTTGTTTGGTTAAATTTTAGCAGAGCTTACAGTTGGAGACTTCGTGGTCTGGCCCAAGACAGCAGACACAAATGGAGTGTTCATCTATAGAGGCAATCTTCTTTCCACAGCGGCAGTGCTGGAAAAGAGAAGAAGAAGGCAGATTAACTCTCACCATAAACAAAAAAGAAAATCTCTGAAAGAGATTTTTGTTGAAAAAGAAGAAAAAAATTGCTGTAGGCGAAAAGGCTTGAAACACTGCATTAAGCTCTCTGCGGAGACTATTGCTTGCAAGTCGATGAGAAAAGAACTGAGCAGGGAGTGGGTCTGCCCCTGTCTATATAAAGGTTGCTGACATCAGCGGATGTCAACGGCATGGGCGTCCTAGTTGCACTGCTGAAAATCGTCTGTAGGGATGCCCTTCACCGATGGTAAAGGCTCCTATGGTGTTACCGGATAGTTGAGATACCCCAAAGAAGATCAGTATTTTACTAAAATACAAAAGTTTCTCAAACTTACCACGTGCTTGTGCCAACTGTAAAATATTTCCTAATCTTTCAAGACCACAATAGTCTGATGATGTCACTTTAGTCATTAATTTCTACTTATTGCTACCCTAGTCCTTAATGAAATGTTATTTAATATAGAGTATATGAATATACAGCAAAAAAACTTTTGGCTTTACCAGTCCTAAATTATTGCCCTATCCTCATACATGAAGATAAATGGCATATTCTGAGTCAACCCATTGTGTATCCAGTTTATAGCACATGTTTTAAATGCAGAGCTTTCCAAATTACATGTTGGCTGTTTTGGGGAGCCTTAACTATTTTTCTTTTATTGCTCTGATTAAATGCTGTTTGGCTCAATTCTAATTTAATCAAACATTGCTAAAATGTTCTCACACTGATTAAGTACTCTTCAAGTAGCTAATTAAAATTGGAAGATTTAAGATAAGAATGGGATGTAGTGGACCTCTAGATAATATGTCATCTAGAAGTTAACAATGTCAGATGTCAAAATACAAATGTTGTCTTCCATTTTGAGGCACACACATGTTCTATAGATATATTCTGTGCAAAATTTAATTAATGCATCAGTTAGGGTAACTTAATGCCACAAAGTACAGTAGGTAAATGTGGCATTAGGGGTTTCAACCTAACTCCTCACCCCACCCCCAAGCAGCAAAGGAAGAAATATTAAGGCCTTGGGTTTCTGGTCTTGGCGAATCAGTGGTGGGATCTTGCTTAGGGTTGTGTACCATAATGCTCACCTTCCCTCCCCCGACCACTGCCTCCAGTCGAAGCACAATGTACAGCTCCAAGCTGGTGCCTCATAGTGATACACTCTTCTAAGGTAGAAGTATGTCTCACCACAGGATGCCAACACAATTTGTTGTAGCTTTCTTCATGCAGGCTCTGTGGGCCCTGCATGAAGAAAGGAGATCATGTGTGATGTTGTTTGCTCAGAGAAAGGTGGGCATTAGGGCTGACAACCCCAAGGAAGATCCCACCACTGATGTGCTAGTACTCCAGAGATCCCAGAAAATTGAAGACAAGAGTGCCCTGAGGTCTGAAATACACACTTCACACTCGTGAGTTCACTTCAAATTGTTTTATTCCCCTACGTTTTGTTCCTTCATAGAGCTTGTTCACAGGGTATTCATTTAGTTTTCTGTTAATATAAAACATATTTGAAATCATTGTTTTATTCAAAATTCTCATTATTCAAAATATTTGCTGCGAATTAATTACAATATTCTGCACAATAGTTACCATGCTGTTCAATCAAAATGTGCTCTTATCCTTGTTAATAATACAAGTTCCTGTTTTCTTTAACAGCCTGTAATATACTCAAAATGGAAAAACCTTCCTTAATACTGCCCTTCTTGTTTTGTGTTTCCTTGTGCTGCGCAAAGAAACACCTTAGAGCAATGCCGCATTTGAGAGGTGTGTCAGAGACAAGTCCAATGCAGAGCTCTCTGCAGTGGGCAAGTCCTGACACACCAATCCACTACTAGCTGAGTGTGATGGCTGTTGAAATTTCACAGCGGGAGCCGACTGCACTTGAAACGAATGAATCACTCCAATCAGATGGAGTGCTTCATTCATTTAATTTGCATAGTGCTGTCTGCCTAACCTTCTGTTCCCATCATAGCACCGCCACCCAGTGTCAATTAAAACCTCCCTCTTCCTCCAACTGTGTAGTGCGCACCCCTCCCTCCGTTGCCTGTCACTGTGCCAACATTGGTGCCCAATCCCGTCTGTCAACATATATTCTCCCCCTACTAATGTAGCACACTGAGGCCCACCCAGTGTGCTGAAAATATTTCCTTTTCCAACAAGGGATGCCCACTCCCAGTGTTGAAAGACCCCCAAGCCTGTTTACTTCTATTGCCAACATCAAGGTGCCCAATTCCTGTGTTGGCATGTAATCACCCATTGTGGCACTCTGGGCCCACCCCAGTGTGCCTAAAGTTTTTTAACCTGTAAAATAAAGAAAACTATCCCCTGCTGCACAGCAGTGAGCCGGTTACATTTGAAACAAATGAACCGCTCCAATCAGACAGAGCGCTTCATTCATTTAATTTGCATAGTGCTGTCGGCCCCCACCCTCTGTCCCCCATCGCAGCACTGTCATCCAGCATCAATTAAACCCTCCCTCTTCCTCCCACTATGTGCTGCCTGCCCCACTCCCTCCGTTGCCTGTCACTGTGCCAACTGGGTGCCCAATCCCCATGTTGGCTTGTATTCTCCCCCACTAATGTGGCTCACTGGGAGCCCACCCAGTGTGCCAAAATTATTTCTTTTCCGACACCAGGATGCCCACTCCTGGTGTCAAGCTCCAAGCCCATTTACTTCTATTGCTGACATCGGGGTGACCAATCCCCAAGTTGGCATATATTCACTCCCCTATTGTGGCACACTGGGAGCCCACCCAGTGGGCCTAAAGGTTTTTTTAACCTGTAAAATAAAAAAACTGTTCCCCACCGCCTTTTTATTTTACCTGTAAAAGAAAACAGTTCCTTGTCATCTTCCCAGTCCCCTCCCCATCCTTGCCCTCCCACTTAGCACCCACTCCCCACAGGTTGGAAGCAGCGATCTTCTCTGGACCAGAACGTCTGCACTCTTCAAAGCCAAATGGTGAACTGAGGACTCAGGTAGCGCTGTATAATGGAGTCAATGGGGAGAGGTTCAACATAGATGGATATCTCAGCTATTTTTAGGAATTTTATTTAAATTTTTCAACATGGGGTTCTTGGGATCCCACCTTGTGAACACTGTCACTGTCTTTTCATAACTCAGTCCTGAAGGTGATTTTGCAGTTGCTGCATGGAATCATCTTTCAGCACCAGTAATGAACGACAGTGCCACTGTTCATGAGGTGGGGTCCCAAAAAGCCCGTGTTGCAAATTTGGTGAAAAATCTGCAATGACTGTTGGTGTTGCAAAGGAGTAGCTTCTATGCACGCCATAGCTTCACCAATTTTAAATATTTGTACCATATTTTACACATTGCCATTTATTCATACCTTCTTATGAACAAAACAGCTGTCATTTTCACATCGTGCCCAAAATGAGTTTTGCACCTGTGGCACTGAATGGCATGGTCACGCTGCAAAATCACCTTTCAGGATGAGTGAATGAAATGATAGTGGCACTCTTCATGAGGTTGGGTCCCAAAAGACCATGCTGAAAATTTGGTGAAACAACTCCAAAAATGGCTGAGTTATACCCGGTTGTTCAAAGATTTCTCATGCGTGTGTAACTTTGGTCATTTCAATATTTTCACTCAAATTTTCCATATAGCCTTTTTATCAGAGAAGGTGAGCTTTCCTTTGATGCTTAATCCTTCTCCTCCTGCTGACCCCAGCGGCTCACACTTGCTCCAGAACACGGGTGGCTGGCGTGGCACAGGTGGCACCCAGCGCCAAACCCTCAGCGCCAACTGGCCCAGCAATGCACCCCACATTGTCAACACAGCCTTCTTATTATCCTAGCTTCTGTATTCAAATGGTGTCCAAAATATGACAGCTTGTCAAACATAGTTTAGGCAGGCATTTCCTCCAACAGAAGTTCAACTAACACAATATACCTGCCACATAAACCATGAAGGAAACATTCAGCATTGACAAATGCTTGTTTAGTTATTATATTTATTAGGTGCCACCACCACCAGACCTGTATAAAACTTAATGCTGCTCAAAATGGCCTGCAACCCTGGAACCACGGACAGTGCATACCTGCTCTATTTGTTTTACTTGTCAAATCATTTTTATGTTTGCTTGCGCATGCAAAAACATAGTGCCTTCATCGAATTTTGAGTGTGTCACCTCCTCCTCCAATTCAGGCACTATGCTGGCAAGCCTTGACCCCTGTAAGCCAATGCATTTTGGAGCTGTCTATGACATGCTCCAAAATGCAGTGCCTAGATTGAAAGGGACTACGGCAGGTGAGCAGCGATAAACTGCTCACGTGCAGCTCCCCCAGCTCCTGGCGTCAGCGCCCCCCGCATGCAGCGTATAACCGACAGGTGCCCAATCCCGTCGGCTGAACGTCTGTCTCTCCCCTCCCTCCCAATAGTTGATGCCATGCTGGGGCCCACCCCAGCATGGCAATCTATCATGTTGCCGGCGGGGTGCCCAATCCCCCGTCGGCTGAACCACCAAAGTCCTGGTGCCATGCTGGGGCCCACCCAGCGTGGCAAGCAGATCCAAATCTTTTTTTGTTTTAACCTGTAAAACAAAAGCGGTCCCATAGCATCTCCGAACCCCCCCCACAACCGCATCCACCCACTGCACCAGCCTCCCACCCCCTCACCCCATACTTACCTCGGACTCCGGTAGCGATGATCTTTGGTGGACGGGAACACGTCTGCACTCTTCAAAGCCGACTGCGAACTGAGGAAATGCGGTAAGCTGTATAATGGGCTAGATAGGAGGGTTCAACTTTATTGCATATCTCAGGCATTTTTGGAATTTTTGCACCAAATTTTCAACATAGGGTTTTGGGACCTTCTCATGAATGATGTCACTGTCATGGCGTTATTGGGCTCGAAGGGTGATTTCGGCGCGGTGATACGAGAAATCACCCTTCAGGACGACTACCACCATGACAGTAACATCATTCATGAGAAGGACCAAAAGCCCCATGTTGAAATTGATGCCAAAATTCAAAAATGACTGTTTAACGAGGCGCATACTGCGCAGTTCCCACGCAGGCTCGTAAGTTCGTGAAATTTCAATATTTTCACTCCAGATTTTCAACATTGCCATTTCACCACACTGTCTTATGAGTAGTACAGCTGTCATTTTTCACATCTCACCCAAAACGTGTTTTCACCCTTGTAGTGCAGAATGGTGCAGTCAGTGTCGAAATCAATGTCAGGACAAATTAAGAAAATCACAGTGACACTGTTCATGAGCAGAGGTCTTGAAATGGCTATGTTGAAAATTTGGTGAAAAAATTCCTAAAAATGACTGTTTCTGACGTGCGTTGCGCAGTTCCTCATGCGCTCATAGGTTCTTGAATTTTCAATATTTCCACTCCAGATTTTCAACATTGCCATTTTTCCACACCTTCTTATGAGTAGTACAGCTGTCATTTTCACATCTCACCCAAAATGTGTTTCCACCCATGTAGCACACAATGGCGCAGTCATAGCAACACTCAGTGTATGGGACACATTAAGAAAATCACAGTGTCACTGTTCATGAGCAGAGATTTTAAAATGGCAATGTTGAAAATTTGGTGACAGAATTCCTAAAAATGACTGTTTACGTGTGTGCATTGCACAGTTCCCATCATCTTCGTAAGTTTGCGAATTTTCAATATTTTCACTCCAGATTTTCAACATTGCCATTTTACCACACTTTCTTATGAGTAGTACAGCTGTCATTTTTCACATCTCACCAAAATGTGTTTCATGTAGTGCTACAATGGCGCAGTCGGTATGCGTAAATCAATGTACAGGACAAATTAAGAAAATCACAGTGACACTGTTCATGAGCAGAGGTCTTAAATGGCTATGTTGAAAACTTGGTGAAAAAATGCCTAAAATGACTTTTACGAGCGTTGCACAGTTCCTATGCATGCTCGTAGTTTGCAAATTTAATATTTTCACTCTAGATTTTCAACATGTCCATTTTATTTTTTTTTTAATTCTCTTTTTTGGTTTCAACTACTATTACATCAGATTGGCAATGTCCATTTTATTAAACTTCCTTATGAACAGTACAGCTGCAATTTTTCATATGTCACCCAAAATGTGTTTTGCACATGTAGCGCACAATGGTGCTGTTGGTGTGCGAAAGCAATGTTTAGGACAGATTAAGAAAATCAGTTACACTGTTCATGAGCAGAAGTCTTAAAATGGCTATGTTGAAAATTTGGTGACAAAAGTCCATAAAATGACTGTGTTCAGTGAGCATTGTGCAGTTTCCACGCATCCTCGTTAGTTCATGACTTAGTAATATTTTCAGTCCAGATTTTCACTAGTGGCATTTTTCAACACTTCCTTATGAACAGTACAGCTGTCATTTTTCACAACATGGCTAAGTGTGTTTTCACACTTTCAGTGCAGAGATGCGTGGTCGCTGTGGGAAATCATTGTTCGGCACAGATAAAGAAAATCACAGTGACACTGTTCATGATCGGAGGCACCAAAATGCCTGAGTTGACAATCTGCTATAAAATATCCCCAACCTAATTATATAACGGTGTGCGTTGACAGTTTCTATGTACATGTGACTTCACCATTTTTAAATATTTTACTACACATTTGCAACATAGCCATTTTACACATCCCCATGAAAGAGTACAGCTGTCATTTTTACAGCCTGTTCAGAATATTTTGCACCTGTGGTGCTAAATCCCGTAGTCACTGTGCATAAGCAGCTTTCGGCTACCAAACTGATATTCCCCTGTTCATGAGGTGGGGTCACAAAACAAACGTGTTGAAAATTTGGAGTTAAAATACCAACGAATGCCTGAGGTATTAAGCTTTTCAACCAAATCGCCCAACCCTATAGAGAATGACAGGAATCAGGGGTGTGACTTGGGATTCTTGCCTGTGATGCTCATACCATTCCACACCCTGCAGTCACTGAGAGGCATTGAGGTATGCCTTGGACTCTTGACCCCAAACTTCACCCCATTCTCTATATTGCACCCATCTCACCATATTTCCTAATGAAATGGGGTGCGCATAAAGCCAAAGACCCCAAGGAACCGTCACACTTGTCAGTCTCTGCAGAGTGGGTGTGGTGAAATGGCATGGCCGTTATGCCTGATGACCCAAATGCACACCCCGATGCCTGTCACTCTCTGCAGGTGGTGGTGGGGTTGGCTTCAGTTCAATACTTCACTGCCATTCCTATTATGCAGCTCTGTAACTTCTACACTACCACTGCCAATGCCAGTAAGCAAACATTCTGCATTGACAAATGCTTGTTTAGGTTGTTTGATTGTTGCTTTTGAAAGCACTGTTGTTTGTCCTGAAAATATTAAAGAAACAATTGCTTTTAAGCATCTTGCAATGCAAACAAAATTTTGGCTACTTAGAACCTCTTTTTAAAAGCCCAAATCTTTATAGTGACAGTTTCATTTTACTTTATGTTTGACAAGCTTTTACATATTCAGGCTGCACAAGGAGAATGGCGTTCACAATGGTGTGCTGATAGAATGTTAAATGCAACTCCCCTGCTATCCTCTTGAGCCCATTTTGAAAGTCCCACAGTGTGACCAGAATGTCATCACCGAGTTCTCACATGAACTGAGAGCTTGGCTGCTAAGCAACCATAAATTCCATTGCTCAAGGTAGCAGCAGATGGGTGCTTTCAAACAGGCTCTATGCTACACTGGTCTGGTAGCACACCCTCTTAAGCAGAGTGCATGTTGCTTTTCGAAAAATTGCTTAATGCTCATAATGTTTAAGTTGACAATTAACATTGCACAAACTTATGCTGGGACCTCGGATCCTTAAGGGATGGGATCGGTGATGGGCGGTTATGAGGTGGGAAGAGAAATGTTCTGTAATTTTGCTAAGTCCAATTTTCTGAAGAAAATATTGCAATATGTTGATGATCCAAAAATCAGTACTTATATACATCAGACCAAGATGCAATACCTGGTATACCGTAGTGCATTTTGAATGCATGTTATGACATACAAATATTCTTTAAGTATTACTTAATCCAAATGCTTGAAGAAAATGTTGCCTTGTCTTATGATTCAACATAGGTATTTATATACATTGAACTGAACAAATAATACTTTGTATACTGTAATGCATTTTGAATACATCTTATCACATAATGACATTGAATACAGGTTATTACATGTGGCTCTAAATAATATACCAGTGTAACATTTCCCATATTTTTACCCCTTACTTTCTGCCTTTTATCTCAGAATATATATTTGTTTACTGCTGTGCAGTGTTCATTTCATGCCACTCATTTGTTTAATCACTGTTGTTATAAGTTATTTGCCAATGTAAAAGCTATTTTTTTTAGTTGTTTAACCAGGTATAGCACACTAAGCTGAAAGCTTTTACAGGAGCACAAGGAGGTTAAGTGACTTGCTCAGGGTCATACAGTATATAGGTGGAAGCTGTGGGATCCAAACCCAGGTCTGGTTTGCTGGATATCACCAAATTTGCAGCTCAGAACCTTAGACCACTGCACTATACTGCCTCTATAGTGCTATGCAAGTACATCTGTATACAGATCTATTTTATTGATGTGATTAGGCTACTGAGGGACAAACTGCATCCCATTTATTGTTTAAGTGGATTAATTCCTATTGCCCAATATAGATTTATCACATTTATGTATTAACTTTCTCAAACAAAATTATTTATATATGCAAGTTTGTGATTACAGTAGCCGACCCTACATGATGTTAATGATGTAACACTCTTCTTGTCTCCCTTTCCAATTGTTCCTACCCAATGGCCAGCCCCAGTTTCTATACATAGGCTTGCCAATTGTTTCTATATTCATGCCTATGCTACGATCTAAAATTTCATATTAAAAATCCATTTCATCTCTGTGTTCAATAATTTGTTTTATAGTTTCCTCCATGCTCAGGCTTAGTAACGATCTCTAATCTCCCAAAATGCAGTGATGCCTCATTATCTCCTGCATCATTGAAATGCTGGGCTACTGGTGATGTTTCATCTCTTCTTCTGATGTCTCCTTTATGTTACTGGATTCTTGTTTTAACATTCTGCTAGTTTGTCCTATAGAGCCTGTCACAGGACACTGCAGCACATAGACTACACCAGTAGTGTTGCAGTCTATGTGCTGATGTATAAAAACCTTTGTCCAGTACTGTATGTGGATGTATAAAAATCATCTTTTGGATGTGTGCCCACACACTCAGCACCTGTCGCATGACACCATGCCCAGTTGCAGGGTCCCAACAATAATTGTCTATCTCTATTGTCTGTTTTTTAAATTGTGATCTTGCTATATTATCCTTGATGTTGCTTACCCTTTGGCTACTATTATTGGTCTTTGTTGTACGGCCAGTATGTTGGGATTATCCATTGTTACTAAGTACCAGTATTTATTTACAGTTTTCTGATGTCTGCAAACTTATGATTGTATTTTGTTGCTAATACTTCTCATTCTGTGATAGTCTCTGGTCCCCTATGAAATAGAAGTTCTTGCCTATTAGAGTGTTGAATTCTGTGTTCTGCCCTTCCAAGTGTCTGCTTATCACTAGCCTCTGTGTCTGAATCTCTTCAACATTTCTTGTTTGTGGTACTGAAATGTCTGCTCTGTGATACAGGTTCATTTAACTCTGACTAACTGCGACTAGGTTTGCTCTTCTTCAGTTTTGGCTCATGGAAGCTTGCCCCATGTAGTAGAGTGTTTCAATCTGTGCTTTTTGAAACAGGGTAGTCTCAATCTTGTTATTGTTTATCTTTATCAGTAAATCTAAATAAGGTAGTTCTCTGTTGTTGTATTGCATGGTAAATTTTAAATTAGGGTCAGTTTGGTTCAGTTGTGCATAGAACTGAAGCAGTTCATTTTCGTTTCTAACCAGGATGGTGAGAGGGAGAGACCACTGGACTACCAGGGAATATTATTTTTATTATAAGAGGAAGGTGACTGGACATCAGGTGAGGGGAAGGACCACTGGACTACAAAATTATTTTTTTCATACAGGTGGCGATTGCACATCAGGGAAGGGACCACTAGACTACCAGGGCATAATTTATTTTCTTTACAGGGATGATGATTGGACATGGTGGGGAGGGACCACTGGATTACCAGGAATATTATTTTTATTAAGCAGGGGATGACAATTGGACATTGGGGAAGGGAGAGACCACTGGACTACCAGAAATTATTTTTGCATATGGAGATGGTGATCGGACGTTGGGAGAGGGACCACTGGAGTACCAGGGAATAATATTTCTATTATAAGGGACAGCAATCGGACATTGGGGAGGGGGGATGGACCACTAGACTACCAGGGTATAATTTAGTTTTCTTTACAGGATGACAATCAGCAATCAGGGAGGGAAGGGACCATTGGACTACCAGAGAATGTATTTTTCTTTATAGGGACAGGGATCAGTGATTGGTGAGATAAGGAGGGACCACTAGACTACCAGGGAGATGTACTTTTTAATAGCGGAATGGTGATCGGGTGGGGGGCGCCACTAGCACCAGGGATAGTTCTAGGGAAACAGGCAATTGAGGGGCAGTGCCACACAGTACAGCCTCGCTCTATATGCAAATGGACCCATAATGGGCATGCAAATGCCCCTTTAGTGCCTGCATGCCCAATGGGCTCATTTGCATAAGTCCCTTTGAATATGGGGATTTTTGCCCAGGCGCAAGCCATTGTGCGAATCCTCTTGTGGGGCTGTGTCTGCCCAGTGCTAGGTGGCTTAGCACCAGGTTTCGATAGCCCTATATTCAGTGGAATAGTGCCAATGTTATATTCCACTGAATATATCAGTTTTGGACACCTGGGCAACTGCAGTGGGCAGCGTAACATTTTGCCATCTGCTTTGCCCAGATTTTAATATCAGGCCCCAGAAGAGCAAAACACATCTCATCCAGGATTTAAAAATGACACAAGTCATTTATGTGGTGGTGTGGTAAAATGACTGTGTCAAAGTCTGGAGTCAAAATAGTGACAATTAGTGAAATTATGAGTGAATGTTGACATACTGCAACGTTCATTCATAACCTAGAGCATTTACCGTACTTGCACACCAAATTGTCAGCATAGCCTTCTTATTAACCCATCTCATGAACCCACTAGTGAAAATGTTCAAATCCAGCAGAAATGTCATTCCGAGGCATCAAAATGTAATTTCCGTCATGAGTGCAAAACATATTTTGGCAGGATTTGAAAAATGACAGCTATCACATTCATGAGGTGGTATAAAAATGGCTATGTTGAAAATTTAGTCAAAAATTTAATATTATTAAAGCTATGAGCAAGCATGTAGGCCAGGTGGAAAATCTGGGGTCAAAATATACAAAATGACAAAGTTATACATCAAAGTTTACAACGCTATTGAAATACACTGAACCACACTTACCTTAGTTTCTCATATTGCAGTCAGCAGCTCCAGAAGCAAGACGTGTCTTGGATTTATGAGTGGATCTTTGCCCTGGAGTGTCTTCAGGTGAGTGAGGTGTGTGGGGTGTGTGTGAGGGGTGCTCAGTGGGAGGTCAGCATGGGGGTCAGATCGGCGAGACTGTTTTCTTTTTACAGGTTAAATTTAAAAAGAAAACATTGCGAGATGTTTTCTTTATTACAAGGAAGAGTGATCTGGGATTGCAATCAGAAGGTGGGGTGCCACGAGACACCAGGGAAACAGAAAACCTGTAGGGGTAGTGATTGGAGCATGGGGGGTGGGCTCCACTAGACACCAGGGAAACAGAATACATGTAGAGACAGCCATCAGAGGGTGAGAGGTGCCACTAGACACAAGGAAAGATAATACATAAGGGGATGGCGATCGGGTGGTGGTGGGGCATCACTAAACACCAGGAAACAGAATACATAAGGGAGCGATTGGAGGTGGGGGTGCCACTAGACACCAGGAAAGATAATACATATGGGGATGGGGTATCCAGTGTTTTTAGCAACTGTAAATGAGTGACTCTCAAAGAGCAACTCATTTGAAGGACCATCTTGTTGGGCTACCCTTCAAGGGTAGTGACGAATATAGATGCAACAGTAAGGATGGCGAGGAGGGTGACTGGAAGGGAGGGATAGGAAGAGGGTTTGTGTGGGGTAGTGTGCCATACTGTTGCTGAGCTAGCCATGTGGTGTGGTGGTGAGGATGGCTAGCTTTAGTACAGTAGGTACTGGGTTCGAGGCTGAGGACCGGGAATATCTTATTGCTACTGTAGTGTTTTTTTAATTTTCAGACTGTCTCCCCTCCCCAACATGCATCCCCTGGAGTTGATTATATTTAGTCAGGAGTGTGGGGGCAAAGCTCCCAGTAAAGGGGTGTGTGGGGGCATAAATACTGTTTTAACTTGCTGGATGTGTTGTTGCCTGCAAGTGGACTTCTTCATTGTGCTTTTGACGATGTACACTCACTCTAATGGTGATTGCTCTTTTAAGCTTGCCATTATGAAATGGAACCTGGGGATGGTGATCGGAGGTAGAGGGCACCACTAGACACCAGAGAAACATAATACATAGGGAATGGTGATCAGAGGGTGGGGGCACCACTAGACACCAGGGATACATAAGGGATGATGATCGGAGGGTGGGGCACCACTAGACACCAGAGAACCATTATAAAAGTAAGGGACAGTGATCAGAGGGTAGGGTGCAACTATATACCAGGAAAACATTATGTAAATACAGGGGCTGGTGATGGGGGTGCCACTAGACATCAGGGATACATAATATAAATACCGGGATGGCAATTGGAGGGTGGGGGTGCCACTAGACACCAGAAAAATGTAATATAAATACAGGGATGGCAATGGAGGGTGGGAGTGCCACTAGACACCAGGGAAACACAATATAAATACAGGGATGACAATCGGGGTGCCACTAGACACCAGGGATACATAATATAAATACAGGGATGGCAATGGAGGGATGCCACTAGACACCAGGAAACATTTATAAATACAGGGATGGCAATCGGAGGGTGGGGTGCCACTAGACACCAGGAAATGTAATGTACTTAATGGGACAGCTATCAGAGGGTGAGGGAGGCACCACTAGACACCAGGAAACATAATATACCTACAGGGACTGTAATCATGGGGTGGGAGGGTGCCACTAGACACCAGGGAAACATAATATACATATAGGGACAGTAACGTGTTGTGGGAGGTGCCTCAAGACACCAGAGAAACATAATATACATACAAGAACGTTAATCTGGGGTGGGAGGGTGCCACTAGACACCAGGAAATGTAACATACTTAATGGGACAGCTATCAGAGGGTGAGGGAGGCACCACTAGACACCAGGGAAATGTAACATACTTAATGGGACAGCTATCAGAGGGTGAGGGAGGCACCACTAGACACCAGGGATACATAAGGGATGGCATTGGAGGGTGGAGGCACCACTAGACACCAGGAAATGTTATAAAGTAAGGGACAGTGATCGGGGGTGCAACTATACACCAGGAAAACATTATATAAATACAGGCTGGTGATGGGAGGGTGCCACTAGACATCAGGGATACATAATATAAATACAGGGATGGCAATCAGAGGTGGGGTGCCACTAAACACCAGGGAAACATAACATAAATACAGGGATGGCAATTGGAAGGTGGTGGGTGCCACTAGACACCAGGGAAACATAACATAAATACAGATTGCAATCAGAAGGCGGGGTGCCACTAGACACCAGGATACATAATAAAAATACAGGGATGGCAATCGGAGGTGGTGGGTGCCACTAGACACCAGGAAACATAATATAAATACAGAGATGGCAATCAGAGGATGGGGTGCCACTAGACACTAGGGAACATAATATAAATACAGGGATGGCAATCGGGGGTGATGCTGCACAACAGGAAACATAATATAAATAAAGGGATGGCAATCGGCAGGGTGACGCTAGACACCAGGGAAACATACTATAAATACAAAGATGACAATCAGAAGGTGGGGGTGCCACTAGACACCAGGAAATGTAACATACTTAATGGGACAGCTATCAGAGGGTGAGGAGGCACCACTAGACACAAGGGATACATAAGGGGATGACGATTGGAGGATGGGGCACCACTAGACACCAGGAAACATAATAAAAGTAAGGGACAATGATCAGAGGTAGGGGTGCAACTATACACCAGGAAAACATTATGTAAATGTGGGGCTGGTGATGAGAGGTGCCACTAGACATCAGGGATACATAATATAAATACAGGGATGGCAATTGGAGGGTGGAAGAGTGCCACTAGACACCAAGGAAACATAATATAAATACAGGGATGGAAATCAGAGGGTGGCAGTGCCACTAGACACTAAGGAATCATAATATAAATACAGGGATGGCAATCAGAGGGTGGGGTGCCACTAGACACCATGGAAATATAATATAAATACAAGGATGGCAATCGGAGGTGGGGTGCCACTAGACACCAGAAAACATAATATAAATACAGGAATGGCAATCGGAGGGTGGAGGTGCCACTAGACACCAGGGAAATGTAACATCTTAATGAGGCAGCAATCAGAGGCACCACTAGACACCAGGGATATATAAGGGATGATGATCGAGGGTGCAGGCACCACTAGACACCAGGGAAACATTATAAAAGTAAGGGGACAGTGATCAGAGGGTAGGGTGCAACTATACACCAGGAAAACATTATGTAAATACAGGGCTGGTGATGGGAAGGTGGGGCTGCCACTAGACATCAGGAAAACATAATATAAATACAGGAATGGCAATCGGAGGGTGGGGTGTGCCACAAGACACCAGTGATACATAATATAAATACATGGATGTCAATCAGAGGGTGGGGTGCCACTATACACTAAAAACATAATATAAATACAGGGATGGCAATCGGAGGTGCCACTAGACACCAGGGATACATAATATAAATAGAAGGATGGCAATCAGAGGCTGGGGGTGCCACTAGACACCAGGAAATGTAACATACTTAATGAGGCAGCAATCAGAGGGTGACAGAGGCACTACTAGACACCGGGAAATGTAACATACTTAATGGGGCAGCTATCAGAGGGTGAGGAGAGGCACCACTAGACACCAGGGAAATGTAACATACTTAATGAGGCAGCAATCAGACGGTGAGGAGAGGCACCACTAGACACCAGGGAAGTGTAACATACTTAATGGGACAGCTATCAGTGGTGAGAGAGGCACCACTAGACACCAGAACAACATTACATGCATACAGGGATGACAATGTGCAGGCTGGAGCACCACTAGACACCAGGGAAATGGTGGCTCACTACTCTCAGAGTAGCCTGCTGCACGAGCTCAGCTGTGGCTGCAAAACTCAAGAAAGTCCCACTGTTCTCATACAGAGAATGCGGGTGAATGGCTCCTCTAAGCTAAGTCAGGCACCCTGGATTTGAGTGCCCTAGAAAAATGTATTTCAAAACTTTTAGAAAAAACAAACACCAGAATCTAGCCAAATGGATCCCATTTAGTTAGGTTCAGGTGACAATTTTTAAAGACATTATTTTATGTACTTTAAATGTAAGTTTAAACAGTAAAGAAAATGGCAGCCATATGAAAATTATTTTTTCCTCATGAAAAGTTAGCCCCATATAAAAAGGATCCTTTTCATATGGACTAGATTCTTTTTCATTCCAAGCAGCTATCCAAAAGACTGTACATAGCATGCTCAGAACTGACATTTAAAATTTTAATAACTTTGGGCAGGATTAACATTTTTCCCCAAACCAGTGAAAGGCACATCTGTGGGCCAAGCCCTTTATACCCTGAAGAATGCAGACCAAAATTCCAAACTATCTGGGAGCAAGGCAATGTCAAACAAAAAGCAGAAAACTGTGACTTTTACGTTTTTTGTTATTCACATCTCAGAATCCACACCCAACTGGAATGAAAATTTGCACGTCAACAGATCTACCCCTGAGACCACACATGCAACATTTTGTGTAAATCCTTGAATGGTTGCAAATATATTAAAGTGCAACATTTGAGGTTAAACATAGAAACTCCTGCTCAACTCCTAACTAAAGTGGCACTACTGGGCCACTATAATATTATTTAATTACTGGTCCTCATTTTTTTATGTGTGGATAATCAGACTTTAAATCAATTTTAACCACCGGTTGATATTTTGACGTTACAACTAGGTGGTTATAATCAGTACCTGTCAATCAACCTCGTACTACAGAAAGCTCATTGGCTCTTAGTCTATGTGTGGGCACGCCAAACATCTTAGCCAACATGGCTGCTCCGTTTCTCCACTACTGAGGACCCAGTTGATCCTCCCTTAACAATGTAAAATCTACCTGGTTGATCCTACCATTCCTACCCTTCGAGGACTTGACACACAGTGGCTGCGTTGAAACTAAACTGCAGTTCTATCACTTTCTCATTTCTTTTGTTAACTCTGTGATGAAAATCTGAGCATGACCGCTTTCAATTTGCAGTCAAAATCAAGTTCACCTGACCACTTCGGTTTCTTGGATAGCGGGTATACAGTTCTTGTTTGCAGGTTAGTCATTGTTTAAAAATATTGTTCAGTGCAATCTGTTGACTCGGTGGTTTGAAAGTGCTAAAAAAGGCCTGTCATGTGAGAGAACGCTGCTCTCAGTGAGTCTCCAGTGCAGCTGCTTGCTGGGTTTCAGCCTGTGTTTGCCATAATAACCAGTCAAATTGCTTCTCCCTCCACCTAACTTAAATAAACAAATTCTGGTCAGATCCACCATGGCTGCATAATGAAGTTAGTGAAGTTGTGTGGAATTGTTAGCAGGTATGGAGAAACAACACAATGATTTGTAAGTAGTAAGATTTGTTTTAGTTTCTGTTCTAAGGAAGGCATACACATTATTAGGAAAATATATGGAGGTGTACATTTTAATGGAAGGAACAGGAATCTTACAAAAGAACCCCAGAGCAAATGCCACTGATGTATGTGTTATCCCAGATGATACTGGCCAGACAGCCACATTTTAAATAAAACACAATTGCACATACCTCAATATTGCAAAGCATCAAGAGAAATGTATGCAAATCCCATGATGGTACAGAAGGTGGCAGTACATGAAAAAGTAATGGCTGGCATATGTTCAGCCTTGGGATTATTACACAGTTTTTTTTTTTTAGAGAAACAGAGTTTTTGTCCGTGAGGTAAGTTATATTTAAGCAATATGTTGATGTCAGGAAGTCAGGTGTGATGATGGACTATTAAGAGAAAATGTGATATTAACTTTCAGAGGGTTGCTTTTGATAAGGGCAAGGTAGTTATGCTTGTAATAATGGGAATATTAGGAAAAGTATGAGGTCTATACGGATGGAGTACAAATATGCACAGTTTCATAAGTATGAGCTCAGAGTGCAGGCACATGTGATATGCAGGTTTGTTTTAGAAATAGGTAAAAATAGTGATACATGCAATTGATAGAAAGATAGATAATTACCTAGACTTATTGACAGAGAGAGACACACACACACACACACACACACACACACACAGACAGGCAGAATGGGAATGGCAGTGAAGTATTCAAGTGGCTCCAACCCCACCTCACAGACATGGACACACATTGGGGCATGCCTTTGGGTCATTGCCATAACGCTCACCCCATTTCACCTCACCCTACCCTGAAGTCACAGACAAGAGTCGAGGTGTGCCTTGGGGTTTTAAACTTTACACTCACCCCATTCCGTAAGGAAATATGCTGAAATGGGTACAGTACAAGAGAATGGAGTGAACTTTGGGGCTACAGAGTCAAAGGCACACTTCAATACCTGTCACTGGCTGCAGGGTGGGGATGAGGGTGGAATGGCATGAGCATTACTGTTGACAATCCCAAGTCACACCCCTGATACCTGTCAGTCCCTACAGGGCAGGATGTTATGGTCAGAAACCCTAATGCCCTGGGCATTTCTTGGTATTTTCCTCCAAGTTTTCAGCATGGGCTTTTGTGACCCCACCACATGAACAGTGACACTATCAGTTCATTAACCAAAAGGTGATTTTGCACAGATCTGTGCCATTTGGCACCACAGGTAAAACACATTTTGAACAGGATGTCAAAATGACAGCTGTACATTTCTTGCTTCAGTAACTGCTCAGCACATCTGTTGCATGTCCTGCATATTGACATTTTATATCTGCTATGCAATGTACTGCTGCTATGGCTGTATGGCTGAGAGGGACCTGGGGGTGGTGGTGGATGTCGAGATGAACAACTCAGAGACTTGTAGGAGGGCAGCGGCCAAGGCCAACAGGATGCTGGGATGCATCCCTAGGCGATCACTCCAGATGGAGGGAGTGATGCTCCCACTGTATAACAGCTTGGTGAGGCCACACCTTGAGTACTGCGTGCAGTTTGGATGCCACACTTAAAGAGGGACATTGAACTCCTGCAAAGGTGTCCAGAGGAGGGCAACCAAAATTATCTGGGCTTGGGGAAAGGACCTATTGGGAGAGGCTCAAAGAGCTAAATATATATATACACATTGGAAGAGGGAAGGGACAGAGGGGACATGATAGAGGTCTTCAAGTGCATGAAGGGTAAATAGGGGAGGAGCAGTCATGGTGCTCCGAAGGAAGGAGGGTGGCAACTGAGGGCATGGGTGGAAGCTGGAGGAGAGACTCAGGGAGAAAGGAGGAGTTGCTACTTCACTGAGAGGGTGGTAGAACCATGGAATGCACTGCCTGGGGGCTGGAGGAGGCAGAGACTGTGGAGGGGTTCAAGAGGGGTGGGACAGGTACAGGGAAGGGTTGTGGAAGCAAAGTCCAATGAAGTGGGAATACCCGGACTGGGAAGGAGAAGCCGAGGGGCAGCAATGTCAGCTCCCAGGGTGGGGCTGACAAAATGAGCAAACACAAAAGACCGGTAGGCCTATTCTGCTGGCATTTTAGTATGTTAGTATGCTTACACCAGCATCATGAACCATAAAACAGATGACTGCCATAACTAGGGAGGCAGCATAGTACAGTGGTTTAAGGCTCTGAGCTGCAAATCTGGAGATCTGGGTTTGAATCCCACAGCCCCCACTTGCATACTGGGTGACCCTGAGCAAGTCACTTAACTTCCATGTGCTTCCTGGTTGCACCTGTAAACAAACTTTTAGCTTAGTGTGCCACTCCTGGTTAAACAGTTGAAAGAAACAAAACACAATATATTATTTTTCTTGCTTTATTTTGCTACTACAAGCTTTGACTAATACATCCATTCTTATTTATAGCTTCTGTGTCTGTGACCTAGGCAGAACTACACTTAAAATCTCACACATAAATAAATGAATCATCAGAACAGCATTTATTTTAGTAGTATCTCCTTCCTCTTCAGGTACCCATGACACTATGTATATATATTATATCTTTAACTTCAAAGCGCACTAAACCTATTCAAATGCAAAAAACACAAGACTTTATTCTCTTCACACATTGCTGTCAAACTTCAGATTCCAGAATGGCCAAGAAACAATTTAGACTTCACTCTTGCTTGCCACTGTCACACCCCTTCTCATACAAACAATCAATTACAGAAACCTTTCATTTCTGTGCTATGCTCTCTTACATTAGAGAGCATAAATCTTACAGAACTGCTAAAAAAACAAATTTATCAAAACTGGATTTCTGAATTAAAACCTGTTGTTTACAGTACCTATGTAAATAATAGTTTACTGGCTACAGACGATGCTACAGACATGACATTAACAAAATATCTGTTTTACATGGAAGACATCCATATAATGAACTTGTCATAAGGATTTGTGACCTTCTGTCTGCGTGTGTCTGTCAAAGGAAAAGGGACCTGCTTGATCCTTTTTTTCTATTTTATTTTTATGCCCAACTTGCCCATACTGTAAAAGCCAAATACTGACATGCTTAGAGTTAAAAAAATCATGATGTCTATGTGTGTGTGGTGATGGGGGTATGCCTAGATGCAGTTTCAGGCACTCCTTAATTACTTCCCCAGGCAGCTCTGATAGTCAGTTGTTCCAACATGATAGATCCACCTCATGCCCCTCCCACATGAACCAAAGAAAAGGTGGGGTGGATCTTTAGGAGCTCTGGTGGAGGTGGGGGTGGATCTTACTCCCCAAAAAACTAATGCTGCCTCCCACTACTCAGGTTCCAGTTCTTGTACCTCCCATTTAAGAAAGAAAATAGTGCCCTGCAACCATTGACTAACATGAAAGCGTGATTATTTGAGAGCAGAAATGACTGGTCTTGTCATTGAAAGAGAAAAGCCGAGATGGCTAGTGGGGGCCGCCTATTTTGTTATTTAACCATGTTTCAGTCAGAATAATTATGTCAGGGCCTAGCAAAGCAACAAGGGGCTGGAGTAAGACATACTATCTGTTGTAGAAACCTGGCTATCACCTAAAATCCTGGATAATGTAGTTGTCCTGCCTGGATATACAATCTTTAGACTTGATTGAACCACAAAGAGGGTGGTGGCTGTGCCATTTACCTAAAAAATTCTGTCAGAGGCTGGTCATGCCTCAGATTGACCTTGGATGTCCTGCCCAGGCTTTCACCATAAAAGTGCTCTTGGGGGCATACAACAAAGCCCTCAATATACTGTCCATCTGCATACCTCCCAAGGACCCAACCTCTGGCTTACTAAGTATACTGGACCATCTTCGGTTGCAAAAACACCTCACTGAAACTATTTTAATGGGAGACTTCAATATAAGCTGGACATTGGGAATGGCGGGACTATAAAGGACGTTAGCATCACTGCACCTCACTCAACTTGTCGACTTGCCTACCAGAATAAAATATAAACCGGTACTAGTACCACTATTGACTGGATTATATCAAATCACTCAGATCGCATCACAAATGTAGCAGTTCACCTGACTCTGTCAATGACCACTCCCCTATCACTTGCTGCTGGTCAAACAAATTCCACCCCTTACCCCAAACTATCTATAACTGCATGCTAAAGCATGGGCACCTGGGCTCCTAAAGACCAACTCGGTCACAGGACTGGTCCATTCTGGACACTGCTGATGACATCAACATCGCTCTGGACCATTTTATTAGGGTTTTCAACACTGCATGCGATACCCATGCCCCCCAGAAAACTGAAGGTTAGGTAGTACGATCAACTCCTGAATTACACAGAACTGGTAAGAAGTATGAAACATCGACCATCTATGGCAACTGGCTAAAAGCATCAATGAAGCAGCATGATCTTCAGACATATAAAGCAGCTAGGAATGCCTGTACTAGGGCAATTCGACAGGCAAAAAGCAGGCACCACAGAGCTGCTGTCAAAATCGTGGGGTGATAGTAGGAAATTTTGGTCTAACATAAAAGACATTACAGGAAAGAACATAAGACCTCTCTCACAGTACTAATAGAAGATGGAAATACTATCACGGACCCACTCCAAATTGCAAATACTTTTAATTCAGCTTTTACTAATCTGTTGGGTGTCCTCCCAAAAGACTTCTTTGATGATGCTCCCTCCTTACCAGTGGGGTCAGTGGAAACCACTAGCACTAACCTAAACCCCCCTGCATTTTACTTCAAGCGGGTTCCCCAAACCCAGGTCAGAAAGCTCCTCATTGAAGTTCTGGGAAATCAAGGCATAGTGGAGACTCACTTGACCTCAAACTCATTGCACTTACCCTTGAGGAAGTTCTCCTGCAATAACCAAGATACTAAAGTATCCTTCACTCTATCACAGTTCCCTGAAGTATGGAAATCTTCACTGGTCACCCCAGTGCATAAATCTGGTGATCACACACAACACTGCAACTACAGGCCAATATCTATCCTCCCTCCACTATCCAAAGTCCTGGAGCATATAGTAACCCACCAACTAGTAGACTACTCCTTGAGAAATCGCCTTACAATGCCCCCAACAACACGGTTTGGGAAAAAACCCAGCACTACCACGGCTCTGTTAGAATTCACCAGTTTCATCCATCAGTCCATTGACAAAAACAATCTTGTTGGAGTGGCTTTCATTGACCTCATGAAAGCTTTCAACACCATTAATCACAAACTACTCTTTGATCGGATTCTCACCAAATACTGAAGTGGTTCAGAAGCTACCTTGCAGATAGGACGCAATGGGTAAAGATATCCAACGTCGTCTCAGAGATACAAAATGTCCGATCTGGTGTCCCACAAGGGTCCATTCTTGGTCCCCTCCTGTTTAGCATCTTCCTAAATAATCTGCCACATGCCTATCAACTAAGGACACTCCTTATGCTGTGATGCTGTTATCTTCATAACAACCCTGATCCTCTGCACTTGAAAACCTCCAACTTGGTTTCCTTGAAGTCAAAAATAGTTCAAATGCACAAACTTGTACTGAACTACAAAAAAGTATCACCCCTTTTCAATCGACACCCGGCGAAAATCTGAAAAAGACCATTACGGCGACATTTGTGGTAATGGTCCTTTTCCGTCTTCCCCAGTGTTCGCCCCTCCCGGACCAACTCGACCTGGAGTTGGAATCCTAGAATCCCGGGGGTGTGGAAAGCAGAGTCTCCTCATGGGGTGTAGGGGCACAGCCCCCACAACACCACCAATTCAAGAGGCGGTACAATACCTGCGTCGGTGTTGTGCCCTGCTGTGGGGGAGGTTGGCATTTTTGCTGATGGGAGAACTTGGTGCTTCCCCAAAAACAAGCTCCTGTTGTTCTCCTCCTCTCACCACATGGATAGTCGCATGCCCTAACAGTCAAAAATAACCTTGGAGCCGCCCTCGAACAAGTTAAACAATTCAAATATCTTGGTGTAACACTGGACAGCCACCTGTCCTATGTACCTCACATTGAGATAGCTGCCAAGTCTGTGAATGCACAACTAGGCTGCTATTTAGGCATAGAAGGAATCTGACCCTGAAGCACTTAAGCTTGTACAGTTCAGTACTCTCCACCATTGACTACGGTTTGGTAACATATAGAGCTACCTCCGCTACATCCCTAAAAAGGCTAAATATTACCTTGAACAAAGCCTGTAGGCTCATCATGGATGCTGACCGCCTCACCCCATGTGTGATCTGTACACGCTAACTGGATGGCTTAATCTCCAAGGATGAATTAAGTACCAATCTTGCATACTAGCCAAAAGATGATCCTTGGTGTACTGCCAACTGGAATCTCCTGCCTTCTGCCCAGATCCCTCAAGGCTTGTTATACTTGGGCCTCTGTCACTGAACACCTACTCATTCCATGGGTCCAGACCACCCAGTGACAGTGGTCTTTTCTCTAAGAGCCCCCAACTGGCTAAACAGCCTGGACTATGAACTTATTAGCCTACCTCATTTGACCCAATTTAAACATCTCCTCCACAAGCACATCATAAATGAAAGCACCTGTGACTCCCCAACTAACCTCATGATGTTCTCTCTGGTGCACCTAGTTCTGACCTATGACAGGACCTCCACTGTCCCTATTCTCCCCCCACGCCCACCCTCTATATTCACTCCCTTATTCCTTGCAAATCACTTCACTGCCATGTCAGACCCCTGGCCAAAATGGATCTCGCTGCAAATCTTTCTTTCCTTTCTTTCCTCCCCTTTTCTACCCTCCCTTTTGCCCCTGTCTCTCACCACCACCCCTCTAGTCTCCCATTCTCCCGATCTCTGCCTACCTTACTACTCCACATGACAAGGCCACTGGGCTGCAACTTTCCCACCCTATATTTCTGACCTAACTTAACTTCCCTTCTATTTGACTAAGTTTACCACCACCTTTATATTGCTAATGTATCAGAGACTGTCACTCAACGTGTGTACTATGGTGTTTGCTGTAAACTGTAAAATTATCTTTTTCTCCTTTGTCAGTCTTTGTTACCCTCCCATTATTGATGTGAAACCTTTGTAAATGAGCAGTCCTCTGCAGAAAGGTACTTGTAATTCGAGAATGAATAAACAAAATAAATAAATAAATAAATAAGTACATTTTAGGGTGAATTCTATGAATGTTTAGGCGCGAGTTGTCAAACCTCGGGGCAAGGCAGAGGAGTGAGGTGGGAGCTACAGGAGTAGCAGATGGAGGCATTGTGCCATTTAGGGAGCAAGGCCCAGGGTTAGGATTATGTCTCCAGGCGATAGGAGCAGGAGTGCAATGATTAAATAATGGTGTTTAGCACTCTTATACCAGTGTATCTTACAGGCGTGCCTAGTAGGAAGGGAGGGGTCTCTTATACCAGGGTATCTCAGAGGCTCATCTAGTAGGAAGGGCAGGGGGCTGTCAGTAGGAGGGAGTAAACAAATGGTGTGTACAAGTGTACAGTAGAGAGGGATGAACATGAGGGAGGCACAGGGGTGAAGAGGGAAGTGATTCCAAGGAAGAGAAGAGAAGAGGGGGGAAACAGTATTGTTAGAAACCAAGTGGGAGAAGTGGGAGAACGGGGGAGTTGTTATGAGGAGGGGAAGAGTTAGGGAAATGAGGAGGGTTAGAAGAAAACTGAGAGAGTGCATGGTGAAGAAGGGAACAGAATGCAGAGTTGCAGAAGGGAGGGCTAACATAGGAAATCAAAGAAATAAAATAGTATTGGGTGGGTTGACAGTAGTACTGTGCCTAGAATGTACTGGTAGCACAAGACAAGTGGAAATTGCTGATGACTGCATGACAGTGATCCCCTCCCAGAAGAAGCATACAACAGACAGGTTTCAACATATAGTAGAACACAACCATATCACATAACCCTAAGCTCCCCTTTCCCCAGTAGACCAATGAAACAGACCAGCCTCGAGCAGTGTACTTGCCAATCCTACCCATAGCGCATTTAATAAATGGTGGAGGAGGAGGTGGGGAGGGCCAAACATAGAGACAGAAGGGAGCTGAAAGGGTCTCTGGAAAACCTTGATATACACAGGTTAATTATTGGGAAAGCTTTAAGCCTGCGGTTCAATGGGCAGAGCAACAACGTCACTCCCCATCAGACATTAAAGGCCCTCCTCCTGGACTGTTCCAGGATTCATTTCTCGTTGCAGCCAGAGGCTCAGCCCTCTGTGCTGCCCTTCCCATTTCTCCAGTTTGTGCTTTGCTATTTGTTTCACACACCCCGCCTTCGCTCCACCATCGCTGCATTTCTCCGTCTGTTCCCCACCTCACCTTTCCTTGTTTGTTCCTGTACCTCGTTCATCTGTCATTTGTTCATCTCCATCTCCTTGTTCCTCTGCTCTATTTTTTGTTCCATCAGTCCCGGCTCCTGTGCTCTGTCTGCTCTCCTGGTGGTACATCTATGATGGCTTCTACGCCTCTCTGTCCCTCACAGCTTCATTTGCCTGCATCATAAGCCTCCTGGTCTCTGGCGTTGCCTGGGTCCCTCTTCATGTGCATCAGCTGTTTGATTTCTGGGTCCTGTTCCACAGTTCTGCCTGCCTGGCTGCCGTCATTCAGTGGGCTCTTGTGGCAGTTGGCTGTCCGCGTGTGGGTGCTACTCATTGGCCTTGCTGATTGAACAGTGAGATCTCCATCTGCATTTTTACAGCTATTAAGTTTATATTATAATCAGTGAAACTGAGTACTCAGGTGATGTCCGTTACATACACAGGCTGTTTATTGCAACTGAGGCATTCTTCGATTTCCAGCATTCACAGATGTTGTTTGGCAACATAAATATAGGCCTCAAGCAATAAACAATTTCCTGCTATGTGCCTCGGTGGCACAGATCTCTATCTGGTGCATCTCCATCAGGCCTTTTCCCTTTCTTAGTGCCCTCTCTTGCCTGGCATCCTGGTCCTGCCTCTTGGTCTTGTCTCCATTAATTCTGCCACTACTGGACTTTCCTAGCTGTTGGGGTTTTCATAACTTACATCTGCATGGATCATTTTCACCACTGAAGCTATGCAATCTGCAGCCCAAATATTACATCACATTTCAGGTGGTGTGCTTGCTAAGAGATCGCTTTTCTGGTCTAGGTGGCTCTGGTGGCATTCGGACCTGGGATCTCCTGGTTCTCAGGCTTCTGCTGTTGATCTCTGAAACTCACTGCCTTTTCACTGCAGAGTTGCAGTGGATAACTGAAGATGCCCTCCTACTGCAGAGTTTGACAGGTAGAATCCTTCCATCTCGTCTCTCTCCTTAAGTTCCGGTCTCGATATGTTCTGATGTCTCACCTCTTCAATGCTCAATATCCCTTCACCACTCATTGCTCTTGGTTGCACCATGCTGCACTTTCTATACTTCATCCTAACTGTGCTCCCCTCTTCCTCATTCCTCCCTATAGTGGGCTCTCACCTCCTCCTCCCATTCCTCTGCCCTCCTTTCCTCTCCTTCTTTGACCTCTGCTTTCTTTTGGGGCTTCCCTGTCCTGCTGTCCCACTATTCCCTCCTGCTACCACCATACCCTACTTATTCACTTCATCTTATAGTCCCTCCTGCATATCACCCTGCCTATCGTCTCCTCTTCCGACCCTATTCCTTGTTCTAGTCAAACCTATTCAGATGTCCTCCTGGTACTGCCTACCTCACCATTGGCTGCCGCTTCACCCGCCACTTTGCTCCTACCTTCATGTACTTTTCCATTCCTAATTTGGCTGTCAATGGACCCAGCTGGCATACACTCCCATAGTTACCAATGATGGTAGCTTCCTCATGACATGAGTCTGGTTCTCCTTCACATAGTCTGACCTCAGGGTCTCATGATTCACATTGATTAATTGAGCATACCTCTCACTGGGTCTTATGCTACCTCACTCAATCTGCTCTCCATTCTGAGACATGCCTTCCATGTCCATTGCTCCTTGGCTGGGGCTAGCCTCTAGCTGACAGTTTCACTCTGCACCCATGAAGTCCGTGGTCTAGAGCGTGGGAGCTCAGGTGGGGTCCTTCTCCCTGGCTGATAGGTGGAATGTCTTCACTCCGGGTGGACCTTCAGTCATCCCTCATCTTGGTGACACCTCTGGATGTAGGATTTATGACTTCCAGCTGTGAGGGTGGGACTGTCATCATCAGAGTCCCTTGGCTGCCGAGCAGGTTTGGAGGCATCCTCTATGCTATTCTCCACCAAGACCGCTTCTGGTTCACCTGGTCTGTTTCATAGGCTCACATAGGCCAGTTGAGTGCCTCAGTGGTCATCTCTCCTCTCTTGCTTTTGAGCATCTAGTTGCAGAGACATTGCTCACAACCCTTAATAGCTGTCCATTTAGAAGGACAGGCGAGAGCTTCCTCTAAATTGGAATATTTTCCTCTTCCCTTGATCTCGACTCTAAATTTCAATGGCTGAACTATCACTAATCAAAACATCCAACAGCCTGGAGGGAAGGTAACCTAGGCCTTGGATCCCAAGAGGTTTCCTCCTCAAAGGTTTTTTCCTCTCCTCCATACCGATGGTCATAATATTAGTCAGGGTTAGTGCTTCAGTTCCATAGTTAGGTTCCGCTGTTGGATGGAGTCGGATGGTGACCCATGCTGTACCCTCTCTCCTTAGGAAGTCTGCCTTCTGCATCTTGTCAGATTTCCTTTTGGTCATTGTCCTAGCCATATATCATTCTTCTCCTGTCCTTCCTATCTATGTCTGTCACATTTATTTCCGGTCTAGAATTCTTCTGATTTCTCACCTCTTCGATGCTTGACACACTTTTGGGTATTCTTTTGGGCTTCTTCCTAAGTTACCTTTAGCCAAGGGAATTATTCCTGTGGCACATATGGGGAACCCTCCTCTAGGGTTCCTTGTGTCATACTCCTACAGGGTGGTATGTCCCACAGAGAGAGGTAAGCAGCCACAATGTATAAAAGTTACACAAGCATACATCTCATCCAGTTGCATAAGCACAACTGAATAGGAAGGCTTCAAGCCTGAGGTTCAATGGGCAGAGCAACAATGTAACCCCAAATCAGGTCTTAAAGGCCACTCCTCCTGGACTGTTCCAGGATTCATTTCTCATTGCCCCACCCACCCCTCCTCCTCCAGTGGCTCATCTGTCTTTCCTGTGGGCTTCTTCCTAAGCTACTGTACCTTTAGCCAAAGGAATTATTCCCGGGCATCTATGGGGGACCTCCTCTAGGTTTCCTTGCATCGTACCCCTACAGGGTGGTATATCCCATGGATAGAAAGGTGAAAAGCCACAATGTATCAAAGTCACACAAGCATACATCTCATCCAGTTGCATAAGCACAATTGAGCTAACTTTTAACTCCATTTTCAGTCACAAAAAAGGATCTCTGAAAACCTTGTTATACACAGGCTAATTATCTTACTTTTAAGTTCAATTTCAGACTCAAATCCAATCCAGTTGGAAGCAGGGTGATGCAGGGCAACTTACTAGGAAAACACATCCCACTGAACTCAAAACATCCAGTCTCCTTGAGCAGCATATGTCAACTTGCCAGAAGACAGCTCAAATTAAAGATTATTGGACTGTTAAAGATTTAGCACCTGGAATGCACCCTTCTCATTGGCTTCCCTTGAAATCAAATCAAAATATATCTTGAACCAGTGAAAATTACTTTATTTAGTTTTTGTTGACCAGATAAGTGCACTAGACAAATCCTGCCTATTTTCAGGCACAACCCGGGGAGGGGATACAGATGAATGCCAACTGACCTTGAACCAGATTAAGCTGTTGGTAGTATTTTTAGTGAATGAGGGAAATTTGGCCAGGACACCGGGAAATTCCTTACTCTTTCTGATAAGTGCCATGGGATCTTTAACAGCCATCTGAACTACCACTAATCCAGGTAGATGGGACCTTGATTTAACATCTCATCCAAAAACAGCACCCTCTCATGATGCACTACAGTTTCAGTACTGGGATATTAACACAAGTTCCAGATGTGGGAAGTGAACCCACAGCCCTCTGATCTCCCAGCTTCAGAGGCAGTGTGCTACCACTGAGCCACTGACACTGACTTCATGCAGTCTAAGCTTAAAGTTAATCCTAGAATCCCAAACAAGGTAATATAAGCTGAAATAGGCTTTTCTCTATAGAAACCCCAGCACTTATCAGATCTGTTTAGAGTTCTGAAAATGCAATCAGATAGCTTTACAAGCCTATGCATTAGAGACATGTGGGATAAACTAGGCATGAACTCTTGGCTGAAAAACTAAGAGATAAACCTCAAAGGTTTGGATTACCATCAGCAACTAGCATTTATTGCAATTCTAAAATGAAATAATTTCTTTTCTGGCTAAACAGCATATTATATATTCAGGTCCAAAATGATATGGCTAGAGAAAGGAGCATACATAACCACTGGTACTGTAGAATCAAAATACATTTTTGTCTATATTTTGACAAAGTAAAAATAATGATTATGTAAAATGTCTGGCACAAATAAGAATGTAATTGATGCTGATTATAACTAAAATGCCCATAGATAAAGGAGTTAAAGGCTGCAGTGTTATGTTATTGTGGATCTGAAAATGTGTATGATACAAAACATTTCTTCCTTTATTGTCACATGCATAACATCTCTAGGAAAAGTGATGGATACTTATACAGTACTTCAAGGTTTTAATTTTAATACTAATGTGAACATTAATAGTAATATAGCTGAGGCAATGCTAGATATAGAGAATAATGCATAGGGTACTGAGCGTTATGAAATTTAGTGCACCCTGGAGGTGAGGATGCATCAGTAAACCCGAGGCGAAGCTCGGGGTTTATCAATGCATCACTCACGAGTGCATTAAATTTCATAACATTCAATACCCTGTCTTAATTTTTATAATTGCTGGTGCAAATTTTATCCTACCATAGATGTAAGGCCTGCTGACACACTACAAAACTCATATTGTACAATACATCCCATTTCATAAAATAGGCATTTTTTATTCTACTAATAACAAACACAACAGCAATAAATAAGAACTGTTTTACCTTTCATGTGATGCATCACATGGAAATATATAAGTTGCTACTATTGAGACAGAACCAACAAGATTATTACAGAAAAACAAAAATAAATGCTGAATCGATATTACGGAGCTGGACAAAAAAAAAAAAAACAGAGCTCTCTTTCAAATATTTGTCCATGCGGCATTTTACTTCACTCTATAAAAAATATCAGACAGCTGAGACCTCCATAGGAACTTCATAACTGATGTGCTCAGTATCAGTTGCTTCACGACAGTTCGTTGCCATAGCTCGGAGGTCGTCCCTGAAACAGTAAGGGACAGTGTTAAAATTCTCATGCAGATGCTAAGGGATATCAATTATAATTCTACAGATTTTGACTTTTGGTTTGTTTTTACTCTGGAGGCTACTAATTAACATATGGATAGTACTATGTCAGTGAACATGTACCTCTACTCTGAATCTGATTCGATTACTGGGCCTTTCGTTTCATCTTGCTACTTTAATCGGGGCTGTATGATAGAAACTTATTGACACTCCTAGTTGATCACACAGTTTGGGTCAAATATTGTTTGAAGAATACTTCTGTGATTTCTTTAGCAGTCATTTGACCACTACTCGGGTTTGGGAAGACACAAGTCGATGTTGAGGGCTGCTGGTTTCCTGTTTCTCAGGCAGGTACTGCAGGAGTGTAGATATTTTACGCCGTTTTTTCATTTGCTGTCACTCAGGCTTATGTGTGTACACTCAAGAATGCTCACGGCATCACTAGGACAATCGCAGAGCGCGTGAATCTCGTAACAACCAGCTGGTTGTTACGGGAAATATCAACTTCTTATTCCAATGTTAAAATTGATGACCAGTAATTATAGCATTTTAAGTTCAAGTAATATAGTGGTCATGTATAGATCAGCTTCATATGTTTTTTTTTGGGGAGGGGCCAAAAGAACCTGTAAGAACTTATCAAGTAGGAACTCTAATTGATAAGAGTATATTATGGTAACATTAAACATGTTGTGATAACTGTAAACTTGTAAAGCTTGTAAGAAATTTCTATAAAATGATATTTGTGAATTATATTTGAAATGTTAATTGTGAATTTGCCTTGAGTTTATGAATTTGTGCAACAAAGTGTTTACCTGACCTAACCCTGTAGAATCTGAGTATAAAGCACAGAGTGCAATGGGCCAGACAGAGCTAACAAGTGTAGAAAGGTAGTTTAGGCTAAAGTAAGTCTACACACTAATAAAAGTATTAGAAATAGTGTGGTATATATCAAATACATCATGGGTTGCAGTGGAATAACACATTTATCTCTGCTCAAGAGTGGTAAGACCTTTACAGCTAACTTGTGGCTCCACCACTCTTGAGTTATAGGTCTTATTATGTGCTAGTAAACATACATGTATGTCACTGCAAACCAAGTATGTACTCCCTATATAATGCATATACCTATTTATATATATGGGATATGATGACACGACTGAGATAGTAGATATATCTTCATGAGATATACCTGACCTTCTGACTGCACGGAGGTGAAGCCACGAGTGAGGTCAGAAGAGGTCATATAGCAGTGAAGATATTTCTACTATCTCACTCTTTCCATGTCATATTTGATTTTACAACAGGTGTTTAGGTGGTTTTGTGATAGAAATGATAAACTGTTACGAAAGGAAAAAGTACAAAATGTAAACTGTGCCCTCTGATCAATGGCTCAGCATAAAAGAAACAAATCAATACAATCAATACAGTACAAATCAAAGCAATCAATACAGTACAAATCAATAGAATCAATACAGTACAAATCAACACAATCAATACAGTACAAATCTACACAATCAATACAGTAAAAATCAACACAATCAATACAGTACAAATCAATACAATCAATACAGTACAAATCAATAGAATCAATACAGTACAAATCAACACAATCAATACAGTACAAATCTACACAATCAATACAGTACAAATCAACACAATCAATACAGTACAGATCAATACAATCAATACAGTACAAATCAAAGCAATCAATACAGTACAAATCAATACAATCAATACAGTACAAATCAACACAATCAATACAGTACAAATCAACACAGTCAATACAGCACAAATCTACACAATCAATACAGTACAAATCAACACAATCAATACAGTACAAATCAATACAATCAATACAGCACAAATCAAAGCAATCAGTACAGTACAAATCAATAGAATTAATACAGTACAACTCAATACAATCAATACAGTACATATCAATACAATCAATACAGTACAACTCAAGTCAATGAATGTAGATGCAAACTAGAAAGCAACTAAGTCTACAAAGCATCTTACATCTGCTAGCTTCAGTGCTGCCGTGGCTATTCTGATGTCAGCAGCATTGCTAGAGTTGCTTTCTAATTGGTTCAGTATTCCATTGTGACATACCCAGCTTTGCAAGATACTAATTCTGTTTTAGAAAATGGCAAGAATATATTCTGTCTCCTGATTGGCTAAAACCAACTCCAACCTGGGCATCTATTTTTCAATAGATGCCCAGCTAAAATAAGTGCCAGTCCAAGTGCCACTTCACCCTGTACCAGTCTACAGTGGTGCTGTGTTTACTGCTTTGTAATTGGCTGAAAGCACCCAAGAAAATTTGAAATGCCCGCCATGTTTTTCTCTTCACTTAGTGAGAGCTTGTGGTCTCCCCAACCCAAACACTCTTTTCCATTACCAACTGCCGCCTGCTGCCTCTTAAAAACAAAATTAGAAAAAGCACTACAGTTATCTTGCAGACAGAACTTAAGAGTGACACAGACAGAAATAAAAATCTTTTTATTTTTTTTTATGTTCACACGGAGTGAATGACTGGGCATCCAGCTCCCTGCAATAGACCTTTACCACTCTTCTGTACTGGTATTGTCCCAACTATTAAAAAATAAAGATAAAAACCTTAGCCACAGCATAACAAGGCCCTAATATACATTCAGCACATTTCCTGATGTACAGTATCCCTAATCAACAGTATCTAGGGTTCTGGTCCACTGACTACCTTAGATTTACTCCTCGGTGTATGGTATCTTAGGCGCAGGTTCAGTACTTAGAAAGCAGGTGCTCCTCTACACACTCCCACTCTTCATGCAATGCAACCAGTACTGGGAACTTACAAAAAGATAACGTAAAACAAAACAGAAATAATTCGGTCACCACAGGCAGGTAGGACGGAGACTTTTAAAAATGCAGGGCTGAACACTGGCTCCAGAGTCCGACCAAGCTCACACTCCCAAATGCGCTCCTTCTCCCAATCAGCAATATCTCCTGGCCCCAGTTTTAAAAAATGCAGCAAAGCAGAAACACACACATAGCATCTCAATGAAACAAATAATGCCTGAAATGAATAAAACTCTTGCATGATGACGATGGGGGGACACAGAAAGCTTGCTGTATGAGTGGTGGTAACTGCATACAACTGACTTTGTAACTATGGGCTCTGCAGTAGGACAAAAGAAGGTGGAGAAACTATTTATCTGCAAAACTTATTTAAAAATTAGTTATTTATGAACAATTTTATCAAGCTATTTTTTTTTTTACAGTGCCCATTTTCTAAGCACAATAATACCCTCCAGGGTGGGCAGTATTAGGAAATACCGGACCTTCCAGGGCTATAAGGCCCTCTGCCTGCAGCGTCGGGCCTCATTATGCCCCTAGGCGGTCCAGTATTTCAATACCGCCCACCCTGTTGGGTATTATTCTTACTTAGAACATGTGATATAGTAGTACTATCATGCAAGTTGGTCATAAGGTAGTGGTTTCATCTTGGCTAATCCAAACCCAAACCTGTTGTATAAATGAATATACTGTGTCTGTATGGGTAGCCCTTATTACCCACTGAAATCAAACAGATTACAACACTGTAATCCCACTGTTGTGATGTCAGAACCTTATAAACATCTCTCATCTATGTCATAGCAGTGGGTTTACAAAACAGAATGCCAGTACAGTATTCAAATAACATTCCAGTTGTCTCAGTTTACTGTTACTGAGTCTAGCAATCTCTATGTCTGATAGAGATGTTAACTCTAGTGCTATTTTGGCCCGCTGTCATTGAGTCCATGTATCCTAATAAACTGTTTTCCTACACAATCATGTGGCTGTAGTGCAGATTCATTAATAAGGTAGAGGCTAAATTACTTGTGTTAGGAGGGGGTAGCTTCTCATTTCGAGTCCCATACACTATAAATGACAGTACCTAATGTACAGGTGATAACCATGGTATAATCACCTCTACGTGGTTGCTAGGAGCAATTGTAAACCTCTCAAGCTGTGCTGTCGAGGTTTACTGATGCCGAACAACCACTTGAGGATTATACCATGGTTATCATCTGTATATCAGGCATTATCCTCTATATATATATCACACCAGTGGTAAATAAATTGGGTAAAATAAAGCCACGTTATTTTTGGATACATATTTTCACTTACTGTAGAATGGCATTTGTTTCACTTAGAACACAATTTATTTAACTTGGAACATGTTATTTCCACTTAGAAACTGGAAATAGTACACATAACAATGGGCCAGACAGAGAACTTACAATGGAAGAAAGGTAGCTTTAAGCTAAAACAAGGTAAAACACCAGAAAAATATTATAAATGGTGTGGCATATATCAAATACATAATGGTTTGCAGTAGAATAACACATTAATCTCCACACATTAGTGGTAAGACCTTTATAACTAACTTGTGGCTTAGCCACTCATGAGTTATAGGTATTACCACTAACTAGTGGACATAAATGTGTTATTCCACTGCAATCCATTAAGTGTTCATAATAATAATAACTGGCTTCCCCTTTTCCCATAGGAAACTGTGGCGTAATTTGCCATTATAAAGGAGTGTTTATAACAGCAAACACAGCATACGATTTCCTTTGCTGTGCGCATGCTGTTGCAGCAGCGCGACCAATCGAGACTGCTCATAGAAACATAGAATTTGATGGCAGATAAGGACGCTTGGTCCACCCAGTCTGCCAATTTCCCTACCTAATGGATAAGCTGCAGATTCTAGTTAACCAACAGCCTACTTCTTTCTACCCCACCCCTAGAATTGCCTTATGAGTGTCCCATGCATGCTTGAATTCATCCACTGTTTTTGACTCCACAACCTCCTCCGGAAGGTCGTTCCATGCATCCACAACCCTCTCTGTGAAAAAATACTTCCTTACATTACCTCTAAGCTGCCCCCATCGTCAAATTGTGCCCCTTGTTCTTGCACACCTCTTTTTAAAAGATGCTACCCTCCTGGACTTTGTTGATTCCCTTGAGGTACTTGAAAGTTTCTATCATCCCCCCTCTCCCACCTTTCCTCGAGGCTATCATATTAAGCTCCTTAAGTCTCACTTCATATGTCTTCTGGTGCAGACCCTGCACCATTTTAGTTCCCTCCTCTGGACAGCTTCCATCCTGTCTATGTCTTTGCAGAGATTGGGTCTCCAGAACTGCACGTAGTACTCAGATGTGGTCTCACCATCTGTCTGTACAGAGGGATAATAACTTCTTGTTTTCTGCTGGTGATGCCTCTCCTTATCATCCCAGTATCCCCAGCCCTCCTTGCTCCCTCTTACATTGCTTGCCCACCTTTAAGTCATCTGATATGACTACCCCGTCCCTTTCCATTTTGTTGTTGTTAGTATCTCACCCCTCATTGTGTACTCTTCCCTGGGTTTTGTTTCCCAGGTGCATTACCTGCACTTCTTAGCATTGAATCTAAGCTGCCATACATTTGACCATTCCTCTAACCTTGCCAAGTCCCTTCTCATCCTTTCCACCCCACCTTGTGCATCAACTCTGTTGCAGATCTTTGTGTCATCTGCAAAGAGACATACTTTCCTTCAGTCCCTCTGCAATGTAACATAAAGACATTGAAGAGGACCGATCTAATACTGAACCCTGTGGTACCTACTGCTAACCCCACTTTTTTCAGAGTGGACTCCATTTACTATTACTCTCTGTGTCCTATTCTCCACCCAATTCTTTACCCAGGCTGTCATCTTGGGACCCCTCCCAGGCTGGCTAACTTGTATATTAATCTTTTGTGGGGACTGTGTCAAATGCCTTGCTAAAGTCTAGGTAGACCATGTCCACAGCCCCTCCCTGATCTACTACTTTGGTCACCCAGTCAAAGAAATCTATCAGATTTGTCTGGCATGACCTTCCCGCTGTGAATCCATGCTGCCTTGGGTCCTGTGCCCCTCTGGCCTCTAGATGCACAACAATTCTTTCCTTCAGAAGTGATTCCATCATTTTCCCTACCACTGAGGTTAAACTAACCGGTCTGTAGTTCCTGCTTCTGCCTTGCTCCCACTTTGTGAAGGGAATCACATCTGCCCTCCTCCAGTCCTCAGGTACCACCCCATCCTCCCATGATTTGTTAAAGAGGGTAGTCAGTGGTGTCACTAGTTCTATCCTTAGTTCTTTAGAATTCTGGGATGAATCCCATCAGGCCCCATTGCTTTGTCCACCTTCAGTTTTAAGGCTCATTCAGAACTCTTTCTTCTGTAAATGGGCTGGTATCAACTTCTGTATCCAGAGTGTTTCTACTGTTTGTTTAGGTACCTCCCCTCTTCCTTTGTAAATACTGAGCAAAAATATTTGTTTAGTATCTCTGCCTTTTCACAGTCACCCTCTGCCACCCTCCCTCCCTTTATTAAGCCTCACTATCCCCCCCTTGGTCTTCCTTTTCTCCCTGATGTACCTATAAAGGTTTATCCCCTTCTTAACTAGGTTGGCTATCTTTTCCTCGGTTTGGGCCTTTGCTGTTCTGACTGCCTTTCCAGCTTCCTTTTGCTTTAACTGATACAGTTCTCTGTCCTGTTCCTTCTGTGATTCCTTGTACTTCCTGAATGCTTTCTTTTTCTCTTGAACCTTCACTGCACTTCCTTTGGGAACCATAGTGGTTTCTTACCTCGTTTCATTTGTTTATTTGCTTTACACAAAGGCTTGTTACCTCTGTGATGGCAGTTTTATTATTCCCCATTGTTCTTCCACCCTCCTTCCTGCCCATTTGCTAGTGCATTCCTTAGGCACTCACCCATTTAGCAAAGTCAGCCCTCCTAAAATTCAGTACCTTTGTCTTTGTATGGCTTGACTCTATTGCTGTGTTTATTGTGAACCATACTGTTCAATGGTCGCTAGTTCCCAGAAGGCTACCCACTTCTACATCTGTGATCCTCTCTTCATCTCCGTTTGGAGAGAACCAGGTCAAGATTGCTCCCTCTCGAGTGGGCTCCAATACTAGTTGTCTAAGGCATGCCCCTGTAGGGCATCCAGAATAACCCCACTCTTAGAAGTGGCTGCTGCAACTGCACTCCAGTTAACATCTGGCATATTCAGGAGGGGTGCAGGGAGGCAGGTGCTCAGTGGGAGAGTGGGATGGGGAGGGGACTGAGGGTGACAACGAGGACAGTTTTCTTTTTACAGATAAAAAACATGTAAGGAGACTGTTTTCTTTATTTACAGCAAAACAAAACAAAAGCAGACATTTGGGCACACTGGGGTGGGCTCCCAGTGTGCCACATGAATGGGGATGGGTGGGTACATGATGCTGACACGGAGATTGGGCACCCCGATGTTGGCAGTGGAAAACAATAAATTTGGGCACACTGGGGTGGACTCCCAGTGTGCCACATAAATGGGGGGGGCTACATAATGTCGACACTGGGATTGGGGAGGCCTGGCGTCGGCAGAGGAAAAAAATACAGTTGGGCACACTGGGGTGGGCTCCCAATGTGTTGCATGAGTGGAGGCTACATAACACTGCCACGGGGATTGGGGACCCTGATGTTGGTGCATTTCTTTGTTCCCTGTGCTGGCGGCGATGGCTCACTGCACATGCGGCGGCTGCGTGCATGCACAGTTGCAGTGAATGGCATTTGCCATTCAGAACATGATAGTGCCAGCAGAACTGCACATGCACACGAGTTTCACATGCACAGTCCATGCCCTGGAATCGCGAAGTAACAGCCAAAATAGTGTGACTGTTATTCCATAGCAGCCCGTCGTGATGGTCGTTTCAAGCTCTACTGGACTTCGGAAGGATACTTCCAAAGTCCAATGGAAATTCCACGATAGCTGTCCAGTGGCACACCCTCCACTTCAGTCCCATGCCATACAGTCTCTTCTGTCTAGTGGCACACCCTTCCTCTCCTTGTTCTATGCTAAGCCTCCCTGAAGTCCAGTGGCACATCCATTCCTCTTCCTGTCCCATGCCATGCCTTCCCTACTGTCCAGTGGTACACCCTTCCCTCTCCTTGTCCCATACCATGCAGTCCCTGTTGTCCAGTGGCACACCTTTCCCTCTCTTCGTCCCAAACCACGTAGTCTCTGATGTGTAGTGGCGCAGCCTTCCCTGTCCTTGTCCCATTGCCATGCAGCCACTGGTGTCCAGTGGCACATCTCTAGCTATTCTTATCCAATTCCAAACCCTCCCTAGTATCCAGTGACTTTTGCACCCTCTCTTTGTCCAGGGCCCTGAGCCTGGTGTCCAATCTTTTGCTTTTCCCTCTCCTTGTTCCATGCCATGCAGTCCCTGGTGTCTAGTGACATCTCTCCCTCTTCTTATCCGTGCTAAACCCTCCCTGAGTCAGTGGAACACTTCTCCCTCTCCAGTGTGATACAGTTCCTGGTGTTCAATGGCACACCCTCCTTCTCCTTTTCCAATGCCTTGCAGTCCCTGGTATCAATGACACATCCCTCCCCTCCTGTCATTGTCCCATGCCATGTAGTCCCTGGTGTCAAGTGATACACTTTTCTCTCTCCATGTTCCATGCCGTGCAGTCCCTGGTATCCAGTGGCACAGCTTTCCCTCTCCTCGTCCAATGTCTTAGACCCTGGTGTTTAGTGTCACACTCCTCTGTGTCCTTGACCCATGCCATGCAGTCCATGGTGTCTAGTGGCACACCCCTCCATACCATGCCAGTGGCAAAACCCTCCTCTCCTTGTCCCATGTCATATAGTCCCTGGTGTCCAGTGGCATACCCTTTCCTCTCCTTGTCCCATTCCATACAGTCCCTGTTATCCAGTGACACACCTTTCCCTCACCTCATCCCATGCTATGCAGTCCCTCATGTGTGAGTGGCACATCCTCCTTGTCCTTGTCCCATGTCATGCAGTTGTGGCACATTTCTCCCTATTCTTATCCATGCCAAACCCTCCCTGGTGTCCAGTGGCACATCCCTCCTCCTCCCTTTCCTTGTCCCATGCCATGCAGTCCCTGGTGTCCAGAGACAAACCCTCTCTCTCCTTCATAGTAACATAGTGGCTGATGGCAGATAAGGACCACTAGGCCACCTAGTCTGCCCATATTCCTGCCTACATCAGCGGCCACTGACCCTATGTGGTCATTGGCTTTCACTTCTCTTCCCTACATCTAAGGTTCCCATATGTCCATCCCATGCATGTTTGAGATCCCCCACTGTGCTATCCCCACCACTTCCTGGGAGTACGTTATTCAAGCATCCACACCCTTTCCATGAAGAAGAATTTCCTCCATTTCCCCCTTATCCCACCCCACCTCAATCTCATATCATGCCCCCTTGTCCCAGTACAACCTTGGTACTGAAAAATGTCACCACTTGCACCTTGTTCAAGCTTTAAGAAAGTTTCAATCATGTCCCCTGCTCCTTCCTCTCCTCCAGTGTATAAATACTGAGGTCTTATACTCTATCCCCATATGTCCTCTGAGGCAAACCCTGCACCATCTTGGTTTGCCCTCCTCTGGACCGCCCCTACCATTTCTATGTTTTTGCGAAGATGTGGTCTCAGAACTGAACATTATATTCCAGATGAGGCCTTACCAGTGTTTTGTACAATGGCATCACCACCTCTTTTTTTTTGCTAGTGATGCCTTCCTATACATCCCAACATCCCACTTGCCCTCCCACAGCCTTGTTACACTGTTTGGCCACCTTTAGGTCATCTGAGATGATTATCCCTAGATCCCTTTCCTCTCTGGTCTCTGCCAGCAATTCCTCCCCATTCTGTAGCTCTCCACAGGGTTTCTTCACCCCAGGTACATGATTTTGCACTTCTTTGCATTGAATTTTAATTGTTACACTTTAGACCATCTTTCCAGACATCCCAGATCCCTCCTTCTTCCATTGACCCCTCTGGAGTGTCTACTCTGTTGCAGATCTTGGTGTCATCTGCAAATAGGCAAATTTTCCCTCAGCCTTCAACAATGTAGCTAATAAAGACATTAAAAAGGACTAGCCCCAGGACTGATCCCCAGGGAACCCTACTGGTCACCCTCCCTTCCTCTGATTTGATCCCATTCACTACTACCCTCTGCTTCCTGTTCCTCAACCAGTTATTAACCCAGTTTTCTACTTTATGGCCCACCCCAGGCTACCTAGCTTGCTAACCAGTCTTCTGTGTGGTATGGTGTCAAAGGCATTGCTCAAATCAAAGTAGATGATATCCACCGCTCCTCCCTGATCCACCTCCTTCATCACCCAGTCAAAATGTCTATCAGATTTGTTTGACATGACCTTCCTGTCATGAATCTTGCTGTTTTGGATCCTGTGCTCCCATGGTTACCAGGTGCTCCACAATCCTCTCCTTGAGCAGCGCCTCCATGATCTTGCCCACAACTGAGGTGGAGTTGATCAGCCTATAGTTTCCTGCCTCCTCCCTGCTACCACTCTTGTGACTATGGACTACAGTTGCTCCTTCCAGTTCTCTGTAACCACCCTGTATTGGCGACTCACTAAACAGGGCCACCAGCAATGCTGCTAGGTTTGCTAGCAAAGGCAGCTAGCTTTACCTGATCTCTTTTCTTTTCAGTTGCTTGTAAGGACAGAGAGAAGAACCTTACCAGAGCAAGGAAAGGATTAAGGTTTCTTTGGCTTGGTAGATTTACTGTGTGTTATTTTCTTTGTATTCTCAGGATTGTTACTCTTTGTTGCTAACATTGTATTGCTTTATTTTTCTCTGATTCATATTGTTATTGCTGGTATACCTTCTGCTGCATTATTACAATGTATGCCTACAGGTGTGTGCTTACAGATTACTGCTGTAATCTTCTGATTCAAATTGTCTTTTGCAAGGTATATCTTCTGTTACTGCTTTATTTCTCTGTAGCAAAGTGTTTCTTACAGGGTATATCTTCTGTGAAACTGTTACAGGTGGTGCTTTACAGGCTTTACAGTTTTACCTATCATTAGGCTAAGCTTTCAGGGCTACTGCATCTGTTGCTGACTGATTGTTTCTGCTCTTACCTACTTGTTTCTTTCATCGTGGTTCTTCCTTTTTGGCAGGGAAGGGCCAGCCATCAACCCCATCCCCAACCACCCACACTACACTCCTTTTATAGGGCAGCACAGTCGTGACAGTTCCTGTAGCAAAGCAGGAAGGAGCAGATCAGAGGGTATCCACACAGTGACTTCATTTACAGGGCACAAGTAATTTAACTTGTTATAACAAGTTATACAAAACAAACAAAATGCTAAATCTAATTTTGCTTTCATTTTCCTCATTCTAATTACTCTGATCAGGTTATAAGCCCAGCAACTTATCTGGAATGGATATTATTAACTGCAGGTACTGTGGGACACTTTTCAAAAGGGCAGTTATAGAGGATTTAGGACACTGTCCTACATGCTGGGCCATTGGAGATCTAAGGGCTCAGCTCCAGTCAGCATGGGCAGAGATTGCTCCTCAAATCACATATTCAGGAGGAAATATATTATAATAACTGCCTGCCATTTCCCCAACATCCAGCAGTAGCACCTCAATTGCAGAGGGTAGTTGGTCCGGGATGTTGGCAGGTAGTCAGAAGGAGCAAATCGGTGCCCCATCACTCAGTGCTCTCCATCATATCACCTCCACAAACCATATAAAACTACAAACAGGTATCTGCCTCTATCTCTGAAATCAAACGAAGGGGCAGAGGACACCGCAGATCAGGACACTGCAGTACAGGAGCTAGCACAACAAAACTCACCCAAACAGGAACCAATACAAAAGCAAAAGGAAATCCAAAGCACTTTTGATCATAGGAGACTCCATGATTCAGGGAGTTGATACCTATCTCAGCCAGGGAATGATCAGATGTCTCCCAGGTACATCAGCATGGAGAGACACTGACTGCATTGATAAAATTATACAGAAAGCAGGAGAAAACATTGGCGTCCTGGTACACATAGGACTAACAATCTGCCAGCCAGACAGTTGCGGAGACCAAGGAACACCTGACGGGCTGGGTGACAAACTATCATCCATTTCATACGGCATCTCCTTCTCTGAAATCCTGCCAATCTGGGAGAGGGGGGCAGATGGACGGAAGGACAGAGAAGGGAGATGGGGAGCTAAACATGTGGCTCAAGGACTGGTGCCAGGAAAAAGGACACAAATTTATAGGTAATTGCAATAGTTTTGGGAGTGAAAGTTCTTTAAATTTAATGGACTGCATCTGACTAAGGAGGTCAGTGCATTGGGACAGAAGTTTGATGTCTTTGCAGAATATTTTAACTAGCAAATAGGGAGAGAGGTGCAGTACCAGATGCATCGAATGGGAAGGACATCTCTCCCCAGCTAGTGATCAAAAGGAGTTCAGCATGTTTGTAGTTCATTTGCATCACCAGGTATGGAAAAGGTCCAGCATCCCATATGACACACAGGAAACACAGATCTCACCCAACAACCAATTTACCAACATCCAGCCAGTGGAAAATCATGTACACAAATGCTTGCAGTCTGAGGAAACAAGATCCCAGACCTGCAGGTAATAATGACAGAGGCAAAACTGGACATACTGTAGTAGCCATTAGTGAGACATGGTTCACCAGTAACCATACTTGGGAGACTTCAGTACCTGGCTATGTACTGTTCAGAAGAGACCGAGGTGCAAAATGGGGGGTGGGGGCCCTTTATGTCAATGAAAATATCAAAGCTACAGAAATTCAGAATACACATAAGGAGCTAGAAGAACTGTGGGTCACCCTGGAAACAGAAAATGGGACTGGGGTTGTCTACAGGCATCCAGACCAGGGGAGGACATAGACACATTACTGTTAGAAGATATACAAAACATGTCAGCTAGGAGGAGGTTCTGATAATGGGAGACTTCAACATGCCAGATACAGATTCGTCAATACCAGCAGGAACATCTGCCAGAACTAGACACATGGTGGATTCCCTGCAGGGGAGGGTCTCAAACAACTGGTACAACAACCCACAAGAGACAGGGCTATCCTAGATCTAGTACTGACTAACAGGGAAAGGATCACAGATCTCCAGGTAGAAGGTCACCTGGGGGTCAGTGACTATCACATGGTATGGTTCAATTTGGCCACTAGAACTAAATCATCCCATTCCAAGGCAAAAATATGGGACTTTAGAGGAGCGACTTTGATAAGATGGCCAACAGAGTTAAGCTAGCCCTGGCAAGAAGAAATACAGGTGAGGGGTACAGGCAAGTGGGCAAGTATTAAGGATGCAATACTTGAAGCAACATCCCATTGTGTTAGAGAGAAAAGAAAGTGCAAAAGAAGAAGGAAACCACTTTGGTTCTCAAAACAGTAGCAGAAAAGGTCAGACCCAAAAGGCTGGCCTTTAGGAAATATAAGGAAACACAGCAGGATGAAGATAGGGAGGATAGGGAGGCATACCAAACTTCCCTAAGGGCAGCAGGGAAGGCAGTAAGGCAGGCAAAGGCCCAAACCAAGGAAACACTAGCATGAACAGTAAAAGAAGGTGACAAGACTTCCTATAGATACATTAGTGAAAGGAGAAAGTCCAGAGGGGATTGCTAAGATCAAAGGGGATAAGGGGGCATGTGAGGAGGAGGACCATGTAAAAGCATCTATCCTAAATAGATACTTCTGCTCAGTATTTACTGAGGAGAAGGTAGGGCAGGGCCCACAGCTCAGCATCATGGACACAGGGGAGGAGGTGTGCACTAGTCCCTTCACAAAAGAAAGGGTCCTACAAGAGCTCGATAAGCTCAGGGTGGACAAGGCAATGGGACCTGATGGCATACATCCCAGGGTACTAAGGGAGCCAAGGGTGTAACTAGCCAGCCATTATCAGAACTGTTTAGTGAGTCTCTGAGCACAGGAGAGGTCCCAGAAGACTGTATAAGAGGCTTATGTGACCCTGCTCCACAAGATTGGTAGCAGGGAGGAGGCAGGGAACTACAGACCAGCCAGTCTTACCTCAGTAGTGGGAAATATTATGGAGGCACTCTTTAAGGAAAGGATAGTGCAGCACCTGGAATCCATAGGAGCACAGGATCCAAGACAGCATGGGCTTACATCAGAAAGGTCCTGTCAAACTAATCGCATACATTTCTTTGACTGGGTAACCTGAGTGGTGGACCAAGGGGGCAGTTGATGTCACCTGTCACAACCCCACTCAGCAGGTCAGACCCTCTGCTCCCACAGTGCCAACCTCCAAGCGCAGTTTGTGAACAGGGTAACAGAACAGGGTAACCCTCCTGTCTATTTTGTGGGTCGAATCACCTTTGGTCTCAAGTTCTGGAGGGATTGAAACTGTGAATCTCTTGCTGCATACACAAATGTAACAGGCTCAGATAATCTGCTTTCGGAAATGCCAGATATTTTTGCCTACAGTCACCTAACCAGGTATACAAAATGACCCCTTAAAACTCTATGAAAGACCTTAGATACAATCTTACCTTTTCCCAGTTTGGTATACAATTAAGCTTATGAACAGTGTTGTCAAAATCTTAACTATCCATGCATCACAGGCAAAAAGGAAGGACTTGGAAGACACAGGCAGTCTAAAATAAGAGGTTTTACTTAAAAATGAATAAAATATGTAAAATGTAACTACAGAACAATATATCACAAAACATACAATCACTTAAAGATATATTTCAGCACCAGTTGAAATTAACTGCCCTTCCTGAAGACGTCATAAAATGGATATTTTAGTTCCTGGCTTTAAGCAACACAGATCCTAAACAAGGCTATAAATGTGAGTTATTGAAGTTAATCACATCTCAGAGATCTTCTGTTTAACATATCCTGTCCTTTGAACTGAAACCTTAGGTGGGGGCATCCCAGGAGCACAGGAGTCTCATGAGAGATACTCAATAACACATTTTTATATTACAAAATCATAGAGCAATCAAACCAGCAGTCCGAGTGTCACAATCCTCCCTACCTAGACTGAATTTGAGGCTCTATCCCTGCATGGGATGAGCTTCCCAAATCAGTTCCTCCTCATAGACATGGGACAAGCCATCTGAGTTCTGATTGATCGCTCCAACCTATATAAGATTATCATGTCATACCCTTGCAAAGCAAGACTCCATCTTAACAATCTACCATTAGTTTTCCCATTTGTGTCAGCCAAACCAGGGGTTGTGGTTAGTTTGTACTACAAAATGCTACCCATACAAGTATGGCTCTAGCTTCTTTAGGGCCCACACTATGGCAAGACATTCTTTTTCCACAGTAAGTATGTCTGCTCCTGGGAAGTAACTTTTACTCAGGTACACTCTTTCCTTGGCTGGATGTCTGACTCAGTACTGCCCCAATACCCACATCTGAGGTGTCAGTCTGAACTATAAAGGGTTTGCTATAGTCGGGACTTGTCAATATAGGAGCACTGCACAGGGCCTCCTTCAGTCTGGTAAAGGCTTCCTCACAGGCTGGTCCCAAGATAATTTTCTTTGGCATCCTTTTCTTTACCAGGTCAGATAGGGGAGCAGCCAGGGCACTGTAATTGGGTACAGATTTCCTATAGTACCCTGCTGTCCTTAGAAAACTCCTGACCTGCTGCTGCATTTCTGGTCTGGGCCACACCTGGTTCACCTCTATTTTTTATTTGGCTAGGGACGGAGCTGTCCCCAGCCTACCACATGCCTGAGGTATGCCACCTCTCCCATGGCCATCTGGCACTTCTCAGCTTTGACAGTGAGTCTGGCCCTCTGTATCCTGCTCAGCACTTCCCTAAGGTGGGACAGGTGTTCCTCCCAGGTGGCACTAAAGATGGCAATGTCATCCAGGTACACCAGGGCGTACTCCTCACCACCATTTAACACCTGGCTCACCAACCTTTGAAAAGTGGCGCGCTTCTTCATTCCAAAAGGCATTACTTCAAATTCAAATAAGCCTATCGGAGAGAAGGCCAACCTCTCCTTAGCTCTGTCTGTTAACTCTACCTGTCAATACCCCTTGGTCAGGTCAATGATCAAAAGGTAGGTTGCCCTCCCAACTTGTGCAGGAGTTCATCCATCCAGGGCATCAGGTGGGTGTCTGATTTTGTAACTGTATTCAGTCCATGATAGTACGCACAGAAATGAATAGAGCCATCTGGTCTGAGCACAAGAACTATGGGTGAGGCCCTGGGGCTGTGGGATCTCTGGATTACCCTAAATCCAGAATCTCCTCCACTTCCCTCCTAATGTCCTTTTGACAGCCTCTGACACCCGAATATGCTGTCCACCGAGTGGTATCTGTGTCTCCTGCCTCCACATCAAGGCCGCTTAGGGGTTAGTCCAGGCTTGGCAATAAACATTGGGGCAAAGTCTGCTAAACCTCTCTTACTTCCTGGATCTAGTCCTGGGCCAGCTGGGGAGACAATTTTACTGCCTCCACAGAGGACTCCCACTTCTTTCTTCCAGAAAGTCCAGAAGGGGTCTCCTTCGTCGAGTCCCTCCGCAGGACTACACCCAAACACCATGTCAGCCCCATTAGCATATGGCTTCATCATGTTGACATGGTACGTCCTTTCTGTCTGTCTTCTGTCAGGTAACTCTATAATATAGGTCATGTCATTTACCTTCCTAACTTTTGTATGGTCCTGCCCACTCCTGCCATCTTGTCCTTCCAGACCGAATAATGACCATGGCTTCCTGACCCACCATGTACGAGTGAGCTCTGGTTCTGTGGTCATACCACACTTTGTTTCTGTTGGGCAGCTGTCAGGTTGCTCTGGGCTGTCCCCATAAGTTCCTTCAGCCTTTCCCTAAACCTAAAGATGTAATACACTATGGGAGTTCCCTGGTGGCATGCTTGCCTTCCCAGTCCTCCTGGATCAAGTCTAGGGACCCATGTACCCGGTGTCCATATAAGAGTTCGAAGGAAAAATCCTATCATCTCTTGGGGCACTTCCTGTATGCAAACAACAGGTGGCGAAGGTATTTCTCCCAGTCCCTCCCATGCTGTTCAGCAAATGCCTGGAGCATTGACTTCAGGGTACCATTAAATCTTTCCAGCCCATTGGCTTGTGGGTGATATGTGTTGTGCATCTCTGCACAACCCCACACTTCTCCACAAACATTTCATCAGGTCTGACATGAAGAAACTCCCTCGATCGGTGATAACCTCCTGTGGAAACCCAACATGGGAGAAAATCCCAAGTAAGGCATCTGCCACTTTGTCTGTCCTCAGTGAGGATAGGAGACTGCCTCTGGGTACCGGGTGGCATAATCCACCAGTCAGGATGAATCTTTTCCCTGAGGAGCTGGGGGTATTTAAAGGCCCTACAGTATCCATTCCCACCCTCTGGAATGGCTCCTCTACTTTGGGCAATGGAATTAGGGTGGATTTTTTTTTCCGCCTTCCCTATTTCTTGGCACCAGTGACAAGACCTGCAATCTCCTTCACCTGCTGGGTGAAGTTGGGCCAATAGAAATTCTGGACCAGCCACTGCATAGTGTGCATGATTCCCAGATGACCAGAAAAGGGAATATCATGTGCAATCTTGAGCAACTGCTCACAATACCCTGGGGAATGACAAGCTGCCTGCCTAGCACCCTCCCTCTGTCTGCACAGCCTGAGTATACATCAGTCCATTTTTCCAATAAACCTTATGTTTACTATCACCTCCAAAGCCCTCAGCTTCTCTAGACTAGTGTCACTTCTCTGAGCAGCTGCAAACTTCTCACACATTCCCAAGGCATGAGACAGGTCCCTTCAGTCTCTAAACTAGGGTCCCTAGCACTAGCATCAGGGCACTCAGGATCACTGTCATCCTAACCCTCTGACAATGGGTCCCTCTCCCTCCTCGAGTAACCCTCCATAGCAGTGTGGTTAACTGCTACTGGGAAATTTCTACCCTCTTTTCATTAGTCTCCATATCAGGAGACATAGGCTGAGGAACCAGCCTCCCAGTGGTTTCCACAATGGCTTCTGGGGGTTCAGGGAACTACAGTTTTCCCTTGCTGCTTGGCTATGGGTAACTGCACACACCATCCCTGTTGGAGATTGTTGCCACGGATGACATCCACTGCTAATGTTTGGCTACAGCCACCTGTTGCACAGCTCCCCTGTTTCACCTCAGTCTAGAACACTAGTGAGGGCAATGTTTTCTCCCACCAGTAAAGTCTTGTACAGTGACATATTTATTGGGTATAAGCTGACCAGGTTGTACTAGATCCCTCTTACCAATGTCAGGGATGCCTCTGTGTCCCTTAACACTTGTGTCTGTACACCATTCACCATGACTGGGTGCAAGTGTTCCTCATGTTCACAGGCATACTTCCAGGGACACATAAACAACCCACTTCTTTCCTAACCCCGGTTGTGTATTGCTTTCCTTTTGGGACACTGTCTGGCAATATGCCCAGTTTCTTTCCACAACCAAAATTCATTTATTTTCTAAGAGAAATCTTTTCTTTGAAACCTTGGGCTAACTGGTTTTGGTAGAGGCAGTGAGGGTTTTAGCTGCCCTGAAGGTCAGCTTTTCCTTTCTGCACTGCCACACCACCCATTCACTCTCAGAGCAGGTCTGCTCTTGGCATAGCAGTCCAAGAGTTCAGCAGCCTCTTGCACTGTTTTGGGATCTCGGTCTTCCAGCCAGGTTTTCAGCTTTGCTGGGCATGCCCAGAAAACTGTTCTAACAGAATCACATTTCAATTTTATCTACAGAGTTTGCTTCAATCCCTTCCACCAATGTTTTGAAAACTGATGTTTTTCATGGCTAGCTCCTCATAGCTCATGTTAGGGCTTCTCCTGAGCTTACGAATTTAGCTCTGTATGATTCAGCAGTTAATTCAAATTTTTAACAGTGCAGCTTTAAGTTTGCTGTAATCATTGCTGTCCTCATTGTCCATTTGATCCAATGCATCCCAAGCTTTCCCGGTAAGTAGCGGGATAACTGGAAGCTCAGGACTCCTAGGAATTTTAGCCTGAATACAAACTTTTTCAAAAGTATTTAAAAAGGCATCCATATCCTCCCGTCTTTAAATTCAGCTATCAATTTGGAATTCAATTTGTAACCCAACCCTGTAGTCCCAGTTAAACCCAAACCACTTCCTGCTCTATTGTGGGTGGTTGGAGTCATAGCTTCTCCAGTTTATGTAGTCTCTGGCACTCCACGCTCCTTCCGGTCTGCCTCTCACTGTTCATGGTCCTCCTCTCGATGTTCTTGCTCCCTCTTCTCTTCTGCAGCTCACTGGCACTCACACTCCTCATGCTCAGCCTTCCGCTGTTCCAGCACTGCCTCTCATCTTTCTTGTTCCCTTCCTGGAACTCCAGCTCCATTCTCGCAACTCAATCTGCAGCCTGAGTACTTCTGACTCCAGAATACTGGTGACCTTCCCCTGCTGCTGTGGCCCTTTGCTGGGACTGGCCCTGCTGCCTTCCTCATTGGATTTGGACACTGCACTGGCCGCTAGCCTTCCACACTCAAGGTTCAGTCCCTTGCAGTCACTGTCTGTGACTCGATGCTCTGGGTATCTGCTACCATCAGGGCATTCACGAGGGTTCTGCTTGGTGGCTTTCACCTTGTACAGGACTCCTCTGTCCCTGCACAACTGCTTTAAGTAGTCTACAGTCGCCGCTGTGGTTGGAAGCCATCTTCTTCCCTAACTATGGCTACTCTAACACATTAAAAAAAAATAAAACAGGTAGGAACTTGACTGTAAGCCAAGTGATATAGTTCTGTTTCCTTTTTAAAAAATAAATCACTGCCTTGTTTTGCAAGTGAGCTGACAGTATTAAGCTGACTCACTAAACAATAAAAGCTTGTATTACCAAAACTATGCACACCACTGCCAACCAATCTGTCACAACCCCACTCAGCAGGTCAGACCCTCTGCTCCCACAGTGCCAACCACCCAGTGCAGTGTTGTGAACAGGGTAACAGAACAGAGGTAACCCTCCTGTCTGTTTTGTGGGTCTGAATCACCTTTGGTCTCAAGTTCTGGAGGATTCAAACTGTGAACCTCTTGCTAGCATACCCAAATGTACAGGCTCAGATAATCTGCTTTTGGGGAATGCCAGATATCTTTCACCTACAGGCAGCTAACCAGGTATACAAAATGATGCCTTTAAAACTCTATGAAAGACCTTAGAGAAATTCTTACCTTTTCCAGTTTGGTATACCATTAAGCTTATGAACAGTGTTGTCAAAATCTTAACCATCCATGCATCACAGGCAAAGGAAAGACTTGGAAGACACAGGCAGTCTCTTTAAAATACAAGAGGTTTTACTTAAAATGAATAAAATATGTAAAATGTAACCACAGAACAATATATCACAAACATACAATCACTTAAAAGAACAAGGTCAAAATACAAATGTAAACCCTACCACAATACACTTAGACTTGTCTATCTAATGTATACCTTCTTACAATGCTTTAGTTAGCTTGTTTCAAGAGAGTCCAAAAGGAAAGTGTCTAAGTGGAAATACAGAATATAGTTAAACTGTCTCTAAACCTGCCCTTCCATGATGTCACCTAGCTCCTCCCTGTTAAATATAAAATTAATACACACAGGATGTCCCATCACTCAGGAGGAATATTAAATAAGGCGACATCAGCAAAACTCATTCCCCATATGACCCTTTGATCCTGAGTGTTTTCCTGCTTTTCCAAAGACATCACAGAACTTTTACAACTCTGCAGTTTTAGCTGCAACATAGTTTTTCAGCACCAGTAGAAATTAACTCCCTTCCTGTGGATGTCATAAAATGGATGTTTTAGTTCCTGATTCAAACAACACAGATCCTAAACAAGGCTATAAAATGTGAGTTCTTGGAAGTTAATCACATCACATAGATCTTCTGTTTAACATATCCTGTCCTTTGAACTGAAACCTGGAGGGGCATCCCAGGAGTACAGGATGTCTCATGAGAGACACTCAATAACACATTTTATATTACAAAATCATAGAGCAATCAGAACCAGCTGTTCAAGTGTCACATCACCTACCTTGACTTCAGCAAAGCTTTCAATACTGTCCCACATAGAAGATTGATTAATATGCTCTTGCTGTCCATGACCAGGTGTCCAGACTCTACCTTACTCAACTAGTCCACCAAGCAACCAGGCTTAATTACAAAACAGGCACATGTACTCTAATCAACTGGCTCCTAGCGAGCAGCACAGAGCATATCTCGAGATCACAGTCCTTCCTGACACCCTCAGTGATCATTCACCAGTGATGTGCTCCTGGTCAAATAAAGCTAGCACCTGTGCCTCCAGGTATCTTGAAATCAATCCCTGAGACCTGGACAGCTAGACTCTCTCAGGAAATATCTGAGTCTGGTTGACTGGTCACCACTGGACAGGGCCACGGATGAGAACATAGCCCTCAACTTCTTTATCACCATATTTACCAAGGCCTGTGACATCGTTGCCCCTACAGAACAAAAAACTCAAGGAACTACCAACCTCTGGCTTACAGGCACCATACTACATCGTATGCAGAAGAGGGATAACTTGTGGTATAGGGCCAAAGCCACTGATAAAGAGGTTGACTACATCAAATATAGGTCTGACAGAAGCAAGTATACTAGGATCATCTGACAAGCCAAGGCAAGCTACTACCATGACCTACTGAAAAGGAGCTGGGGTAAAGGTAAAGAATTCTGGGACTAAAACCCTCACCGATAAAGCTTCCAAAGTACAACCAGGGTTAATAGTCACTAATGAGGGACACTCCTGGAGCCGATGACATTTGCTAACACCTTCAACCAAGCCTTCTGACTTAAGTTCTGTTCTTCCAAGGAATACCTGCCCCACTCCACACTCAACCCACTCCACCCTTATGCCCCACCACCCATACCCCAGTCCAATGTCCCTCTTCTATTTCAAACAGTTGAACTGACAGGATACCTTTAAATATGTTAAAGCTGTTCTAAACAAGACTAGACAAGGGAGTAATCTTGTTGACATGAAACTGGTGGCACTCACCATCAATGAGTTGGCGGATCCCTTTACCAAAGTCTTCAGTGCCTCACTAAGGACAGGAGTGTTCCCCAGATAAGTGGAAGAAGGTGGTTGTCACCCCATTCTCAAATCAGGTGATGCCACAAACCTAACCAACTACAGGTCCATCTCAATTCTCCCGCTCTGTCCAAGGCACTGGAGCGGTAGTCTCGGACCAGCTTACTGAATAGCTAATGAAGTACAGCCTACACTGTAAGCAACAACATGGGTTCGGAAACATCACTCAACCATAACCACCTGACTGACTATACCTCCCAGATATACGAGGCTTTTGATGATGGTTTAGCAGTGGGTCTATCTTCATCGACCTCGCAAGGCATTCGACATGGTCAACCATCTACTCCTCCTACAAAACCTTCACTCAGTGGGCTTGCCACTGGACACAGTCACATGATTCAAGAGCTACCTATCCGGTAGCGCACAGCAAGTTAAAGTTAGTGGCATACTATCAGAACCCATGGACGTGACATTTGGAGTCCCACAAGGATCTGTCCTGGGACACTCCTGTTCAGTATGTTCATCAACCAACTGCCTATAGTCTGCCAAGCACACATAGTGCTTTATGCAGATGATGCGGTCATCTCTGTAAGTGGATCTAATCTACCTGCCATCTCCCTTGAACTCAAAGCAAACTTCCACAGACTTGAGGAATGGTTCAGTGATAACAAACTGTTACTCAACTACAAGAAAACCAAGAGCATGATCTTCTCCCTGCCACAGAGGAAGAACCATTGTGGAAAACTGCAGATCCTGAGCTCCAAGGGGACTTATTGGAGCAGGTTGATACCTTCAAATACCTTGGTGTACACTTGGACAGCTCCTTTCTTTCTCGACACATGTTGATCAGTTAGTCAAATCTGCCAGTGCAGAATTAGGTGTTCTGTATAAACACAATCAATACATGCCACCTGAGGCTCTAAAGCTAGTCACCTACAGTTCAGTGGTATCCTCCATTGACTACGGCCTTGCAATCTACAGTGCAGCCACGGACATGTCCTGAACAGGGTAAGAACCCTCCTCAACAAAGCACGTAGGCTGGTCTTGGGTGCTGATCACCCAACCCATACCTGTGACCTCTATGAAGCAACTGGTTGGTTACCCTCCACCAGAGCCCAATTCCAAAGTTGCCTGGTGGGCAGAAAGCCATCCTGGGTTTGCTCCTGATTCTACCTTGTATCTATATTTAAAAGAACAACCATCTATCAGCACCAGGAGGACCTCCAAGGGCATACCCTAGTACCATTCCAGCGTGCACTCAATAGCTCAAAGATCCCTGTCCTACGGGGTCCTAAGTGGATAAATGACATACCCCCAACCTCCTCAGTTGCAACAAGATGGGAAAATTCAAAGCTGGTCTCCGTGCACATCTTACCCCATCATATAGTGTGTGCCCTGCACACCCTGATCCATTCTCAGCACTCCCCAGCTCTTGAAATCCTCTAACCCTGTATCTCTGTCACTTTTATTACCTGCCCCGCCTAATCGACATGCTGTGGCCCTTCCTCACCCTGTACTCATCCCCCAGTATTTACTTTGCCTTTTCTCCCTCCTCTTTTCTTTCTCTCCCACATCGCCCTAACCCCCCATACTGCACTACACCCTCCTTACTCACTCCCTCCACCCACACCTTCTCTCCACCCCCTTCTCTTCTCCACCTTCCATCTCCTAGCTTCCCCTTAGCTATCTCCCCATCCTTCCCTCTAATCCCCCTCCCCTGACAATTTCTAACCTGGCTGCTATTCTAACCTCAATCCCTACTCCATGCTGTGCTCCCCTCCCCTTTGTTACTCAGGCCGTTAATCCCCCTCTGCTCATTTGCTCAACACTGTTGCTGCCTACTACAGCTACTGGTATATGCCACCTCCATTCTAGATGTAACAACGCTGAATTCCCTTGAAGAATTCTAAGCTGTCTGGGAACCTAAAATTATCTTCCTCATAGTGATTTTATCTATGAAGTAGCTAGTGCTACTGTACCCGTTAAGAATGTCATTGTTACTGTTTTTGACTTGATTCTGTTTTACCACTGTATTATTCCTGTTGTCTATCTTATTCTGTATTGTACAATGTCTGACCTGGAACCTCTGTAACGAGCCTATGGCTCAAAGGTATTTAATCCCAAACTGAAATAAATAAATAGATAAATAAATAGATAAATAAATAAGCTGGGTAGGCTCGGGTGGGTCAGAAGTTGGTCAACTGGCTTGCAAACTGGTTGACGGGCAGAAAACAGAGAGTGGTAGTAAATGGTACACAGTCAGAAGAGATGCAAGTCACAAGTGGGTACCTCAGGGATCAGTCCTGGGCCAGTCCTCTTCAATATCTTCATCAGTGACATTGTTGCAGATGGACTGGAGGTAAGGTTTGTCTGTTTGCAGATGACCCCAAGATCTGCAACAGAGTAGATGATCCAGATGGGGTGGGCAGAGTGAGAAGAGATCTGGATAAACTGGCAGAATGGTCGGAAGGTGACAACTGGGGTTTAACGTAAAGACATGCAAGATCATGCACATAGGGAAGAGAAACCCAAGCCACCTGTAGATTGGAAGAGGAGTTGCTGGTAGTCACAAGGAAGAAAGAGACTTGGACATCATCATCATAGATGACCTGAAATCATCCAAGCAGACCACTAAAGCAGTAGGTAAGGCTAGGGGATGTTGGGGTGTATTAGTAGGGTATCACAAGTTGTAAGAGGGAGGTAATAATCCCTCTTTACAAGACACTGGTTAGGCCCATCTGGAGTACTGCATGCAGTACTGGAGGCCACACCTTCACAAGGACATTAACCAAATTGAGGCAGTCCATAGAAGGGCAACCAAAATGGTGCAGTGACTGCATCAGAAAACATATGAGGACAGATTAATGGAACTCAATCATATACCCTAGAGCAAAGGAGGAGGGAGGAGGTGATATGATTGAAACATTCAAACACCTTAAAGGTATTAACAATGTGAAAGAGTCTAGCATGTTTCAATAGAAGAAAAATAGCAGGACAAGAGGACACAGCATGAGAATAGAGGAGGCTGATTAAGGGGTAATGTGAGGAAGTTCTTTTTCTCAGAAAGGGTTGTGGATGTAATGAATGGCCTACCTCAGGAAGTGGTGGACATGAATACAGTGCAGGGAGCTTCAAACAGGCATGGGATAGGCATAAGGGAGCAATACAGATGAGTATGAATAGATGGGCCATTGACAGAACAAATGCTGATGGCACATTCATAAGGTAGAAAAGAAATGGGCAGACTGGATGGGCCCTGCGGTCCTTATCTGCCGTCCGCGTCTATGTTTCTATGCTAGCACCGTTCATAATTCCTTTAGTATACTGGGGTGTACATCATCTGGTCCCATTGCTTTGGCCACCCTCAGTTTTGTGAGTTCTTCCAGGAATCTGTCTTCTGTAAAAGGACTGGTGTTTACCTTCCCATGCTATGTAGTCACTGGTGTCCAGTGGCGCCTCTTCTCTCCTTGTCCCATGCCATGCAGCCCTGGTGTCCAGTAACACACCCCTCCCTCCTTGTCAAATGCCATGCAGTCCCTGATGTCCAGTGGCACACTCCTTGTCCCATGCCATGCCATCCCTGGTCTCCATGGAACTTCCTTCCTTCCTTTTATTTTTATTTATTTAATTTGTTAACCAGGTAAGAGCACTGGACCGAGAGTCCTTTTCAGGCTTGACCTGGGCAAATTATGCAGAACAAAATGTTTCTGTCCAGTGCCAAGTACTCCTGATGAAGTCACCTCCAACACTCCATTCCATGCCAATCAGTTTGTGTCCATGGCATCCACTTGCACCCTTCTCGCTCTCCCTGTCCCTATGCTAAGCAGTCCCTGGTGGACAGTGTCATTCCTCTTTCTCACCTTGTCCCTGTGCCAAGTTCTCCCTGCTATCTAGTGGCACCCCATCCTCCTTTAGCACCATGCCAAGCAGTCCTTGGTGTTCAGTGGAACCCCTCCCTTGCTGTTCTTGTGACAAGCACCCCCTAGTGTACTGTGACACCCCTCCCTCTCCCCAGCCATGTGCCAAGCAATCAGTTATGTCTAGTGGGCCCTTTTCTCCTATTCCATGTCAAGCATTCCTTCTTGTCCAATTAAATTATAAGACTGTACACTAATCTCAACATTGATATTTAATTGAATATGTAAGCAATAAGACATGTCTGGCTGTTGGTAGTACTGAGACACCTGCACACATAGCGTAGGGAGGCATGGGACACAGGCCGAATGCCTCAGCCCTCTGGGTGTGGGTATCTCAGTACTACCAACACCCAGCCATGCCTTACTGTGCTTATAAAATGGGCTTTCATTTTAAACATTTCTTAATTTCATTATAATCCACATTTTAATATCTAAAAGCTGATTGCAGTTAGGTCTTTTGATCTAATGGAGATTTCATACTTGTAGTTTTAGAGGTCTGCTCCTGCACATCTGCCAGCATGCCCACCCTGCACAATTATGTGGAGAAGGTACTGCAGTAGAAGAACATATTTTTTATTTGTAAGTTAACACTGTTGGGCTAGTTAGAGGTTCCGGAGCTGTAATGTGTGCCGTTACTGTAGCATCTGCCACTGCTCTTCCCCTGTCAGCTCATTTCACATAATGCTTCTTCCTACCAGCCACCTGCCTGCAAGCTCGCTTTTTCTTTGTTCTCTCTTGTGGCTTGCTCCTCTTGTTACAAGGAACAGTTAGAAAAGAGGATAACTTATTCCAGGTAACTTACACTGGTGGGTCATAGCAGGTTATGATTAATGCATTTAAAACACAGCTAAATACCAGGATGACTATGGGTAGTACTGCATCATTGCACAGTCAGGTGACTGATTCTATCTAATCAGGTTTTAGTATTTCAGTGCCCATTTTATAACATTACATAAGCAAAAACAGGTGCATTGTGATGCATAAGGCCACATGCCTGAGTGCCTTCAACCACCCAGGAAGTCGGCAAGCTAGCAAAAATGTTACTTTAAGATAAACCTTAAAACAACAAAACTGCATGCAAACAAGCATTTCCACTGCTAAAAACAGACCACCACAGAAGTGACTGTCTTGCCTTGCTTTTTCCAATACAAGCAACCTGGGAAAGTTAGCTAGAGAATGTATGGCTGCCAATAACTCCTTGCAGTTCTGGAAGAAGTTGATTGAAGAGATGGGTTCCAAGTCAGACAGAAATTCAAATAATAGACTGCCTAAATCTGTTTTTATTTTTTTAATGAATAGGTTTATTGTTAAAATTCGTGTTGTAGATGAAAGGTTCCAGCCATTAACATAGCCGTTTAGAATGTCAATCAGATTGGACCATTTCCAGCCATTGTTTAATAACTCAACAGTATGGTGAAAGCATTTTTTAGATGAAAGCATCAAGTTAGTATGAACAAAAACATCAAATACGTAATTGGCTTTCCTTATTCCTCAAACAAAAGTGTGGTTTTGAAGTTTTTAAAGCTTCTGCTCTGGATCCCCAGTAATTACTGGAAGTGGTCCAATGTCGCTGGGGGTTTGGGTAAGCATTTGAACGCTCCAAATAATGCCCAATGTATGTTTGGTTCAGGGTTAGTCATTTGACCCCATACCTTTCAGGACAGTGGAATATATGGCAATGCAAACAAGGGAGCAGGTAGCACTTCCACATGTTCTGCTTTTTACAGCCTGTATCTACAAGCTGTCTGGCCCAAGAAACAGCAAATGTAGTTGGGTGCCAAATGGTACTGCCTGTGATCAGGTATGCCCAGGCCACCCTGTTCCCATGTAGGGAGACAATCTGTCTTGTCGACCTGGGTCTCCCATCTGTCTAGACAAACTTTAATTTCTGTAGCTAACTCCAAAACTGTTCCAGAATTTTATGTCCAGCACCTGGAAGAAAATAAATAACCTGGCAGCATGTTCACCTTGAATATGTTTGTGATCTCCCTGGGTGATAAAACTTCAACAGGCAATGTCTGCCTTCTCATATAAATTTTCATAATTTCAAGGCAAATGCCTGGGATTCGTTAGGTAGGGGTGACATGTACTGTGCCCACCACTGAATACTATGTACAGTAAGGGCGCTGCCCCAAGTGGCTTCACAGATGTCCATTGGTTTGGTGGTGGCTGTGTAGCTGCGCCTTCTTCCTGCCTGCCTTCCCATTACCTTTGCCATTGCTACACCATTGCTCATCCTGCCCTCCAGGCACCTGTTACTGCCATGCTTGCTACAGTGCTTGTGTTCATTTCCACTGGCATTTCTGTCCTTTCGCTATGCCTTGCTCTGGTGCTAATGGTTTTGCTCTCTGGGTACTTCTTTCCCCTCATCTGGGGCCCCATTGCTCACAACTGCTGACGTTGCAAAGGCGCTTATAAATAAAACTATTATTATTATTATTGTTGTTTTTGCTCACGGTGGAGACCCCCCGCTATGCCTATTTCACTCTGTTTTCTTCCCCTGCCACCTGCAGGGCTCTAGCACTTTGTCTGTAGTGTTTCTGGTGTGGCTGTTCCCCTCATTGGTCAAGGAGGGGTGCTTCCTGGCCTTGCCCCTCCCCTGCCATCTCCCCACCTTTCATGTCTGCCTGCTTCTGCCCTGGGCTGCCTGCTGCACTGTCTGCCCCTTGCTGTGGCTGTGCTCTACCTCCTGTTTTTAATCTGGTCCTTCTCACTGCCCTTCAACTTTGAAATCTACCCTGCTTCAACCCTTAAGGACCCAGTACACTTAATCTTCAGCTTCATACTGCTGCTGTATAACCATGGCCTGGCTCAATCCTGATGCTCCTTGAGCTTACCTTCTGCTGTTTTATAACTCCCACCAGCTTGCCCAGGTGGGTGTCCAGTCCTGTCTCTCCTTGGGGCTTGCTTTTACCCTTTCATCTACTGTTCCTGCACTTACTGCTTCAGGCAAACCTCACGAACCAGCAACAGAAACGCCACCCAATGACATGCAGACACAGACTCTTCTTACAACTAGGCAAACGCTCACCTCTATGCCCTCAATGGCCCAGTATGCTTTCATCTGTCTGTCTTAATACTGCAATGATCATTATGTCCTTCCCCTCTGGCTTCATACTGCATCGACCCAACCCCCACAAGAGATCTGTTTCCTATTTCCTTCGACTCCTCAGGCACCCCAGAATTTAATGTTATTTCTCCGACCTCTATTTTCGAGGTCATCAACTTTTGCCAAAGGAGCGTAATTTGGTGTTGAAACGTATCTGAATCAGTGCCCAGTTTAAAACAAAATCTTCAACTGCTGCCACCTTTCTTCAGCTTCAGATAGTCTTTCATTGAACTTGTCTGAGTTTGATTTAATCATGTCTACCACTACCTTAAGCCCAGCAATATCTTGTTTTATTTCCTTTGACTTAATGTAATTCCCTGTAACATTTCTTTAATATTATTCATATCATCACTTCTGTCCTCCGTTATAGAATTATTCCTATTCCTGCATGAGCACTGCAATTTGAAACTGACATTACAGCGCCGCTAGTGTAAATTTGCGGTGAAAGGCAAAATGACTCACTGTGAGGAAATTAGACTTTAACCAAGTGATCAGCCTGAAATCGCACCGGGATGTTCTTCTATCCTTCCGATGCTGATTTAATTATTTTTGACTGCTGTTACCCGGGTTTGAAAGTGTGAAAAAGGATTTAAACCGCGACTCGTACCTTCCGTAAATTAAGCGGCCATTACATTTGGCAGCTAGCGTGACCCTGTTCCTATATCCATGAGCCCTATCAGGAGCATTTTGGGCTGCCAGGCTTGAAACAGCTGTCTCCAGTCTTCTCCCTTTCCTTGGGGTGTTTGAAACTCAGTGTTCTTAGGCATGGTTACTGCTATGCTCCCAGATGTCAAACCTTCAGCTCCTTAGTTGTGGAAGACCTTTGGTCAGAAGGAGCAGTTCGCATATTCCTTAGCATGCAGCAGTGTAGCAGACCCACCTAATGCCAGGGTCTTTAATCATTTCATCCCACGCTGGAGGATTTTGACCTGACAGCCTTGGATCCCAAAGGTTTCCTCCAGAAAGGTTTTTCCTCTCCTCTATGCTGATGGTAATAAATTTAGTAAGCACTCTGGTGCATAGTTAGGTGTTTTTTCTGTTGGACAGTTTGGGACTTGAATAGTGACTTTTCTTCATTGGTCACTTCACTTCACTTTGAGGCCATGTAGAATTCACCAAAAATATTTGCTTACAGTATCAGTAACATAAAAAATAAACTTGTTCAGAATAACTATGTACAGAGGAGAAATTAATTTGATTTTTCTTTCAGTCTCTGTGTCCTTTTCTTTAATCTTTCTTACAGTTGAAGCTTAGCTCTTTTACAAGTCTTTTTCAACCCCATTCTTGTAAGCATCTGGTTCTTGTAAGTGTTCTCTTCTTGTAAGTTTCAGGAGCTGCTAGGATACAGTGTGCTATAAAGGGCAATATTAAAGAAATGTAAAGTAGTTATTAAAAACGAGAAGAAAAAACTGGAATACAAGTTAGCCCACATAAAAGATGGTGGTAAAAGTTTCTATTCTTATATAAATAATAAAAAATCTACTTTAACTATCGGTCCACTACTTATTAATGATGATACAATTCAGACCCCATTAGAAATGGCACAGGAATTTAATAAATATTTTTGTTCAATCTTTAATTCTACCCAACAAACAAAACAATTATTGATACTACAAATAATACCTTTGACTATATTATGCCAGAAATAACCAAACAAGAAACAAAAAATAAACGGGATGCAATCAAAACAAATAAATCTCAGGTCCTGATAATCTTCATCCACGATTGTTGAAAGGTATTGCACGATGGTTGATTGACCCATTATATAAACTGTTCAATTTGTCCTTAACAACTGAACTATTACTTTGTGATTGGAAAACAGCATTAGTAACACCTATCTATAAAAAAGAGACAAAAGCGAAATATCAAATTATAGGCCAATTAGCCTGACAAGTATATTGGGCAAAATATTTGAGAGTATTCTAAAACTAGATTGGAAGAAGACTTAGTAAGAAAACAACTTGTTGATTTAGATCAACATGGCTTTAAAAATAAGAGATCTTGTCTTACCAGTAATTTAGTATTTTACAAAAAATTAGTAGTCTCCTCCACGATAAATTACCTGTGGACATAGTATATTTGGATTTATGTAAGGCCTTTGACAAAGTGCCTCATTTAACACTGATTAACAACATGAAATCTTCTGAGTTCATCATCTTTTAACAAACTGGGTAAATGAGTTGGTTAACAAATCATACACAAGTGAGTACGATAAGAGGGTATACCTCTTCCATAGGTGCAGTCACTAGTGGGGTTCCACAGGGATCTGTTCTTGGACCTGTTCGCTTTAATATATTTGTGTCAGATATGACTGCAAACCTTAAGAACAAGGCTATAAAATTCGCAGGTGATACCAAAATTGCAGCTAAGTGGGATCATCGGATTAATAGCAGATGCTATTAAAGACCTTCAGCACCTAGAAATGTGGGCCAAACAAAACAACATGGATTTTAACATCAATAAAACTGTCATTATGCATCTAGGTGATAACAATCCAAATGTACAGTTTATGTTAAATGGTTCAATACTGGCATCAGTAAAAGAAGAAAAGACCTTGGAATTATTATTAGTGCAGATCTCACAGTTACATCAGACTGTAACTATAATAAAACAGTAAACAGAATAATAGGGTGTATAAAGAGATCTTTTGTTACTAGAAACAGGGCATGTATACTCACTTTATAGAGCCTATGTGCATCCACACTTGGACTATTGTTCACCACTATGGAGTCCAAATCTCAGACGTGATATTAATGCATTGGAAGGGTTCAGCGAAGGGTTACTAATATGATTGATGGTTTGCAAAATAGAGTTACCAAGGCAGAATGAAGGAACTGGATTGTACTCATTGGAGATGAGAAGAACTGGGAAATCTTCTTTTGATGTTTAACATTGTCAGAGATAATGATTTAATGACACAATTAGGAATGACCTTTAACGAGAGAATGTAGTGTCAGCAGCCATAGGTTCAATTAGCACTAACTTATCCTAAAGTAAATATTAGACGTTTTTTCTTTACTCAAGAAATTATAACCACATGGAATAAATTACCAAGACTATTGTTGAAACAGACAATGTGGAAACTTTTAAAGACACCCTTGATAAATTCTTATTAAATAAGGTATAAGGTTATCCAGACACTGGAGATGTACTCATATGGGTTAAAAACTTCTGTGCATATAACATTCTTGGTATGTAACTTAGTATGCTTCTTGAGGCCCCTCTGCACAGCTTTTGAAAAGGCTCAAACATTTGCACTCAAGTAACCTCTGAGTTTTCCATTAACCTTTTTCAATCTTCTCAAATTATAATTATATACATTTCAACAGTAACGTTATATATATTTTCCAAACACAAGGATCGATCTCAGTATTAGTTACATTTCCATACAATGAATTGCATAAATGTTTATGTCAGCGGATATGTAAGGAGGAAAATCAGACAGCAAGGGAGGACTGAGAGACAGAGAGAGGCAAAGAATTGTGAGATTGTTTGGGTGATCAAGTCTGAAGTCTCACAGGAAAATTTGGATCTAACCCGACAGAAAGAGATAGGAAAGGACAGATCCTTGCATTCAAACTCTTTCCATAACAACTGGGACAGGGTCCTATTCCACCCTGTCATATACACCCTCTCTCAAGAGGAACCTGTTTTATTAAACAGGTTTCCAAAACGTTCTATTAATTCTCTACTAATATTAGCTTCTAACTTTCAGAAATTAAGCACGTGTGCATTATCTGTTGTTTCTATAACAGTACAGCAAACAGTAAAGTTCAAACCCATACATTTGTTTTCAACCTTCAATACCCCAATTCCTGATCCATATCTTGACAGAAAACCAGCATTGCTATTCTCTTTACCAAATTTGTGTATCACCATGTATTTAAATGGCTGTAGTGCCAGGTACCACCTTGTGATTCTGGAACTTTTATCTATCATCTTGTTAAGCCAACAGTGAGGATTGTGATCAGTTACAAGAACAAAGTCAGTTCTAACAAATAAAACTTAAGGTACTCCATGGCCCACTTTGCTGCTAAACATACCTTCTCGATAGTGGAGTACCTTTTCTCTTTGTCATGCAATTTCCTACTTATGTACAGAATAAGATGTTCTGTCCTGTCTACATTTAACTTAGGACTGCACCTAGTCCTACCTTGGATGCATCTGTTTATAGCAAAAATGGTTTCTCAAAGTTTGGGCTTCTTAAAACAGGGGCTGAACATAATGCAGCCTTTATGGCTTGAAAAGCTTCATCACACAATGGGGTCCTTTTCACATTATTTGGGTACTATTTTTTCATGAGTTTGATGAGAGGAGTAGCTAATTCAGCAAAGTTGGTAACAAATATCTGATAACAACCAGCAAGCCCTAAAATGACCTGACATGTTTCATTGTTTTAGGTACAGGGCTGTTAGCTACAGCTTCTATTTTAGAAATCTCTGGCTTAACGTCTCCATTTCCCAACACATAGCCCAAATATCTGGTTTCCTGCATGCCCATTGCACATTTGGTAGGATTAATAGTTAGACCTGCATTTTGATAGCTTGGATAACTGCTTGTAGGTGTTTCAGGTGGCTTTTCCAGTCTGGACTGTACAGCACAACATCATCCAGGTATGCAGCACAATAACTAGTGTGAGGGATAAAATGACCTCCATGTACCGTTCAAATGTAGCTGGCGTACATGTAAACCAAATGGCATGGTGGTGAACTGATAGAATCCTATAGGGGTGGCAAATATTTTTTGTCTCTGGATTATTTAGCTAAAGGTATTTGCCAGCAACCCTTGGTGAGATTGAGGGTACTGATATACTTTGCACTCCCCAGTCTGTCCACCAATTCATCTATTCTGGGCATAGGATAACTATCAAATTCTGACACTGATTAAGTTTCCTAAAATCAAGGCAGATTCTGACACCCCTTCTTTTTGTTTACAGTTGCCATGAGAGATGACCAAGCACTCTCGACCCTCTATGATACCCAGTTCTTTCATTTTGTATTTCTTAATCACATCAGCTCTTAACTGCTCTGGTAACCTGTAAGTCTTTTGCCTAATAGAACAAGCATTTTTGTTAGTATTACCTGCTCAATCCTTTTGCTCTGCCTGGTACCGTGGTAAAGTACTGTTAAATGTCTTTAGCACATTATGAATGTCTAAAGATTGTTCTAAGTTAAGGAAACATTCACCTTACAGCATCAGCATTTACAACTTGTTCCAGTCTATCATAAGCTACATCAATATCTTCCTTATCCATTTCGATAAAACTAGCAATGCAGCTTTTGACAATTTTTCATCCCATTTGTTGAGGAGGTTAGCATGGTATATCTTAGTAGGATTTTTCCTGTCAGGGTCTCAGTCTCATAGTTAACAGTGCCAGTACATCTAAGAACCTTATACGGCCCTTGCCACTTCATTAACAATTTATTTTCTGTTGTGGGCAACAGCAGCAAAACCTTTTCACCTGGCTCAAAACTTTTTCTTTTACCCATAGTCATAATATAACTTCTGCTGATTTTGGACCTCTTCCTGATTACTATGGGCAATTTCAACATATTTTGCCAACTTCTGTCTTAGAACACACACATAAGATGTTATAGATAGTTTCTGAGTGGGGTTATCTTCCATGTCTCTTATCACATCCAGCGCCCTTTGGCAGCATACCATACAGCATTTCAAATGGTGAAAACCCTGTTGATGCCTGTACTTCTCTGTAGGCAAAAGTAGGTAAGGCAAATATTGGTCCTAGTTTTCCCTTCCCTTTACAAACCTTTTAACATCGTTTAGGGTTTGGTTAAATGCTCAACAAGATCGTCTGTCTGAGGGTGATGGGGAGGTTCTTATGGCACTGATACCTAGTAGTCTGCACAGCTCCTTAAGTAATGCTGCACCAAAATTACTACCTTGATCAGTAATAATTTATTTAGGTATGCCCACGCTGCTGAAAATTTTGGCAAGCTCTGCTGCAACTTTTGGGGCTATAACAGTATGCACTGGAACTGCTTCTGGGTATCGAGTAGCATAGTCGTATACTACCAGGATAAATCTATTATCCTTACTACTTTTGTCTAAAGGACCAACCACATCCATTGCAATTCTCTCAAAGGGCACACCTATCAAGATAGGGCCACCAGGGCACTGTGTCTTTCTAGTGACTGGGTCTACTTTCTGACACTCAGTACAGGAATTACAATAGGTAGCAACATCTTCATATTTCAGGCCAGTAAAATCTGTACAGCAATCTGGCAAGGTGTGATCCCTCCTGAGTGACCAGCCATAGGACTATTATGTGCTATCTGTAATAACTCTGTTCTATACTTTTGTGGTATAATCAATTGTTCTGTCTGTCTCTGTGTCTGAAGTTTAGTCCAAATTCTGTACAGTAACTCATTACATTTTTAAACATTGGTCCACCCTGTTTTGGTTTTACCCCAGCTGCATAAAATAACCCTGGAGAGAATCACCGTTAGCTTGTTCTGAAAAAAATTACAATCAGTAAACAATTTAGTTTCAGCAGTTTCATTTGTTGACCCTTCATGTCCATCAGCCATTTGCTGGCACAGTTTCTTCAGGCATTCTCTTTCTTTCTTGGATTTCTGGATCTTGGAGCTGTGCTCAAACAAGAATGAATCAAAATCACTGAAAGGAAAAATGTCCCACTGTCTGAAATTTTCTTTGCCTTAGCTCTTGTCACCACTACTGCTGAAACATCAGGATTTACTCCTCTTTGATCAACTCAGTAAATCCTGGAAACTCATTTCCAATAATCACAGGTACAGGTAACTTTGGTACTACCCCGCTTTCATTTGGTATGACACACCCTTAACAGTCAGACTTACTTGGGTGGTGGGATAGTATCAGTGTCCCCTGGATGCAGATGACACCAGTACCTGGTCCCTTTGCACAGTGTTTTCCCAGCACTTTAACATGCACTAGGATCTGTCTGCTTCCCGAATCAGTGAGTCCATTCACAGTCTTATCCCCCACCTTCACATTTTTTAAGTACTCTGCCCAATTTGCCAAGGACAAATTTGCTCCAGTGCCACTCTCCTTACTATAGCAGTTTCTTGCAAAATAGCCTGGCTTATTACAGTTATAGTAGATAACGTCTTTGTGCAAGATTTATTACCCCTACCAGAGTTCTTATCAGGCTTGGCGTTTAAATGGGAAAATAGTTTCTTACTGGCACTTGGCTGTTACCTCACTGCTGTGGTGTCTGTCTGGCCATTTGGTAGTCCTCGGCCAAAGAAACAGCCTTTCCCCACTCTCTGATCGGTGTTCTTTACCCACAGCTGCACATCTGTAGGCAGGATATTGATGAATTGCTCCATGGCAAATATGTCGATGAACTGTGGGACTGTTTTGCTCTCTGGTTGGATCCATTTTATCAAGAGTTCTCTGAGTTGGGTGAAGGCTTCTCGAGGATTGTAAAATGAGTTGTACCTCAGAGATCGAAATCTCTACCTGTATGTCTCTCCGAGATGTCATACCTTTTCAGGATTTCACTTTTCACCAGGTACTAGTTTTCTGACTGCAGTGTCCATATTGCTATAGGCAAGTTTGGCTTTCCTGTCAGGTAGGGTACCAGTCTGATTGTCCATTGCTGCTTTGGCCATTGGCAGGCTATAGCAACTCTTTCAAAAGTTGTCAGGTATGCCTTTATATCATCCGAGGGACACAATTTTGTACGTTTAATGGCTTTTAAGTTACTTGCATTTTGTTGCTCGTCTGGGTCTCTGCCGGATCCTCTGCCTTTGATAGCTTGCAGGCATCCAGCCATCACTGTTCCCATCACTGCATCTCTTCTCTCATCTGCTGCTCCTGTCACTGCATCCCCTTGTCTCTCTGCTTCTCAGTCTGTTTTTGCTGTATAGCCTAACATTTGAAAAGTCCATCAGGCTTTCAGGTTCTGTCACTGCTTGTTCTTTTCCATAACTTATGCTGGCTGGACAATCTTAGACAGGACTTCTGTCTCTGCTAGTTTGGCTGCCATTCTCCTGGTAACCAATCCTGGATGTACTGCTGCAGAATCCATACATTCCATGTGCTTCCCTGGTACTAGGTCCAGTATCCATGCACAAATCTCTTGTCTAAGGGTATGCATGGCATAAATCCCACTTCACACCATCTGTCATCGAGGCACAGGTCAGGAAGCATAGAAAACCAGGAGTAGTTGTAGAATTCACCAAAAATATTTATTTACAGTATCAGTAACGTAATAAATAAACTTGTTCAGAATAACTATGTAAAGGGAGAAATTAATTAGTTTTTCTTTCAGTCTCTGTGTCCTTTTTCTTCTAATCTTTCTTGCAGTTGAAGCTTAGCTCTTTATAAGTCTTTTCAACTCCATTCTTAGTAAGCATCTGGTTCTTGTAAGTGTTCTCTTCTTGTAATTTTCAGGGCTGCTAAAACTCAGTGTACTTCTTGAGGCCCCTTTGCACAGCTTTTGCAAAGGCTCAAATGTTTGCACTCAGGTAACCTCTGGAGTTTTCCATTACCCTTTTCAATCATCTCAAAATATAATTATATACATTTCAACCATAACACTATATATTTTCCAAACACAAGGGACCCCAATATCAGTTATATTTCCATACAATGAATTGCATATATTTTATATAAGCAGATATGCAAGGAAGAAAAACAGACAGCAAGGGAGGGCTGAGAGACAGAGAGGCAAATAATTACAAACTGTTCAGGGTGATCAAGTCCGAGTCTCACAGAAACATTTGGTTGCTCAACCAGACAGAGAAGAGACAGAAAGGACAGATCCTTGCATTCAAACTCTTTCCATAACAGCTGGGACAGGGTCCTATTCCACCCTGTCACAGGACCATCACACACCTGCGTGTATGAAGAAAATCCATAACACACACTTACCTATCCATTATTCTTTATGTAATGTTTGCAGGGCAGGTGGAGGTACAGTGGAGCCAGCCATGATGCAATGTAGTAACTTGCAGTAAGTGATATGTCACAAAATACTGCATGACAAAAGGCTTAATTGCCATTGAATTACACTGTTTCCTTAGTACACAGAAGCATTGCTGCATTGTATCCTGGCTTGTGCCACTGTGTATCTTGTGAGCCTATATAATTGAGTTAACCATCAGGGTTGGTAACAGTGGGAGACAGATGTGGGGGTGGCAACTGCTGAACCAGACTGGTTGCAGATCTGGGAGAAGGGACAGAAAGTGACAGCATCACCTAACTGGAGGAAATGCCATTAGAACATTTTAGTTAATTTTTCCATGCCCTACAATTAACAGACATTTTGGGGAAGGTCTTACAAACCTGAGTTGGAGGCAGTGTGGACAATAGGGCCCCACTATTATATATTTGGGGATGCCCAAGATTCACCTATACTGGGTCCTTATCCATAAGGAGGTAATGAAGATGTGGTACCTTCCCATTTAATTTTGAACATTTTTTTTGTATTTTTGTTGACAGACTCCCAGGCACTGGTCCTGAAAGTGTAAAGAGTTTTTCTCCATGATGTGTCTGGCTGCTCTCAAGGGGATAACATCCATTGGCTTACTAATGCAATCACCATGGTTGGGGCTTGGGTGGGACAGGTCAGGAAGATGCCATGGATGGAGCAATAACTGCTTCCCTATGACTAACATTAGACAAATTTGCAGTTATCGGGAAATATGGAACAGATATCTAATGAGTAGTATGCCCCCAGATGCAGAAAGTCTTTAGGCTTTGTCATCTTTCACTGTCCCAGAACTCCTGCTTCCTTTTGCACCCCACTTGATATTGTCACAGCTGGAGATTGATTGGGGGATGGGAAGGTAGGTGGGAGTGTCCATGCCCATGTTAGGATGTTTATAGTTGGACTATGGGATCTGAACTAGCAGACAGTTTGAGTTATTTTGAGGTGGCTTGGGCTCACCACAGTTCTTGGTTAATTAAGAATACATTCATATAGACTGGCCTTGTGGTGCTGAGGGTTGAGGCACTGGATGCACACCTCATGCCGCTGGCAACCCAGGTTCGAGAATGAACCCAGGTCATTGGGGGCGGCAGGGAGGGAAGAAGTTGAGCATCCAGAGGACTGCTTTCTTCCCGGGGGTTAGGGTACAATGCTCACCAAGGAGTGACATCTGGCAGTGGCTTGGGGTAGCTGAAAGCAGCAGTGTGGTGTAAGCCTGGGGGAGCCCTGGCAACACATTGCCATGACAAGCCAGGGCTCCACAGAGGATTCCTACATAACCCCCTCCTCCACTGATAGGCGATGGCACCTCCTTCCACAGTCCACACTCCTGGAGTCAGGCTCGGCCCTCCACTCTTCTCCCTCTGGCCCGGTGACTCAATACTATGACAAAGAGTGCCCTGGATGGGGGCAACCCTTCCTCAGAGAGGCAGACCCAGGGATGACCAGTGCCAGAGAGGAGCTAAAGGGTAGCCTAGTCATGCAAGGAGGTAGAGAAGGTGGATATCTGAGGTCATCGGAGAGAGTTAGGTGTAGTAGGTAGGGGTGCAAAAATAGAGTTTGAAAAAAAAGATACATTCATATATTCATGAAGATGTCATTCAGCACATAATGTTGTTCAGGGATGGTGGGTCTCCTTCCATGCCTCATGCTGTATTGTTTACTTGACTTTTGTTGTACAGGGCATGTCAATGTGATTCATGATTACTGTTCAATAAAACTGAGTTAAAAGAAGCTTCTGCTTCCTGCCATGCCCACTAGGATAAAACACAGCATTTTGGCATGCTACTGTTTGCCATCTAAAATGTGTGCTAAGGAATCTTGTCAGAGCCACAGTACAAAATCAGTATGCACAAAGAGTAACCTCAGCAGAAGATATTTTTAAAAACTATTAGTGCCAGCCATATTTTAATAAACTGAGTTTTGAATTACATATTGAATAATGCATGAAGTGGTGTGTACACAACTGAGGTGTGTGATGTTATAAGTGCTCAAGGGGTTTATACAAGCATCACACACTGAGGGTGTATTAAAAATTTGAATTTAGGACATCACCCATGTTTTAGTTTATATAACTGCTGGTCTACTTTTCTTTGGCCCTGAGGATCTTGAGTTTTAATCCCATGCCTCCCCAGGACATGTGTCCTGTCTCCCCCTTAATGCACCACCCACAACCACTTTTGCTTTGCTGTATTTTTTTTTACGTTTCTGGTTGATTTTGTCATTTTCACTGATGTTCCTAATATGGAAAGGAATAGATGGCTTGCACTGCAGTACAGTTTCTCTGTTCAAGTGAATACAAGCTCAGGTTGATGAGTTTGTGTGTGTGCGGTGAAATCTGAGGTGTGAGGGTTGTGTGGCAGCACTTGAATGCTGTTATAACCAGCCAGTTATAAGTAAGCAATAAAGACATGACAGAAAGCTGGTCATCATGGGATATACACCTGATCATAGCAGCACCTGGGAGGGTGTTTATTCCATGCAACCTTCGACCTGGAATGTCTCATTGCACTTATAAAATGGGTTCCACAAGTAAGGCTATATATATAAAAATAAAATGAACACAATTTAAAATAGGCTATAAAATAGAAAAATGGTTGTTTAAAGCAAAAAAATAGTGCTTATGTTTTGTAAAGGTAAGAGGTTTTTATAGTGCTAGCAAAGAGTCAGTTTTTTCTCTCACCTGCCCCTTGCTCCTCCACAACTGATCTTACCCCACTCACCCGTCTGTACATACTCTAGTTCTGAAATGGTAGTTCTTGTCTCCCCCTCACCAAAATTTGTCATTATACCCCCAGCCCCGCTCATTACAGTCTGATTATCCACTAGCTCCACTCAGTCTGTGTAGCTGGAAGGTTTTTTTTGTTTTTACATTTAACTTTTTTTAAATCATGCTTTTCTATGGCCCTGGCTCAGTTAGGATCATCAGCCCTGATCCCCAGCCCTCCAGCAACTGTCTCCTTGGGATCTATCTTGTACCCCCTGAATTTCCCCATGGTCTGGTCCAGGAATGGGAGGCCCATCCTCCCACCCCTTAGAGCATAATCTAGTAAATGATCCTGGCTGGCAGCAAGGTCGGGTGTGCAGGCCTGGCTTCATATACTGGAGACAGGCTTTTCCTTTTCAGTTCTCCCATGTGCAGTGGTGTGGAGTGGCGAGGCGGTGCATGTAGAGGTACTCACTCAGCACATGATGGCTCTCAGACATCCACCTATGAGATCCGCCAAATGCCTTGCCCCAATCCTCCATGTGGTGGCAGTCTAGTAGTGGCGCTTAGCCCTCCTCCTGGGAGAGGAGAGTAGTCCTCTGAATGCTCCATCATATTCCACCTGACCAACCCCCAGTGGCCTGAGCTTGTTCCCAAACTTCAGCTGCCAGTGTGATGGTAGGTAAGGTGTCCAGCGCCTCAGCACTCCATGACACTGTGTCAACCTAACATTTAATATTTTAACATTTTCTTAAACATGATAGCAGAAATCATTAGTATTGGTCGCCAGTCTACTCTTGTGTGGAGCGAAGCAGAACTCATTAATGGGAAACACATCAGTGTGGTGTCTGTTCCTGGTTAGAAGAAGAATTGTAATCTTGCTTGGCTTAATGCTGTTTGGAAGGGTAGGTAGCCGATAGCAACAAGCATCAGGAGAATAATCAGCTGAGACAAAGGATTATGTGATGTCTGCTGTGGTGACACAGGATAGGGAGTTGTCATTTGTCTTTCTTTGGCCCACTAGGTGCAAGTGCTTGCTTTCAGGGTGACCCAGGAGCACTGGGGTGGTTAATGATTTTGTCACACAGTATGAAAGTGAAGGTTGGGGAATTAAACCCAGGTTTGCTGGATGTACTAAGCTCATTCACAGCTCATTACTCTAATCTCTAGGCTATAATGCCAGCCCAGGGTAAGCGGTGGCATCCATATGCTGAAGAGGTCAGAAACCTACAGTGGAGCATTAAGCCTCTAATGTTATAGACCAATGGGCATGCACAACTGGATGAGATGTATGCTTGTGTGACTTCGATATATTGTGGCTGTCTGCCTCTCTATCCATGTGATATACCACCCTGTAGGGTACAACGCAAGGAACCCTACAGGAGGTTCCCCTACAGATGCGTGGGAATTATTGTGTTGGCTAAAGGTAGGTTAGGAATCAGCCCACGGATAAGAGAGATGAGCCACTGGAGGAGGAGGGGTGGATGGTGGGCAACAAAAATGAATCCTGGATTGGCTCCAGGATGGGTGACCTTAAGCCTGCTGGGGAATGATGTTGTTGCTCTGCCAATTGAACCTCAGGCTTAAAGCCCTCCATTCAATGTGTTTATGCAACCTGCTGAGATGACATGAGGTGATGCTTGTGTAACTTGATTTGCTGTGGCTTTCGCCTCTCTATCCATAGGATATACCACCTTGTAGTGGTATGGCGAGGAACCCTAAAGGAGGGCCCCCTTACAGGTGCTGTGGGAATGATTACGTCAGCTAAAGGTAGGTTAGAAAGAAGCCCAAAAAGAATACCTAATGGTGTCGAGCATCGAAGAGGCAAGGATGATGAATGAATGAATTCTGAGAAGATGATAAGGGCTGAAACATAGAAACATAGAAGTTGATCGCAGATAAGGACCGCAAGGTCCATCCAGTCTGCCCATTTCTTTTCTACCTTATAAATGTGCCAACCGCCTTTGCTCTGTCAGTGGCCTATCTATTAATAGTCATTTGTATTGCCTCCTTTATGCCTATCCCATGCTGACTCCCTAATGAAAGAGGGGAAAGCCGAGCCACCATCTGCCTCCATCCAACAGCGGAACTTAACTATCTAACTAACTAACTAACCTAAGAAAACACTAACTCTAACTAATATTATGACCATTGGCATGGAGAAGAGGAAAAACCCTTTGAGGAGGAAACCTCTGGGATCCAAGGCTTAGGTCGCCTTCCCTCCAGGTTGAGACGTTTGATTTGAGGAGACGTTTGATCGGAGGACGTATGTTAGTAAAAGAAGGATTCATTAAAGAAAAGGACATGAGTAGGGAAGATGATGATGGGATAGGGAAAAAAACAAAAGAAGGCACAGGTCAAGAAGGAACATGAAGCAGCAATGAAGACTAATGATGATGATCGCCACAGGAGGGCAGCAGGTCGATGAGGTAGCAGAAGACCCAACGAGAGAGTGCTTGATTGAGCAAAGCAAGTAAGTAGATTCTGAGACTGACTGGGCATGCTTGATTATGCACTGCAAATGATCAGACCCTGAGGTCGGAGTCACCCAAAAGAAACATCCATTGCAGGCCTTGATTGGAGTGAATACTTGAAGGCTGGCATGGAATGTGAAGAGGAGCAAACAGGAATAAACTTGAAAATGAACTTGAATGAAGGTAGTAAGGATAAGTAGGCTTCGAAAGGAGGTAGACTCCGAGGCCAAGAAGGCATGTCCGAACCAGAGGTTATGCATAACCAGAGGGTACACTCAGTAGGAGCATGTTAGGATGTGCTATCGAGGAGCAGAAGTGGATGATGTATGATGAGGAGGAAGCTAAGAATGGAGGAAGCCATGATGGCTGGTAGAAAAGGTGCTAGCACAAGGAAAGCAAACTTAGGAAACAAATGATGTACGATGATGTATTGAAGCCATGGAGGCTGGTAGGTCAATGAGGTGGCATGTGATTAATGATAGGTAGCCAAAGGAGCTATGAGAGGTATGTCCAAAAGAAATATCGAATGCGAATGGAGGCCATGATGGGAGTGAGTGAACTGCATTAGGTGGTAGGATAGAGAAACCCCAAAGAAATGCATAGGTCATGGCTAGGCGAGGAGGCAGACCAGAGGGCCCAAACTGAGGTGAAAAGGCACCAAGGTGCTCCACTACATGAGAATTATTATTTTTTTTTTAATATTGGAGGAGCCAGTGATGAGGCACAGCGTGAAAGGCCAGGTTTTTGTTTTAGTAGAGAGCCAATCTGAAAGCTGATGATGCTAGTGGTGAAAGAATTAAGATACAACCACCCCAGCAGAACAGAATAGCTGGGATAAACAATGGAAATGAAGTGTCTAGGACATAGCTGTGCCATTAATTACCAGCCCCAGCTGAATGGTACAGGGGTAAAAGGACAGGCCTACAAACCAACAACATGCAAGTTCAGTTCTTCACAGGAAGCAAATCAAGATGCCTAAGAAAATTGGAGGTAATGGTTTAGCAGTTGTGTCAGTCAGTAAGGGCAGGCAGACAATAGATTTATGGAACAAGGCCCATTCAAAATCATTTAAGTTTGACCCATAAAATAACACGTCAGATGACTGAAAATGACAAGAAAAAATGGACACTGGCAAGCAGAATTGAGTTTAGCAATATTGTTGATCCGAGCTACGATGGTTGAGGCATAGTCAAGGCAAGCCCAAGTACTCAGAGCAGGCAAGCGGAGAAGCACTGGACGACCACCGAAGGATGGACCAGGTGAGCTGCTGCAGTGCTAGATGGGAGGGAGACCAGGAAGCCACCGAGGGATGCCACGACAGAGGTGGGAAGCCAGAGAGAGGAAAACAGAAAACGGTGAGCATGCGAAGGGCAAGGCAATCCAGGGAGATGGAATACCACAAAGTACCAAAAGCTACGCCAGGAAGCTTGAACAGTGGTGAGACAGCAAGCAGCAGCGTGGAGTGAAACAGGGGCATAGAGGTGAGCAGAATGGAGGAAGGGAACAAATGAATGAGCTGTCTGCAGAAAATGAGAAACCCAGGCAGAGGCATTGGAAGAGACGGGGGACAAGCAGAGATGCAACAGCAGCTGTGGAGTGAGTGGCAGGTGCAAACAAGCAGAACAACAGCAACTATAGAGCAAGAGGCAGGATAAACAACACAGTGGGAGAGAAGGAGAAATTAGTGGGAATGAGAGAGCATGGAGGGGTGAGAGCAAGTGACATGATCGTGGGAACAGCAGGAGAGAGAGGAGGCAGATAAATGAGGCAAAGAAGGTGGGAGGCTGCAGAAGCCAAGAGAAACTGCAGCAGAGAGGTAGAAAGAGCAGCACCTCCGGCTGCAATGAAAACGAATCTTGGATGGGCTCCAGGATTAGTGATCTTTTAAGCCTGATGGGAGAGTGACGTTGTTGTCGCCCATTGAACCTCGGCTTAAAGCCTCCCATTGTCCATAAAGTGTCGTAACACAGCTAAACGACATTCTTCATGAAACTGGGGATAAAGCAAATGGATTTTACTAGCTTCTCTGTGGAACTTGCCTCTGTGTGATAACCCAAAACACTGGTAGTGCCAGTTTACAGCTACTCCTCCTGAGAACACGAGCTGTTTCAGTTAACTGTGGAGCAGAAAAGACAGCAGGGAGAAGGGAATAAAGCTGGGACAGTGTTATAGGATACCTGAAAGATAAATGACAGCTTTGGGACTAATAGTATATTATTTCCCAGTGCACTACTAATTACACGCCTGATTGTTTTACAGCTGCACCCTGCCCACCTGCCTGGGAACACCAGCAGTTCCAGTTAGCCCCCTTCCTTCTCAAATTACCGAGGCTGCCGTAAAACTACTTGCCACTTAATGGTTATTTATCTTCACCCCTCCCCAAGTACCAATGCAACCAGAATTACTGTTGGTCTTGCCCTGCTCTACCTCCCAAGAACACTGGCATTACCAGGTTACAGACCCTCACCCGCCCACCCACCCCAAGAACACCTGCAGTTTAAGAGGAGAAAAGGCAGTGGAGAGAAGGAGTAAAGCCAGAAAACTTTCACAAAACTTGATTTTGTTCCCTTTCCTGACCCAGACTCAGATGCAAAAATCACATTATGAAGTCCTTACCTAATGTTGTTAATAAATCTTGTTTTTATGACTTGAAGTGGGCCCATGATGCTTCAGAATGTAGGCGTAAATGGCTTTGTGGCAACCTGTGGATTCAGGACCACTTCAAGCTGCAAAAGCAAGACTTGCCAGCAATAAAAAAAAACTAAACGTCTTGAGGTACTGGCACATGACTGTCTTGAAGAGTGCAAAAGATACCATTTGTACAGGGAACCCTGATGTGATTAAGGACTTTACAAAGTGTTTTTGCATCTGAGTCTGGGTCAGGTAAGGAACCAAACCAAGTTTTGTGAAAGTTTTTATGTTTGCAACAATAGCACTTTCCTCTAGGCATAGTATTGCTTTAAAAAAATTGCAATTTTGGTTAAATCTATGTTTGAGCAAACTCACTTCTTTCTTGCATGTAAAGGACTTTTTGTTGAAAAAAGCTTTGGCCTTGTCATAGAAAAATGTAAAAGTATCGACAAATGGAAAATAAATAAATAAATGAACTCTGCCCATAACTAACTGCAGCATACTGTGGGAACAAGCCCTCAGAACAATAATGTCTAAGCTAACGCCAGAGTAAGCAAACCCATTAGCTCCAGAGTAGTGCACAGGAAAATCAAATCCATTAATCCCCAAACTGTCTTTTATGAATTAAGGTATCTTACATATCCATCCTGGCTTCACTCAGTCTCACTGTCTTCTTTGCTTGAACTGCTGGTGTTCTCAGGTGGTTAGATAGGGAACTGCTGTAAACTGGCACTGCTGGTGTTCTTGGGTGGTTGGACAGGGGCATCCACAATGGTAGTTTTCCCTTGCACATGAATCTAATGTTTTCATAAAGCTGAACTACAGTCTTTGATGAAATTGGGGCAAAAATGTGGGCTTTTGCTGTTTCTCCGTGGACCTTGCCCCATCTGACCACAACCACATCTGACCACAAAGAACCTCAGAAGTGTCAGTTTACAGCCACTCTGCCACCCACTCATCTTGAGAATACTGGCAATTTCTGTTAACACCCTCTTCTAAAAACTGGGACTGCTAGTGAAACTACTTGCCACTTACTGGCTGCTTCTCTTTATCCCCTGCCCCGAGGCACCAGTATGACCACTAAAACTACTGTTGGGGTTAGGCTGTACAGGAGCCAGAGGGAAATTTACAGGCAGCAAGAGAGATGTACCGGCAAACAGCAACTGTACCAGGAACAGATCAGTAGGATCAGATGGACCAAAGGAGGATCATACCTGGCAGGCGGCACACTAAAAAGCAGGGCAGCCCGGTAGCAGGCAGGTGGCCAGCCAAATAAGCAGCAAGAGATAGAGGTAACTGCCAACTCCTGGGTAACAACTGTAGCTTTGAAGCAGCTGGCACCTGGAGACCAGAGATATTATTACTATGAAAGGTGGAAAGTTTATTTATTTATTAACCAGAAGTGAACTGGGCACAGCCCTTTTCAGTCATGCCCGACAATAAATAGCAATACTAGACAATACAATAAACAACAAATAAGACTAAACAAAATTGATGAACTTTACAAGAACAAGAGTTAATATTCTCAAAATGTATTCAGCAGGATTTTAAAGTGATTATTGTTATATGCAGATTTGACTGTGCTGGCAAACTATTCATAATGGAAGGAGCATACCAGGTGAAAGACCTTTTGCTTAAGGCCAGCTTTGAATTGTAAAAGGAAAAAAGGGTATCAGTTTTATTCCTTGCCTGATAAACACATACATTTTGTGTAAATGTTTTCAAAGGGAAGGTTTTTTTCTGGGAGTTTCTTTCTCAAGGGCTTTCCCTTGGCTTCTCTGGTCCTGATTCATTCACACCCATACCTCACAATCTTTGTCACTGAAATGAGAGACAGGGACACTGAACATGAGGGACATTGAAGGACACTGACCATCATAATGAGCGAAACATGTTCAAAATGAAGATACAAGCTCAGAACATAGTGGAACAGATTGAAATCATTGTATTTACTTTCTGCTCTAAGATCTGAATTTACAGTACATTTCCGTGAGAGTCACACATTTCCATGAGGGACAGATAAATGCTGAGGGGAAAATGAGTGACATCCTTCATAATTAAAACAAAAACCCTCTGTTGTTAACAATGTAGTTCTGGGGTGGAGGAGCTGCTGTATGTGTATGAAATAACAATAAAAGCTATATGCTGTCAATGCATTTATCATCCCATTACTATAACAAAATGATATCAAAACCATGAAGCTAAATATGGCAGGATTAGAGAAATTGACTAGCAGTGCTAAAGTACAATTTAATGTAGACAAGTGCAATGTCATGCACCTGGGAATCAAAACCCTAAGGCATCATACAGCATAAACTCTATAGTCATCAGCTAGGAGAAGTGGAGGAAGAATGGGATCTTGGAATAATTGTCACAAATGAGTCAAATTTTGAGAAACACAGCAAAGAAGCAGCTGCTTTAAAAGGGTATAGGCAGCTTGGCTATATTGGCAGAAACATTAGTAGCAGAAATAGGGTGGTAATTCTTCCATTGTACAGTGTACTGGTGAGACCACATCCAGAGTACTGGGGCAATGTTGGGCACCACAATACAAGAGAGATAGTAAACTTATAGAGGGTGCAGAGATGAGCTACACAGATGGTCATTGAATGAGGATCTGGGTTATGAGGAGTGTGGCGAACTAAATGTGTACAATCTGGAAAGAAGGAGACTGTAAGGGGACATATGTTTAGTGTTCAAGGCTTTTCAGGATGGAGAACTATGGAAGTGCTTAGGCTGCAAGCTGAAGAAAGCCACTACGCTGGAAGGAGGAACTGTAGACAACTGCAAGGGAGCACATGTAGAACAAGATCTGGCAGAGCCACTACAACTGTGAATGCATTAACTAGATAAGGGTGTTTCATGGACTTAAACATAAACATTTATTTATTTAAAAATATCAGATTTACAAACCTGTGAGTCAGAGACTCATTTACAAAGACACTATCGTAAACTAATACAAAGACAGCACAGTTAAGTCAAAAACAATGGCTCAGAGAGCAGATAGTTATAACAATCATTCATTGGAGATACATGGGTAGCAGTAGATAAACAGATTACATAGTTTAGGTGCACAGGCACCACATCAAAAAGACCAAAGTAGTTCAAACATTATACAATAGCTAAAGCAATAGACATCAGGAGTCAAAGAGAAGCCCAGAGTGTACAGTACTTTGAGAAAGGGCATATTTAAGCAATAATGTTATCCTTTATTGTTTGCTTATCCACAGAAGACAACAACTGTGTTTTTCTTAATTGTTTGGTATTTACCTGAGCTTAAGCATTATTGTTGGCAAGCCATGTTGGTGCTATTATCTCTAAAGGTTGATCCTGACGCTCCTGCCTACTGAGAGATACCACAAATGTAGGGAATAGTAACCCACCAGTTTGTGAACTATTTAAGATTTCCTATTGGTTATAACCGGTTTCCTATCTGTTAGCAGGTCTAGCACTTGTGATAGGGATGCAAAGTAACTTAATTGAGTCCAGGCAACCTTGTTAGATCCTGATTTAGTTTATTTCTTTAGGATAATGATTTATCTGTAAAGACAATTAAAATGTATTTCTAAATGCATTACTAACACCAATGCTTTCAAGGTTTTGAAACTACTAAAAGACAAACTGTATATATATATATATAGAGAGAGAGAGAGAGAGAGAGAGATAGAATATTGTAAACAAATATTATTAATCCCAAAAGCTGAACTTTGTTTTAGTATATAAATGTTTAAGAAATACATGAAGCTGTCTATTTTCCTTGGAAGCTGAATCCTTAAGCTGTAGTTTCAGACACTTCTTAGGACACCAGGTGACTCTGATAATCATTTTTCCAAGGGTTTTAAGTCAGTTTGAATGCATTAAGTATCTTCTGTTCTCCTAGTCCTTAACAAAATGCAGGAGTTCACAGACTTGTTCTGTTCCTGGTCCAGATCCCAAACTAGTGACTCTTCTTTCAGCATAATAGATCCACCTCATGCCCCTCCCACATGAATAAAAAAGGTGGGATGGATCTTTGGAGCTTCTTGGGTGGAGGCGGGGTGGATCTTACTTCCCCAGAAAAGCAATGCTACCTCCACTACTCAGGTTCCAGTTCTTGTACCACCCATTTAAGAAAGAAAATAGTACCCTGCAACCATTGACTAACATGAAAGCATTTTATTTGAGGGCGGAAAACATTTCTTGGAGGAGGGTAAGGTGGAGAGACTATTTACACCTTCAGCCAGTTACACGGACAGAAAACATGACATCATTCCTTTTGTACATGCAGTACTCCTGTTGGCTCTGCCCACAGTTGTAAAACTAAAACAGGGAGGTGATTCACTCAGAGGTGGTATCACTATGGAAGTTCATACTGGACTCAATTGTGCTTTGTGAAACTATGGACAGTGTCAAGGCAAATCTGGATAGCTATCTGGATAAGACCAGTACTTATGGATATATCCATTGCTGAAATGGCAAGCAGCTTAAGGGCTATTGGAACTTGATGTTCTTGTAACTGTCCTGTGAATCCTACAAAAATGAAGTCTGTGAATCTGTAGAAAAGGTGAAACTAATTGGCAGCTGTTCCAGAAAGGTTTGGGCACTACAAATGTTGAAGCTGTGAATGTAGCTTGGTAACAACAATTGACTAGCATTTATTTCTCCATGTCCCTCTTTAACCAATCCAAGCAGAAATCCAGGCTGCCTGCACATATTGAGTACTCTTGCACTGTGCATAAAGCAACACACAGTGCTTAACAGGCCTGATAATTATATTCTACCACCTCACCATCCTCCATCTTTCCTGGGCAGCTTCCATCGGGCTCTGTGACATTTCTAGTATATACTATATATATATATATATATATATATATTAGAACAAAAACTCCATTTAATGCATTAGTTAGGGTTTGTTCCACAAGCGACAAAGTGAGAAATTCGCTGTTAGGGTTGAAAACCCTAACTCCAGTCACCCCCAGCACCACACACACACAGACACACACACACACAAGTATGGGGAGGACCAAGTCAACACAACCAATGACAGACATCCAGCAGCAGGTGACAGAAATAACAAACAATTGTCTAAATGTACTACGAGACATCCCCACCTGACCAGGTAGTGCATGCTCAGTGGAGATCAACAGCAAAACTGAGGCCATGTACACCAAATGTACACATGTGTGTGTGTGGTGCTGGGGTGACCGAGTTAGGGTTTTCAACCCCAACAGCGAATTTCCTCACTTTTGTCGCCAGAACAACCTCAATCAATGCATTAAATGGAGTTTTTGCCTAATTTCCCTTCTTTTGAGAATGATAACGGAAATGGTGAATGCAATGCAGCAGCCGGAGAACGGAGCCCCACATGATGTCTTGTGGCATAGTAACAGGAACAGCAATGCAAACAGAAGCGCTAACAGTATGCACATGGTAACACAAGCGCCGAATGAGAGCAGAAAGGGTAACGCACACGTGGCTAGACGGGAACTGTCTGCTATGTGATGTGTTACCATAGTAACATGGTGCCTGCAAATGGAAATGTCAATGGGCATGGTGACGCAAAGTGAAACAGAAAGAGAAACAGTACTGTAGACACAAATGGCAAAAATAACAGAAGCATAGCGCAAATGAAAGCATGAGATAACAGCACATGGTGGCGCAGGCGTCAACGGTAAGTGGAACGGAATGCAACGCAAGCGGAAAGGGCAACAGTAACAGTAATGTAAGTGCACAGGCTGGTTTTCCCAAAACCTGCATAGAAAGACAGTGAGTACAAATAATGTATGCATAATAATGAGTATCGAGCAGAAAATGAGAACTTGGAATACTAAATAGGTTATATCTCAGGAACCGTATAGCGTAAAAAAAAATTTAAAAGTCATTATGATTTACAACTGTCCTGGCTAATTTTGTACTTAGCCCCTGCTAGAGGCTAAGCATTTTCAATAAAAGTCTGTATCTCCACCATTTCTGAGATCGGGCCCTGAAAAGCGAGCTGAACGCCGTAATGTTATCCTATGGGAAAAGAGAAGTTTGGAGTGCCATAACTTTGCCTCCCTATAATATTTTTTCACCAAACCACTGAAAGGCACATCTGTGGGCTGTTGGCTGTCTTCCCTCAAATTTCAGGAAAAAGACTAAACCGTTATTTTGCAGCAGGGTGCCAAATGATTCATATAATGCATCGAGGCGATATAATGTTATCCTATGGAAAAAACGTCAACTTTGGAGTGCCGTAACTTTGTCACCATGTAATATTTTTCAATACAACACTGAAAGGCACATCTGTGAGATGTTGTCTCGTTCCCTCAAATTTCAGCCAAAACTCCCAACCATTCTTTTGCAGCGGAGTGCCAAAGAATTATTGTTATTGAGCATAGTGTCGCAATTTAAAAGCTTCGAAAAAATTTGCGACACTTTCATGAGTGCTTATAATTACTTTACGAAAGTATTTTTTCCAGAAATTCTGAAAACATATTTCTGGGGTGTTTTACCCCAAAATAAAGACATGGCTAGCATCCTCAGGGCCCGACTAGGTGACTACAAAAAGAATTAAGTTGCTACAGGGTCTCAATTTTAAATGCCAAGCATTTTTCTGATCACTAACTGAAACTGGCAGATTTGTGACAGTAACAGGGCCATTGCAACACTAAAAGTGCATTGCGACACTGTTGAACTTTTGTTAACTTTTCCCATTGACTTATAATGGAAATTGTTTTTAAATAACTTGAACGTTTAATATTTTTTCCACGAAATCTTGAAAGGCACATCGGGACCCTGGCCGCGTTCCCTGAAGATTTTGGGCGGTCGCCTCTAAACTGTATGACCTGTATAGCGACCGTGAGAATTCAGAAAAAGCGTAGCGTCGCGCAGATCATGCTTAATAACTCCGCAGCCGTATATCCAACCAGTACACTTGGCAGATCCCAAGGTCTATGGTTCTTGATCACATATTCCAAATTTCAGGCACATCTGTCAAGCGTTGCAAAGTTATTAAGGTGCAAAGTTTTGGGGTTTAACATAGAAATGGCTCCTCAACCCTAACTATGGTAGCACTACATATATATTTTTTCGATGTAATAGGGTTGAAACCCTTTGACCCTCCAGCCCACCCAACTGAAATCGAGGTGCGATTGGGGTCATCAGCCCTAAGTGTCACCCCATCACATGTGGAAAGAAGCTGAGGAATAGGAGAATGGGGTGACCGTGGGACCATGACCCCAGTGCACACCCTGATTCCAGTTGGGGGTGGGCTGAGGCAAAGGTTTAACCCTAACATCGAATTTCCTCGCTTTTGTTGCTGTGGAACAACCCTAACTGATGCATTAAATGGAGTTTTTGCCTCTAATTTGTCTTCTTTTGAGAATGATAATGAGAAATAGCGAATCTAATTCAGCGGCAGCGGGAGCACGGAGTGATGTATTGTCGCATTGTGCCCTGCAAAATTATGTCATGATGATGCAAAGCAAAACAGAAAGAGGAACAGTACTGTAGACAGAAATGTTAAAAACAACAGAAGCATGAACTGCAAATGAAAACGTAAAGGGTAACGCATATGGTGGCATAAACGTGAACGTAAGGAAACGGTACAGAACCACAAGCAGAAATGGTAATGGTAAGAGTAATGCAAGTGCACAGGCTGTTTTCCCAAAAGCTGTATAGAGAAAGACAGTGAGTAGAAAGAATGTATGCAAAATAATGACTCTCAGAACACAAAAATCAGTAGTTGTAATAGTAAATTGCTTATATCTCAGTAACCGATCGACATAGAAAAAAAATTTAAAAGTCATATGTATTATCACTTTCCTGGCTAATAATATATGTAGCCCCTAAAATTTTTGACAAAACTCCGTATCTCGTACCGTTTTAGATATCAGGCCCTCAAAGGTGTGGCTAACGCCGTGAATGTTATCCTATGGAAAAACAGAAGTCTCGGACTCGCCATAACTTTTGAACAGTTGAATATTTTTCACAAAATCTTTGAAAGGCACATTAGGGACCACAACTGCACGCTCCCTGAAATTTCGGGCTGGTCACATAAACCATGCGACCTGTAGAGAGGCGACCGTAGAATTCCAGAAAAAGCGTAAACGTGCACGCAGATCATGCTTAATAACCCACAGCTGTGTATCTAACTGGTACAAAACTTGGCAGATCCTAAGGCCTATGGTTCTTGATTGTATTCCAAATTTCAGCCAAATCCGCAAACGGTTGCCAAGTTATTAAGGTGCAAAGTCTTGGGTTTAACATAGAAATGGCTCCTCAACCCTAACTATGGTAGCACTACCATGCTACCATAATATATATATATATATATATATATATGTGAGGAGGTCAAGGAATGGACATCAGGATTTTGCCAGTGCTCAGTAATCTGTGACCAGGTGACCAACACCATGCCTTTGAATTTGCCTTGTTTTCAGGAGTCTCCCATTTTGTCAGTTATTTGTCATTCCTCCTGGCAATTTAGTGTACTATTCCAAGTCCCCCAAAATCTTTACAGCTAAAGAAGAAACTATCCATTTACAACAACAGCAACATTTTTATTTAACTGAGCGCCTTTCAAATATCAAGGCGCTTCACAACAGTCTCAGATAAGTCAAAAAACACAATTAAAATCATGAAACATCAGGAAATGCTTTAGACCATAAGAACATTTTCAGTGCCTGTAAAGCTCCCCACAGTCCTTCACTCCTGAAGCTGATGGGGTAGAGAATTCAGAGGGTTGGAGCAGCAAACATAAAAGCATGAGCCCCAGAAGAATTCACGGTAACCTCGGAATCTCCAGCATCCCTCGTCAGCCGAGCGGAGCTGACACACAGGAGTATAAGGAGTCAGAAGCTCTTTCAAGTAGTCAGGACCAAGTCCATGTAGGCCTTTGTAGGTTAGCAAACCTACCTTAAAGGTGATCCGCCACTGAATCGGCAGCCAGTGCAGACCGCGCAGCACTGAGGGTAATATGAGTTCTCCTAGATACCCCAGTCAGCAAGCGAGCAGCAGCATTCTGCAGTTGCTGCAAATGGTGGATATCAACCCCAAAGCCCTAAGTAAAGGCAGTTGCAATAGCCAAAGCGCGAGGTCACAAAGGCGTGAACCAATACAGCAGATCACTGAATGGAACAAGGTGCTTGATGCTGGCAATGTTCCTAAGATGATAAAGGCTGACTTCACGACTTTACCTTTCAATGAGGTTGGCAATGCATTTAGAAACATAGAATCTGATGGCAGATAAGGTCCATTAGCCCATCCAGTCTGCCCATTTCTCCCTACCTACACTGTCATCAGACTATGCCTAATCTACAGCTCTTTCTCCCTCCCCTTCCTTTCCACTATGTTTCCTTGTGCTTATCCCATACATTTTGAATCCCACCACTGTTTTTGCTCTCACCTCCACTGCAAGGCAGTTCAGGTATCCACCACTCTTTCTGTGAAAAGTACTTCCTCACATCTCTCCTGAACCAATCCCCTCAGTTTCATAGAATGTCCCTTATTCTTCAGCACTTTTCTTCTGAAAAATACTCTACTTCTGTACATTATTTACTCTCTTGAGGTATTTAAAGGTCTCTATCATGTCTCCCTCTCCCTCCTCTATTCCAGGGTGTACATATTGAGGTCCTTTACTCTCCTCATAGGGTTTTAGATGCAGACCCTGTACCATTTTAGTTGCCCTCCTGTGACTGCCTCCACTCTGTCTATGTCCTCTGGAGATGTGGGGCTGGATATTCAAACTACGCCCAAAAGTGCGCAATAGCAGGAGCAAGCACAAGTCCATTGCGCCCATGCGCAATAGATATGATATTCAAAGGAGCAAACCAAATTGTACTGGCAATAACGACTGAATAGCACAACTAGGAAGGAAGTTGAGCAGATCATGCGCTATAGCGCAACAAGGGCTGCCCAGCTGAGCAGCCCAGAGGTGCCATAGCACAAGCAGGGAGCCCCCAGCAGCAGAGCAATGGAACTGCACAACCAGGGAGGTAGGGAGGGGCTCACCACCCATGCCACAGATGGGCATAGGAACACACTGCAGAACTGACAATGCACCCCACACCCCAAGCACAGCACAACTGGTGGAGGGATGACATATCCACCGCCCATGGGGACAAGCAAACAAAGCACAGCTGGGCCATGGTGCCCCATCACACCACTGGCAAGCTGAGACTGCCACACAAGGGCGGACCACCCCCATGGCACAGCAACCCCTCCTGTGCACAGCACACCCTGCACCGTGACCCCAAGACACCCCCCATGAGCAGTGACCACCGCTGTAGGAATCCCTATGCATACCACCACCCACTGTCACACTGCAACCTCGTGTACCACAGAATCATACAAGCCAGACCCACCATGAGCACCCAGCAGTGGGTGGCAGCACACAACAATGCAACAACGGCCAGACACAGTGCCAACACACACAATCCCCTGAGGCACAGCTGAGAGACTGAACATGTGTTGCCACAAGAGGGTACCCCACACGGGAAAGGGTGCCCCTGATACCACTGCCATTGCTACAGCACCCTGCACAGTAGACAAGTGTCACAGCATGCCCCACCACAAGCCACAGCAGCCAGCACAGACACCCACAGTGGTGCATGGAAGCATGCAGCACACCAAATGCAACACAGTGCAGGGGCAAACACACACCCATACCCTTGGGGACACTAACACAGGGACACAGTAGTGTAGCAGCCAAGCCCCAGTGTGGGCCCATGTAAACCGAGCACACACAGCCTGCAGTCCACCATGGCACAGGGTGACACCCACCCTGTGCATGAACTGTGGCTATGCGCCACCAGCATATGCCTGGAGCACAAGCCACAGCCAGTGGTGCACAGCCCCTGTAACCACACAAGCCACAGCATGGAGGTGGGACAGCAGCTCACGGAGGCCACCAGTGTCACCCGAGCAAACATGCACCACACCAGTGACAGGAGACAACCCAGCATTATGACAGTCACAGTGGATGACCTGCAAGGACAGCCACCACTGACAAGACAGCCGGACCTCGCAGGCCACAGACATGCAAGGGTGTCAGCTGCACAGGCCAAGGACAGGTTGACAGGGGCACAATGGACACAGAGCAGGCACCATGGACCACTGCACACAGTAATGCAATGCACAGAGAACAACACACACCACAGATACTGACTATTAGCCTCCCACAGGAGACACTTCCCAGGCGCACACACATACCCATGACAGAACCACCCCAGATGCCATGCACACCACTGCAACTGAGCACCTATAGCCAGCTGCAAATCAGAGACCACAACAGTATTCATATCAAAATATCTGTATTAGAAATATATAACAACAACAACAACTATGTACAAATATTTACAAACATGGGGTGGAGGGACAGGAACAAGGTGGGGTGGGTAAGGGCGAGGGTGAACAAATGGGAGAGGAAGGTGGGAGTGTGAGGGTCAGTCAAGGAGGAGATTGTCCATGGTCACTGGCATCCAGCCTGGTCCTCCGCTGCCTGGGGCTGTTCTCTGGGTTGCCTCCTCCTCCTCACCCCATGCTGATGGACATCCCTCAGGATGGCAAGGGACTCTTCGCATGCACCCAGATCCTGGATGGACCACTCTATCCACGGGAGTATCCACACACCTAGGACAAGGGATCAGAGTCAATAGGTGTGACTGTCCATCCCCTGCAGCCACCATTATGCATGGCATACAGCCATGTGCCATGCTCCTGTGATGGTGTGCACCCACCCACAGTGACCGTGTCCACAAGACATGCCCAACCAGGCAGCAACAGCCATGTGTACCACTGCACACACACACACCACCCATGTCCAGCACAGCACAACCAAGGCCATACAATGTCTGGCTATGCAGTGGGCAGGCAATGCCACAGCCGTGTGCCCAGTTGCGCATGGACCACCATTGATGCACTCCCAGACATGCAGTGCCACTGGACAGTGCTGACTGTCACATGTCACGTGCATGGCAGTGGTGTCCATGGATGGTGGCTATGCCCTGCTTCTCACCCTGTCACACAGCATGCAATAGCAATCATGGTGTCATGGCACTCACCCTCATTGGGTTGTTGCTGGCATTGGGGTTGGTCCCGACATGCCCCGTGCAGCGTCCACCACCCTCTGCTGCTGCTCATAATCCTCCTCCACTCTGCCATGCCTGTGGAGACAAAGGAGAGAAACACATCAATACAAACCCAAAGCATATTCCCCACCCCAATGTGTGCCCACCACCCAGCCAGACCCATTCATCCCATACCTGTAAACACCACCACAGCCAACCTAGACCATCCCTCCCCATGTGCTGGACACATAAGACAGTGTTACCCATATGGACACATACAGGTGCGTAGACATATCACCCACCTGGACGAGGCACCACGCCCCTCCTGGCATGCCACATCGCAGCGTCCCAGTAGCCCCAGCTCACTCCGTCTCAGGTCCCCATACTGGTGCCTGCACTGCTCGGCCATCCTCCTGTGTTCAGTGGCCACCTCCAGGTCAGTGCCACCTCTTGCCGAACCTGGGTCCTGGCCTGTCTGAGTAACCTCACCAAACAGTGGGCCATAGTGTGGCTCACAATGGCCAAAGGTTGGCCAGCTCAAAGGCTCCACTGAGGGGCTCTCTGTGTGCCACCTCTAGTGCTATAGTAGGCAATATGGCGCTCCAGCACGGCAACCACGTGGAACTGCCGCGCGGTACATCACCACCATTCCCTATCGTACTGTCAGTACAGTGCCGCCATTCCCATCGTGCTGTCACCGAACAGCGTGATGAGAGCTGCAGCCATGCCAGACAATATAGGCGCCAAGGGGCAAAGGTCGGGCACAGGATCATGGGTCTCTGGCGCAAGGCCATGCACAGCGCCATCGGATGTCTATCGTCTAGCATGATTGGTTGCCTGTGTGCCATCACCACAACGGACTATTGCGCAGGTTGTGCCACAGTGCCATGTAGTGACCCTCGCTGCAGCCTCATTGACACAATGGTGGCCGTGCCCTGAATTGCCTACCGTGCACACCGCGTCATCAGCGTGGCGGGGCGCCTGCATAAACTACCTGGGCATGCGCGGTCGCGGTGTACTCGCGGTCACATAACTGCGCCTTTGGCTCAGCACATTCAACACAATTGCGCATAAGCGCAACAACCGATATTCAGCCGTCATATGCAAATCATCCGATCAGCCATTCAATGGCGCCGGCAATGCGTTGCATCTCATTAAAGATTAGCCACACCTAATTTGCATGGATTGCGCTATAAAATACACGCTGTTCTGCAATAGCCATATTCGGTTGCTGCAGTTTATAGGTGAGTTGCATGCTATGTGCTGTTCTGGACTGTGGTCTCAGGGAATTGCTTTGTACTGCAGGTCACAGGTAACCACTCTCACCATACAGGCTGAGAAATGACGGCGAGGACTGGGTGAGGAGGATGATGGTGGGTGGAAGAGGAGGCCTAATTTTACTAAGGCTGAGGCGGAGGCACTCTTGAGGCCTACCTGGATCAGGGGCCACTGCTCAGTGGATGGTGGGGCACCCCTCAGGCCTGTGCTGCTGCGGGAGGGGTGGCATGTGCCATCAACCTGCATGGCAGCCACCAGTGCTCTGTGCAGGGTGTAAGAAGAAGATGGGCACCAACAGGAGGAGGTAAGGAGAGGTGGCTGCCATCAGGCGGCACGTGCTGCAACAGGCAGGGGCCAGCCGGGTGGTGCAGCTGACTCCGGCAGAGGACAGGCTCACTGCAAGCATGCAGCACAGTGCCATTGAGGGTTCCAGGAGGTGGCTTCCAGACAGGTGGTAGCCCATCACTGCATGATGCGTCATGGTCTGTGGGGGTGAAGGTAGATCACATGCACTAACGTGTCCTTACTTTCTGTTACAGATCCTGTGCGTCTGCAGGGGTCAGAGGTGGAGGGCCTGTCCACTGCGGACAGCCATCTGGAGTTGGAGGAGGACCATCCACCTCTGCAGGAAGCCAGCGTGCATTGCAGTGTGCATGCTTGGCTGCCAACACTGATGTCATTGAGACAGGTGTGGGAGGCCCTTCCTGTGTCTCAGCGGTCTGGCATCAAGCATGCCAGCATGCTGTGGCTGTGGCACAGACCTGCACCATTGATGATCAATGACCATTGTGGGCATTGAAATGTGTGTGTCATGGAATGGACACACAGCAGGCCAACTCATGCCCATGGACCTGGCTGGTTCCGACATGTGTGCCAGCACGTCAGCACAGTCCCAGGCTGCGCCTGTCAGCACCGGTGGGGCAGCACGGTGGCTGGTCAGGTCAGTGGCACTGTTGCGGCCACAGCGGCAGAACAACCGATCCCTTGGGCTGGCAGGCGGACAGGCAGCAGCAGCAGTCACCCACGGGACTGGGGTACAGGGTTCAGTGGTGGTGTATGTGCACTGCCTGTGAACTTGCCCATACCTGGTCCTGGTGAGCGGTGCCACCCTCAAGGGTGCTGAACATCAGGCCCTTCCATACCCTGAGGGACAGGTTGCCGATGTGGCAGACAACCTCTTTGATGAGCACCCACCTGCTGCAGGCTTGCAATGTCCATGGAGGCACTGTGTGTGGCTCTGGAGCGGGTCGAGGACGACACAGCAGGGACACCGATAGGATCCTGTCACGGATTGACCATTTGTGGGTGGATGTGACTGCTGCCATTGACAGGCTAACACAGGTGTTGGTCGCTGCCGTGGCCACATTGGGCACACACAGTCAGGTGCCTCTGTTTCACTCACACCGCAGTTCACTATCCACTCCCTGTTCCAGGTGTCGTGCGACACCCACCCTGCCGGCGCGGGTTCAGCTGTGGGCATCCCGAGCACTCCTGGTGCAGGTATATTCGGTATGCTGCAGACACCTGTGCGGGCACGCGTTGCGTTCATGCAGTGGAACCCCTGGTGGACCATAGGTGCCACCCCATGAGGCCGTGCTCAGCCTGCCAGTGCTGCTGGGTCTCAAGCGGGGCAGCCCATGCATCCGAGGCAGATGTGGCACTGTCGCAAGACCTGTCTCCCAGTGCAGGCCCTTTCTGGTGCTGCCCTGTGTGCATTGTGTGTTTTAGTGGACAGTGCAGGTGGGTGCCCAACCCTGCCGCTGACACACGGACCACCTGCACCTTCCAACTGCTGTCCACAGGTGCGTGTGCATAATGATGCCTGCATTGCGCTGTACACCAAAGTTTGATGGTGCCCAGCATCTGACACATGCACATAGACAGTCAGTGGACGTGGTGGCCTGTGGACATGTGTGTTGCTAGTGTCTGTGTTCTGGCTCTGTTTTGCACCTGACCCCTGTGCACTTTGTGCCTATTGTGTCTTGTATGTGTGTGTGTCTGTCCATGTGGTGTGTTACTGTTCACCTCCTGGTTGTATGTGTGTGCTTCTGTGCCCTGCCACTTCCTTTGCCATCATGCACCCTGGTGTGTTTCCTGTGTGTATGTGGGTTGTGCCTAGCCACTGGTGGTTGCACATGGCCCCATGACTTACCTGTGTTGGCTGAAGTGCTCCTCTGTGATGGTGTCCCGGTGCAGTTGGGCCAGCCGGATCAGTCAGGGTCCTGTCATCAAGGGGGCTGCCCATCCCATTGTCACCATCGTCACCGTCGTCCCCATCGCTGTCCCCCTCTTTGACCTGTCACGGCTATCCCACAGTCTTTGGCCATGTTATGCAGGATACAACAGGCCAGGAATATCCCACAGGCCTTTGAGGGGCTATACTGTAGGGCACCGCCAGGGTGTCAGGCAGCGAAAGCGATGCCTTCAGCATCCCAAACACCTGCTCAATGATGTTGCATGTGGTGGCATGTGCCTCATTGAAGCATTGCTGCGATGGGGTTGTGGACCGCCAGTAGAGTGTGAGCAGCCAGGGACGGAGTGGGTATCAACTGTCACCTGTGTGGAGATAGTGGAGTTAGTGTCTTGTTCAGGATCAGACTGCCCCAAACCCTGTGATTGCCACACCATGGCACCTGTGGCTTACCCCCTGCCCATGATTTGTCAGTTCTACATGCATACTCACCCACTAGATGACCTGTGGGGATGTCCCACTCTCAAATCGATGGCACAGTGCCGACTGGTACCATATTAAGAAATCATGTGCTCCCCAGGGTGCGTGGCACGAACATTGATGATCGCCCATTGGCATCACACACCCACCTGGCAGTTGACACTGGCATATCCCTTCTGGTTCATGTAGGCGGCCCCATCAGGGCCAGGTGGTGTGCGAATGGCCACATGGGTGCAGTCTGTGCCCTACCATGCCAGGCATACGTGCTGCCCTGTGGAACTCCTGTATGTTTGCTGTGTACTCCATGCGGTGCTGGGGAAATGGATGTACTCCGCAGCATGTGGCATGTGGCAGCAGTGCGCTGAGATTGGGTGAGGATGCGTGGCGTGGCTGACTGTGTTATGCCTGTGGTGTCCCTGTTGGTCTCTGGAAGGTACCCGTGGCAGGCAAGCACATGCAGGCTGTTACCTTTGTCTCCACTGACAGGGCATGGCTCCGTCGTGTGGGTGCCTGCATCACTTCACTGCACAGCTCACAGAGCCACCTCAGTATTGCCCTGTTCAGGCAGTACCGGCCCACAATCTCGACATCTGAGTACAGCTCAAAGCTGGTGTGGGCTCAGTACTGCCTGTTGAGGCATGCTCCCCGGCAGGCCCCTTCCATAGCCACGTCCCCTGCAGCATGCCTTCTCACCCACCTCATTACAGCTTCCATGTGGAAGTGGCACTGTCCATGTCCTGGCTTGTGTTCCCCCCAGCTGTTGTTGCTTTGTTCCCCTGCTGTCCTGACTGCTACCTCCACTGCACTGGGTACACCTACTGGCCTCTGCTCTCTGTGGCCCCACACCTTCCTTGCCCTTATTCTGTTGTCTTGTTTCCTGGCCTTGCCTCTTTCTCCCTCTTGCTCTGCCTCTCTCCTGCCTCATGTTGGCTTCCCTGTAGCATTCTTAGCCTCTTCCTTGCTCCTTTTTATTTTTGCTCATTTCCACTGTAAGCAACTTCCACCCTGATCCACTGTTGCGCATTGCGCAAGTCTTTGAGCATCGCACCGCGCACTTTATGCACATGGTTCCACCCCTCTCGGTTGCGCATGCCTTCATTATTATTGCACTGTTGTCAGCATGTTTTCAGTGGCGCAACTGCCTCCTGCTGAATATCGCAGAATGGTGCATTTTCTGACTTGCGTGATGCAACCCTGTTGCGCATTGCGCGACCCTTTGAATATCCAGCCCATGGTCTCCAGAACTGAACACAATACTCTGGGTGGGATTTTACCAGTGATCTATACAGAGGTGACATCACCTTCCTATTTCTGCTGGTCATACGCCTCCCTATACCCCCAGCATCCCCTTGACCTCCCTACTGCCTTGTTGCACTGCCTGACCACCTTTAGGTCATCTGATATAATTACACCCAGGTCTCTTTCCTGCTTGGTGGTCATCAATACCCTCCACCCATTTTGTACTCCGCCCCTGGGTTTCTGTGCCCTAAATGCACTATTCTGCACTGCTTCACATTGAAACCTGACTGCCATACCCTTGACCACTCCTCTAATTTTCTCAGGTCTCTGCTCATTCTTTTCATCCCTTCTGGAGTGTTCACCCTAGTGCAGATTTTGGTGTAATCCACAAAGAAGCAGACCTTCCCTTCCAGCTCCTCTGCAATGTCACTTATAAAGACATTAAAGAGGACCAGTCCCAACACTGATCTCAGGGCACCCCACTGGTCACCCTCCCTCCCTTCCTTTGGTGAACTCCATTTACCACCACCCTCTGTCATCTATTCCCTAACCAATTTGTTATCAGTGTACTACCTTTGGACCCACTCTTAAGCTCCCCAGCTTGCTTACTAGTTTCCTATGTGGAATGGTGTCCATCACCTTACTGAAATCTAGGTAGGCTACATCCACTGCTCCACCCTGATGGCGCCACCATGCGGTGCATCAAAAGCGATCGCGACCATCATTACAGCGGCGGGCTCCATATTGACGCGCGTTGCAGTCAGCATGGAGTCACAGAGTTTGGTTCTATTTTTTACATCAGTGGGCTTTACCCCAAATCCCTCATGTGGGGACTTGCCTCCCGCACCCCCAACCAGGATTCTAACTCCAGGTCGGAGTTAGTTTGGGAGGGTGCAGGTTGGGGAAGTGGTTGCCTCTTCCAGCGGCAATTCTATGGTGGCATGGTGCTGTTGTCAATATTGATGCATGTCACCATAGAAATGTCACTGTTGGGGTGGCATACCCACCCTGATCTAGTTCCTTGGTCGCAGTCAAAATCTATCAGATTCATTTGGCGTGATCTCCCCTTTAGAAACCATGGTGTCTTGGGTATTGTAACCCACTGGATTCAAGATATTCCACAATACATTCCTTCAGCAGTGATTTCATTAATTTTCCCACCACTGATGTCTGGCTGACTGGCCTATAATTGGCTTATGACTGGCATCTATAACATCTTTATTCAATTATATCAGACAATTATTCAATTATACACATTAGGGTTCTGTGAATATCTTCTGATGTCTGTCATGGGAGTCCTTGGCACAAGTAAGGTTCAAAGTAAGTTCATGAAGCAGTGTGGTCTAGTGGTTAGAGTGCAGGCTTGGGAACTAGCGATCACAGGTTCAAACACTGCTAGAGTCAAATACTCACTATGCTCACTTGGGCAAATTACTTCACCTCCCAGTGCTCCAGTCCACCCAGCTGTGGCAATGGGTTGCAGTAGCACCTCAGAGAGTTGCATCTTAACTGGACTTATCCTGGATAAATCAGTTACAGTGCAACACAATTATAAGTCATGCTTGAGTTCACTTATGCACACAGAGGTTACTGAGGAGATTCATCAACATCTTGATAGAGGCAGATGCAATCCTCACTCCTACAGATGGAGGCAAGAGGGAACTGGGAACAGTTGTCTCATGCAAGTAGTATACGATTAAGGTGATTTGGTTGTGAGTGTAGTAAGGATAGAAAACTTGGAAGGGGACAGGAATGCTAGAAGAGGTTAGTGGGTGCTATTAGTGGAACCGAAAACAGCATTTAAAAAGTGCAAAAGTTGAAAAGATAGAACTTAGTTGAAGGGACCTTGGTAGTTTGATCCAGTCAGCTGAGTAGTGGTGTGCAAACACCATAATTCGAATATTCAGCCAAGCATTTATATTTGGCTCTCTCCTGGCAAAATTGTCTGGCTAAATCACAAGACTCCCTCATATTCACTCAGCTAATGGTTCCTTAACTCCACAGACTTTCTCTCTCTGTTTCAATCTGGCTTCAGAAAAAATCACTCTACAGTTACTTCCTTCCTCCGTGTCACTGACTCCATACTCACAGGCATGAGCGCATCACATCATAGGCACATCACAGCAGCCATCTTTATTAATCTAACTAAAGCTTTTGGTTCCGTGTCTCATCCACTACTTTTATCCAAACTCCTCTCTGCTGGTCTCTCAACCAATGTAGTGGACTGGTTCAGGTCTTACCTCACAAGCCATCGCAGTATGTTCAAGCTGTTGAGGCACTGTCCCCCACCTCCTTTCCATTCAAGCAGGTGCCCCTCAGTGCTCCATTCTGGGCCCTGTCCCCTTCTTGATTTTTCTAAATGACTTTTCCTCTGTGTTTCTTTCGATATCCACCTGTACTCGGAGGACACTGCCCTCTATGCCTCTGGACCTTCAACTCCGATTGAGTCTTGGCTACAGAGTGACTTTCTGAAGGTTCTCACGCTAGTTCAAGGCAAACCAACTAAGGTTAACACCAAGAGAACTATGTCTATGACTTTCTGTACTGCACAGAAACTAGCCAGACTTTCCCCTCCCTTCTTTTCTACCCTAGATGGCACCACCCTTGATGTTGTCTCCACCTTCAAATATCTAGGCATCTGGTTGGACAGTCGACTCAATCTCTCCTCCCATATTGACCATATGACTCCAAACTCCACCCCAAACTAGGAGCCTTGTATCAGAACAAGGACTCCTCTCTCCTATTGTCCGCCATGAGATGCTTACTAAAATAATCCTCCTGGTCTTTGACTATGCCTATGTGGTCTTTGGATCCACTTCTGCCTCATCCTTCTGTAGACTAGACATCTTCTTTAATGCCTTTTTCATTTTGCCTCTAATGCTTCTCCCGTACTCACCACTGTTCCTCTACTCTTCCGCTCCCTTCCCTCTCTTCACTTATGCTGGCAGCATCACAGTACCACCCTTATTTCCAAATTCTAGTTTGGTTCCTCCCTCTTACCTCTCTCTCTCTCCTCTCCTCCCCCATTCCTCTCTTCCAATCCGCTACACTCTAGAGACTCCTGTTCCTTCTCTCTCACCCATCCTCTATCCAGTTCAGGGCAGGCTGCTTTCTCTAACACCTCCCTTCCTCTGGAACTCTCTCCCAGTCTCCTTCATTTAGCTCAATTTCTTTACTGCTTAAAAATGTATGCTTTCTCAATCCCCATCCCCTTGCTCCTGTCTCCCTCCTCTTGACAGCCAGGTGGTGTTTCTCTCTACCTCTATCTAACATGTCTCTTTATGCACTTGATGTTTTCATACATCTGGATCCTTTTCAATTTTGCATGCTTTTTGTACACATCTTTTCTGATAATCCTTGCTACTTCTTATAGTTTTTTCCTTACCAATTTGTTGTAAATATCCATGTATTATTCCAATCAGTGCTACTCAGAATTGTACCTTCAAGCACCATATGTTTTTACTTGAATGTTTTATTTAATTGTAACCTGTCTTTGTATTTACACTACCCTCCTTCCCTTTTCTCCAGGTTGCACCTAGAACGAGCTTGGCTCAGTGTGCCTCTCCTGGTTACCCACATTTATATAAATAAATACATTTGGAGGCCTAGCTATTTGGTTGTTGTTTATTCCATATTCCACACAAAAGGTTATAAAAAGGCTTTAAAATTCTTTGCCCCTTCCTCCAGAGTGCAGTCCTGGCCACAAATGGATCTACCATGCCGCACCGACAATGAGTTGTCAATGTTGGCATGTGAAATCTAATGATGAGAGGTGAAATTTCTTTTGGGAGGCTCGCCCCGAGCCTCCACAAACCGCTTCTTTTTTTAAATATATTTTATTTTTATTTTAGTTATAGTTTTAAAAGAGGTACAGTACATTTCAGTCATAGTATAACTTGCAGAATTATATAGCCATAATTTCATATCAGTCAATCTGTGACAATACAATTGTAGAGGGAAGATATAATCAAATTGTTATACATCTGTGATCCACATTCTGCCAGAGACTCAGATTCATGAAACCCCTTACCCCACTCCTACCACTACCCTACCATCAGGCAGGCCCCATACTGACACCTAACAATCCCTCTCCGTCCCCTCTCGGATCATCTTCTTTGAAGGCATGGAAACATCATCATAGGACAAATGTAGGGTCATGTTCTAAATTATAAAGCACCCAAGCTCTCCATCTGATTTCAAACTGCTCCCCTGGCCTAAGGTCCGGCTGTCATTCTCTCTAGAAGATAGTGCTCCACCAGCAAGTCATGCTATTTGTCTACTGTTAGGGTCCAACTTGTTTTCACATTTTAGTAATCACTTTCTTGGCTAAAAGAATAAAGGTATAAATAAGAGACCTCCTTTGTATCTTTTTTTTTTGTTTGTTTGTTTTTAACTTTCTCTCTCCTCTGAACCACCCAGGCATCCTTGAGGTGCCCACTCGGATGTGCCTCTACTCCCAGCCTGAACCCCTGCATTCCCAGGCTCTCCCCATGGATGACCTCGGCAAGTCCAACCCCGGATCACCTCTGGGGCTGGGTCCACCTCCCTTGGTGGTTCTTTGTACCTGTGTGTAAAGGACTTACCTCCCTCGCTGGGTGGCCCTAGCGAGACCTGGGTGTGCTGGGCTGGCGTGGGATGTGGGCATTCCACTGGGGCCTCTGTCATCTCACAGGGTGGCCAGAGGTTTTTCCACTTTTTGTGTGCCCCTGAGTGCAGCCATGCAATAACATCTGCATGTGGCAGCCCGTTGGCGTCTACGCTCTTCCTCCAATTTCTAACCTCGTGCGTGAGTAATACCTCTGGTCACCACGAGGGGCTCTACTGCACTGGGAACCTGGATCCCTCTCCAGGGTGTAGAGCTGTCCTCCTGATGCCCAATCCACCTCCATCCCCTGCTGACCCCCAGCTTCTGTGCTTGTTCCCGAATCCGAATTCGCTGGGCGTGGCGGAGGTGTGGTGTCCAGCGCTTAAACCCTCAGCACCACGGGCCAGTCTCCTTTGTATCTTAAGACCTTCTGGAGGAATTGACAAGAGTGCGAACTGTGGCGTAAGTACCAGATCTGGTGAAAAGATTTCCTTTAAGGCCTGCTCAATCTGTTGCCAATAAACTTGCAGTTTGCAACACCCTCAAAAGATATGCACTTGGTCTGCATCCCAGCCCACTGTCTCAACACTCTGCCCCCAGTGTGGGAAAATTTTGCTAACTTTGCTGGTGTATTAAAATACTTATTATGGGACTTCCACACAAACTCCCGCCAGTATGGCGCCAAGGAGGTCCCTAAGGAGGAATGTATTTTACCCATGACTTATAAGACACCTGGGAGGGTAGTTCTTTATTCCACACCTCTAGCACCGTCTCAGAGGTGTCAGACACAAACTCTCTTATTCCTTTATACACTAACCCTTTCATATGAAACTGATCAGACCCTCTAATTGCATTAATAGCCAACTTCAAAACAAAGGAGGAGGCTCAGGCAGGCAGCTTCTCAGAGGACCTTTATGTAACAGAAAAGTCTGTACCTGCAGGTACCTATAATAGTCTTGGTTCCCAGATCATAGTCCTTTAGAGCTGTACAAATGGAACTACCCCTGTGGGTCTAAAATTGAAAGATAAATGAGAGAAATGGGTGTATTTTACCCATGCCAAATTCTAAATGTTACATCGAATTTAGTCAGGAGAAAGTCAGTTTCTGTGGATAATAGTCTCAAATAGTAAAATACAGATTCCATAGCTGGCAAGACTCTGATTCTGTACCAGTTTTGTAATACCTGCCTAGTGCTGGTTTCAAAATCCGTTAAATCTGGTAGATTAGTCAGGAGAGCAAAATAGATCTTCTCAGGATCATGTAAGTCATTAAGAGGCACTCTATTTTCTTCTAAGGAGGTCGGACATCCAGGTTCACCCATGTCAAAATGTGGGTTATTCTTACAGCTACTGCATATTGAGTCAGATCCAAAGATTTAGACCTCCCTTATCTTTTGGTAGCTGTAACAAGGACCACGAATCAGAGCCTATGGGCATCCCAGAGAAATCTGGATAAAATGTTATTCCAGGAATTAAAGTACATCTTTGGAGGAAAGGGACTGTTTGGAATAGATATAATAGTCGGGAGAATATTAGATTGTATAGTGGCTATTTTAAGTAAAAGAAAGCTTCAGATGGGACCATTTATGTATATCAACTTCTAGAGCTTATGTTAGCGGTTCATAATTTACCAAGATCACATTATATATCTGTAGGGTAATTGAATACCCAGGTACTTTAATTTCATAGTTCGCCATTTAAATGGCAACATTTGTTTTAGCTGAGGAGAGGATGGAAATTAGAGCTAAAACCTCAGTTTTGAAATTAGTTACATGTCCAGAGACCGAGGCAAAATCTTCCAGAGTCTGCCAGGCTCCCTTCAATGATAGTTCAGGATCTGTTAGTGTTAATAACACATCATCTGTGTATAGTGACATACAGTATGACTGTCCTCCCAATTCTACCCTGTATACCTCTCTAGAGCTCTCATTGCCATTGCCAGAGGCTCTATTTAAGGAAACAGCAATGGTGACAAGGGACAACCCTGTCTAGTCCCCATTCCAGATTTATGGGTAGACAAAGATCCATTTACTTTCACATAAGCCCGAAGGTTGACATGGAGGTTACTAAGCCAGGTAACAAACTCACCCGGGAACCCACAAGCCTCCAAGACCCACCAGAGGTAGTTCCAAACACCCGATCAAATGCTTTATAAGCATCTAGACTAGCCACCACAACCAGGAGGGAAGTCTCGGCAATATAGGACAAAGATGGATAATCCTAATTGTGTTATCTGGTGTTTGTATATTTTTAGAAAGCTGGACTGGTCTTGATGAATTATTCCTGCAACACTTCCTCCATTCTCAAGCCCAGACTGACATATATAATTTGTAGTCACAGTTTAGAATACTAATGGGTCTATGTGATTCAGGGTGTCTAGGGTCTCTGCCGGTTTGGAATTGTCAAAATCACTGCATATGCACATGAAGGCGGGGGCTCTCATTTTCCACCTCCAAGAAAGCCTGCTTCATTGGTGTAATTAAGAGAGGGAAACGGCTTTATGCCATTCTTGGGGAAGCTATCTGGGCCTGGAGAGAGTTTCACTTGTCTGACCACCCACCTGATCTCTGCTTCTGTTACTGGTGACCTTAATATCTCCTGCTGGGCAGGAGTTAGTTTAGAAATTTAGCGGCAAGAGGAACTGTTCAACACTATGCACTGGGGAGGGTAAGGGATTGGCATATAACTCCCTATAATAATTTTGAGATATTGCCAAGATTTCCAGGGTGTTTGCCTTCATTATTCCTGTTACAGGATCCTGCAATTTTCTAATGGTAGCTGCCTGCCTGGAGACCCTAAGTTTCTGGGCTAAATTTTGTGCCCCTCTAGGGCCCCCTTCATAATAGTATTTCTTTAACTGCTGTAGTTTAGCTTGTACCTTGTAGTCCAGTATAGCCTGGGGCTCCCTCTTGAGGTGTCTTATTTCCTGCTGTTTTGTCCCATTGAGAGGATCCTCATCTTGTTGGAGAAGGGCCAACCTAGCCTGTAACTGCTTATACCTACTTTCCCACTGTTTTTGCTTTTGAACAGCATAAGCAATCAATTCCCCACAGGATTACTACTTTTAAGGTATCCCATATCAAAACAGCAGAAGTATCTGAGTATTATTTTCCTCAGTTATCTGTGGGATCCTTGTTTCAAGAAATCTTTAAGTTCCTGCTCATTAAGCGAGACAAGTTAAGTCTCCACATAGCCTGTCTACGTGGTCTCCCAGATCCAATCTGAACAACAATGGGTATGGTCAGATAAAAAAGCGAGCATTTAGTGACAGATCTCTTAAGACATCCATATGTTCCACGGAGATGAAAAAGTAATCTATCGTGAGGAGGTCTTAAACCTTAGTGATTCATAACTGTACCCACCCTCTCAGAATAGAAATGCCTCCAGACATCTAAAACCCTAGGGTCTTAATCTGAGAGCATAGCCATTTCTGTGCTGGGGATTTTCTGTGGGATAGGGGTTTGAGGTATCTACTTTAAGATTCAGTGTAATATTAAAATTCCTCCCATGATCAATAATCTTTCTGAATATCTATGACTTTGTTTAAGAGTTGGCATACCCTCAGCTCTGGGGATGCTGGAGGTAGATACACATAAACCAGTGTAACATCTTGCCCAAATAATGTCCCTGTAATAGTACATAACACCCAGCAGGGTCAGCATATTCAACCCATCCTTCTTAATATAACCAATTCCGAGTCAAAGTTAGTTTGAAGGGGCTAAGGATAGCAAAATGGTGAAATTTCACTGTTGAATCCTTTAGCAACAATTTCAAAACTTGTCAAATTGTCACTGTAAAGGGTTTCACTGTCTGGGTTTCATTGTGGGGTGACATATGGCACAAACCACCCTCTCAGTTGTTTCTCACCCTCTACTCCAATCATACTGCTTAGCATCACTGAGTGATGCAAGCATCTCTCCTCTGCCCCTTCTTGGTGCACTGCATAAAGTTGCCAACTAACAGCATAATGATATAGGATCGGCCCAATTTGGGGTAAGAAGGGAAACTGCTGACTAGCTGAGATTTACAATTAATGTTGCCTAACCCCATTAATGGATCAGGGTCAGGAAGAGAGAGGTCTCTTTGAGGGAATCAGGCATTGTTACTCTACCAGCTTACCATGGAAAAACTTAAAGAGCAAATGATGTCCTCTGGGCAAGCAGCTCATGATAAGAAAGCTGTCTGCCGAGGACCCAGCACAGACAGTATTTCAATTTTTAGCAATACACTGGTAAGTAAGTTTACTTATGAACAAGTTAGCAACACTCCCTCATCTGATCAAGCCACTGACAGCATGCTGCAGCCCCTCCCTGGGGCAGATATCACGAAGGATAGGTTACACTCAGGACATAATATATCATCAACAAAAGTTGGACCTGGACCACAAGCATCCAGTAGCATAATAAATAGGAGGCAAAACATAAAACATTCTGGGAAAAGTAGGACGAGGCAGGGAGCAACACATAAGGAGGGAAACAAAAATGTTGTTCTTCATGGAAGATCATGTACACAAGTGCCCGAGTCTGGGAACAAGGTCCCTGACCTGGTGGCAATAATGGAGGCCGATCTTGACATAGTGGCAATAACTGAAACATGGCACATCAGCAATCACAGCTGGGACGTGAAGTGTACCGGCTTATGCCCTGTTCATAAAAGATAGGGAAGGTAAAAGGGGAGGGGAAGGGTTGTTTCTCTATGTCAGAGAAAGCATAAGGGTGACTGAAATTCTAAACAGGCATGAGAAAACAGAGGAAATATGGGTCACCCTCACGCTATGCAAAGGAACTGTCATATGCACTGGGGTCATTTACAGAACCCCAGCTCAGGCCAAGGAGATTGACAAGCAACTACTGGAAAACATGCATGACACGGCAGCAAAGGGGAGGTACTGCTAATGTGCGACTATAACATGCCTGAAGTGGACTGGCCCATTCCTGCAGGGGCCTCAGTGAGGACACAAGACTTGTGGACTCCCTTGAGGCTGGCCTTACACAGCTCATTCAGGAACCTACCAGGGACCAAGCAGTCCTGGATCTGGTGCTGACCAATGGGGACAGAGTATCAGATCTTAGGACAGAAGGACAGTTAGGGTCCAGGGACCACAAAATGGTGTAGTTCAAGGTGGACATGGGGATCCAGTCAACCCATATGAAAACAAGAGTCTTAGACTTTGGAAGGGTGGACTTTACTAGACTGGGACTACAGCTAAAGGAAACCCTGCAAATGAGAGGGGTAGGTGGCAATGTGGAGGTGAAATGGGTACACATCAAAGAGGCTATAGTGGAGGTAATGTGTACACATCAAAGAGACTATAGTGGGGTAACAGAACAATGCGTTAGGTCTACAGACAAGAGTAAAAGGAAAAGTAAACCTCTTTGGTTCTCGGGGGCAGAAAAAGTAGGGGCCAAGAGGCTAGCCTTCAGAAAGTATAAGGAGACACAATGTGAGGAGGACAAGGAGAGGTACCATAAGTGCCAGAGGAGGCAGGAAATGCAGTAAGGTGCTAAAGCTCAAATGGAGGAGAGAATAGCTCAGTCGATTAAAGGGAAGAATCAAGGCATTTTATGGTACATCAGAAAGAAAAGGAAGGCAAAGGGGAATAGCAAAGCTTTGAGGGCGGGGGAGATAATGGAGGACACATGGAAAAGCAGTAATCCTGAATGAATATTTCTATTCAGTCTTCACTGTGGAAGGGATGGGCAAGGCCCACAGTTGGACTTCAGAGGAGTTAAAGATAAGGAGGTGAACACCAATCCATTCACAGAGGAGAGGGTCTTAGAGGAACTGGCAAAGTTAAAGGTTGTCAAAGCCATGGTCCAGATGGCATACATCCCAGAGTCTTAAAGGACCTGAGTTATGAACTGACAGCCCTTTTGGCAACCCTGTTCTGCAAGTCCTTAGACACTGGAGTCATCCCAGAGGACTGGAGTAGAGCAACTTCATCCCTCTTTACAAGAGCAGTAGTAGGGAAGAAGCAGGGAACTACAGGCCAGTTAGTCTAACCTCTGTAGTTGGGAAGATAATGAGGCACTCTTCAAGGAAAGAATTGTGGAATACCTGGTAGTCAATGGGCTGGTGGATCCCAGGCAACATGAGTTCTCTGCAGAATGATCCTGTCAAACAAATCTGATAGATTTCTTTGACTGGGTGACAAAAGCTGTAGGCGAAGTGCGACAGTAGACATTAGCTACACCTCAACTCAGCAAAGCCTTTGGCATGGTCCCACATTTGAGACTGGTCAACAAGTTAGGCAGCATGAGGGTGGGACCAAAGTGGCGAACTGGAATGGCAACTGATTAAGGGACAGAAAACAGAGTAGTGGTAAATGGAACCCAATCAGAGAAGGAAGGTGACCAGTGGGGTACCTCAGGGATCAGTACTGAGGCCAGTCCTCTTCAGTATCTTCATCGATGACACAGCAGATAGGCTGGAGGAAAGTTTGCCTGTTTGCAGACGACACCAAGATCTGCAACAGGGTGGATACCCTGGAGGAGCAGAAAGGATGAGAAGAGACCTGGAACAGTTGGAGGGATGGTCAGGGAATGGCAGCTAAGGTTTAACACAAGAAATGCAAAATCATGCATGTGGGGGCAGGAACCCTAGAGTGCTACAGGATGGTGGGGAGTTGCTGACACTAACTAAGGAGACGAGAGACTTGGGGTCATAATCAGAGATGACTTGAAAGCCACTAGGCAGACTCACAAGGCAGCTGGAAAGGCCAGTGGAATGTTGGGTTGTACTGGAAGAGGAATTACAAGCAAAGAAGGAGGTAGTGGTTCCACTGTACAAGACCCTGGTGAGACCTCACCTTGAATACTGTGTACAGTTTTGGAGACCACATCTTGAAAGGACACTGACAAAATAGAGATGGTGAAGAGAGAGGTGACCAAAATGGTGAAAGGATTGCATCACAAGCCTTACGAGGAGCGAGGAGGGACCTAAATTTGTACAGCTGGAACAGAAGAGGGAGAGGCGACATGATAGAAACATTCAAGTACCTCAAGGGCATAAACAAGGTGGAAGGGGACAACATACATCAGCTCAACAGTAGTGCCAGAACAAGAGGACACAACATGATATTGAAGGGTGGCTGCATAAGGGAAAAATATTATGAAGTTCTTCTTCATGGAAAGGGTGGTGGATGCATGGAATAGCTTGCCATAAGAGGTGGTAGCAGCCTGTACTGTGGTGGGTTTTAAACATGCAAGGGACAGAAACAAAGGAATAACAGAGGTAGGAAGAAATAGCTAAGCCAATGCCCAATAAGGGTCACTGGTAGCTTTGTGAGCTAGTGTAAACGGGCAGACTGGATGGGCCTTATCTGCTGACAGAATCTATGAATCTATTAATAAAATCCATGTTATGATGAAACAAAATAAAGGAAGGATTATAATACATATGAACATACAAACATACAAAAGCCAGCAGAAGAAGGCCATTTGGTCTATCAAGTCTGCTGATATTGCAGGGTCCACAGCTTGAGCAAATGTCCCTGCTCTCCCTCCCCACTCTTCCCATCTTCCCTACCCATGATCCTTACCTTCCACTTATGCCTATCCCAGCCTCTCTTAAAGCTGCCCACTGTCTTCAATGAGATCACCTCTTCCAGCAACGCATTCCAAGTGTCCACCACCCTCTCTGTGAAGAAGTGCTTCTGACTTCCCTCCCAAACCTCCCACCCTCCAGCTAAGATCAGCCCCCTTGGGTGTTATGGTTGCCACCAGCTTAAAGAGTCTTTTCTTATCAACCTTATGTATCCCTTTCAAGTACCTGAAGATCCCAATCATGTCCCCCTCTCTTCTGTCTTCCAAGGAGTACATGTTCAGTGCCCTCAACCTCCTCGTATGCCTTACCCTGCTGACCAACTATCATCTTTGTAGTCCTCCTCTGGACCTTCTCCAGCAGGTTAATGTTCTTTTGAGGTGTGGCACCAGTACTGAACTCCATACTCTAGATGTGGCCTTACTAGAGACCTATACAAGGGCAGTATAACCTCCTCTCTCTTACTACTGATCCCCTAGATATGCATCCCAGCATCTTGTTTGCCTTTGTTGTTGCTTTCTTGCCCTGTGTAGAGTGCTTCAAGTCACTAGTGATCATTACTCCCAGGTCCTTCTCCTCCTCTAATGCAGATACTCAGACTTCACCCAGGTAGTACTCTTTCCTGGGATTCTTGGCTCCAATATGCATAACTTTGCATTTCTTGGCATTGAAGCCAGCTGCCAGATCCTGGACCACCTCTCCAGCTTTTCCAGATCTTCCTGTAGGTCCTGTATCCCTTTAGCTGTGTCCACTCTCCCACAAGCTTGGTGTCATCCATGAATAGGCACATTTTGCCCTTAATGCCATCCCCAATGTCATTGATGAAGACATTGAGGCAGCGACCTCAGCACTGAGCCTGTGGGACCCCACTGGTTATCTCCTGGTGCCAGATAACTTTCCTCCCACAACCACCCTCTGGGTTCTGTCCTTCAGCCAGCTTTCCACCCATCTGGCCATCTTTCCCCAACCCTGAGATCCACCAACTTCATGATTAACCTTTGGTGGGGCACAGAGTCAAAGCCTTGCTGAAATCAAGATAGAGGATGTCTACCGCTTGCTCCCTGTCTACAGTCTTGGTGACACAGCCAAAGTTACTGATAGGATCACAGTGTGATTTGAGACTGTGCTGGCCTTTATACATGCTAATTTTTCATTTGGAGGCAACTGTAGTTGTTAAGGAAGTAATATACTATAGTGTACTACCCCTTTAACATGTACACTTGTCTTCAAATGAAAAATGCATGTACAGTACAAAGGCCAGTATAGCCGGAATCACTTGATGTACCTACAGTATTAGTAACACTGCAGCCTCTTCCCTACTTCACAACCTCATAATGGAATTTCAGGGGTGAGGCTGCAGCAGGCAACTGGTGGCTTGGCCAAACTAGGAAGTGTTGCTGGCTAGTTCATAAGTAAAATAATAAGTAAAATAACTTACTAATGCATTGCTAAAGAAAATTTAAATACTGTCTGTGTTAGGTCCTTGGGCAGACATCTTCTTCTCTTGAGGCAATATTGGTGTAGGAAGCTCTTTGATAACTGGCTTATGTGGAGAAGAGGATGCAGGGGGCTTCAGAATCAAGAGTCTTGGAGCAAGGGAGGTACTTTAGTCTCTACCTGCTGTTTATGTTAAAGCGATAGATTCTGCAACAGCGTGAGGAGTATGATTTTATGTCTGCCACTTGAGAATGTCAGTCATGTTTTGGAGCATATGTGGTTGTCTCAGGTGTGAGGGAATATCACAGCAGGGGAGCAGTGAGGGAAAATGTGTTTTGTTCAACTGAGCTCTCATTTAAGTATTTAAACTCTTACAATAAATGCAACACAGACTCAACAAGCCAGCCATAATTTGTTTTTTTCTCCCTTTAACTTGTTGGACAGGGTGGGAAAAGAGCTGGCTGTAAACTAAAGAAATAAAAATCACAACTTCCCTCTTTGTGAGCAAAATTCCTTTCCTCATTCCCTAAACATACAATTGTCCCTCTACATAGTGGCTAGGGGACACTGATGCATACTGGCCATTTCCCCTGCTCCATGACCTAGTCTATGTGTACTTCATTGAGTCTAGCAGTATCGTCCCACCTCGGACCATTCCAAATACTTCCTGGCATCTAGCGTTGCCCTCCCTCTCTCCATCTGCATCCTCTCTGTGCTTCTGGCCCCTCCTGGAGAGTAACATAGTGCAAGGGACTGGAGTTCATGACTGTGAACATCAGTATAGTAATGTGTGCATGAGTTTTGTGTCACTCAACAGACAAGAAACATGTCTGTGGTTCTTACTACAGGGAAAGAAAACATCCATACCTTGGTGCCACTCAGTACTATTGGTACTTAGATTAATTATAATAACAGCTGCCAGAAATGTTTTGTGCAAACTGTTTTTGGGATGCAAGAATAGCTAGCTGTACTACGTCCTGGTTGGTGAGTTTACGGACAGGCGGTTGTCACTTTAAGTACCTGAGTTTGTTCGAACCCTCTTGGCCAATCAGGATGCAGCATTTTCCATACCCATTTTGTAATGGAAAATTACACTCAGGTTCCACTATGATAAAAGTATTGGCCAGTTATGTTGTAGAGAATATCACATGGGTACTGTAGGTGTGTATAACCAGAATTTTATACACACCCAAGGTGTGGATGCTTCAAAAACTCTGAGGTGAAGCTCAAAGAGTTTATAAAGCATCCACACTGAGTGTTATATAAAATTCTGTATTACACACACCTACCTTTGTTTTACAATTACTGTCCAACATTTTAATAAGGAAAGTATTTAGACAGCTCAGTTATATAAACTCATAGGTACAAAGATACATAATGTAAATAAACATAGATAAGGAAGGGAAGGAAAAGGCCCATAAGCTCATGCAGTCTGTCCACCCTCACTCACAAAAAGTCAGGCACTTACCACCTTGAAATAAAGAACTCCAGCTCTAGAGTATATGATGCTACATTGTCATTTATTGTAGACAATCTCACATAGTATAAAACATTGTCATAGACATAGTGTTAACCTGAAGTGTTTGGAATGTATATTCCTTTATCAAAGGCTAAAACATAATGATAAAATCACTTATAAATAGATCAGTTACAATGGCGTCATAGTGACATGCTAAAACATTTCAAAATCATTGGACACAGTTAAAACATACATTGATATCAGCTGTCTTGCCAAGAACTGTATTCCATGTGTTGGTTGGAATCTGAGATGCAGAACCAGTCTGAAAGGAAGGATGGGGAGGAAGTAGGAAGAGAGGAAAAGTGGAGGGTTGGGGAGGGACAAGGTGGGTACGGTTAGAATTAGAAAGATATGAAGGCACAAGTACAGTTAATCTCCTGTCCACTGTACTTGACATAATAATAGACGATCGTTAATATTGTAGCATTGGTTACGGACTGAATTTGAAACACCATTTCCCACTAAAACAGCTGGAGGACCTAGATTCTAAATACAGCCTTGTCAAAGTGTAAATAAAATCACCTACATCTTAAAAGGGTTTTATGTCAAAGCCTGTACTGAGTCCCATTTTTTCTGTGGGCTTCCAAATTAATAATTCAAAGGGCTCTCATTGTAAGACTAGATTGTTGATGTTTCCTCCCTGAGGTTTGGGGTTCACTTTATCAATTGCTTGGAACTTGAACTGGTGGTTCCTCCCATCCTCTGTATCTAAAAGATGTAATGCTCTAGCATAAGTGATATCACTTTTCTGTGGCTCGGACATGCTCCCCAACTCGTGTTTTACAACTTCTGGTGGTCTAACCTACGTAGAAAGCCCCACAGGTCCACTTAGCTAGGTAGATTACCCCAGTGGTGTCACAAGTAGTGAGTTGTCAGACTCAAAGCTTTTGTCCTGACTTTTTGCCCTGAAAGTTCTTTCCTGTTGTTACACGTTTACGCTGCAAACATCTTTTGCTTGGTTAACACCCTGTTACTCCTGGCTAAGCCATGTAGTGTTATTCCTTTCCTATTAATATAGTGGCTGTCTACAAGGCTGTCTCGTAGTGTGGGGGCTTTACTGTATGACATTCTGGGGAGATATTGTGCCACTTCCTGCATCCCTGTGTCACTTTTCAGTACTTTTCAGTGTGCTTTTAATATTTTTAAAAGTGACCTGCCTGGGCTGAGAAAGTGGTCACAAAAATTTGAATCTAGTGTTAACCTGGTTTTCATGGCTATTGTCTTGTAGTAGGGTGAGCCAGTCTTGTGTATTGGTGAAATCCCTGGCTTCAGTGATGACCCTACTACTGAACCCTCTTTCTGTGAATCTCCTGCTGAGGTCATCTGCTCCCTGTTTGAACTTTTTCTGTCCCACAGTTGTGTTTGACTCTAAGAAACTGGCCCTTGGTGATGCTGTAAATTATGTTACATGGATGACAACTTGTGGCTATAAGGAGGCTGTTACCATCTGTTTCCTTCCTAAAAGATCTGTTTCCATGGAGCCATCCTGTAACCTGCTGACAGTAAGGTTTGAAAACCGACAGATCTATCGTCTGCTACAAATGTGAATCTGTGGTTATTGTTGGTGCTGTGGCGGAAATCAATAAAATCTCTTAAGTTCCCCAAATCCCCTTTCCATACCAAAATTATATAATCAATATAGTGTCTCCAAATCACTATTTTATCTAGAAAGGGGTTATACTGTTGGTTCAATACACACTGGTTTCCCACCATCCTATATAGAGGTTGGCTACCGTGAGGGCACATGTTGCCCCATGGCAGACCTATAATCTGTAAATATATATCTTGATCAAACATAAAACATTGGGTCTGATTCTTAAAAGGCACTTAGAGAGATGCAAGCTGCGACAAGCAGCAGCGTGTGCTGGGACCCCTTGCACTAGGGACGTGCAAAAGATTCTGGTACAGGAGGGGTCCTGGCACCTAAGTCCCTACCCATGTGGCAACCCTCCTATCGGCACACACCTGGTGCACAGGAAGGGATCTGCCACATGCTCCTTGCAGTGGCCGCAAGCAGCCCCCACTCCAGTCCCTGATGTACCCATATCTTTACAACTTTAAATATCCTTGGCAGTATAGTGGCCCCCACCCTGATCCCGCATGCCCCAATTTTTAAAATTGTAAATACCCTCATTAGCAGTATAGTGGGCCCCTACCCCAAGTCCCTGATGTTGCCACTATTAACATTAGGTAATCCCATGCCCCCACCCATTAGGTATGCCGTCACGCATGAGTGACTCGGCACCATGAAGACCATGACAGCGACAGGAATCGGGCAAACCGCCCGTCGTTGTGATGGTCTGTCTTGATGATCGTGACTCTCTCGCTAGGTGATTGTCCCCCGGTCCAACTCTGATTTGGAGTTGGAATCCTAGAGACTAGGGGTGTGGAGGCGAGCCACCCACATGGGGGGTTGGGGCTCAGCACCCGATTGTGTGTACCGACATCCCCATGGCTACAATGCTGACAGTCGGCATTGCAGCTGTCACTGTAGGGGATGTAGGTGCTAGTGCTGTTGAAGTGCTACAGGTAAACCACCCCATTCCCCAATATTGCCACTATTAAATATAGGTAATCCCACGTCCCCACCCCGATCCCAGATATTCGCATTATTAATAATATGGTAATTTCAGTGACCCTCTCCCAATGTTGCCAGTATTAATAGGAAGTATGTCCCATGCCCCCACCCTGACCCCAAAGGTGCCAGCACTAATATTAAGAGCTGATGATTAGCACAGCCCACCTCACACCTCCACAGCTGGCTGCCGACTGAACTGTCAATGAGTCAACTGTAATGTGTACATTCGATCAATGTGATGCAGGCCCTTGCACCGCCACACAGGGAGCTTTGAGAATTGGGCCCACTGTTTTTGACACATGTTCAAGTAACAAAGCAGGAAATCAGTCAAGACAGCTGATATCAATGTATGTTTTAACTGTGTCGAATGAGTTTGAAATGGTTTTAGCCATGTCACTATGACATCATTGTAACTGACCTATTTATATGTGATTTTATCATTATGTTTTAGCCTTGCATAAATGAATGTCCGTTCGAAACACTTCAGGTTAACACGTGTCTATGCTGGTGTTTTATACCATGTGAGATTCTGTACAATAAATGACAACTTAGCATCATATATTCTGGAGCTTGAGTTCTCTATTTTGAGGTAGTGAGTGCCTTTTGTGAGTGACTGTTTCAAGTTTGCCATAGAATGCCACCAACCCAATGCGACTTTATTAAGTTTGAGAAGAGTCTGTCCACCCTGCCTAACTGCTCTGCATTAGCCCTACTGGTTACCCCCATTTCTGCTACCCTTTGTCTAACTAATCCCATTTGCCTGTCGCTTTCCTGCTTGAAGTTGCTCTCTGATCTGGCCTGTACCATTGCCTCCCGCAGTGTGTTCCACTTTTCCACTGCTCTTTCTGTGAAAAAGTGCTCGTGGATGTCCCTCCTGAATCTCCTCCCTGCAAGTTAAGTGAGTTCCCACTTGTCCCTGTATTTGTGCTCAATGAGAATTGCACCTTGTCCTGAAGCCTCTCCTCATATGTCTTGCATCCTAGTTCACAGACCATCTTAGTTGCCCTGCTCTATACTGCCTCCACCATGTCACAGTCTTTCCTCAGGTCTGATTCTAGTACCTGACGCAGTATTCCAGATGTGTTGCACCAGTGACCCATACAATGGGAAGATCACTTCCTGTTTCTACTGTATCTCCTCCTCTATGCACCCCAGCATCTTATATCCTCCTATGTGTCCCAGCATCCTATATCCCTCCCTATGCATCCCAGCATCATATATCCCCCTCCTATCCACCCCAGCATCCTATATCCCACCCCTATGCATCCCAGCTTCCTATATCCTCCTTCCTATGCATCCTAACATTATATATCCCTCCCTATGTGTCCCAGCATCCTATATCTCCTTCTCCATGCATTCCAGCATCATATATCCTCCCTCCCTATGCATCCCAGCATCCCATATCCCTCCCTATGCACTCCAGCATCCTATTTGCCTTGCCCACAGCTCTGCTGCAGTGTCCTGTTTTACTCTTATCCCAATATCCTGACCCTATTGTCCATTTCCTCCATGGTACTTCTACCCCCATTTCATACTGCACTCTGGGTTCCTTTTCCTATGTGTGTATCACCTTACATTGTTTAGCATTTATGCCCAGCTACCAGATATCTGACAAGGTGTCTGATCTGTCAATATTCTCTCAAGTTCTCTTCTCCCTTCCATGTCAACCTCTGCCAGATCATTGGGGGTGTCAGCATGGCTCAGTTCAGTAAGCACATCCATGTGGGCCAGAAGGTCATGAGTTATAGTCCACACTGAGACTAGACTCATACCGTAAATGCTAACACTTTCGAGTGGCGTACTAGGTGGGTGCAATACTGTTGGGGTGTGCCTCCATTGGATGAGATGCTCAACTGAAGTCCTTCTACCCAACTCTGGTGCTGTTCAGGTGGGTATCTAGGTAGAAGAGAAAGACAAGATACATTTTGCAAGAGTAGGGGAATTGTTTATTAAGGAAATCAATATATAATATAAAGGAACATGACATACAGATACAGAAACAAACCAAAAACTACAGTAAAAGGAAAAAAGGGTAACAACACCTGGTTAAACAATTGGAAAAAAATTAAATGATAGCCCATGGAAAATATTGTCACCTGTTACACCATTCAGTATGAGAAAGTTGTGTATATTCACAAGTGCAGAGCTTTCTAAGAGCAGATTCTATCATAATAAGTAATGAATTTTGGTCTAAAGACAATTGTTGTAATACATGTTACATCGGCCGCAGGGTCATTATGCCATAGAAAAGCAACCACGGCAAAAAACAATACACTTGAGTCAAACTAGCGCGTATGCAAGAAACAGAGTCGGTGAAAACACCAACCAAAACAATTGCAGCACAGACCACAGAAACAAATGAAACATTCCCATGTCTTTGTTTTTGCAGGGGCCTCTGCTGCCTACATGTGAAGGATTTGCCCCACACTTCCTAAAACTAACTTAAAAACTCCGAGGGGTGTGGACCAAGGGGTAAGGGAAACTGGGGGTAATTACTTACAAAAAAATGTCAGGAGAGGAGAACAAAACCCGATCTCCAGGTCTCCACTGCATCAGGTGCTTGTGCCTTAGCCACTCACCATGGAGAGGCTCAACCAGGCACACTACCTGTGGCTTCTTCAGCCCTTTCTCCAGTTTGCAGTGAGCAAAGGGGTAACGGTAGTTTTCTACCACTATTATACCCTGTTGCTCTAATTCATTAAGTGTTTTAGACCACGTGGTTATTCTATGCTGTTTCAGCGCCTATATTGACCCGTACCATTTACATCTGACCTGTCATATCATTACCTTTATATAAGATAAGATTATTAATATATTAGTCTTATAATATTTTTGTGGTACAAGATGTAAGTCCCCATATGTGAGAATATCTTAATAAATTCAAGCCCAAAAGGGTCCGACCATTTAATGCTCAAAGTATTCCAAAAGGAATGTGTAAAGGACAGTCAAAATATAAATGTTTTATTGTTTCAAATTGGGCTATACAGCAACTTCTAAAACAAAATCCTTCAAGAATACTTTTATGCTTATTATTGTCTTTGACATAAAGCAACAAAGCCATACCACATTCCAATATTGTGCAGAATTCTGCCATTCTTCAAATAATTCAAAACAGCATTCCTGATCAAAGTAGAAACTCAAGGCATGACATCTACTGGTACCACTAGTAAGGAATTATAAATTTCCTTGTGGTAGTATAATTTAATCTGATTCCATGTAATATATTTCTTTATAATAACTTTTAAAAGGACTCTAAAGTTCTAAAAAACTGCTGTAACTGCCCTACCCTGGGGCTTACCTGATTGCCCTCTTTGGGGCTCCCATTTCGCTCCCCCATTCTTTTTCCTGGTCCTGGTCATATTTCCCTGTGGATCCCCTGCATCCCGTAGTGTCCTGGATCTCACTTCAGCTGCCACATGTTTTGATTAGAGAGCGGGGCCAAGGGAGCTGAGGAGCTGAGGGTGGAGCCGCCACCACTTTTGGCACTCCAGTGCTGGGCGACACTCTGTGCATGTGTGAAAGTGCAATTTCATTTCAGCCATTCATGGCCTCTTTGGTTGTTCTCTCCAGTAGTCCATGTCCCAGGGTACAGCAAGAAGGGACCAGGACCATTGGCTCCAACGGAGAGGCAGCAGAGAGGGAGAGAAAGAGATTTTGTGTGCACCCATCATGCAGCAGAATCTGGGAGCAGCCTCACTAGTATTCATGAGGCAGCATCCCTTTGAAGGAGGAGTGCCTGTTCAGTGCCTAGGGAAAAGGTTTGGGGCTAACAACAGGCAGGAAAATAAATAACAAATTAAAGATTGCATGGATGTGCAACAGCAAAGGAATACTGTGGTGCTATGAGAATTAAATAAAAAAGTTAACACAGACTGCAGCAGGAAGATGAAGTGGGAACTGGTATAGGCTGCAATGGGGCTTTGTGTGTGCTGTCTAGGGACACAGATGAACAGCAGCAGTGACTGAGAGAGGCTAAAGGAATGGTTGAAACATGCAGTTGCTTTAGGAGAACACAAAATTGCTCACACCTGGGGAAATAATGAAATGAAAGTAAGGAATTGGCTACAAGTAATGTTTAAACTTGGGACACTGTCAGGCTTTAGGGCACTAATTACATTTGCAGCCATGCTGGCCACCATGTAACACCAGACAACCAACCAAAGGGTCAGGATTCCACCAAAGGATTCTGGGGCTTGTGAACAGACTCTTGAGAAAAATACGGGAAATCTAGAGCTAATTTTCTGCATCAATGAGGCATCGAGAGAGCCTCGTACATATTCATTTTCTTAAGGATAGTGACTCCAGCCAATGAGGAGCTGCCTGAGGCTCCCAGAAAGTACAGGACTTTTGGACTCTGAGTCAGTCTGGGAAGAGTCCTCCAGAGGAAGGGAGCTCTTGCCCCGTGAGGAGAATGGCACTGCAAGGCTGGGAATGTACCTGTCTGGGGCTGCCAGCAATCTATCCCCAGGGCAGGTGGTGCCTTCCCCATCAGAGAAGTAAAAGGAGAAGCAGGAAGAGAAAATTTCTCCAAGAGGTAGCTTTGATGAGAAAAGAGAAGCTGTGGGTTTCTGAAATCTGTGATATTGAGGGAGAAAATGCACCGCAGTGGTGAGATGATCGAGAGGCAGGAAAGGTTGTGTCCTGAGCCTGGAAAAGGACAGATTGTGTCTTGAACCTGTGAAAAGACAAGGTTGTGTCCTGAGCCTGGTGAAAGGACAAAGGTTATGTCTGGGCCTGGGAAAAGACAGAATACTTTTGCCTGCACCTGATCGGTGAGGAAAGTGTGGGAAAAAGGAAAATGGAAAGAGAGAGTTGTGAAGAAAGAGCCTCTTCAGACTGGAAAATTGTTATGCATCTGCGGTGAGAAAAGAGACTTTTGGACTGGTTACTGAGATAGAGTTCTGGAATTGTGTATGTATGTGTGTGTGTGCCAGAGCAAAACGCAGCTGTGTTAAGGTTAAGAGACTGGAAAGCATAAGGATGGACAGGTGCCTATCAGAGCAGGGTACCCGCTGTCTGCTCCTGAGATACAGCAAGGAATAGACTGTTGTGATGAACCTGCCACCCAGACTTTGTACCCAGGGATCTGGGAGACAGGAAAGGACAGAAACTGCTTTGGCTGTACACCGTCTCTGATAATTGAGAGAAACAGGAGGAGAAGAGGAGAAATGTGCTGAATGTTCATGCTGACACTGAGGCCAGGTGGGAACTCACTAACCCCCATCAAGTGGGGTCTGCTGCCTGCAGGGGATCACTGGGCTTGCCCCCAGGTGCACCCATGCTTTGATCCATGGAGGAGCCAGGCCAGGGGCCACTCCTGGGTCTGGGTCCCTTGTAGGTGGCAGGCCTTGTGCACATGCCCTGCAACAAGCCTGTAACAGGCCAAAGGGGACAAGCTGCAAGATCTCCAAGCAAGCTAAAGATACAAGCTGCAGCCTCTGTGCCCCTTCTGATTCAAACATCGAGCCAGGTTCTGTCAGCGTTGTTTCCACCTATCCCCAGGACTTCAGCCATCTGCGCTACCCAAGGACTGATTCTGTGAACTGTGAGTAAACAGCAGGAATTGTCCTGCAGCAACCTGGGGACTGTATATAGTTAATGTTCAAGTATGCCCACCTGGGCTGGAGGTAGAGTCAAGGCTTAAAATAATATAGAAAAGAAATGTAAAGTTATTTTGAATCAGCAGGTGCATCAGCGCCAGCCAATCAGCTGCACCTCAGGCCTGCAACTATGGGATCTGGGTACCCAAGGACAGAATTAGGGGCATCATTCTGACTGGTACCAGTTGGGGTTCTGGGCATGGTAACACTTGCAGTAGTTAGCTAGCTAGATATATCTGGTGGCTGCATTGATCAGAATATGGGGTCTTGAAAATAAAGGAACATGACTGCTGAAATTGCCAAATCCTTAAAATGCTAATTCAAATCTCTGAAATGTTTTTCATAACCTCTATTCTATCTTACTCCATCCTAACCCTCCCCATGTAACTAAATTGTGATGTTACTGTTTTGCAGCAGAACTGACTCCAGAGCCTAATTTTATTGAGCCTGCTATAATTTGAAATGTGAAATGCTAATTGTCTGAATGTAGGGAGGTTCAAATCCTGGTAAGTCCATGTCTGGGATAACTGTTGTGGGGAGGTGGGTTGGAGCAACATCCCAGGAGGTGTACTGGCAAGTGGTCAGACCCACTAAATATGTACTCTGGGTGGAGGCACCGCCATTTTATTTTATCTTTTGGGAAAGGACCCCATATATGACAGCTAGGAACCCAAGCCCCTTAACCGAGGTCAGGCCTGTACGGGGAGTGGACCTCTCCAGGACAGTGCCAGAGAAGGGCTACACTGTATTCTTCTGAAAATTAGGTGAAATCTGCTGCCATTCAGATTGCAAAGGTTGTATCTATATGGCAGCCCGTGCCATCCATCAGTACAGGAGCACTTGAAAACCAAGGTTTTATATTATGTTGAAAAAAATGCCAAGACAAAAAAATAGGATGGATCATATTCAGACCACCCTTATCAATTAGAAAATATAATATATCCCTTTCAATTGGGTTAACTGACTACCCCAGACCATCTGGAAAAATGTACTCAGTATCTTAGTTTCATATTGTTGGGGTATAGGAAAATAACATAACATATAAAAAGATAGGAAGTAAAACAATTTTAATTAAGCTAATATGCTTCTTTTGAAAATTGCCCATTCTTTCAACATATGACTTTTAAAGTGTCTTCATCAAAACCTTTTCCCAATTAAAAGTGGTCAATTAGTAGGACCAAAATTTATGCCTAATATCTTTACAGGTGCAAAAGACACTTCAATTTCACTTATGTGGGTTGGAGATAGTATATGTTTACCAATAGGTAAAACCTGGCATTTATACAGCATACAGTGGGGTGAACAAAATGTTGGGGTGTATAGGCAGGGATTGCTAGCAGGAAGAGGAAGTGATCATCCCCTTTACAGATCCCTAGTTAGACCACACTTTGAGTACTATGTTCAGTTTTGGATGCCACACTTGAAGAAGGATAGGGACAGGTTGGGATCAGTGCAGAGGAGGGAGGAAAAAGATGATCCAGGGTCTGCAGGGACTCCCCTATGAGGAATGGCTAGCAGCATTGAATATGTACTCACTGGGAGCCAGGAGGGAGGCGGTGACATGATAGAAACATTCAAGTTCCAAAAGGCACAAACAAAGTGCCAGACACTGAGGAGCTGTTCCATAGGGTCACCAACACAACAATTAGAGGACATGAATGGGAGCTGGGGTGGGGTTCAGGAGGATCTAAAGAAATATTACTTCACAGAAAGAGTAGTGGAGCCATATAATAGTCTGCCAGTGGAGGTGGTGGGGCAGACACTGTGACAAGTTTCAAGCATAGGTGGGACAGAGCTACAGCACAACTTTGAGACATTAAAGCAAGTATATAGTAATTTGGGTGGTAGCCCCCAGGACAATTGTTAAGTCCTGGGCATCTCATGGGCATACTCGATGGACCTGGGTCCCTCCTGCCATCATTTTTCTATATGTGTGTATATATATATATATATATATATATATATATATATATATATATAAAATGTATTTATTTATTTAAGTTTGTTGACTGGGTAGGCCCACTGAGACCAATACAGGTCCCTTATATATAGAGCAGAGATCATCTGCATATGCAGAAATTTTAAGGTCAGCCAAACAGAAGGGATGTTTAACTCCTTGGATCTGTTCATTATCAGCAATAGCCCTTTATACTTTATAATATGCATTTTCTTGGTCTCTAAAGTAATAAGGAAGGGGTTTAGTTTCTCTCTATTACAATGTTCAGTAACTTCTCTGATGAGTAGTAGGTTATAATGAAATTTTAAGGCTGGGATAGAGCTGGTTTGAGGAGGATGTTTAAGAGTTTAGATAAAATGGAAACAAGTCATTTATTAAAATGTTAGCTATAATTTTGCATCTATATTTATGAGACAAATCAGTCTCCAGTTTCATAATTCTGCAGAGTTACCCTTTTGAAAATAAACATTTGAATTGCTTCAGTAATATAACCTATAAGGCTGCTTTCTCCAAACAATGATTAAATACAAAACTAGAACTGGGAACCGATAGCCATAAAAGTTTGGTAAAATTCCAAGGTAAGACCATGCAATCCTGGGGATTTTTTATTCAAAGATTTAATAGCAGAAGTGACCTCTAACAAAGAAATGGGTTGTATGAAAAGTATGTCAGTAGTGGAAACCTGTGGGAGATGTAAAGAATCTAAGAAAGCAGCAGAATCTTGCCCTCTAGCATATTCTGTGCAAAATGACCGTAATAAAATTCTGTGCTGTGTCTAAGATTCTTTGTTTAGAAGTGTGAACAATGCCATTGTCATCAATTAAAGATGCCATAATTCATTAACTCCCTATTAGAACAACTTTGAAAACTGTACCCTGAGAAATGATGTCCTTGAGTACCATATGTTTGTTCAAAGAATAAAGACATGGTCCTATCATATTGAAAGGATTTCATTTCTGTTTTAAGGCATTGAATTTTGTCATGTACAGTACCTGCAGCCCTGTAGTAGCTTAATGTGAATTAGTTTCTATAATTGATATCTGAGGTTTAAATAATGCAAATATTTATTTTGGGAGGAGGATATGGAAAGCTGCTTGCAAGACGTCAGATATTTCATTTTGTATCATCCCACCAAAGCATCAAATCTTCATACATACACATTACAGGAGTACAGACCCAGATCAGATTTTGTATAGCATCCAAAAAGTGCTTGTTGGAAAGAAAGGCGTTATTAAAATGCCAACTATGCTTCTCCAATTGATGAGTAGGCATAATAACCAGCGACAATCTAATAACATTGGATCAGACATTTTAATTGGGAATACTTTGTTAGTAGAAATATGAAGAAGCTGGATAATAATAAAATCAATTCTAGTAGCTAAATTGGCCCTGAAGTATGTATATCCACTAGAGGGGTATTGAGGAAAATAAGCATCCACCAACCTGGCATCTGTAACAATTTTTCCAAGGAGTACAGAATCACAGTAAAGATTGGATGTTTTTGTTCCTTTAACATGAATTCCCAAGGGGACTAAAGTATCCTCCAAAAATCAGCAGTTTTGAAGTGAGAAGATCTATATTTTGGAAGAGATAAACTCTATCTAATTTGGGGAGCATAAATAACTATAATTCTGTAATCAATCCCTGTGATAACACAATCTATGAAAAGTCTCTGTCTGGCACAATATCTACTAGTCTTGACAATGTAGGGTGGAATGTTTTCAAATAAAATCCCAATGTCATCACATACATCAACATCTATAGAAAAAGGAGGTCACATGAGTCCATTATCTTTGAGTAGTGGAGATATCAGACAAAGTTTTAAGTCTAGTATCTTTAATAAAAAAACATCAAATGGCAACTGTTGTAATACGGAAAGTGTTACTTTTCAGGAGGAAGTTCTTGATGTTATTGACATTTAATGTTACAACCCAGATGCTGGTAGACATGAGGAGGAAGAAAAGGAAAGATAAGATGCCAAATTACACATCATCAAGGTGGTTTAATATTCAGATTTTTTTATTTCAGTTTTTGAAGTTCCTGATCTGTCTTTCTCTTTTAGTCAGGGTGAGGGTTGGACATTATCCTCTGTTTCTGAGGATATAGTTTTATGTGAGGAAATTGCAGAGGAGGCTTCAGAGTCTAGCCCATCATCTATGTCACCTCAGTAGTTTTTTTGTTTTGCCAGAGGTTGTAACTTATTTTCAGAAGATATTGGAAGAGTGGACATGTCTCCAAATTTTTATTTTGAGATGGCATTCGTCTTGTAGATCTTCACTGTTTGACCTCAATGAATGGTATTGGAGGAGACATTACTGAAGCAAGGTTGAGAGCAATGCTTGTGAGAGCCTGAGAGGGAGGGAGGGAGGGAGTTAGGCTGGAGGTGGGGGTCTGTTGTAGTAGTTGCCATGTCAGTGTGTACTTGAGGGGTTCCAGTGGACGTTGTAATGTCTCTGATTCCATGTCTTCCTGTAGGATGACCTGGACATGAGACCAAAGATGCTGGTTCTTGGAGAAAGTTATCTCGGGATGAGAAGATTTTGCTTTTGGGCATCATCCCTATGTCTTCTTTGTCTTGGTCTATCAGCACTATTTTGTGTAGCCCGGGATTGATGAAAGGAGTGCCCTCAAACTGATGTAAATTACATTTGACAGTGTTAGGGCAGTGCATGCTGATGTGACCATACTTCAGGCACAAACTGCACAAACTTTGATCACAGACCTTACTCAGATGAGATAAAGAGCCACATTTGAAACAAGCTTTGTATTGTCTGGGATAAAAACAAACTCCTCAGTCATGTCCAATATAAAAACTATCAGGTAAATGGGATATGCCAGTGTTATTTTGTCATAATTGCACTTTATATTTCCAACCCCCAGTCCAAATTTGTTTGCTATCAATGAGAGGATCAGGCTTCCCAAGAACTGTATGGTACTTGGATCAATACCGCAGATGTAAGACAGCGCAGTATTAACCGCACTATATAGACTGTGCCTGTATGTACAGCGATGGAGGTAGAACAGTGGTAGGGGAATACCGCTAGCCCTGTCACTGTACACTGGACTGAAGAGTAGAGAAATTGCCATGGGCTGGGTGTCTGGTTGAGCCATTCCCATGGTGGAGCAGCTAGGGCAGCAGCACATGGCACATTTGGGAGACCTGGAACCATGGTTCAGTCCCCCGGTCTCCTCTGCTACAACTTTTTCTGGTGATTTTTTAAAAACAAACTTCACCCTCCCAAGTTTCTCCCATCCCCAAAGTCCCCCGAGTTAGTTATTTAAGTTCTGGGGGTGGGGTGAAGGTGCGAGAGGTGAAGCCCCACAAAATATAAACACCCATTGTTTCCAATGGTGTGTTGTTCCCAACAAGTTGGTGTTTTGCCCAACTCTGTTTGTGGTCAGCATTGTGTGGTTGCAGTGTTTTCAGCCATGCTGTTTTTCCACAGTGGAAAGACCCCATGCTGAACTGTGCAGTGATTACTGAGCCAGTATGTAATATTATGAACATCCACACCTTCGTTTCTGAACATAATAGTAACTGTAAGAGTAGTAGGTTTAGAAAGAGGGATGCACAGAAAAGGAGAACCAGCACTCGATATCAGTGGCAAAAACATTTACTGTAAATAATGGTGCATATATAGATTGTGACTGTAGAGTGAAATAAGCAACTAAACCCAGCAAACCAGCCCCAGCGCTTGAGGTGCAATACCTCTTCATGAGGGTCATAGCTAACAGGATCATACATGTTCATTTTAAAGTCTTAAGCACAGGTGTAGCAAATTGTGATTAATCACATCACATATTCAATTACTTTAGTGATAACAATATATTGTGCACAACAATTGATAATATACAAAATGAATACATTCAAATTCAAGAAACTCTATATACCAGGAATTCCCATCTTTTGCCTAATCATTTTTCTTGTGCTTCCTTATTTAATTTTTTTTTATTATATATCAAGCTTTTCCTTAAATTATTTAAATTTATCTTCCTATGCACAAGATAATATAAACAGATTCATTATTCCTGAAGGAGGACGGTTGGTAGGTTTGGGGGTAGGCACTACGGTAGCTGTGGGACGCTCCTCTGCCTCAAAAGGGAGCTGTTCTGTTAGGATGTAGCCAAGGGGCTGATACAGTCTGTTCCCCCGAAACCTCCGCCTTTGAAGGTACCTGGTTTTGTCTTAAGGAGGTCTCTTCCTTCCTCTTTTGTTTTAGGTAGTCCTGTAGCCCCTCCCCAAAAACATGCTTCCCTTCATAAGTAAATTTTGCAATAGTGTCTTAGATTCGTTGTCGGCGTTCCCACAATTTCCAGCCACAACGCTTCTTCTGCCCAATTGGTGATAGTTGTGGCCCTGGCGCAGTCTATTTTGCTGCATCTAGAGTGCACTATAAAAGTTCTGCCTCTCTGGTCTTTGGGTTGGCCTGTTCTAGGAGCCCCTCTAGCCAGCAAATTTGTGCTCGAGTTGTAAATGGCAGTCGGCAGCCTTTGTGGCGGTTCCTCGACCGAATGCCCTTTAGCATGTCCTCCACATTCTTATCCGCTAGTCTTCAGAGCCATTGTGCCACACGTAAGATAGTTTTTCTACTGAGCCGCCACTTGGGGTCAATAGTGGGGCTCTGCACCAGATGTCGGATTTGTCCTCTTGGACCGGTACATCCTGTCCAAGTTTTTTCTATTTGGCATTCTGCCTGGTTCAGTGGACTGCCACTCTTGTTAAAAACGTCTCGATGGCTGGGCACACAGGAAAGTCTCCAAAGTGGTTGCCTCTCTGCTGTATCATGGGATCAAGTTTGACCTGGCTTTTTCTCCTCTGTGTCGAACCCCATAGTGGCCTTGATAATTTTCATGAGGCCAGGTATCATGCCTAAAGAACACAACTTTGAGGTATGAGACGGAATAGCTTGATCGCTCCATTTCCTCTTCGCGGTGTCCACCCCATCCTCCTCCTCTGGGATCTCCTTATCTTCTCCAGAGTCCAGTCAAGGGTGTCTGGCTGGCATCCTCATGATCCAGATGCTCTTCCAGTAGCCCCCGCCTTGTCTGGTTCTGGGCGCCGGTGTTGCTCTATGCTGTGTGAGGGATTCAAGTCTTCCATTATTTTCAGCATAAAATTCTGCTGGCTCTCCATCATTGTGACTGTAGCCTGCTGGTTTTGAATGAGGAGGGAACCCAGGTCCATCCATGTGGTACCGCTGGTCCCGGATTGTTGGGACCCATGGCCTGAGTCTGCTCCATGGATAAATTGTCGCCATCAAGCAGGCAAGCGAGCAAAGGGGGCCTGGATTTTGGGGCAACAGGGTAGCGTTGCAAGTGGAACACTTTGGCCTTGACCATCTGGTGAGAAATAAGAAGAAGGCAAGCTTAGACTATAGCTGGTGCCATGAACTGTGGGGTCTCTTGTCCCTAATAGTCAGCAAACAAAAACTTTGTATCACCCTCATTGGGGGAGTGGGTGAAGATCATGCCAGCACTGCTCCAGGACGACAGCCTGTGAGGTCGCCAGGGAGGACCCTCATGTATGGTGATACTATTCTGGTTGTCACTATAGTAGAGGGACTACCAGGGTATAAACTGGCCCAGGGTCGCTGTGGGAGGGACCCGTGGGTAGACTGAGAATTTAAGCCCGTAGGATTAATAGGACCTAGCACCAGGGTCGCTGTGGGAGGGACCCATGGTGTAGGTGAGAGACTGTGGCTGATGCACCTAATCTATGGAGGTCGCTATGAGAGGGACCCCATATGGCACAGGAATGGGGATGCCTGCATTTCTGTTGACAAACCCCTGAAACAACAAACTGTGACTTCTGTTTTGAACATAGCAAGGCTGTCTCTTCAATAGGTTTTATTGACCCCCCATTAAACTTGGATACTGCAGGCCCATGTTGACCCTCAAGTCGCAATTGCGTTCCTCCGAGAGCCTGATATTGATCAAGTTGTCCAGGGAAAGGCGACATACTAGGAGCCTCCTTGGTCCCCTGCCCCTTCATGGAGTCAATCCCTAGCCGGCATCAAGCTTCCCGAGCTCACCGATCCGCAGGAACACGAGGTGGTCTGGGGAGTAGGCCTGAGCCTGGGGAGCGCTTGTGGTGAGTCATTTAACCCTCCCACCCAGCAACGCCCCTGACGCTAGCGGAGAGAAGTCTTGACCAACAGAAGAAGCGCGACGGCCTGGGAGGGTCAGGGAAGTAAGAGAAGAGGCCCTGAATAGGCTGGAGCAGCCTACAGGCCAAACAGTTGGGGGAGGAGGAGTGGGCGAGGGCAAGAGTTGGTGTGGCACAGCCGAGATTAGGTCTGAAGCCTAGAGACGCGACAGTACTTGGTGCAGAGAGCGTGGCTCCTGAAGGGGAGCCGGATGGAAACAAGGCTCTATGCAGCACGGAGGCTATGCGCTGGGAAGGAGGCAACCTGGGAGGAGGGAGCAGGGGCAGGACTTCCGCGGCCGGGCATACCTCGTGGTGTGAAGCTAGAGGAACCACTGAGTGGCGTGGCACCTAACAGTATTGTTACCAGGTTTGGTCGCTTAAAAACTTTGCATTGAATTCTCGATCAATGTATTTTGCATTTTATACATAAACTGATGCAACAGCAAGCTAGTAAGTGGTCTATAATACTTTGTTGAAAATTCTCATAGACATAGCATTAGGAAGGTTTTTCGAATGAGTGAACTCACATATGCCTTGCACAACAACTGTATTTAAACATGACTAACCATGCTACGGACCCCAAATGAGTCCCTATAGAGGCATGAATGTGAAATAAACTTAACCAAATGATACAACTGACAAAATACATTTTTGGCCCCATAGCTGAGTTTACTAACTAACTGTGGCTACCTTTCCTTATACTCTCCTTGGATTACGCTCTTTACAGAAATACCTTATCTTATATGTCCTTCTTAATGTAAAGAGGCCTACCTTTCTGATGTGGAGCAGACAGGGATCCTGGTGTGCTAGTTGCCTGATCAGATGCACGATTTGAACTGGGCTAAAACCCATGAGGTGATGTCTGGAGTGCCATGGATGCTCAACCAATCACAATTAGGGTTTCATTTACTTAGAACATTGTCCTCCAGCTGTCATCCCTGGAGCCGTCTTAATGCTCTGACTCATGCACTGAAGTACCCATTCAATAAATAACACATAAACACATACAATATTTAATATCAAACTACCATTAATACTCTGCAACACAAAAGATGAAAAGAGGAAGACTAGGGGAGCATTATAAAGCTAAGGAGGGACAGGGGAGAGTGTGTGTGGAGGGGACCAGGAAAGGCAGACATCCTGAAGAAATACTTTGTTCAGTGTTCACAGGAGAAGGGAAGGTAAAGGACCACTGATAAGTGACAGGAGCATTGAAGGAAGAGACATGGACACTAGTCTATTTACAGAGGAGAGAGTCCTGAAGGAACTTGTGAATCTGAAAGTGGACAAGGTAATGGGGCAGCAGGGATGCATCCAAGGATACTGGAGGAGCTCAGAGAGTGCTGGCTGCATCTCTGACAGTCCTGTTCAACCACTCATTGGAGACGGGAGGTTTCAGAGAAGGAGGCCAGATGTAGTCCCACTTCACAAGTGTGGTAGCAGGCTGGCAAAATTAGGCCAGTCAGCCTGACTTTGGTGGTGGGAAAATTAATGGAATCACTACTGAAGGAAATATTTGAGAAATATCTTGAATCTAGTGGCTTACAAGATCTACGGTGGCATGGATTCACTGGGGAGGGTCATGTCAAACAAATCTGATAGATTTATTTGACTGCATGACCAGGAAATTAGATCAGGATGGAGACTCATAAACAAGTTAGGCAGCCTAGGAGTGGGTCCAAAGGTGTTAAACTGGGTAAGAAATTGGTTGAGAGACAGGTGACAGAGGGTGGTGGTAAACAGAGTTCACTCCAAGGAAGGAAGGGTGACCAGCGGGTTGCCACAAGGATCAGTACTGGGACTGGTCCTCATTAATGTCTTTATTAGCGACATTGCAGAGATGCTAGATGTGAAGGTATGCCTTTTGCAGATGACACTAAGATCTGCAATAGGGTAGACACTCCTGGAGGGACATGAATAGAGATCTAAAGAAGCTTAAGGAGTGGTCAAGAGCGTGGCAACTAAGTTTCAATATGAAAAACGCAAAATTATGCACTAGGGGTACAGAAACCTGGGGCAGAGTACAAAATGGGGAGGATACTGACAACCACCAAACAGGAAAGTGACCTGGGGGTAATCAGATCTGAATACCTGAAGGTGGTCAAACAGTGTGACAAGGCAGTGGGGAGAGCTAGTGGGATACTAGGGTGCATAGGGATGGGTATCACCAGCAGAAAGAGGAAAGTGGTGATACTACTGTATAAATCACTGGTGAGACCCCACCTAGAGTACTGTGTCCAGTTCTGGAGACCACATTTCTAGAAGGACATAGACAGAGCACAGGTGGAGCAGAGGAGGCAACTAAAATGGTGCAGGGTCAGCATCAAAAAGCTCTATGAGGAGAAACTAAGAACATCGGTATGTACACCTGGAGGAAAGGAGGGAGAGTGGGCATATGATAGAGGCTTTCAAATACCTCACAGATATAAATAAGGTTCAAGAGGGAAATATTTTTCAGAAGAAAAGATCCTCAAGGACAAGGGATCATGCAATGAAGCTGGAAGGGGTAGACTCAGGGAGATGTGAGAGTACTTCACAGAAAGAGTGGTAGACGCTTAGAACAGCCTCCCAGTGGAGGAGGTTGTGGCAAAAATGGTAACAGGATTCAACAAGTTCTGGCCAGAGCTGTTAGGGCTACAGAAGAGAATCTAGGTAGAAAATATTGAAAATTATTATTTTTTTAATATTTTAACACCAAATTTTCAACACAACCTTCTGATGACCCTGCCTCATAAAGAAGGGCAGAGAAAATGTTCAACTCCTGGCCTAAAGGTGATGTCATGCAGGGACTGCAAAATCAACACAGGCATAACACACATTTTGGGCAGGAGATGAAGAATGACAGCTGTCACATTCACGAGTCACTGTACCGAAATGGCTATGTTGAAAATTTGTGGTAAAAATATTGAATATTACCAAAGTTATGAGCCTGCATTTGCAAAATTTAATGTAGTCTCATAACTCAATAGGTGAACAGGTTAGAATCATAGAACACAAAAATGTGCAAAGTATAATACCACCCCAAATTAAATTTATTCAAGGCCATTGCTAGTCTCTTTTTGGCACTGAAAAAGTTTCACTTTGTCCACGGGAGGAAATTTGGATGCAGTTTTACTTAATCGAGCCCTAAATATCATGATAGCAGGGTAGAAAGGGATTAGGTGTACTCAGATGGAAGTGAGGATAAGGTAAGAAAATGTATTGTGGTATGTACTCTATAAGACTTCTGCTGAAAGAATGCAACACATATGTCAAGCAGAGAAATACCAGCTTGGCATAGATGCTGAATTCTTTGTGCGGTCTTATACTGTAGCAAGTTAAAGTCTGTCGGTATTCATTTTTGAGTGGGGGATTGTGAAAATGTCAGATGGTTGTCAATTCCAACCCACCTTTTTCTTCCTTGATGACAAAACTGCTGCTTTAAGAAAATGGGCTCTGCATACTATTATGATCCATCATATTTTCAATAACCCCAACATTTTACACCCTGTGTGTCACTGTCCCACATAGGAAGATTGACTTTCTCCCCTCTCTGAGTGCAGACCAAGTCCCCTTTTGTGTTGACAAATCCCTCCCCACTCCTGTCTGCCACTTGCAGATTGGCAGTGAATTTATGTAGTATATTTCAATTCTGCATATTTATGCAGTCACATAAAATGCCAGCTGACATCCTTGTAAGCTTCCTCTGTCAGTTTCTTTATATTTCCTCCAGTGTTTACATTTACTGCAGCAGTAAAGAGAATGTGTTCAGTACTAAAATGAAAAGAAATTTACTGGTGGGCTTTCTGTATAGATACCATTGTTAAGAGGAAGCTGCATTTTCAAAACATGAGTACCTGGAAGGATCTAACAAATAATATTCACATTTATGTTTACTAGTAGTTGTTACCGTCTTCTCCCTGTGGAACAAAGCAAAATAGATTCGAGCAGCAGGACAAGTAATATGGTGCTCAGCAATGAAAAACTGAAACAGAAAGGATGAGGCACCATTATATGCAGAAATAGGACCACAAAAATATTATTCAAAGTCTTTATTTAATCCGGCAGAGCAGTATCCATTATGTTGAGCCTGTGGGAGGTTGAGCCACTCTGAAATTAACGCTCTCCTGGCTCTACTACAGGCATCAAAGCGAATCACTTTGATGATGACTGGCAGGCCAGGAGAAGTGTTAGTTTCAGATCGGCCCAGACGTCACTTTTCTATGCTCATTATGTGTGTGAACAATGCCCTTGTTAAATAAAGTTCCTTGAACAATATTTTTGTAATCCTGGTGCTTTCTGCATATGTGAGTGTTTCATCCTTTGCTTGTCCCTATGGAACAGCAGGCTGAGATGGGAGATGATCTCAGTCTTCCCATTCTCAGGAGTATTGACAGGACTGAACATATGAATATGTTCTCCAGCAGGGCACAGGGACATGCTCTGAAGGTCACAGATGGCAAGTTTAGGGCAACATTAGGAAGCATATTTTGTACCAGAAGGTGGTGGCCTTCTAAAATGAACTGCCAATAGAGAGTGTGGATAGGAAGACAGTAGAGTGATCTCCAGTATTGCCCATCCCTTAACTTTTGCCAGCACTGAAACCATCAGTGTGAGAACCCTGCACTGTCCCTGCCCACACTGTATCTACCCATGTGGATAAACAGAGGGCTTTAGCCTCTAATGCTGTCAGTCTGCCACCTTCATAAGCACTATATCTATCACAGTGCAGAAACCCTGACTGTCTGTTCTACACTGCAACTGCCCCTGTGGATTTATAGAGGGCTTCAGTCTCCAGTGGTGCCAGTCCCTTACTGTTCACCAGTCACACACCATACCTGTCACTGTAGATAAACAAAAGGCTTTAGTCCCCAGTTCTGGCAGCCCTCACTATTCATCAGGACTAAATGCAGACAGTTGGAAACAAAGCACTGTCCCTTCCCCAAGATTCAGAAACTTCACCTGGAAAGCAGTGAACCACACCTACTAGAAAACAGAATGACTTTATTTATTTATTTATTTATTCAAGAGTTTAACCAGGCAGGCATACTGAGCGGAGGACCACCTGCTTCCAGATGCACCTGGGGAACATGGGGAAATATAAGGAAGGAACAGTATTACACAAGCATACAATACATAAGAGAAGGCACTGTTATGGAGCCTGATACATGTATCTGCCACTGTGTGCTGCACTATTCAGTTTCATGTGGTCACTGACAACATTTGCAGTTTGCGCTTCTGTGGAGTTTCTGTTACTGTTCCCTTTGAGACCACATGCTTACTTCGTTTTGCAGTTAGTTAGTATGAGGCTGGCATTTTGCTTTATTTTGCCTTGAGCGTGTTGACATTGTTTTTTCCCAGATTTTCCTGATTTGTGACACTTGGCTGCGTTTCATCAATTTTCTCAGGATGACCACTTGTCCTAGTATGATTTCCATTTTGTCTGTATGTAATTACATCACTGCTACACTCTGATGTAAACACAGACAGTAAAGGTGTTTTGGGGAGGGATATTTCTATTACCGCTCCCTGTATGTGTCACATCAGGAACACATATTATTTCAGCCACTGCTGACTCAAATCACAGTTTGTTCAAAGATTTCCCTCCTTGATATTTACATTCCTTTGCTGATACTTGCCTCAATTTATACTTTTTATTTTTACTGTGTAATTCTGCAATGACTTTGACTCACCAATGGATGTGACGTTTGAATAATGTCAGATTCATCATTTGATACTGAATCCACCACCAAGCCATTTTTTCTGACATTCTGTTCTTCTGCATTTTATATTACTGAGAGCTGGCCACAATACTGTACCTTAGTATCTGTTTCTGAATCACTGCTACTTTCACTGGATGTTGGATCATCAGTGTAAGTAAATATATCATTTAACACCTCCTTAGCTGTCTTTAGTGGCTTTCTTTGATAAGATTGTGTGTTTTCCCACAGAATTATTCAAAAGCTCTCACAATAAAAGGACAAATAAAACTGTATCCTGGGGTTACATGAAATTTTATTGAAATGCATGTATGAATAATGATTCTGACATGAAACCACTGTCATTCTTGTCATTTTATGACTATTGAACTAAAAGAACCTTGCACCTCTGTCAAGGCAGCAGAATTACAATAGACATGGGGAGGGGGTGGAGGGAAGGGTGCTCCCAAACCACACCCAGCAGCTCACTCTTTGCATGGTTGTAAAGGACTTACAGCTCACATGGAAAAGCTTCAGGCTTTATGTTATCTGAACTAAAGTTCAACAAAGAAAACCCACATGTCAGTATTGTCTGTGGCCTACTGCACATCAAGTATATATCAATGTGGATTACATCTGGGTTTGCAAACTAGACTGAAAGGCATTTACAGTATTTGTTTTATGTAATTCTGAAGTCTGAAAAACTTTGCAAAATAAGAGAGAGAGAGAGAGAGAGAGAGAGAGAGAGAGGGAGAGAGAGGGCATTCTGCTGTATCTGTACTTTGGCAAGAAAGTGTCTTATAATAAGGGTAATAACTAAACATTTGAAAGGGTAATGTTTTGGAATAGTAATAGAAAACTATATAAATGTATAAAAACAGTAAGCTGTGAAATTACTTGAGTTCTGTAAAAATACAGGCAGTTTGGAGCAGTCTTGAATCACTGCTCTCTACAATTCTTGTGTATATCTTTTAGAATTAATATCCCTTTTATGTTTTGCCATGCGCACTAGCTGGGTCGAACATTTTGCTATGTACAGGGTTTGAGAGCTGTGCAAGTCTACTACTTCTTACCCTCACAATTGGTGCAGCTGACCCTAGTGACCTCAGAGGTATCACCTCCCTGATTACCCAGAAGATTGCTTTGGGAGAGGCAGCTGGCCAAAGGACAAGCACAATCCTCCAAATAGGATACCCTGAGCATTGCCTTGGAACATGCAGCTGGCTAAGGAGCAAGGAGCAACCGCATCAGAGTGGGCCAACCAGGAGCATGGCACTCATCTAACTACACCAGGGAGTATGCCCAATGCCCACCATGGGGCGATACTGAATGATTAAGGATTCCCCATGTGAAATCAAAACTCACAACATTAGGGTAGTGACGGCTTTTTCCACACCATGTACACACCCCTCTCACAGAAAAGTAGCATACAATGACACGCCCAACCACAACATGCTAACAAAAGTCTAATTATTGTACTTTATTTCAACTTGTACAGTATTTGTGCCACACCTGGCTTTAACTAACACTAACTTTACAAATTCATTGAAATAGAAAGACTTGCACAGTACCGCTTTTACTGTACCACTGCACTGTTTTATTTTTCTGTATTTTCTGTATTTGGGGCTCTGCCACCCACACCCCTCTTATGCATCTAAGTTTCAGCATTTGAACAATATTTTCACATGTACATCAGCAAAAATAGCAATATAAATACATAATCTTACTACAGCTGAACGCCAGTATTCTACAGCAGTGGCGGCACATTCTCAGCATTGTCCTCTACCTCAGTTCATTCTGCCTCCTGATCTGGCACACAATGTATAATATACAATATAATATTTGTTCTTTCTTCTGTGAGGGCACTCCACCCCCCACACCCCCTGGTTCTATGTGGTAATTTGCCCATCTGAATTTATTATTATATCTAATAGTCAAGCTTATACAATATAATATTTGTTCTTTCTTCTGTGGGGCGCTCCACCCCCCACGCCCCTGGTTCTATGTGGTAATTTACCCATCTGCATTTATTATTATTATACCTAATAGTCAAGCTTATACAATATACTATTTGTTCTTTCTTCTGTGGGGGTGCTCTGCCCCCACACACCCCAGGTTATATGTGGTAATTTGCACTGTGTTTTGCACAGTTTGCAATTTGCACAGTATTCGTGTATCACGTGAACTCAAAATCAGGCAGTTGTTTTATTTTGTATTGAATTAGTAGAATTAGTTGTTTAATTTTACGAGGGCTTGTACGGATAGCCTCAGATGTGGCGGTGGGCGGAGCAACAGCCTGTAGGTATGACGAACTGCCGTAATTATCCTTGAGTGCAAGATGGGTCCTAATCATCCGTATCATCCACCATGGCACCTACAGGCTCCCACCTCTATTAACTACCCCACTGAAAATAAATCAGTCTTTCCCTGGCAAAATAAGATGAGGCAAGACACGCATCTCAGTAACTCTCCGTCTCATGGCAAGGAAGTTTATCCTAATGGTTCTTCTTCTATCTGGAAATGTATACCCCAATCCCAGCCCACCATCTTCAATTGGACCTGGAGGGAGTAAGACTAAGGGCCTCATAATCGCCGCCTTGAATATTTGTAGCCTCACTGCCAAATTCACACAATTCCATGCCTGGATGGCCCTGCACAGTCCAGACATTGTCTGCCTTACTGAGACATGCCTGACAGATCGAGATAAAAAGCTGCGAAGTAGCACTAGCAGGTTATCAGGCATTCAGAAGTGACAGGAGGGGCAAGAAAGGAGGACTGTCTCATCTACACCAGGGACTCCCTCCACTGCGCCTGTCCTCCTCATTTCCAGGATGGCCACTGATCACAAGCTCCTAGTGGTGAAATTACAGGTTGGGCAGCATGTTAAGTCTCTGACCATAGCCTCGCTATGTCTGCCCCAAAAATGCTAGGGATGGTTTCCAAAGGTCCTGGATGCTATGGCCACCCTCCCTAAGGATAGTGAACCGATAATAAAAGGGATTTCAACATTTATTTATTTATTTATGTATTTCTTTTGTTGACCAGGTAGCTACACTAGACAAAACATATGCCTATTTTCAGGTATGACCCGGAAAGTACAGGAGTTACAATTACATACAGAGTACAACATGACACAAGGCAGGTACATTGACATCAGGAGATGCATGGCAGTCACAGTAAGATAAATTAGGATTACATGATGGCAAAGTCAAATATAGAATAAATACAGAGACACTAAGACAATATTCTAAGCATTATATACAGATATTGATACATACAGATATCAACAGTACAGGACCCCAGCAGTATCAATGTCAAGACAAATGCAGGCACCAGCAAGTGGAGAAATTAACACATTTTACACAAGGCCACACCCAGGTGGGCAGGCTACCACATCAGGACCTGAGTCAAAGTAAAGGAGATGGTATAAACGAGTGCAGTACAGGGGACCAAGGTGATCAGGGAGGTTTAAGACAGTCACATGCCAAAGAGACCTTCAGGTGTTTCCACAGAGAGCTCCATAGGCACGCATGGGAGGAGAGGAGCAACCGCACAGGAAAGGAATTCCATAGTCATGGGGCACAAGAGACAAAGTTCTTGTCTCCCATTTGAGTACATGTAGCAGGAACCTTAAGGATAGCAGGGCCCAGAGACCTTAGGGAGTAGGTGGAGGGGACAGCAGGCACCAGGAGCTCTGCCAATCCAGGAGGGGTGCCTGTGCTCAAAAACCTACCCATGAAGCAGCCCAGAACAAAATTTAGGTAGTTGGGTGGAGAAAGCCAGTTTAGCTTACTATACAAGTCACAATAGTGAAGGAGGCGAGGGTCTGCAAGAGCAAAATGACAAATGTTACTGTAGGCCATGGTCCACCTGGCAAGGTGGACTCTGGAGGTATGGGCAAACAGCAGGAGCCCATAGCACTGGGAGGGTAGAAACACCCCTTGGCCAATGCTAAGCAAGCAGCTGAGGTAAGGTTATTTTTCAGCCTGCAAGCCAGACCCACTCTCAGTTAACAGCCCGACACACATTATGGTTGTGGTGACCAAGGTCAAGCTGAGGATCGAGTGTCACCCCAGGTATTTGACAGAGTCAGTGACAAGCACAGGAGCTCCATCTTTACCTGAGATAGACAGAGGGACAGAGGAGGCCTTAAGCTTATTAGGACTCAAACAGCATGGTCTGAGTCCTTTTAAGGTTTCAGACCAACTTGTGGGACGATAACCAGGACTAGATACCCTGAAGTCCTCACTCAATTGGTGCTTAATGACCCCAATGTCCTGGGAATGAGTGAGGATAACCAGGTCATCAGCATACAGGATGGACCTGCAGGAGGCCACAGTGGAGGAAGATCATTGACAAATATGAGAAGAGCAGTGGCCCAAGTACTGACCCCTGGGGAACACCTGAGGATACAGCGGTGGTGTCCGAGAGCACCTTACTAAATTTGATGAGTTGCTGCCTGCCCTGGAGGTAATTGGAGAACCAACGAAGGACAGGAGGGGATAGACCAAGAGACCTAAGTTGAGAGCAGAGGAGGACATGGTCAACTAGGTCAAAGGCCTTAGAGAGATCAATAAAGATGACACCCAAGAGTCTGCCCTGGTCCATAGCAGCCCTTATTCCTGAAGTGACAGTGACCAGGACAGAGGTTGTACTGTGCCCTTTACAAAGGCCATGCTGCAGGGAGACAGAAGCTCATGAGACCGATATACTCCATAAGTTGCCCGCCACAACATTTTCTAAGAATCTTACTGATTGCAGACAAGATGGCAATCAGCCGATAGTTGTCAAGAATCCTAGGGTTGCCCTGTTTAAGCACAGGGACAACTCTTGCCACCTTCTATATGTTGGGGATAGCCCTAGAGGCTAAGGATAGGTTAACTATGTGGGTCACAGGGGAGGCAATGTAGGCATTAGCCAGGTGGAGGAGCTTTGGTTCCATACCATCTTGACCAGCACTAGAAAAGGGAAGAAACCAAAGAGCAATCTCTGCATCTCTTGTGCCTTCACAGCCTTAAAGTAGAACAATGGTCGGGAGTACCGATTCTACCCCACAAAAGGACATCATGGCAAGCACATACCTAACACAATCAGTCACTGAATCCACAGAAGGAACCACAGAACAGGCAATAGCATGCTACTTGATTGGATCCTCACTAACTCCCCTCCCAATCTCTGTGGTCACGGTTTTGCCGGACACCCTAAGTGATCACTCCCCTATCATTCTCAGGTGGTCCAACAAATGCAAAAACAACACCCCATCACAATTGAGAGCAGGGTCCTGAAGAAAGGTCAGCTATGGGTGCTCAAAACTGCCTCTCTCTCCATGACTGATCACCCATCGATTTGATTCCTGACCTTGACTAGGCCCTAAAGTACTTTGTAGAAGGTGTCAACAATATTTGTGTCCTCTATGCACCAGTAAGAAGAAGAAAAGTACATGGGACCAATAATGGCTGGATTACAGGCGAGCTCTTGCCAAGATGAAGAAAGGGACAATCTTTGGTCAAAGGCCAAGTCCACCAGAAATGAACATGAAAACCAGTGCTACAGGGCTGCCAGAAACTGCTGTACACATCTAATATGGAGGGCTAAAACAGACTAGTACAAGGAACTACTGGATAGAAGCTGGTGTGACTAAAAGATTCTGGGAACATAAAAATCTACTGGGAAGGATGATAAGAAACATCTCCAAATACTCAACATTAATGACTCTCTAACCTCATACCCACTCCTTATTGCAGAGTACTTTAAGTGCTCCTTCACTGATCTAAGACAGTCCCTCCCCGACTACCCACGCCCTGCCAAGGATCCCTCCTGCAACAAATCAACCAGTAGCTCTCACCTGGTCTTCTACCTCACGAGGGTAACTGTCAAGGAGGCTGCATCCTATGTAAAGAAAGTGTTGGTAAAACCAGAATGGGAGTGATGGACTGGACATGAAGCTAGTATCCCACACCCTTGATGTACTCATCATACCCATAACTAAACTCTTCAACAAATCTCTGACCTTGGCAAAATTCCCAGTAGTCTGGAAGCAAGCGCTGGTCACTCCTGTTCACAAGAGTGGTAACAGGACCAATATTTCAACTATAGACCGATCTCAATCCTTCTCGCCCCTATCCAAGGAACTTGAGAAGACTGTTGTAGATCAGCTCACTGAATATCTCAACAAATATCAACTGCTATGCCCCAGCTAACACAGGTTCAGGCAGAGGCACAGCACTACTATTGCACTGGTGGAATAGAGTGACTGTGCATCGAGCTATGGATAAAGGTAAGTTGGTCGGGTCAGTGTTCATAGACTTAACAAAAGCCTTTGATACTGTCAAACACACCCTCCTACTGGCCCAGCTACAAAGTCTGCGGGTGGCTGCTAATGTAACACACTGGTTCCAGGACTACCTGTCTCTCAGATGCCAGCGTGTCAAAATAGGACAAACAGTGTTGGAACCCAGGGAAGTTTCACTGGTGTCCCTCAAGGATCTATCCTGGGACCCCTGCTCTTCAGCCTATTTTTAAATGCCCCTTCAAAGTCTGTGACTCCAAAATAATCCTTTATGCTGATGATGTGGTCATCCTCAACAGCAACACATGAATCGAATCTCCAATCATCACTTCAGTACTCCTTCGGCAGAGTAGAGGACTGGTTCTATGAGCACAATCTTCTGCTCAACTACAAAAAGACCAAGACCATGCTTCTATCCAGCCCCCAGCTCAAGAAAAGGTTCCCTCCATTACCATCTCCAACAAAGTCCTAACTCCTCCAGAACACGTACACTCCTTCAATGTACCTGGGGGTCACCCTGGACAACACCCTATCCTTTGCTCAACATGTTGATCTGGTAGTCAAGGCAGTAAACTCAAGCTGGGCATGCCATATAGGCATAGAAAGTACCTTACTCCAGCAGCCCTCCATCTCTCAGTCTCCAGCTTCATCCTATCAACTATTGATTATGGCCTGGCAATCTATGGAGCAGCCATGGATACTGTGCTCAGGAGGGTACATACAGCATTCAACAAGGCCTACAGGCTCATCTTGGATGCTGACTGACTAACCCACACTTGCTCACTCTATGAGCGGACCAACTACCTGTCTTTAGGGTGCAGGATCAAATTCCAGACTTGACTCCTAGGGCAAAAGCACTGTTAGGAAGATTTCCAATGTATCTGGCATCTTCACCCAATCAGGCTCTGATTACAACACCAGAGGAAGGACACAGGGAGCACTGTGGTACCATTTCTGTGTACAGTACTCAGCTAGTGAGCATTCTCCCACAGAGCCTACTATGGCTCAACCAGGTCCCCAAGGCCATTCATATACCACCAGCCTCTACAGCTTCCAACCCATCTCAAGCACTACTCACCTCCAGCATTGTATGCTCTGTTCCCCAAAGCCTGAAATGCTGTCCACCCCTGGCCAAGTTATGCCCACTGCTCCCATGAAATGACCAGGGTTGTACCTTAGTCCTTCCTTACTCAGCCTAGACTTGCTCCCCACTATAATATCCTCCTTCCACTGCTCTCCTCACCTTCCTCCCGCCCACCTGCCCTCTCCTCCACCTCCCTGCCTGCAGGCCACCCACCCCAGTATGTTCTACCCTGCCCCCAGCCCCTCCCTCTCTTTGCTTTGCAGTGCATTGACAATGCTCTGGCTGGAGGCTGCTACTGCCCTCCATCCTCTTCCCTGGGAGTTGACACCACCTACCACCTGCTCACTGCTGCACTACCTATTTCCCCCAGCCCTCCCTCCCTGAGAACCATGACAATGCCCCTGGACAGAGGCCCATTGCTGCTTTCTTCCCCCACCTCCCTCTCTCCTCCTCCCCTTAGGCGGAAACCCCACCTGATCACTCCTATTGCCTCTGTGTCCACATCTTCGAGGGGTTCCTCCTTCATCCCCAAAACCCTGGCCTAACAGGCCATCTACTGGGATTCTAAATTGTTCCAATATCTAGAAGTACCTATAATGAACCATAATTGTAACAATGCCTATTGTAAACCATGATCCGTATCCTCTACCTTTACTGTGTCTGTGTTTTTGTCCCTTGATGTGGAACCTTGTAAAAGAGCCATGGCTCAATGGTAATATCTGAATTAAAATGAATAAATAAATAAATAAAAAGTGTCACAGTGGTCCAATGCAGAAGACTCTATAAGGGGCCTGACCAATAATCAGCAAGCTTCATTATGACACTATTCAGGCATGGAAGTGCGAGGATTTCAAAACAATGTGCCGACAGACACATTCATAAATCAGCTCATTCAGCAAGCACATCTTATCTCATCATGTGCTCTTAGCCTGCCTGCCTGCACCCTTTCTCCTCAGCATTACAGCAATGGAAACTGAAACAGCGTGTTAAATACTGGATGCCTATTAAACTGGAAATTATAAGTTTACCCCTTCAAAATGCAACAACTTGCACTTTTAAATACTTAGCATTTAAACATTTTCTTGCTATTAGCTTCAGTTGGGCAGGTAATCTCTTTCAAGTAAGATTCAAATCTCATAAATGTCACCCTTCCCAGTAAGGAATCTTGTAAGATTTATACAGTTTTTAACCTCTTAAGACACTATCTGATAAGAACTGTCTCAAACATGGTTTACTATAGCAGAAGACATCTGTAAAGAACTGTTATCTTTGTTGCTAATTTTACTATGCTTTTTGGGAAAAATATTTATATTGAGCTACAGAACACACACACACACACACACACACACACTGTACACACCATCCTCATGGCCACAACATTTGAAATAAATACTGCAATCTAATATATTATAAAACAGTAAGAAATTGTTTGTTTATGTCAGTCTTGGACGGTTATGTGGAACACAGTGAAATTCAGTTTACAGTAGATTTCCTTTAAATATTTCAGATCCTATATTTTGTATCCTGGATACCACAGAGGCGATGCTACTTCTCATTTTCATAGGGATCTTCATTTTATACATGTTTGCACTGTATTTACTCAGGACACCCCAGATTAGATGTAGTATCTTGTTTTCAGTGGGTCATGATTTTACCATTTTATAATGTATTTATTCAGGGTAGCCTAGTCCAGATGTAAAATATTGTTTTCGGCGTGTTCTGATTTTACGCAATACAGCATAATTATGTAGCATGGTAGTGCTGCCATAGTTAGGTTGAGTAGCCCTTTAAGGTTAAAGGGTCAAATGTTAACACCCTAATAACTTTGCCACTGTTCAATGGATTTGACTGAAATTTGGAATACATGATCAAGAACCATACATCTTGGGATCTGTCAACTTTGTACCAGTCGGATATACGGTCGCAGAGTTATTAAGTGTGATCTGTGCTAACAGTTTCTGGTGAATTCTTTGTCGTCCAACAGGTCGCATGGTTTGCATGACTGGTCTGAAAACTTCAGGGAACATGGGGCCAGGGTCCTCGATGTGCCTTTCAAAGATTTTGTGAAAAAATATTAAACGGTTCAAATAAGTCAATGGGCAAAGTTAACAAAAGTTCAACAGTGTCGCAAATGCACTTTTTAGTGTCGCAAATGACCCTAGTAGTGTTGCAAATCTGCCATTTTGTTTTCAGTTAGCGGTCAGAAAAATGCTTGCCATTTAAATTTGGGACCCTCTAGCAACACAATTATTTTTGTATTCACCTAGTCGGACACCGAGGATGCTATCCATGTCTTTATTTTGGGGTGAAACACCCTAGAAATATGTTTTTCAAATTTCTGGAAAAGTAGTGTCACAAAGTAGTGTCGCACGATTACAACACTTTCGCAAATGCTTATGAAAGCCTTTGCAAATCACAACACTACTTTTTCAGACTATGGCCAAATGACAGCAGTTCTTGTTACCCTGCTGCAAAAGATCAGTTTGGTCTTTTGCGCTGAAATTTGTAGAGAATGCAGCCAACATCTCACAGATGTGCCTTTTAGTGGTTTGGTGAAAACATATTGCATGGCTGCAAAGTTACGATACTCCAAAGTTGGCATTTTTTCCCATAGACTAACATGGTGGCGCACGCCGCTTTTTGGGGCTCAGATCTCGAAAATGATACGGGATACAGAATTTTTTGTGAGTTGCATAGGCTATATAATAGCAATACTCTAGCCAGGAAAATCATGATTTTGTGAAATTAAAATGTTTTTCTATTTGTGCGGTTGCTGAGATATTAGCAATTAAGTACTTCCAATACTGTATTAAGTTCATGCCCATTACAATGCATACATTCTTTGTACACACTGGCCCAGATATTCAAAAGGGTTGCGCCATGTGCAATAGGGTTGCGCCTGCACAAGTCCGAACTTGCTCCATTCTGCCATATTCAGCAGGAGGCAGTTGCGCCACAGAAAACATGCTGAGCAACAGCGCAATGCAAATGAATGCATGCTGAACTGGAGGGGAGGAACCATGAAAACTGCACAGCCCGATATTCAGCAGGGCTGCAGAGTTGTGCAGGTGCAACCCCAACCTGTGCCTGCACAACTTGAGGCAAAAAGGCTTGTTGAGGCCACTCACAGGTGAGCTGCTGCAATGCAGGCGCAACACAGCAGCTGCCACCTGTGGCTGGCCCCAACCCAGTCCCTGTGCCCCCGCAGCCCGATCGCGGGCAGCCAACTGTAAATCCCTCCATCACCCCCACTAGCCCGATCACGGGCATAGTTTAATCCCCCACCAGCCTGATCGCTGGCAGCAATGTGGCTCCCCAGAACGATCCCCAGTGGGACCGAAAAGCCCGATCGCGGCAGTGGTTGTCTAACAAACCCCCTTCTGAATTATCCCTGGTGGTCCAGTGACCGAAAGCTAGATCACGGGCAGTGGTTGTCTAATAAACCCTTCCGACCATCCCTGGTGGTCCAGTGATCGGTGCTCGACGTAGGCGGTAGATATTTATACTGAATATAGTTTCAGGCATCTTCATCGACGAAAAAGCCTCACCCCGCCCCCCGGCAGTTAGTGAGCAGCACCATCAATACCGCCACCAACGAACACTGCCCGGGTAGGGCTGCACGCCCATTGGTGCAGAGCAGAGCCAATAGGTGTGTTCATACCGCATACGCTATTATCCAGATTTGTGAATGAATACATTCACCATTCACAAAACTGGACTGTCTTGTACGGTATGGGCTGCACGCCCATTGGCTCTTGCTCTGCACCAATGGGCGGCAGCCCTACTGGGCAGTCAGTCCGGGTGGCGGGTGGCAGGCGGTGGGATGCTGCCGCCGCCGGGGAGCAGGGTGGTGGGGCTTCGGGTGGGTGGGTGGGGGACACTAGCCACCAGGGCTATGTTCGGGGTTCTTAAAGACTACCGCCTGCGATCGGCTGGCAGGGCGCCGGTCCTCGATGGCTGCTGCCTGGCAGGGTGCCAGGCGCAAGTCCTCGGGATCGGGCGCATCTGCAGCTAGCGATGCAAATGGGGCCATAATCAGATGCAAATGGCCCCCTGTGCCTTGTATGAATTATGGCCCCATTTACATGTCACCATTTGAATATGGGGATTTTGCGATGATGCAATGGTACTTGCACCACCGCAAGTTGAATGCTCCACTTGACCACTTGGCGTGGTGCAAGTTCCACTGCACCATGCACAGTGGCTGTGGTTAGTGATATTCAAAGCGAGTGTTAAGGGCGAACTCTTTGAATATCGCCTGGACACACCCCCGCGCAACTATTTTGTGCAGCTGCAGGGTTTGCGCACAAAATAGCGCAGTTTGAATATCCAGCCCACTGTGTTTTTCTATGCACCTGTTCGCAAAAACAGGGTATGCACTTCCATTACTGTTACAGTTACTGTTTCGCTTGCTTATGTCCCGCTTGCATTACCATTCCTGTGTATGCCACCGTGTGTGTGTTACCCTTTGCATTGTCATTTGAGCTTGCATTTTGTTACTGTTTCCATTTGCATTTACTACTGTTTCTGTTTGCATCACCATGCGCATTGCCATTTATGCTTTCCAGCAGCCCTTTCATTTGTGTTTCCGCTTTCTTTCATTTTGCATCTTTCTTGCTGTTACTGTTACCATTTGTGTTTGCAATTACGTTACTGTGCCTGTGTGCATTACAGTTTGCGCCCATATGCACTTGGTTTTTGTGTTTCTGTTTCTTTGCTGTTATTGTTGCTGTTACCATTACCATTTGCATTTACAATTTGCCTGACTGAGCCCGTAAGCATTTTAGCTTGCATTTCCGTATGTGCTTCTGTTCCCTTTCCATTTCTGCTTCCTTTGGCATTATTCTTCATATTAACTTTACCATTTGCATTTACAATTGCAGTACGTGCCTATGCGATTACGGTTTATGCTATTGCAGCGCTTATGCTTCACGTTTCTGTTTCTGTTCCTTGCATTCTTTTTGCTGTGACTTCTTAACATTTCCATTTAAAATACCACTGCCATCACTGTTCACATTACTAGTTGCATTTTCGATGCACTTCAATGTCCGCTATGCTACTGTTCACTTCGCATCACTTTGAGCTATGCGTTTATTAACGCTTCCTTTACTATTTACATTTCCATTACCATGTGCGCCGCTGTTGGCGCTTCTGTTTGCTTTGCTGTTCCTGTTACTATGTCACAAGACATCATGTGGCAGGAGCGCTGGGCCCAAAGAGCTCCAATCGCCCCCACTGCATTATATTCACTATTTGTCATCATCATTCTCAAAGAAAGAATTAGAGGCCAAAACTCCATTTAAGGCATTGTTGTTACTGTGATGATTGGGTGTTAGGGTTGAAACCCCTTGAGCCTCTCCAGCCCACCCCCCAACTGGCATCGGGTGCATGTTGGACTTAGTTGATCCTAACTCTCACCCCATTCTCCTATTCCTCAGCTTTTTACACATGTGATGGGGTGAGAGTTAGGCTGACTGATGCCGGTTGGGGGTGGCTGAGGGGTCCAAGGGGTTTTAACCCTAACACTGAATTTCGCTTTGTCACTGTGGAACAACCCTAACTGATGCATTAAACAGATTTTTTTGCCTCTAATATTGTGTAGATGTAAAGTCCACTGAAAATAAGATGACACATCTTCTGTGAACTATCCAGGCTAAATATATATATATATATATACATATAAATTGTACAAAACAAAAACAAGGGCTGTGTCAGCATGTGGTCTAAAAGCAAAACAAAATGGTTATATTAAATGCACCCTGAAAATAGAAAATAGAGTTGAAAATCTACACTTCAATTTAGGTCTTCTTCAAAAAATATCTAAAAGAGAAAAAAAAAAAAATATATATATATATATATATAGTAATCAGCAGGTATATTCTAGGAAAACACATTGTAAAATGTGTAAAGGAAGACCACATTGAAACTGCCTCACAGCAGATCTGCATTGTGTAAACTCATTAGAAATAATGGGTAAAAGCATGACCACACTGTAAGAGATATTTATAGGATATGCCAGTTGAGATTCAGTTTATCACATATTGAATCTCAACTGGCATATCCTGTAAAATTCAGTATTTAAAATGGTTTAAATGCTTTACCCAAATGAAATAAATATTATAAATATCGACTTGGCTGGTCTTTCCTCATAGGTCTTGCCCATATGCCCTGCACCATTGTAGATGCCCTCCACTGCACCACCTCCACCTTGTCTATGTTTTTTCTCAGGTGGGGCTCCAGAGACTGGATGCAGTATTCCAGGTGTGATCTTCATGAGTGTCTTCCTTTCCCCAAGGAGGCAGCATAGTGCAGTGGTTTAAGGCTGTGAGCTGCAAATCTGGTGACATCCAGTAGACTAGACCGGGTTTGAATCTCACAACCCCGCTTGCATACTGTGTGACCCTGAGCAAGTCACTTAACTTCCTTGTGCTCCCAGGTCGCACCTGGAATTAAGCTTCGCTTAGTGTGCCTTTCTTGGTTAAACAATTTCTTTACCCTTATACAAGTGCAAGCTGACCTTCCTCTTTATACACCTGATACCTCCCTGTGCATCCAAGCATCTGGCTAGCCTTTCAGCCGCTTTTCACACTGCCTAGTTTCTCTTAGGTTCTTTGAGATGATAACTCCCAAGTCCCTTTCTTGCTTTGACTGTCAGAACCTCCCCACATAGTTTGTACTTTGTCCCTGGGTTCTTGTGCCCATCTACATGGTCCTTCACTTCTCTGCATTGAATCCCCTGCCATTCTTCAGACCATTTCTTCAGGTTTTTTATTGTGTTTATGCCCCATTTTTCCCCCATTTTCACCCAAATCCTCTGCCACAGCCAAGCATTCACAAGTGGAGGCACGGCATGCTGTGGTTCTGCAGTGCCTTCCTCTGCTTGCCACCAGTCTGCCTGTGCTACCCTCAGGCCTCCGCCTTGGGGCAGTTGGACTGCAGGGGTGACAGGGTCCTCCCAGGACAGGAGAGCTACCTTGTGGCTGCTCAATCCTGCTCCTCCCTCCCTCCAGCCAGCTTTTGATGACCTGGGCTTGCTTCTGAACATGAGTCACCGGGTAGTGTGAGGTGTGGTATCCAGCAGCTCAGCCTTCAGTGCCACTGGGGCAGCTTCCAGTTTTTAAGATCTTCCATTATTCTTTAAAATCCTATAACATGTCCACCCTGTTGCATGCCATTGTATCCTCTGTGAAGAGAAATGTCTTCCCTCCTGTTCCTCTGCAATGTCCCCAACAAAGATACTGAAGAGGTTCAGCCCCAACATCAGCCCCTCCGGCACCCTGCTCATCACTTCTCCCACTACAGAGTACTCTCGGTTACCACAACCTCTGACTCCTGCCATTCATCCAGTTCTCCACCCACAAAACTATTTTAGGATCCGCCCTAGGCTGTGCAGTTTACTAATCAGTCTTCTATTTGAATGGTGTAAAAGGCCTTTCTGAAGTCCAGACAGGCCACATCCACCGCACCTCCCTGGTCCTACTATAGTTCCCCAGTCATGCAGTAGATTAGTACAATAAGTTTGTGCAAAACACAGTGCTTATCCAAAATACAGTAAAAGGTAGGCTTAGATGTATAAGTAAATAAATGGCATATAATGACTTCACCATCCACAGCAATGGAAATTTCACTGCAATCCTTCACACCAACGCAATTCACTGACATCGCCAACACATCCCAACAATGACCTGCAACACACGCACCAACTGCCACACTTAACTGTATCAACTGTGTGTATGTGGGGGCAATGCTTTATGTGAAGACAGTGAACTGCTATGTTATACTGTAATATATATGTATATATGTGCATTTGCATTAGTCAGCATGTGTGTATCACAAGAATTAGAAAGTGCAGTTAGGATGCTATTTGGTTAGTGCAAAGTGTGCTAGTCTACATTTCCCACTATCTAGATCAGTTTCAGACTTCTGCATGTCATTGCTTATTTAACTGAGTGTCTAGTGGCAACTCCCCACCTCTAATATCCCTCAGAGCCTGAAAAGTAGAAAAGGTCCCTTGTTGTCTCTTCTTTTAATCTGAAAACATGTATGTAGGTGGTGCACTGCTATGTTATACTCACTGGAATATATATGCATATATGTATATATATTAGACAGTGTGTGTGTGTGTGTGTGTGTGTGTGTGTGTATCATAGCAATTAGAAAGCGGTTAAGTGGCTCAGTGGTTAGTCGAAAATTGCTAGTCTACATTCCCCTACTACCTAGATCAGTTTCAGCCTCATGCATGTCATTTCTGATTTAAATGAGTCTGTTGCTGTCCACCATAACTGTCCCCCATGCCCAGCCCTTCCCAAGCCCAGTGCATATTAGTCTTCTGGGATAGGGATCTGCTCCTAGACTAGTACAACATCAATACCAGTGGTGAACTTCTGGCATTGACAAATGCTTATTATAAGGGTTATTACTGTTACCACTGCTATCAAAGTATTAATTATAAGCCTGTTTGTCATAACCCCCAGTCTGTGGAAATAAATGTAGTTTTAGTTTGCATTTGGGTTGCAATTTCATTATCTTGATTGCTTGCAGAGGCAGTTGATTCTACTTTTACTTTAAAACTGGCAGATGCCTGCATGTGTAAAAAAAAAGTTTGTAATATGAACCAGCAGCTCCACTAGCTGCACTTTTCAATGCCTCATTGCAGACAGGATGGGTGCCTCAAGACTGGAGGGTGGCTCATGTGGTGCCTGTCCACAAAGGGGGTCTAGGGAGAAGATGGAAATTACAGGCCTGTCAGCCTAACGTCTGTGACAGGCAACTAATGGAGGGCTTCATCAAGGAGAAGCTTGGGAGGCAACTGGATAGGTTAGGCACCTGGATGACAAACAGTATGTTTTGTCCGGGGAGATCGTGTCAGACCAACCTCATAGATTTTTACGACTGGGTGACGGGGACCCTGGACCAACAAAGACCAGTGGACATCCTATATCTGGATTTCAGTAAGGCGTTGACTCGGTACCCTACATTGGGTTGTTAACAAAGCTGAGGTCGATGGGTGGGAGGACAGTTGCTTAGATGGGTAGAAAATTGGCTAACAAGGCAAACACAGAGGGTAGTGGTTGGTGGGATAGTCTCTCCCTAGGAAGGTCTTCAGTGGGTTCCCCAAGATTCAGTACTGGGGCCACTCCTGTTCAATGCCTATGTCTCCAATATAGGGAGGGGTTAGGAGTAGGATGAGCCTCTTTGCAGATGACTCCAAAACTGGGAGCACTGGCAGATAGGGATGAAGCGAGAGAGACAGTCCAGAGGGATCTGGATACCCTGGAGGGATGGTCAAGGAGGTGGGGACTGAGGTTTAATCCAGGAAGTGTAGAGTGCTGCATCTGGGGTCAGAAACTCAGGTCATGTATTCACCGGGGGTCTCACTGCAAGCCACAATGAGTGAAAGGGACCTGGGGTGGTGATAGACACCAAAATGAATAACACTGAAAATTGCAGAAGATCTGCAGCAAAGCAACAGGATTCTGGGCTGCATAGCCGGGAATTACATCCAGGAGGAGAGAGGTGATCCTCCCTCTCTATAATGCCTTGGTCAGGCGCATCTTGAGTACTGCATGCAGTTCTGGAGACCTCACTTTAAGAAGGACATAGCACTGCTGGAGAGGGTTCAGAGGGGGCAACCAGGATGATTCAGGGCATGAGGGAACGGCCAATGAGGAAAGGCTGAAGCCCTTGGGCTGTACTTACTGGAAGAGAGGAGAGGAGAGATGGGGGACATGATAGGGTCTTCAAATATGTGAAAGGGATTAACAGGGCAGAGCCAAAGAAATGTTCATGCTAAATAAAGGGCACAACCAGGGGCATGAGTGGAAGCTGGTTGGGGAAATTACAGGGAGAACGAAGGCATTACTTCACTGAGAGAGTAGTGGGGCCATGGAATGCACTGCCTGGGAGGCTAGTGGAGGATGACACAGTGGAGGGCTTCAAGAGAGGTGGGACAGATGCATGGGTCTACTGAAACTGAAGATGATCCTCTTGGGGCTAGAGGTGGAAGTGCCAGCGCCCAATAGGGGCTGGCTACCAACAGACACGTAAAGACCGCCAGGCCTCAATCTGCTGGCTTTTAGTATGTTAGTTTGTTAGTATATTTATGCGACAATTTGAGCCTCAGATACAGCTTCTATTGCCTTTTGGGTTTTACCCATGCTTCTATTGTTTGTTTCACTTGATTGATTAGGTGCATACTATTTTAAGATGCAGCGTGGGTTACTGATGTAGGTCCTTTGTGTGGCAATGTATGAAAATCAGACTACTGAATGTTTTATTTCCATGAAATAATCATTCTTTGTATTCAAACAATGTTTTTCCACTTGTGCTACACTGTCAGGCTGGTTCAGTCCATGTGGTGATTTGCACCTGGTTAGCACAACTTATCATGGCTTTCACACAATTGTGTAGCTTTACTTTTGGTAGCCTGCTTACAGCCAATGCACATGTATAGACTAGTACCTTATTAGTAAAACCTGTTGATTCTGGATACATATAAAACACACAGTTTAGTTTTACTATGTTGTGTATTACCAACTGTGAACTGAGTTCGGTAGGTCTTGTGTGTAGTGCCATATAAGAACTTAAGCTGGCAATGCTTATGAGAAAGGGGCTTACAATGATGATTTGCTTGTCGCAGAAAAACTATATTTGTTTCTAAAATGTACCATTGCATACATAACCAACACATGTGCCAAAAAGTGTGAGGTGCTGCATTTTGGGATGAAAACTCAAGGAGGAGTTACCAGCTGGGGCAGTGCAGCTAGCAGAGATGGAGCAGGAGGAGAAGGATCTGGGGTGCTCTATTATTGGGTCAATGAACAACCTGGCATAATGTAGGAAGGCAGCTGCAAGGTCAACATAATGCTTGGTTGCATTGCAGGGGTATATCCTCAAGGAGAGGGAGGTGGTTCTGCCACTGTATAGATCATTAGTTAGACCCGCCTGGAGTATTGCTTGCAGTACTGGTGCCCTTATCTGAAGAGGGACATTACGTTACTGGAGGGGTGCAGGGCAGGGTGACAAAGATGATCAGGGGCTGGGGACTTACCATATGAGAGGAAACATAGAAACATAGACTTTGATGGCAGATAAGGACCACTTGGCCCACCCAGTCTGCCCATTTTCCTACCTACTGGATAAGCTGCAGATTCTAGTTAACCAACAGCCTACTTCCTGCCACCCCACTACAATTGCCTTGTGTCTGTCCCATGCATGTTTGAATTCCCCACTGTTTTAGCCCCAACAACCTCCCAAGGAAGGCAGTTCCATGTATCCACCACTCTCTCCGTGAAAAAGATTTCACATTACCTCTGACCCGTCCCTCTATCTTTAAATTGTGTCCCCTTGTTCTTACACATCTTTTTCTGAAAGATGCTACCCTCCTGGACTTTGTTGATTCCTTGAGGTACTTGAACGTTTCTATCATGTCCCCCGTCCTCCTTTCATCAAGGGTATACATATTAAGCTCTCTCAGTCTCTCTTCATATGATTTCTGATGCAGACCCTGCACCATTTTAGTTGCCTCTCCTCTGGACTACTTCCATCCTGTCTATGTCCTTGCATAGGTGAGGTCTCCAAACTGCACACAGTACTCCAGATGTGGTCTCACCAACTGTCTTACATAGGGATAACCACTTCCTTTTTTCTACTTGTGATGCCCTTCCTATGCATCCCAGTATCCCCCGGCTCTCCTCACTGACCTCTCACATTGCTTACCCACCTTAGATCATCTGATATGACTACCCCAAGTCCCGCTCCATTTTGTTGTTGTTAGTACCCCTGCTATTGTGTACTCTTCTCCTGGGTTTTTGTTTCCCAAGTGCATTACTTGCACTTCTTTGCATTGAATCTAAGTTGCCATATGTCTGACCATTCCTCCAACCTTGCCAAGTCCCTTCTCATCCTTTCTACCCATCCCTTGTGTATCAACTCTGTTACAGATCTTTGTATCATCTGCAAAGAGGCATACCTTTCCTCCAGACCCTCTGCAATGTCACCTATAAAGATGTTAAAGAGGACTGGACCCAGTACTGAGCCCTGAGGTACTCCACTAGTGACCCCTTTCTCTCGGAATGTGTTCCACTCCATTATTACCTTCTGTGTCCTGTTGTGCAGCCAGTTTGCAATGTAGGCTACCACCCTGGGACCCACTCCCAGGCTGGCTAACTTGATTATTAATTCAGCGGGACTGTGTCAAATGCCTTGCTAAAGTCTAGGTAAGCCATATCCACAGCCTCCCTGACCTATTACTTTGGTCACCCAGTCAAAGAAATCTATTAGATTCATCTGACATGACCTTCCTGCTGTAAATCCATGCTGCTTTGGGTCTTGTGCCCTGCTGGCCTCTAGGTACTCAACAATTCTTTCTTTCAGAAGTGATTCCATCATTTTCCCTACCACTGAGGTCAAACTTACAGGTCTGTAGTTTCCTGCTTCTGCCTTGCTCCCACTTTTGTGAAGGGAATCACATCTGCCCTCCTCCAGTCCTCAGGTACCACCCCATCCTCCCATGATTTGTTAAAAGTGTGGTCAGTGGTGTCACTAGGTCCTCCCTTAGTTCTTTTAGGATTCTGGGTGACTCCCATCAGGCCCCATTGCTTTGTCCACCTTTTGGAGTTCTTTCAGGACTCTTTCTTCTGTAAATGGACTGGTGTCAACCCCCACCCAGAGTGCTTCTATTGTCTGGTTTAGGTAACTCCTCCTTATCTTCTTTTGTGAATACTGAGCAAAAGTATTCATTCAGTAACTCTGCATTTCACTGTCTCCCTCTGCCCACCTCCCTCTCCCTTATTATCTTCACTATTCCTCCCTAACCTTTCTATGCTCCCTAATGTACATATAAAAGGTTTTATCCTTCTTAACTGACTTGGCTATTTTTCCTCAGTTTGGGCTTTTGCTATTCTGACTGCCTTCCCATTTCTTTCTGCTTTAATTGATACAGTTCCTGTTGTGCTCCTTCTGTGATGCCTTATACTTTATGACTGCAGCCTTTTTCTCCTTAACCTTCCTGCCACCTCTTTTGAGGACCATAGTGTTTTTTACTCTGCTTTGTTTTCTTTATCTGTTTCACACAGCTTGTTGCCTCTATGATGGCAGTTTGATTTTTCTCCATTGTTCTTCCACCCTCCTTTCTGGCCATTTGCTATTGTATTCCTCAGGTATTCACCCATTTTGCAAGCCAGCCCTTCTAAAGTCCAGTATGCTTGTTTTTGTATGGTTTGTCTCCATGGTTGTGCTTATTGTGAAGCACACTCTGCAGTGGTCGCTTGTCTCAGCTGTCTACTGACTTCTAAATTGTGATCCTTTCTCCATTTGAGAGCACCAGGTCTAGTATTGCTTCCTCCCAGTGGGTTCCAACACTAGCTGTCTAAGGCCTGCCTGCAGGGCATCGAGAATGACCCTGCTCTTGGATGTGGCTGCAGTACATGTCATTCAGTTAACATCTGGCATATTCAGGTCCCCCATCAACAGTATCTCCCTTTTTCAGCCATTTGAGAATGTCCTCTATCATTTTCTTGTCCATTTCCTCCTTTGAGATGGGGGTCTGTATACAACCGCTATGCAGATTGTGATGCTATTCCCTGTCTCCAAGGTGACCCAGAGTGCCTCTTGTCCTCCCCTTTACTTTTTAGTTCTGTAGCTTTGATCTCTTCCCTTATGTATAGAACTACTCCACCTCCTCTTTCCCTCCCTGTCCCTTCTGTAGACTGTATATCCTGCACGTTGATATTCCAGTCATGGTTCCCGTACCATGTTTCTGTGACTGCCACAATATCCAAGTGTTCATCTTCCATCAAGGCTACTAGCTCAGGAAGCTTGCTTCCAGACTACGGGCATTGGTACTCATTGCCCTCCATTTAATGTTGGCTTATCCTTTTTCCCTATGCCTGCTCTTTTTGCCCTTGTCTATTTTTCCATTTACCCTGTCCTGCCCTCTGTTGAGCACTGTACCTCAGTGTTTACCTTACTACCCATCATGTTTTATGGGGAGGCTTGAAATGTCCTGCCTCTTATTAGCACCTCCCCATGGCTAGTTTAAAAGCTTGCTAAGGAAGCATTTAAACCTGTCACTTAGATCCTGTTTCCTTCATGGACAGATGCAGACCATCATGCCAGTATAAACCTTCATCTCTCCAGGTGTACCCCAGTCCCCAGTGAAGCCAAAGCCCTGTGCTCTGCACCAGTTTTGCAACCATTCATTAAACTGCTTGGTGTGTAGTACTCTAGCCTCACCTCTGCCATGGACTGGCAGCACCTCTGAGAAGGCAACCGTGCTTGCTACCTGTCTGAGGCCCCCCCCAACTCCACAATTTCATCCTGCACTGCACTAATCCCATGCCTAGCTAGGTCATTTGTCCCAAGGTGGACAATGATATCTAGTTCCCTCTCCTGCGATGCGGTTTCTGCAATCCTGAGGATTCGCCTTGTCCCTCCAAGCCATGGCACCAGGCAGGCACCTACTTCCTCTCCTCTCCTTCCCCAGGTCTACCTCTAACAATTGAGTTCCCTATCAGCTGTTTCTTCCTGTGGTGTCCCTTGCCACCCTTCTGTGGGTCTCCTGGTGGGTGTCCTCAGCATTCTTCTTGGTCTCCACTGAGGGTGCCATCATAGAGGAACCTTGCTCTGCCAGACTGGCATATGGTTTGTGTATAGGTACAACTAGGGGCTTCACCTCTGTTCCACCACCCATACCCTCCCAGAACCCACTGTGATCCAACTGCTCTTCATACTTGTCAGGCTGATGGAGCTGAACATGCACTTACTGGCGGAGAGGAGGACGGGGATGACTGAAACCTCAAGTACATGAAATAAATAAACAAAACTGGTATGGAGGGGCTGTTCAAAGTAAGGGAGGGAGGGAGGGACACCTGAGGCCATGATATGAGACTGGCGAGAGGAAGGTTCAGGAGGGAGATGAAGAGACACTTTTATGGAGAGGGTGGTTGTGGAATGCATACTGGTAGAAGTGGTATCCAGTAAAACAGTGGACTGCTGCAAAGGGGCAGGGACAGGGCAAGGGGAGGATCAAGGGAGGGAAGGGAGGAACGGCAGCTGCAGAATAAGGGGTAGCAGCACATTCATGCAGATTTGATAGACCTTGATAGGCCTTTATCTGCTGGCAAATTTTGTATGTTCATAAATCCAATATTAGACAGTGTAGTGCAGTGGTTTAAGGCTCTCAGCTGCAAACCTGAGATGTGGGTTTGAATCCACAATCCCCACTTGCATACTGTGACCTGAGCAAGTCACTTAACTTCCTTGTGTGTCCTAGTCACACCTGTAAACAAGCTTCAACTTAGTGTGTCTCTCCTGGTAAAAAAAAAAAAATCAGCATTGAAAGCCTGTCTCTTATAATTCCAGCCCCTGTTCTCATATAGCAATCCACTCGGGACACTCAAAACTCCATCTTCAGTACCTAATAAGTAAAACACTGAACTGAACTAAACAGTGCTTCATACTCACATGTCTCACATGTTATTTCTGAAACTAAGAATCATTTTAGAAATAGTCAGCAATAGAACAGAGAAGCTTCAAAATACAGAGTTGTTGCTTCAGAGCTCCTGCATTTGAATCTTTGGTGTTGTTACAGCTCATTTCTGTTATATTACAGACTCCATCTACTTGCAAAAACTCATTTTTCACAAATTTCAATAAAGCTCATTTGCATAGTATGGAATTTGCAAGCTATGCAAATTAGCTGTGACACAACAAAGCAGATTTAAGCAACATGGAGCTATTGAGCAGCAGTCTGGTACTGGGTTGCTTTTCATGTTCTGTCATTCTATTGCAATTTACTGCTGTTTACCAAAATGCCTCAGAGTAAGTCTAAATGCTGTTTACCAAATTGGATTCAAAAGAAAACATGAGTTTCTTGTACTCACTGAAGTACTACAAGGTGGGGAGGAGAGCTGATTGTCTGGAGCATTTGTTTCTTAACCCTAGCTGCTGAAAGAGCTAGAATGAATCTATTTGATTGAGCTCTGGACAGATGTTCAGTCTGCAGCCCTGCAAGGGTTAAAATGAAGGGCTGCAAAGAACTGGAAGGATCATTCATAAACTGCTAAGGAAGTGTTCCATTTAATTGAGCTCTGGACAGATGTTCAGTCTGCAGCCCTCAGGGTTAAATTGAAGGGCTGAAAAGATGTGGAAGGATCACTGAAAACTCCAAAAGGAAGTGTTCCATGGTTTGAATCCTGTAGCTCATTTTACAGCTAATGCAAGAGGGCTGCCTACCTGCAGCCCTAAAATGCATGGGATAGGCATAAGGAACCTTAATGATAAGGAAAGAGGAGTAAATCCAGAGATCAAGTAGGGTCTGTGATGTTACAGTAGGTAGGAAAATAGGCAGATTAGATGGGCCAAATGAACCTCATCTGCCATCAAATTCTTTGTTTCTATATTTATGTTTCTCTGTTTCTATGACTGCAGTCCTCTGCTGAGCTGGGCCAGGTTGAGCAGCAAATAAATCTGACATTTTAAAGGGTAGGTACACCAGTAGTAGGAGAAGAAGGGTTATGGATTGGCATATTAGTTACGTGTGTCTGCTGTGGAATTTGAAACAGAAAGGGTTTGGTTGGAGTAGTTGGAATCAGGGAGCCATGGAATGGTCCCAGCAGTACTGGGTGGAACAACATGAGTAGTTATATGAGAAGGTCCTGCTACGTGTGAGTCTACAATGGTGGTAGGAAGCATAGATACAGTGCATGATTACATGTTGGGGTTATTGGCTGGAATGCCGTGGGAAGTATCAGGTTTAATTGCCAACCCAGGTGTCTTCTATCAATGCAGTCTATGGCACAGTGCAGGAGCAGAGCCAGGTCAGGAAACCAGCTATGGTCACCCGGTTCAAGGATCCAACCTGCTTCATATAAAGCAGTGTGTTTATTCCACTTAGAGGAGTTTGTGCTGCCAAGCACTACATCAGTATAGCAGAAAGCATTCTGTTCAGTGTCAAGTCAGGGCTCCATGCAAGTCTTGACAGTCAGATTGCTGACTACTGTAACAGGGACAGTGTATAGGTGCATACTGGAGTGGTCACGGACTCAGAACAAACAGTCTCAGGGGCTACAGAATTTGAGAGTCAGCCACCGCAGTACCAATTTCAGGCTCATGTACTGACTGAAAACTTGAGGACTATGGGCACAATAGGGGAGAAAACATGCAGGTGTGTCAAGTTGAGCAGAAAATGTGCTATGCTGTTTGATCATTTTACTTGGTGTCCCAGTCAGAATGCTGGAGGTGAGACAGAAGCATTGGAAGTGGCAGTTGAAGCAGTAGTAGTTTGTGCAGATTGAGCAATGGAGGGGATTGTATACAGGATATTTGGGATGGGAAAGCATCCTTCAGGAGAGAAAACTGTACCATATGAACCTGTTTTTGTGACAAGCCTTGTTTTGTCTTTAAAAACTTTTCCTCTTTAGTTTTCATTAAAGCTAGCAAATGTAATTTTTTTTCATTCAAGTGTGCCTGCAAATGATGTTCAGCAGCTAAAATACCAGAATCACTAATACTATCCTCAGGTGTCAAATGCTGTACTTCCAAAACCATAAGTGTAGTCTCAGTAGCGAGTACATCCATCGTTTCAGTATCTATGAAATTATCAGCCTGGTCACGGACAGGCATTGTTACAGGAACAGTAGCAGAAGTTTCAACTGCCTCGGAAGAGTCGGACACACTCAATACCATTCCCATTGTAGGAGCAGCAAGAACAGAGATTCCATTCCCTCCTCCCTCCACCACCAGGGTCAGCCATCTTGGATCCAGAGGACTGAGTCTCTCCTGCTGCAAGAGTAGGGTTTTTTCCTAGTGTTCTGGCCACATTCCCATTCCCATAATAACTGGTTCATGTAATTGTCCAAGGCTCTGTGTGGGTGTTGATATGCAAAATGGCTGAAACTACACGCTTACAGTCACTTCACTATCAGTCTCTCATTGCTTATAAAGTGCTTTGGTGTATGTGTGAAAAGTGCTATATAAATGTTGATTCCTCTGCTTCTTCTTCCTTGTGTCATCTGCAAAGAGGGCGAGGCATATCTTGCCCTTAATGGCTTCCCCTACTGTATGTCTGAAATGAACACATTAAAAGGTTTGGGTCCAGCACCGACCCAAAGGCACTCCGCTTGTTATTTCTCTGACGAGAACCTCTGTAAACTCCCTATTAACCATTACCCTTTGTGTTCTTCCCTCAGTTGGCTCTCCAACCCAGTCGCCATTTTACTCCACTTCTAATGCCTTAACATCTTGACCAGCCTCCTATGGGGACTGAGTGCCAGATCTTCTGAAGTCCAAATAAACTATATCCACTGCCTGTCTGTTATCAGTCACACTGGTCACCCAATCAAAGAAGTTGATCAGATTTGTCTGGCACGACCTTCCCTTCATGAACACATGTTTTCTGGGATCCTGTAACCCATTTCCTCTAGGAAGTCTATTACTTCCTCCATTAGTGTAGACTCCATAATCTTCCCCACTATAGACACCAAGCTAACTGGTTTATAGTTCCCTGGCTCATCCTTCTCCCTGCTGTAGTATAGAGGTACCATGTCAACTGTGCACCAGTTCCTAAGACCACCCCATGGCCAGCAAGCAGTTGAACACATTGTAGAACACATTGTAGCACTCACAGTTCAGTTATGTAAACTCTAACTTGTTTGTTTTAAACTGTAAAATTCAGCTGCTTTTCTGTTTGAAACTCAAGGCAGTTGTGCTACGAAGGTGTACAGCATTTTAGGAGTGCTAGTTTGATTGACAGCTCAAGGTTACATATGACCAGTTGTAACCAACAATTATGACACAGACATTTAGTTATTAAAAATGTAGGCCTGTAATTATATATAGGATAAAGTATGGGGTGGTGTTTGTAATGAGAAGTTTACACACACCAGAAGGGTTAGATGCTACGAAGCTCAAGAGGTTTGTGAAAAGCATTTAACCGGGGGTGTGTAAACTTTGAGTTTACACAACTAATTTATATTTCTATAATTGCCAGTTTTTTCACCTCAGCAATTATACAAAATAAAAGATGTTCCAGTGCAGCTTAGTCTGGTTAGGGTGTCAGCGTCAGTCTGCCTTATTTCTTTATTTAACCATTTTTGTATTTTCTTTTGTTTTAGTTGGCAACTGTAAAGTTAAGGGTTTTTTTTTTAAAGAGGAGAGTTCTGTATTTAAATACCCTTCACCAATTCTGAGTGGCGTTTGGTGTCCAGGAGAAAGAGAAAGTAGCCAGTGATCTGAAAGGAAGAGTTGCGGCGGTGCATGCACAGAGTGAGGGAAACCGTGCACGTGTTTGCCGTAATAAACACTCCTTTATTATAGCAAATTATGCCATAGTTTCCCTATGAGAAAAAGGAAAGCCAGTAATTATATGGAGGATTATACATGGCAGCCTGTAAAGAACAAGATGGTAATCTCATCGAGTGAAGATGAGGACTTTAGCAGAGTATCTTACTTATCCCAGCATCACTTGAGGAAATTACTGCTGAGTTCTTCATAGGCACCCCTGTCTAATGTATTATATTGCATGGTCAAGAAGAAATACATTTAGAAAGCAGAGTGCAGAAGATTAGTGAAATCGACAGATATTAGAATCCTGTTCAGGTTTTACCTAGGGCATTACATGTAGTGAATTCCATTCTGATTGTTAGTTCCAGTGCAGGTTTTCTCTATGATGCTTCCTGTGATGCTAGATCCAAGTTCTTTGGAATGCAGGCGTTTCCCTCTACAAATGTGCAAGTTTTCTTCTATTTTCTTTTAACTTTATTTCTGTTGTGCCTTGCTGTTGTTGGTGCCTCTATCCAGGGTCTTCATTATAGTCAGTGCAGTTTCCCTTCAGTAACGACATCTTGCCCACTTGTTCACTGGGCTGGCAGTATAGCCTAAAAGTTAAAATAATGAGCTGTGTATGTGCTTGGTACATCCAGCAGACCTGGTTTGATTCCCACAAACTCCACTTGCATACTGTGTGACTCTGAGCAGTCACTTAACCACCTCAAAACTTCCCGTCACCCTGAATATAGGCACTTGTGCCTAGTGGACCTTACCTGGTAACCAAAAAGAATACATGAATAAATTCCACACGGTCCCCATTTCCAGCTGCCCCTACAGCATACTCCAGGGTAGTTTCTGGATTACTGAGCCATTATCTTTCAGGATAATCCATCCTTTTGGCATGCACAGTGGACATGGGTGGTGCCTGGTCCTCTGTCAGCTGCATCCAGTGGAGATTTTCTCTAACTTTTGTTCATGTCCTCTGAATTAGTGTACATGCTTGCAATGCCCCTGGGAGGGAAACACTATGAAATGTGTGGTTACTCACATCACCAGTGGTATTTTACCAAGACTCCACTAGGTAGTGCTCTATGAATGATACAACACTGAACCCACCCACCCCCAGGAGGAGAACTTCCCTGTGGATGATTTGCCCTCCATACTAACCTCTCTTCTGATGTTCTGGACTCAGGGTATAAACCAGACTTGCAAGCATGCCAGAGCCATCTCCACCAAACAGTGCCATGAAGTCTGTTTTGTTTTCTTATGTAACCCATCCTTGCCTCGGTCCCACAAGGTGAGTGAGTCCATCATCTAATGATTTGATGTGGCTTGGGCATTTAACTATTGGGGGAAGTGACCTGGGTTGGGTGTTATTAGTGGCATGGTGCCTTCACCTGGTGAAGCCCCTTGAGCATCTGCTGGCCCTCTGATGTTACACTTTAGGAAATAATATAATTAGCAGTCATGCACAGTCCCAGTCCACAATGCAGCAGACAGTAACCAAAGTTAACAAAAACTAAATAAATAAACAACAGTATGGAGGAGTAAAACACAAACCAGGGATAAGATTTATTATGGAACACAGAACAAGGCTCTGGGGAAGGAAAGAGATGGGTTAAGTAATAAACAAATAACAGTGGGCAATCTCCACAATGCCCTTTCCATCCTCCCATCAGACCCACACGGTCAGAATTAACTGGTTCACCAGTAATACTTTGCCATTGTCCCTAGGAAGCTCCCTTAAATGTTACTGGGTATCCCAAATGTTGAATTGCATAGGTCAGATGCTTACGTAGATAGGAGTTACTTACCATGCCCAGTTACTAAGTTTAAAATAAAAGTGATCACTATTTGTAATCCAAAGCAATTCCTGGTGGCCTAAATGCAAGTCTTCTGATGGGGCACACCACCAAGACACAGTCCTGCCCATTGCTTCCAGGACCTCCTGCCCTACCTAAGCACCTAACTAACTAACTACTAACTAACTAAATGACTAAGTAACTGACTAGTTTCTGGGCCAAAGCCCTGATTAGGTACTCACAGTTTGCAGGCCAGCTCAGACCATGGAATGCTTTGGGAGTAGGATGCTGGACCTGCATGTGTAGTAGCTGCAGTTTAGATGCTGTCCCTCTGTGCACTGTCACAGCAGTCATTGCAGCATGAGTGACCTCTGTTGATCAGCCTATTTTCTCTTTTGGATTCACCCACGTGGAAACTTTCTTTTCATCCCTTCTTCCTCACATGGGACTTCCTCAGCATAGTGGCTGGTGGCTGGGGTCAACTGCTTTCACATGGTCACCTCCTTCTCTCTGGATGAGTTATGACTGGAATACACTTTCAGCAGCCATTGGCTGCACTTAGCTTCAGTCTTTGGTAGCTGGAAAACACCAAACTTGAGGAAAGTATCATGGATAAACCTGCCCAGATCCAAACAATTTACAGTAGCCTTTCTCCTTATCAACTCCAGAAGGCAGCCTGCTCTTCTCTCTAAATTAACTGAATGTGCACACTCTGTATGTCCCACCAGTTCCACATCAGACACTGGCAGCATATGTGGTTCTTTGTAGGCTAGGGCAGAAACAACTCAGAATATCTACTTTCACAGATTCTTAGTCTCGTAAGGCTGGCTTGTTTGGCCAAACAAAAGTTAAAACTATCTATGCAGGAGCATGCATAGAAACATAGAATTTGACGGCAGATAAAGACCGCTTGGCCCACCCAGTCTGCCCATTTCCTACCTAATGGATAAGCTGCAGATCCTAGTTAACCAACAGACTACTTCTTCCTACCCCCACACCCTAGAATTGCCTTATGACTGTCCCATGCATGCTTGAATTCCACCACTGTTTTGACTCCACAACCTCCCTGGAAGGCCATTCCATGCATCCACAACCCTCTCGTGAAAATACTTCCTTACATTACCTCTGAGCCGCTCTCTATGTTCAAATTTTGCCCTTGTTCTTGCACACCTCTTTTCCAAAAGATGCTACCCTCTTGGACTTTGTTGATTCTTTGAGGTACTTGAACATTTCTATCATGTCCCCTCTCCTCCTTTCCTCGAGGCTATACATATTAAACTCCTTAAGTCTCTCTTCATATGTCTTCCGTGCAGACTCTGCACCATTTTAGTTGCCCTCTTCTGGACTGTCGCCATCCTGTTTATGTCTTTGCGAGATTGGGTCTCAGAACTGCACACAGTACTCCAGATGGGGTCTCACCACACCAGCTGTCTGTACAGAGGATAACAATTTCCTGTTTTCTACTGGTGATGCCTCCCTATGCATCCCAGTATCCCCATCCTCCTTACTGCCCTCTCACATTGCTTGCCCACCTTTAGGTCATCTGATATGACTACCCCAGGTCCCTTTCCATTTTTTGTTGTTAGTATCTCACCCCATTGTGTACTCTTCCCTGGTTTTGTTTCCCAGGTGCATTACCTTGTACTTCTTATCATTGAATCTAAGCTGCCATACATTTGACCATTCCTCCAACCTTGTCAAGTCCCTTCTTGTCCTTTCCATCCCACTTGTGTATCAACTCTGTTGCAGATCTTGTGTAGTCTGCAAAGAGACATACTTTTCCTTCCAGTCCCTCTGCAATGTCACTTATAAAGATATTAAAGAGGACCGGCCCTAGTACTGAACCCTGTGGTACCCCACTAGTAACCCCCTTTCTTCAGAGTGGACTCCATTTACTATTACCCTCTGTGTCCTGTTCTCCAGCCAATTCTTTACCCAGGCTACCATCTTGGGGCCCACTCCCAGGCTTGCTAACTTGCTACATATCATGCTGCAAAGTCCACTCAGTTCATGGTTGACTGTCTTTGGACCTTACCTCTTGTCCCAAAAGTCCTGGGGTTAGGTGTCAAACAACATGGCTGCAGCCATCTTTATTTACACATTTATTTTGTTTAGTCTGCCCTGTAAGTGGATTTCATCACTTTCATGAGCACCTTGATTCACATTTGTTGAAATTCAGCTCCACTGCCTGCTCTGGGGCTGGGAATACCTCCAAGCGCCCATCAGTGACTTTGCACAGCCTCACTGACTATCCCTAGGGTGAGGTAAAGAGAGCCCCTCCTGCACAATCTTGACTGCTACGCACTGGGCATACACTGGTGCCAAAGTAGGTTGCTCCCTCCTCCCTTCACAGCTTGGTCCCCACTGCTGGCATATCAGAGGACTGGATCTGGAGTAATGACATCAGTGGCTGCTGGTATTGGTAGGGTCCTGAGGAGCCCAACAGGTAAGTCCCTGATGTGAGCAGCTACATTCTCCCCTGTCAAACTCTTGATGTTCTCATCTAAGTGAATGTCCATCATGTCTTTTGACATTGGAATCAAATAATAGCATTTCTAATTAACATCAAATTTCTATTTATCCAATAAAATATAGATGACATTAATCCAAAAGTTTGTCTATACAAAGGCCAACTACCTAACAGTAGTAGGGTGATAAAATTGGCATTTACATAACTGGACACATTTTCTCATTATTCATGACCTTCACCTGGGCCCGATTGTGAAGGGTCTAACAAGAGTTGGACTAGGGCCTTTGTGAACTAATGCCTTTTATGGACTATATCTATAGGATATTAGTGGAAGCACCTGGGAAGTCATAGGTAAGCTTGATGACAGGCTTTACTTCATGTCCAGAACATCAGGGTAATACTGGTACCTCCTCAAATAGTTGTGGATCAGTACCAATTCTGTGTCCAGCACAGAAGCCTTGTCTGGAATAAGAGGTCCCAATCCAACATTGGTTTACTCTCACCACATTAGGCTTCATAATCCTCCAGGTGATGAGTGTCATTCCCTTGATTGTTTGCTATTCTGGCACAACCAGTCCTGCCTCAGGGTCCAAGCGCTGTTGGTGTGACATGTGTTTCACTTTCAGTGGCAAAGTTTTAACTAGTTGTGGCTCAGAAAGTGCCATTCTATGGTTGACTAAGGAGTAGTTGAAAACTATCATCCATGCAGTGATAAGTCACATCCTCATTCTCATCAAAACTGTTTACCGTGAGCAGGGGTGACTTCCATGTTGCCAGTTACTGTTGCATCTGAAAGCTGCCTGTGGCTCCTTGTAGCTGGTTTACATCTGGAGGATTGGGCATCTCAGTCATCCTCTCCAGGAGAAACAATCCAATGCGAAACAGATGATTATGATGTATGGTTTTCATAACTTCCTTGCCTGATCCTGCTTGATTTTGTAAACTGGTATGTTTGGCAGCTGTTCAAGCATGATATGTGGCCCATCAGACCAGTGATCCACAGTTCTGGCCTTTCCTTTGAGTTCTAGGTTCCTAAGCAGTACCTGGTCTCCTATTTGCAAGACTTGATTCCTCATGTGCTGATAGTACCTGCATTTGTTTGCCAGGTTGTTTGTACCTGCAACCTCAGAAGCCAGGTGACATGCTTCATGCAGCTATTATCAATCTTTACGGTACTGCAAGTATGCTTCAGCCAAAACTCATGAACTGGAAACTCTGAAACATATGCCCACAGGTAATTATACCTCCTGCCTGAACATGAGGTTATATGGAGATAATTATATTTGCATCATTCTGGATACTGTTGTAAGCATGTACCAAAGATTCATCTTCTGACTCCACTTGGACTTTTGTGATGGGCTTAGGGTGCCCAACCTATCTAACTGGGCCCCCAGTTAAGGATCTCCTACAGGTGGTATGGAGTAGTTCATGACTTTTTATACCAAAAGATGGCAAAAACTCCTTCACCAGGCAACTTTTTAAATCCCTGCCCTGGTCAGTGTAATACGGTCAGGGTATGCCATTGGATCAACATATTGCTGCACCATTTTCACCATAGTGAAAGTTTTCTGTTGCTGGTTGGATATGCCTGGATGTGATGGTCTGTTATCACTAGGATGTTTGCCGTGTTTTGCTGTTGAGCTCCAAAGATAGAAAGTCCATACATACCAGTTGGGAAGCCTATTGGGGTGAGGTTTACCAGAGGGAGCAGCACTTTTGGATACAGAATATTAGCATTCACAGTGTACATAGTTCTTAAGTACCTTTCCACTTCAACTACTATTCTGGGTCAGCAAAAGCATGCCCATACTACGTCTGAAGTTTGTAATATCCCAGGTGACCCATGTCCTCATAGAGTGCACGACAGTTTTTTCTGTACTTCCAAGGAGCACCACAACAGTTTCCAGCTATTTCTGGAGAAAAGGAGGGGTTTAGTGTGACTCTGTACAGACCTCTATCCTTTAATGTCAGCTTGCTCCATTTTATAAGAAGTAGGAGGACATCAAGTTGAGTATGTAACACTGAGGCCTCATCCTGGCCCTCTCTCAGGGCAATAACTGCTTCTCATAAGCTGGGGTCCGTTCTTGAGCTTTTTAGATTGGAAAGATTTGGCTGTACCAATGATATGAGATCCATTCCAGCAAAGTTAGAATAAACCTTTTGTTTGGCATTGGGTGAATCTACCAAACTATCAATAGCCTTATTGGGATTAGCAGCTACGACTCTAACCATGATCATACCACTGACACATTGCTTTGATGGCATTCAACTTCAGATACAAGTGTCCACTGATGCTTGGATTCCTGGTCTAGGTGAAGATATCAGGACAAGGCATCTGCATTGTTATTGTGCAACCCTGGTCTATAATTTATCTTTAAGTATACAGTACATGGATAGAGCTGATAAACACCTTTGACCTGCAGTATCCAGTTCACTGTCATCTGTACATAGGTAAGCAGGTGACTGTCAGTTCTTACTGAGAAGTGAGAGCTGTATAGGTAGTTTTAAAACTGTTCCACCATAGACAACTTCAGTATGAGGAACTCAAGTTCACACGCTGCAATTCTTCTCTGAGTTCGTCAGGCTATGACTGTCAAAGGCTAAATGTTTCAGTTCTTCAGGGTGCTCCTTGTACATCACTGCATCCAATCCATTCAAGTTGCCATCTATGTGATGTGGGTGTAGGCTTGTGTGACCTATATGTATGGGCATATTACTCAGGTGCTGAACATTCTCCTGGGTGGCAGCATCATAGTTCTTGTCCCATTGATCCCAAAAGACTCATTCACTTTAAAGTAGTCTGTATATTTTTATCTTTTCTGTGGTGCTTCTTCTGTTTGTAAGTTGGCAGTTATACCTGTGTGAGGCTGAACTGTGGTCAGACCCCAGTGGCAAACTCTTAAATAAAATGTCTATTAAACCTCCACCCACGAAAAAAACAAACAAACAAACAAACAAACAAAAAACAGGAAGAATTGCAGTGTCTTAAGACTGTAGGGTCAAAGCCAGATGGCAATGGTCTCCACCTTGGCAGAGTCAGTCTGTATTGCATCTTTACAGACAATATGCCCCACGTGCTTCACCAATGTCTGGCAAGAACTAGCACTTGTTGATGACCACTTTCAGGCTACAGTCCTGTGGTCTGTCCAGGACCTTCATGACCTGGATTTAGTGCTTGTCCAAGTTTTTTTCCACAGTCTATCAAGACATCCAGGTTACACAGTACCTCTATCAGGTTTATATCCCTGACTGCCTTCTCCATCAGCCATTGTAACTTTTCTGGGGCACTGGATATGCCTTGGGGCATCCATTCAAAATGGTAAACCCCCGACAGTGACATTGGCCAGCGAGGTCCCCACAGTGGCTACAACACCATGCCACTGTGGGAAACCCGCTTAACCCGACGCTGTCTGTCGGGGGTCCTGCACTCCCAATCATCTCTGACTCAGAGTTGATAATCTTTAAGTGAGGGGTGTGGGTAGTGCAGCTCCCTGCTTATGAGGTTCAGGAGTGAAGCCCCGAAGGAAGCAAGGATGGACAGTGCGAACCGGCAGCCGACTGCAGAATGTGGTTGACCTGCCAGTGTTGCTGACGGGCGTTCAACAAAAATTTTGTCGAGCTCCTGTCGTGGATCAGGTAAATCCTACCGGACAAATGAAGGCAGTCTCTTCCTTATCCTTCGGCCACGATCTAGTAATATTATTTCCCCAGGTCTAACACTGGAAACCATTTGTCTCTTTAGACAGTTAAAGGTATCCTGTTCTCTACATGGTATACCGATCTGGGATGGTTCTCCTTTTAAGGGTTTGATGGTCAATACACTTCCACATTGCATGACTCTTCCTCTGGCCAATACAATCAAAGAGATGTAAGGATTCCAACACTCCATACTAATACATGCAGTCATTAGCTCTTGCTAGTGCCATCAGATGTCTTCTATGTCAGAGGGGCATGGTGTCATGACATTTCTCTGAAGGAATCTATCATGTTACTTATCATTAATGTAGATGTAGTGTTCCTCTGCCTTGACTTATTTTACACCCTGTTCGCTGAAGGAGAAAATTCACCTCCTCATGGCCAGTTTGTTGCTCAGCCTCCTGCTTATATTTCATTACTGGAGAATTTTGTAATCCAAGGAACTGGGATCAATGTCTGTGGTGGGTGTTTAGGCAGATGCCATGCTGGTCGGCGTGGTATATGTGCAACAAAGCAAGGAGAGGGCAGGCACTAATGGTCAACAGTGCACAGATGAAAGAAGACTGTACAGGAACAGATAATCCAGAACGTGTTGCCCTATCCTCCCTTCATCTCACTGCAGTGCAAAAGGCTTTTAATGTACAAACAGCAGTAAAGTGCAAATCTTAGCATTAACCCTGACTGTATTTAATGTGTTGTGTAACAACCATGTTTTCAAGAGTGGTCAGCAGCATGTAATTTACATAATTTATACATGCAGCATAAGATGCAGGTTCACCACTTAAGCAATACAGCTGACTAATAATATTCCATTCCTTAAAGTGCAACTAGTGCTCACAAATGCTAAACATAACAGGATATCTGAACAAGCATTTGTCAATGCCGAATGTTGCTTGCTGGCATTAGCAGTCAAGTGTAGGATTTAGACAGATGCAGTATAGGAATGGCAGTGGAGTACTGAACTGATGCCAACTCCACCCCCACCCTGCAGAGATGGACAGGCATTGGGGTGTGCCTTTGCGTCATCACCCATAACGGTCACTTAGCTCACTCACCCTACCCTGCAGACACTTACAAGTGTCGAGGTGTGCCTTGGGTGTTCGGGTTTACATTCACCTGATTCCATAAGGAAATACACTGAAATGGGGCAGTATAGGAGAATGGTATGAACTCTGGGGCCAAAGAGTTCAAGCCACACCTCGATGCCTGTCACTGGCTGCAGGGTAGGGGTGGAGTGGCATGGGCATTACTGTCGACAATCCCAAGTCACACCCTGACGCCTGTCAGTCCTTACAGGGTAGGGCATCATGGTCAGAAACCCTATGCCCTGGGTGATTCTTGGTATGTTTACTCCAAGTTTTCAACATGGGCTTTTTGTGACCCCACCGCATGAACAGTGACACTATCAGTTCATCAGCCAAAGGTGATTTTGCACAGTGACTGTGCCATTTGGTCATAGGAGCAAAACACATTATGAACAGGATGTGAAAAATGACAGCTATATTGTTCATAAGGAGGTGTGGAAAATGCCAATGTTGTAACTCTTGAGTGAAAATATTACAAATTTGTGGTTACGAGGGTGCTGTGAATTCTATAATGCACGCTGTGAATACAGTCATTTTTATGGACTTTTGTCACTAAATTTTCAGCATAGGCATTGTAAGACCTCTGCTCATGAACAGTGTCACTGTGATTTTCTTAATCTGTCCTGAAGATTAATATTGCACACTGACCGCGCTTATTGTGCACTACATGTGTGAAAACACATTTTGGGTGAGATTTAAAAATGACAGCTGTACTGTTCATAAGGAGGTGTGGAAAAATGGCAATGTTGAAAATCTGGAGTGAAAATATTAAAATTCTTGAAATTCTGGCGTGCATAGGAACGCATAGCACGCGTTCATAAAATAGTCATTTTGGGAATTTGTTCACCACATTTTCAATATAGGGTTTTTGGGGCCTACCTCATGAATCAGACACTGTCATTTTCGTTACTAGTCCCGAAAGGTATTCCACGCGGTGACCGCGAAATCACCTTCGACTGAATAACAAAATGACAGTAACTGAGTTCATGAGGTGGGTCCCAAGAACCCTGTTGAAAATTTGGTGAAAAAATTCTAAACATGGCTGAGATATCCACTTAAGTTGAAAACCCTATTTATGCCATTATACAGCTCATCGGCATTTCTTCAGTTCTCGGCGGCTTTGAAGAATGCAGACGTGTTCCCAGTCCACCAAGATCTGTCATGCCTGGCTCGGAGATAAGTATGTGGTGAGGGGGTATGGGAGGTGGAGTGCACAGAGAGTGGGCGTGGGTTGGGTGAGGGTGAGCCACAGACAAGCGCGGGACTGTTTTCTTCATTTTGCAGGAAAAAACACCACTAGACTATTGGCACACTGGGGATGGGCTCCCAGTGTGCCACCTGGATGTTTGTTGGGAAGGGAGTGGAGCCATGGGGATTGGGGCACCCCATTTGCCAAACAGTGTGCTGGGGATGCATGAGCCGAGGGGATTGGGCACCTCCCTTGGCACACAACAAATGGGAGCATCATGCCGACAGGGATTAGGCTACCCCATCGGCAAATGAACTGGGGAGGGATCATGCAGACAGGGTATTGGGCACCCCTCATTGGCTTTTATTTAATTTATAGGTTCATAGGTAAGAATGTCAGGTCCAGTAGCTTCTAGAGACATTAATGGTTCTGCCACTGATTAGTCGATAAATACCCATTTTTGTTCTCCCATATGCCTATCCAGTGCGGACTTAAAAGCTGCTATACTATCACACCCACCACCTAGTGAGGGAGTGCATTCCAAATGTTCACCACCCTTTAACTGAACTACCTCTCTCTTAGTGGTATTGTATATTTCTCCCTTTAGTTGCTTTGAGTGCCCTCTTGTTGGCATACTCTCTCTTTCAATATAACCCTGCAGATTCCCACAATAAGCCATTCTTCATGGCCTTGTACACAAAGCATAATTCCTGCCTCAGTCTTCAATATTACATAGAGCATAACCCTACTGAATACAGTCTATTTTATAATCCTGATCTTTCATCCCATATATCTTTTGGTAAATCTATGTTGAACATGATCAGCCTTTTACATAGAACTAATTCCTGGGGCGTACAGAATGGTGCTCCATATTCCAGTTTGGCCTTACCAAAGATCTAAACAAGGGAACCATAACATCCCTACCCTGCTTCCAACATTTTTAAGATGTTCCATGTGACCCTATTTGCCATGATCACCATTTCATGAGTATGTCTAGCAAAGGTTAAATCTTTTGACATCACCACTCCTAGATCTTTTTCATATTCAGTGATTGATGGTGGTTTTTGTTCAACACATATTGTGTTTGTCTGTTGTTATGACCAAGATGCATTACTTCACATTTTTCAATGTTGAACTCTAAATTATTCTCTCTTGCCCATTCCCTAAGCTGTCTAGTTGTTTCTGGAGAGTTATGATCAAATCAGTATCATTCGCTATAGCTCCAGTCTTGGAGTCATCTGCATACTTGCAGATCCAGACCCCATCTGACACCTGCATTGTGGATATCACATATGAATAATTTAGGTCCCAGGATTGAGCCCTGGGGACTCCACTGGTGACACTGCCTCCTTGGACAAAAAACTCTGATCCTGACTCTCTGATGCCTATTAGTCAGCCATGATGGCACCCATTTCTCCAAATATGATCTAATTCCCAGTTTTGCATCAAATTCAGCAGCGTTTCATGTGACACGAGTCATATGCTCCACTGAAATCCAAATAAACCACGCCCACCGGAGACTCACATCCAATACCTCACTCATTGGTTCAAAGAAGGTCATAAATATTACTCACACAGGACTTCCCTTTTCAAACCTAAGTTGACTAATATCTGTATGATTTAATATTGTTAAGTTGTCATCCAGATATTCTTTGACAAATCCTGCCATTATTTTTCCAGTTATGCTTGTTATGCTAATTGGCCTATAGTTTCTTACATTTTTGAATCACCCAATTTGTGTATTGGTGTTATGTGTGCAATTTTCCATAGATCCAAGACCTTAGCTTCCTTATGGATCTATTAAACAGCAATGCCAAGGGTACTGCCAACTCCTCGGCTAATTCTAACAAAAGTCTAGAGGGTAACCATCTGGCCCTTCTGATTTGTATTTATTTAAATTTTTAGTTTTTCAAATACCTGTTTAACTGTTATTACCGTAGATCATCTTCCACTTCTACTGAAACCTCTTTGACTTGGTAATAACAACTATCTTTCTTATATTTATTTTAAAGTGTTTGTTAAACATATTCACCATTTGTTCTTCCCTGTAATTTCAGATTCCTGCCTTTAAAATATGCATTTGACTCCTTCCATTTTGAGACTTCAATATAATTATAGAATGACTTCCCATTATCACTTGTCTTTGTAACTAATCTTATTTCAGCTTTGGCCTTTGCCTGTTTTATGGCTTTTTACATTTTAACACACCTTTACAGGCCTCTTTGCCTCCTCAGGGATGGCTTTTCCTAAGTTTTGTAAGCCTTCTCTTTTCTAATGATTAGTTTTTTATTTTAGTAGAGAACCACTTGGGAGCTCTTCCTTCCTATTATATTTCTCAGTGCACAGAACACAGGTTTCTATACACTGTTGTAAAACACTATCCAGCGTAATCCACATATCCTGCAGTGTTGATCCTCCATTTCTTTCCAATGTTGAGCCCTAACATTTGCTTCATTTGTACATAATTTGCTCTAGCATAGTCTCTAATAGATATTTTTCTGGTAATTTTGTGGGTTCCCTCAGATATTTGACATTTGACCATCCTGTGATCACTGCCACCCTGTGGCTAAATTGCAACACTTTCTACATCTTCTTCCATGTCAGTAAGTATAAGATCTAACATATGATGTTCTCTGGTATTTTCTTTTACTACCTTCTTCAAACCATAGCTCGTGCATATATCTATAAATGCATTTTCATGTGCTGTCTTTCCTTGACATAGTTCCCAATTGATATATGGGAAATTAAAATCCCAAACAATATAGTGTGTCTTGTAATCAGCCCCTGTCAAGCACATCCAAAAATTAGTATTTGTTTTTCATCTAAATTAGGTGCTCTATAACACAGTCCCAAACTGATTGTCTCATTATGTGTTTTAAACTTTAACCATAGTTGTTCTACTAATTCCTTCTCACTAGTTGTATTTTCAAGGACTTGTGCTTTCAAATTCTCTGAAATATACACCTCTACACCTCCACCATTCTTATGAGTTCTTGGTTTGTGAAAAAGTCAGACCCATCTATTTTATCTACACATTCATCGGTTTTTAGCCAGGTCTCTGTGAGTGCACAGATGTCTATGTTCTCTTTGATTATAATATATTTTAATTTGTCAATTTTCTTTTAATGCTTCTTGTGTTTATCAACAACCTTATTCCTTTAAACTCTCTTATGTTTAGTTTGGATGGAATACTATGGGGTACCCAGGTACAGACATCTCACCCATCAGTACCTCTGGTGACCTTCTCCTCTATATTTATTATTTATTTATTGAAATGTTTCACCAGGAAGGCACACTGAACGGTGGGTGGCCACTTTCCATCGGCTCGTGGGGACTGTGGGAGGCTGATGGAGAAGCTGTCGCCATGTGGACACCACACAATGCAGCTGTGTAATTGGCTGCTGCAGTCAGGGATGCCCCACAGCAAAACAGCAGATTGCGAGTGACGGGTACTCCCTGATTGCAGTGGCTAAGATTCTTTGAGCATAGTGGCATGCTCATTAAGGGCCATCATCAACAGCCTGCTCCTTTAGTCACCTCAGCAGAGACCATCCCAGAATGGACTGCTGCCATTCGGCACAACACTGTCGCGCCTCCACATCTGGTTGTGAAGAAAGCTGACACAATGTGTTTCTTGCACATGCGTTCGAGCAACACAATAAAAATTAATAGGGCAGACATGTTTGGAACAGCTGAACTCCTGCATTTAAATCATTGCCTCAACAAGCCTAAGGAAATGTTGACACCATTATTAATCTGTAAAGCACAAGTCAGATATTAGTGTCTAAACATGGCTTAGTGTGCTACATATTTTTGTGTGTCTCTACTTAGTTGGCTGTACTAAGTTGGGGGCAGCATTCATTTTGTTGTGTTGCAGACAGGTTGCTTTTACTTTGGTATTGCAGGCATGTGACATTGTGTGGCATCCTTTAGTGAATACCAGAGTGTGAATTAGGCTATTAATCATCTAATATTAGTTTCATCTGTCAATCATCCATCATTCACAAAAGTGCCATAACTGAGGTGGTGTCATTGAGGCACAGGTCAAGAAGCATAGGAAAACCAGGAGCAGTTTCAAAATTCATAAATAGCGTTTTATTTTTCTCAATAACAGCAAAATAAAAACAAAAATTATTCATTATAACCATTTATAAAGGCAGTACAAACAGAGAAAAGTAAGTCCTTTTTGAGGGTATCTCTTAATTCTATGTTTCAGTCTCTCATTCTCCTTGTCTCTCTAGCAAAAGCATTGCTACTCTTTTATAAGTCTTTGGGAACTCATTAGAGAGCTTGCTTCTTACAGAATGTTCTTGTTTCAGTGCAGGTGCAGCAAAAGAACATAGTGACCCAGAACTGACCTCTTGTTTACAACTCTGTAAATGACTTAAAAACTGCATCTCAGATTAATCCATTGAGTTCCAAATAGCTTTTGCAATCATTTCAACAGTATGACTATAAACAGTTTTAAACAATGGGATCCCAGTTTCACATACAGTTTTACACACAGATTCATATATATTTTTATACCTGCAGATATACTCATGAGCCTGAAATAGCAAGGAAGGCAGAGATAGCAAGAGGCAGAGAACTGTGAAACCATCAGAGTGATCAGTTCCTAGGTTTCACAAGAAAATTTGGTTGCACAACCAGAAAGAGAAGAGACAGAAAGGAGAGGATAGAACAGACCCTTGCATTTAAACTCTTTCTGCATAACAAATGGGGCGGTGGGAAGCCTTTCTCATTTCGCTAAAATAATTGGTTACAAAGGTCAACCATGTACTGTAATATAAAACCATTACTAGCAATCCTGTGTTTCAGTTCATACCTGCATGAGTACCAGGTCTTGTGGAACTTGAACAAACAGCCCATCTTTCCCTCTAGAGTGGGACTCGATCCAACACTCTTGGCGTCATGGCATTGCTCTCCTTGGGAGTTCTGTTACTCAGTAGTGGAACTCAAATGCCATGGAGATTTACCTCACAGGGGTAAATACTCCAAGTCTGGTCTGTACACAAACAGCTGGACCCGTTCTCTTTCTCATGATACCAGATGGGGACCTCAAGCAGTGGAACAGGACATGCTCCCATATCTGGGCATATATCCAGAGGTTTGTGGAGTCCAGTGCCAGCAGGAATATGTGGACTCATCAGACCTGAAGCTTTCCAGCCTTATGCCCAGAATACCTACTTTGGACACTTGGTGACAGCTGCAGCTACCTCCTAGTACTTCTCAGGGCATGAACTTCTGGGGATCATCAGCAGAGGATCACATGCCATCAGAACTTGGGGCCTATGCCTCATCCCTAAGTCAGAGGGCACTCCCAGCCATGTAACTCTTCCCATAGGCCTCGCTGGTGCCCAGCCTGACTACTGAAAACTTGTTCCTCCCTCAGCAGAACTGTTTTCAGTTTCCTGCTCACCTCTCTGCAGACTTAGGCCCTGTCCACACTACACCTCTGTAACATTACAGACTGCACAAACCATTACATAGCGGTTTGCGTTTACACCTGTAACGTTACAGAAGGTGTTTCATAACCGTTGTTGAAACCACATGAGGTGGTTTCAACAACAGTTATGTGAAACCGGTCCCACCTCGGTAACATTACCGCAGTAGTGTGGACTGGCAGTAACAGTCCTACGGGGCCCGTAGCACAGCGTGAGCTGCATTGTAGGATTAGGCGCTACTGATATGATGGCCTGGTTCCGGTGTGGACTGGTGGTACCCGGTCTGTACCAGTCACCGCTGCAGTGTGGACACACTGTACCACTCCCTGGCAGTAACGGTTTCTGTCCATTACTGGGCTGGAGAGGTGTGGTGTGGACAGGGCCTTAGTGTCTCCTGGACTGTACCACCCCAGATTTGCTCCCAACATGAGGAGAAACTATGGCTGTACCATAACCCCTAACTGAAGGGAATTACATGAAATATAAACTGGATATTTACTAAAAGGCACCTTTTTCATTAAAGGAAATGTCCATGAAACCAAACTCCTCCCCATAGCACGGGACAGTCGCTGATTAAACTTTCTATGTATAATGTTAAATTTTACTTTATGATGTGCACCAATATTTTCCTTTGTCTCTGATTGATCCAACCTTATCTTCTGCCTAACATTTTGTATGCGGTGCCACTAGCAGTGCATTCCAAAACCCTCCACTGCTGAAGTCAGAGTGGAGGATCAACCATGGGAGACAGTTTGTATGATAACAATAGCAGGAGCTATTAATAGTTCCAGTTTGTGTCCTATCCCAAGCCTGGCACCATACCAACACTAAGTATAGACTGCACAGTCTATACTTAATATTAAATATGTCAATAGGATCAGGAAATGGTGGCATGGGCTATTATAGCTCCTACCATTATTATCAAACATACTGGGTGGGATATTCAAAGCAGTTGTGCATGCTAACTGCAGAAATGCACAAGAGAGTGATATTCAGTGGCAACCGCGCAGCTTGAGTGGCAGTGCACCGACGCGTAATGGAAATGAATGCATGCACAAGGGCAGGGGCATAGCCATGAATATGTGGCACAGTATGATTTTCAACACGGACCAATGGCACAAGCGAGGAGCAAATGGCAGTTGCACAGAGCAGACTTGGGCCTATAAATACAGGGAGCAAGTAGGAGGATGACACTTGCGCCAGAGGAGCAGGACCGAGGGAGACAGACGGCCATCAGACCACACAGTAGGGGACAAGGAGAGAGAACAGACAGAGACAGGGACAGAGGGAGTAACAGTGTGTGAGAGAGTGAGTGAGTGAGAGTGTGACAGACAGGAGGCGGACGGTGGGTGTGAGTGTGCCTGGGCATGACACAGTGGCACCAAGCCCAGCAGGGTAACACAGGCACCCACAGGGGTGGGAGACAGAAGCCACAGGCAACAGGTGGCCAGCTGGGGAAGGGTACATAGGCATGGGCCCTGCAGGCAGCACACACAGCCACACACAGTCAGGTGGGCCTGTGGAGCCGGATGCCCGGGGGTCAGGACAACAGGGCCATGGCCAGTGCCATATTCCAGATGGGGGCCGTAATGAGGGGTGTGGGGGCAGAGGCAGGGTGGCATGGCCATGGAAGGACCTGTTGGTGCTATGCCGGAACAGGGCGGTACTGATCCAGCATCAGCTATGAGACCTACTCTGACACCAAGATCGTGGGTCAGTACTGACTGAACTGGGCAATTCTGAGGCAGCTCTGTGAACTGTGCAGTGAGGAGATGCAGGCACCACTAGACGGAGCCACACCCTGACAGTGGAGACAAAGGTAACAACTGTCATGCACTTGCTCACTAGTCTCACGGGCACCTTCCAGAGATCAACAGGGGACACCACAGGCATAAGCCAGTCAGCCTCATCACATCTCCTCACACAATTCCTCAACACCCTGATGCCACATGCTTCAGAATACATCAACTTCCCCAGCACACAGGCAGAGAGTACAGTGAACATGCAGGAGTGCCACAGGGTAACACGTATGCCTGGCATGCTAGGGGCCATCGACTGCACCCATGTCGGCATCCACATGCCACCTGGCCCAGAGGGTAGCCTACATTAACAGGGAAGGGCTACCCAGTATCAACTGCCAGGTGGTGTGCAATGTCAGGGTGCATAATCAATGTCTGTGCCACACACCCTGGGGAGCACATGATGCCTTCATCTAGCACTGCTCAGCACTGTGCCACAGGTTCAAGAGTGGGGACATCCCCATCGGTCACCTAGTGGGTGAGTATGCTGAGACCACAGGCAGCAGGGTACAACAGGGGATGGGGGCAGCCAGGGTAGGGGTGCCACAGAGTGCAGCTGGGAAGGGCAAGGCACAACAACTGAGGACACCAGGCTAACCATATCTCCATCCACACAGGTGACAGTGGCTACCCACTCTGGCCCTGGCTGCTCACCCACTACTGGTGCCCATCATCCCTTGTGGAGGAGCAGCACAATGAGGCACATGTCAGCACGTGGAACATCATTGAGTGTGTCTTTGATCTGCTGAAGGCATGATTCCATTGCCTGCACAGGTCTGATGGTGCCCCCTACAGTACAGCCCCTTGAAGGCCTGCCGGCCTATTCCTGGCCTGCCGCATGCTGTACAACATGGCCACTGGCTGTGGGATAGCTATCAAGGTCGATGAGGGGAACAGCAGTGGGACGATGTGGCCAATGGGCTGTTTGGCAGTGGGCAGCCCCCGGTGAAAGCATCCCGGCTGACTAGGATGGCATGCCAGTTCAGGGAGACAATAGCAGAGGAGCACTACGGCACACACAGGTAGGTGGACAAACACCCATGTGCGGGATGGCCACAGTGGCATGGCACACAGGCATGTGTGGGCTTGCCCTGCGGCCTGCACAGATGGGCAGGGGGCATGGTGGCCGGGGCTGTTCCACAGCCACATGCATCAACACGCAGCACAGCACAGCATATACACACACACACACACACACATGGTGCCCACAGGCACGTGCCGGCACTAGCACCTGGTGTGGATCAGATGCAGAGCACCGGTGCACAGGTACATCTGGTGCTGTGGTGGCATCATCATGCACACACCACATAGGCCAGCGGCCAGGCAGGCACACACAGAATGTGTGGACGCAGTCCATGGATGCCACATACATGGCATGCACATGCACACACAATGCCCATGTGCACAGGGCAGCAGCAGCGGACTGCAGACAGGGTGGCAGGCACATCAGGTCTGCCGCATGGGCACATGGCTGCCATGGACATGTGGACAGCCTTGCCATGGCCGCCCAGCAGACCCAGGCTGCGAACGCCATGGGGGGGTGTCTTCAACTGTCCCCAGGGGTGGTACTGCAGGAACATGACTGTGTCCTCGAGGGGTCTGCAGGTTCCCAAACAGGCCTGCACCAGGCGTGCCTGGGATGCCAACAGCAGATCCCAGTGTGAACACCGAGGAGCTCACATGACACCATGACTGTGGGAGTGGACAATGCACTCTCTTGAGGGTCTCGTGACTGACGCACCTATAGGCAAAGGCGACTGCTTGATCGCAGTAGCAAAGGGTGATCCAGCGCAGCAGTCATGTCCTCCTGCTGGAGATTTATGGCCTCCTGGACTGGGCGTGAAGCCCCTTTGCACTGCTCGGCTGCCTGGCACACCTCTGCATGGAGTGCACGACCCCAACCATGAGCAGCACCTGTTGATCCACAGAGGCCCGCAGAATAACGAGTGTGCTCATGCATGTGGTTGGCAACCTGGGGTGCATGGGCATTGCACCAACCCACCGTGGCATACGACTGCGCTGCCCAGCCCCCAGTCAGGTGGGTGCTGTACAGCATGGTCCCTTTGGGGCTGCTCACTGACCAGTGCACCGGCAGCAGGCGCTGCACCTGGCCCCCAACGTCCCCAGCCATCTGCCGCCACCACCCCTCCATCCGTTTGTGCACTGGGCAGTGCCTGTGCGGCTGTACCACCACAAAACTGTTCCCGGTACCTGGCTGCTGTTGCGTAGCAGTACCTGGGGTGGTGGGTGGCTGAACCACTGCCAACAGGCCACTGGCCACTCTGCCAGAGATGGTGTATGGTATGGGTGTCTCCCCTTGACAACACCCCCGCTGTCCAGGACAATGGTCAACCGTCATCGTGTTGGACCCCATCCTGATCTGTGTCTCCACACACTGCATGCCATGGCTGGCATCCCACTGGAACACAGCCAGGGCCTCATCCGCCACCACGCCCAGGACATCCGGCTGACGGCGGTGGTGTGCTGCAGCCGATCGGACCCCCAGACGCCAGTGGAGGTGAATGGCTGGTCCTCCAGGGCCGCAAGATGCCCCCACGGCAGTCTCCGCTGCCCCGCCACTGCATGTTGGCATTCTGGTACTGAAAGGAACACAGACGCATTAGTAGGGATGTAAGTTTGTCATGGATGAGGTTTTAATGACTCATTGTTTGTTCATGAAATCATTAGTAAACAGTAGTAAATGTTGTGGCACTGTCATCATTGCTACATTCTGATGACACTAGTGAAAGTCATGGAAGTCCTGAATAAAGATCAAACGTCATGGAATCAATGGCGTTTATGACTGCCATGACAAACTTACATCCCTACGCATTAGTGCTGCCTGATGCACAGGCCCCTCCCAATCACCACTCCCCGATGCTGCTGTACCTACCATGCAGTGATGGGCTCTACCGGTCTGGAAGCCACCACCTGGCACCCACTGACAGCACTGCAATGCATGGTTGCCACCGCCAGCTCCTCCCGCGGTGTGAACTGTGACGTCAGACTGGCCCCCACCCATGGCCGCCCTTATGGCCTGAATGGCCGCCACCTTCTCCTTGATCCGATGCCTGTCAGTGCTCACCTTCTTCTTGCACTCCTGTGCAGATCACTGGTGGCTGCCCTACTGGTTCACAGCCTCCGCCACCTCCTCCCATACTGTGGCCCTTGCCTGGGGGTGCCAGTTGTGCCACTCAGCAGAGGCTCCCTGTCGAGGTACGTCTCAAACAGGGCATCTGTCTCCATCTCCACCTTCGTAAAGCAGGGCCTGTGCTTTCATGCAGGCCCGTGCTCCTCACCCTCCTCATGGTCGGACATGCTGCTACCTGTGGGCAATGACATGTGGTTAGTGGCAGCAGCAGCCCACACCAGCCGCCCATCCCATTGTGTTGTCTGTCCTCGGCGGTGCAACTTACCTCAAATGGTTGCAATACGGTCCATGGCCTGTGCAGTTCCACAATCTTTATGCAGACGAGCTGATGACAACAGTAATGAGATGCTAATTCCCCAGTGCACCGCTGATAGTGATGAGCTAATCTGCATATGCCGGCTGAATATCATGTTGTTCCGCGTTGCACAATGGACTTGCACTGGCACAAGTCATGGCGCAATGTGTGACATGCGCAGTGGGCCATCACGTGCTTACACCCGCAGTACCACTGCCTATTGCACAGCATGTACTAGGGTGCACTGTAGGGCCTATGGTGCTCGGCGCTATGGGACCTATGGCACCCAGGCGCTAGGGCCTACAGCGCCGGGCACTATGGGGCCTATGGTGCTTAGGCGCCATGGGCCTATGACGCCCAGGCGCTATAGGGCCTATGATGCTCAGGCACCATAGGCCCCATGGCACCTGAGTGCCATAGGCCCTATAGCACCCAATTGCCATAGGGCCCATAGGGCATGGTGCCCGGTCTCTGTTGCACAATGCGTTATGGTCCCAACAGCACACATGTGCACAGTGCGCATGCCGACTCCTGACCCCTGCCCTGCCTATGCCTCCTAGGGACCTCTGTCCCATGTGCCAGTGTGGCTACCATGCCGCACATCCCGGGGATGCACGATTGATGCGGGCAGCGATCTCTGAGCAAGCTGTGCATCCCGAGCACGGGGCCTCATGTGCTACAGGGCAAACATTTGAACTGCCACATTGTGAGTAGGGCATGCTGCAGCATGTAGTACCCTGGGCTCAGAACTGGAGCCAAGTTGAATTGGTCAACCTGGGCCCAGGTGGAGCCCCCATGATGCTGGCCTGTTTGGGCAGCAGCCTACCAGGCCCAAGACAGAGGTCTGGCAGGATGTTGTGGATGGCCTTGAACAGGCTACCAGTGTGCGGTGCAGCAGGGAGCAGTGTCACCACCGTTATGGTGACCTACTGAGGCAGGACCTAGATAGGCTCAGGGCACTGCAGGCGGCATCCGGAGGGGAGCCGTGCCACGCCAGGTAAGTGTGCTTGCCTGCATCTGTGCACGTCCAGTGTTCCATGGGCTGGCAGGCTGCTGCCATGTCAGGGGTCGCTGTCACTGTGTGCCCTGTGGTCTGGGAATGTACGCCACTGTGTGCACTGTGTGCACTGTGCCACTGCCCTGTGGCCTTGCCAGGCTGTGGTGCACTTGTGCTTTGGGGGTGGGAAGTGTTAGCTCTCACGATGTTGCTGTGTGTACTGATGTGTGCTTGTTTATGTTCCCACCCTAGGCCCTGGAGGACCCGGAGGAGGAGCCAGGGCAGCAGGTGTGCCTGGCGGCCACGGCAGGCTGCTGCGGACCCCACGCTGGAGCTGTGGGACAGAGGAGAGGGAGGACCTGCTGGACCGGCGTGCTGTGCCACGGTGGGCAGGTAGGTGCTGTGCTTTATATATTGTTGTGCAGGGTGGGTGGTGGGTGGTGCGGCCTGCCCCCTGTGCGCTGAGCCGTGGCAGCTGTGTTTAGCCGCGTGCACGTGGCACTGTGGGGGCTGCCATTGCACATGTGTGTGGCAGCTGTTGGTGGCTGTGGGTGCATCTGGCTGCCATCTGTGCCACTCCAGTCCCACTGCTGCACCATGCCACCTGCCTGCCACTGTGCTGGTGGTTGGCCCATGGGTGGTGGTGTTCAGCACTTTGCATAGCTGTGGCATGCTGGGTCAGCAACAGTCATAGGCCCACCCACTGCAGGTGGCCAGGTGCCACCCCAGGGGTGTGTGTCCCCACTGTCTGCTGCACATGGTAGGTGAGCTGGGATGCCCTGGACACACTGCTCACCTGTGCCCTCCTTGCCATAGGTGGCCGATGGGGTCTTTGCCAGCCGAACCACGCCTGCCTCCTGCAATGGAGTATCACTATCACCATTGCCACCCTGGAGGTTGCCCAGCTGACCAGACAGCTCCTGCTGTGGAGCCAACACAAGGCGGCAGGATGTGGCCACCCTTAGGAATTGTTGTACCTGTTCCTGCTGTTCCTGCACCTGTCCACCCTTCCCTGCCTTCCCTGTCCCTTTGTATAGCCCTGTCCCCTGTCCCCATCCCTCCCTTACCTACCTTATTCCTGCTATGTACATAGGTTCCCTACCTTGTTCCCTGTTTTGTTGTATTTCTCATTATTTAATACAGTTTTCTATGGTTACCCATCTGTGTCCAGGTCTGCTTTGTGGCTGGCAAGTGAAGCCATGCTGCAGTGGTGTGCTGGGTGGCTGTGTGGTGTGCCTGTGTTGTTCTGTGGGCTGTGCATGGTGGTGTTTGCCCATCGGTCAGTGGCTGTGCCCTGGGGTGGCCATGAGGCTGGCTGTTCGGGATGTGTGGCATATGTGTTGGTTGCCGTGTGCCAGGGGTGTGGCTGGCTGTGGTCTGGGTGGTCTGGTGCATGCCGTCCAGTGGGGGTGGCCACTGGTGCCACCTTTCCTTCATCCACCGCTGTGGTGCACATGGTTGGGGGCTGGCTACATGCCTGTGCTCCTTGGGTGATGTTCCATTGTGGGCGGCTGTGCCTCTCGGCCTGGCCCCACCGCCTCCCAGTGGCCACCCTCCTCCCTAGAGCCTTCCTCCTTGCAGTGCCTGTGGCAGGTCCATTTGTGTCCTGGTGCATTTTCTTCGTCCCTTGTGCATCCATAGTTGCACTATTGCATGTTGGGTTGCTCCTGGTGCATCTCTGACTGTGATCTGGCACATCCATGCGATATTCAGCCATGTTGTGCTGGCGCACGTCATATGCACAACCTTTGAATATCATGGTCATTGTAACCGTGGCGCATTGGTTTGCACTGTGCTGGCCTTGCACAGGTGTCTCAGGCATTTTGAATATCCCACCCACTGTCTTTTGTGGCTGATCGCTGGCTCTCGTATGAGCTGCAGGTCAGCTATGGGAGGTTCTAGGATGTGTTGCTAGTAGTGCTATATACAATATCCTAGGCAGGAGGGACAGTAGGATCAACCAAATATGAAGAAAAATACTGGTGCACACTATAACGTAAAATTTACCATTACAAATGAAAAGCTTAATCAGGGACTACCCATAGTGTGGGCATGGTTTCATTGAGGTTTCCTTTACTAACTCACCCATTATTTTTGCAGCTGAATCTGATCTTGCTCTGCCCTGTTTAATCATCCAGTGTAACTTGCACATATAAAAGTAAGCAGAATGTTTCAATTTTAATGAGAAAAAATAAACAATAACAAATGTTCATTCTTTGGTCTGGAACACAATTATATTCAAGACCGATTTCTAGCAAAATAGACAGCCAAATATTTTTCTCATGTAATCTCAATTTGCTGTATTTTGTTCTCCATATGGTCTGGAGACCATATCTGCAAAAATCTTGTGTGTAATATAGATTCAAGCAGCATTTTGTATCAAAATGCATGTGTTGTAACACAGAATTCTCATACACAGAGTCCTTAATAATGCTATATGTTTACATCAATGTCCAGCCCTTTGTCCCAGCAGCTGACAGACTGACAGTTACAGCACAGTATGTAAAGGCAGATCCAAAAGTGTGATAATGTACTTATTGTGGCTTAAAAGACTAGTCTGGTTCATTAATCAGGGGACCCACACATACACACGCACTCAAGATTCAAAACAGTCTTCAGAGAAGTTAACACCATGCAGAACAGAATAAACATTTCCATCCGTACAGCAAATATTCTTTGTTCTCAGAACATGATCCTGGTTAATCTCCATATGTTTATCTGTTTGTAATGAAACCATAAATTGCAAATTTTTTAAAGCACAATAAGAAGTGTCAAGTAAGTTCAAGGAAATTTATCTGTCTTTGAACGTCACAGAACTTGAGCTGCCAACTCTTTCAGTTCTGCTGAGGCTGTGGAAGACACTTTTATATTTTTAAGTGATTCTTTTAAGCACTATTTTTTTCTTCTTTTATGAAGGAGATATAGAATAAGTGATAGAAATGAATTTCAAGGCTGTAATTCCATTGAGGGTTCTGGTGACATTATAAACTAGAAGGGATTGCTCAAGTGGTTTGTAAATGTCACCAGAACCCAAAGATACGATATGACTTGTAATATGCAGTTGGGCTATTTTTGTTTTAATTTTGTAAAATATGTATTCAAACTGTATTTACATGGTTTAAAATAATTACAGCTGAAGGATTTCTTTTGCTCCATCAATAGGCTTTTTATTATATGGCAGTAAATAAAGCTTAATTCTGATTAGCTATTGCCAGTTGGTATTTGGCAATATTACCAACTGGCATGAACAAGTGCCATCTACAGTGCCCAGTCACATAAGCACAGTATCGCTGTGCCACACATTCGCAAAATTAAAATCACCACTGTTTGTTTTTCCCACTTGAATGTGAACTGAAAGGACCCTGTCAGTTTTTTCGATTTTTCAGGCACATTTAAAATATTGTGCCTGTTGCCAACTGTGTGAAAACGCTATTTATATGTGGCCACAGATTTCCAGGAAGAAACGAAAATTAGTAAAATTTGAAAACTTGATATTTTTGTCGACTTCCGCGCCAGCTGCTGATGCTTGATAATGAAATACTATGGCATGGTGGCACCTCTGCACTCATTCATGAATGAGGTTTGTCTTTTACAACTAGTACCAGAACTGAGGATTTACTGAAATAATGTGGTGTCCTGAGCAGGGACAGTGCTAACATGCACCAAAGGACAAAAATGTTGCATCTTGCCCAGAAATTACCCCTCTTCCTCTGCCAATGGGTCCAAAGTGATGCACCTACTCTATAACAATAGCTAAAGGAAGGAATGTAAACTGTTCAAAATCTGTCATTGGTTATGTTTTGACCCAGCAGGTTCTATTTAGACTCACATTTTTACACCAGTGGGTCCAATTCGACCCAAGTTTTAAGCTCCCAGCAGTCACTGTCCTGAGTTTATAGTTGATCTAAAACGAAAACAAGCATTTTAACCATTGTTAATCAGGCTTTGAAAGTAAAGCCATGACTCCAGGCATGTGCAGAGTCATAACTTTATTTTTCAAAGCCTAATTTAATGATGTTAAAATGCTTGTTTTCTTCGGATCAACTTTGCTAATCTCAGGACACTACATTCTTTCAATAAATCCTCATATCTCATACTAACTGAAAATGACAAGCTCATTCAACTAGTGCGATGCCTCCAGGCCATAGTCTTCATGGCTGCTCATCAGTGACTGGCAGTGGGCAGATATTGGTCAACAATAATACCGTTTTTTTCCAAATTGTACTAATATTTTGTTTCTTCATGGAAATCTGTTGCCACATATAGATAAAGTGATCACACAGATGGCAGCAGACACAATATTTTAAATAAACCAGTCAGTCACAGTCAGCAATAACACTGTCCCCTTAGTGACAGTGATGCTATGCCTATGTTAACAGAGAAGTAGGAAATACTGAAACTGACACTGCTGTTTTCACAATGCCGCCACATGAAACTAACAAACTGAGTGACAAACAGTATCCATTTCTATGATAAGGTCAGCATGAATGAAGCAGACCACAAAGAGCTGCTGTGCCTCAATGATCACATTGCTGAAAGTGCCCTTTAAAACAAATATTGCACAGGAAGTATCCAAGAGAATTGCACCCCTAAAAATAAAAATGTTGAACTGGGCTTTGGACTCTGGATGCAATTCATGAACTGGAAGTTGCCCAAACTGTCTACCTGTATAGAAACACTGAAACCACAATTAAAAGCCAGGCATGATTTACTATGACCAATAACATCAGTGCCTGCAATAAAAATATATAAAACAGTTTGCCTCTCACAATAGAAGCCCTAGCCATTTCTAACCTACATAATAATATCCTGTTCTAATGCCACCTCCCCGCCCAAAGTTTTGGGATTGCTTTCTTCTGTGTAATGATACATAGACAAAATAAACTAATTTGACTAATTTGGCTTTTAAAACACATATTTTATGTCTGAAAATTATTTGTATTGCAAAATGCCATATGATAAGTGCAATAAGACACTTCAGGTGTGGTAGTAGTAGTGAACAATGCATTTCAAGGGCAATAAGGCACTATACCCCTGGGCATGCAGTGATCACGAGTTGCCCACACTGTCATGTCATTGCTTACATACAATAAACCAGTTTTACATGCTCTGCAAAGAAAAATATAGCGTTTAAAAGATCTGTAAGATGAATATATAACCACAATGGTAGAAAGTCATAATATGTGCAGAAATAATAATTGTAAGTCCATTCAAAATTACAAAATTGCTAAGCACAAATCAAAATCAGTTCAATTAATTGGTGCATTTTGATTTCCATAGTAGTACTTGTGATTATATAGCCTGTTTAGCAATTTCACCACAAGCTGTTCTTGGCACGTTGATTTCAGAATCTTCATCAGCTCGATGACTTAGAATCCTAGTTTTTGCTTATGGCTTGACAAGTTTGGATGAAAAAGTTAAACTGATCTGTATCTATATATCTATATCTATATATCTATATATATATATATATATATATATATATATATATATATCTCAGTCAAGTATGATCCTGGATTTGCAAGGATATAATAGGAAAATTTCCTCCAAGCTCTGTAATTTTAGACCAAAACTGCAAAAACATCTGAAGTCTCACTTGGGTCTTAGGCCTGACATCAGGATAAAGATATGCTTTGTTGTTCCTAAAGTTTAAAGTGCCCTACAGCCTTGCCTTCTTAATTATATAATCTCAATCACTTTCAAGGGTGAACTGTATCAGAACCATTGCTGGTTTTGTGGGAGCTATTTCAGAAACTGAAACAGGATCAGTTCCGTAAAAGAAAGGTGAGATTTGTTTCTCATTGATGCAGGTAGTCTGAAGACTCTCACCAAAGGTGCCAAGATATCTTTATTTAAACCAAGCATCTCTTGCTGGCCCATCAGCACAGTGGGTGGATTTCCGTCTGTGATGCTGGTGACCCGGTTTGGGAACGGACTCGGGTCACTGGAGGGTCGGCTGGGGAGAAGGAGGGAGCATCCAAGATGGCTCACCTTCTCCAGGGGAGGGTGTGGTTAAGACCCAGCACCTGTTGGCCCCAGGAGGAGGCTGGGAGCACAGCAGGATGTCGGGTCTCAAGCACTAGGGGAGTGACGGACATTGGTGTGCATCTTGACATCTGTGGCATGCCACTCCCCTGGGGAGAAAACCAGGAAACAACTCTCTGGCAAGTCAGATAATGGTCTCTGGCTCCTGCTGCTGCCTAGCCACACAACCGACCCACCACAGCAACACCCAGACCAATTAAGAGTGTGCTGGCCTCCCACTGGTGCCTTCCTCTTGGAGGAGGGGACCCATCCAGCAAAGGGACATGCTGGGTTAGCTGGGGGCTGCAATATGAGGCAAGGGCTGGCATTGGGTGGGCAGGCAGACAGAGGATCCAGAAGACCCAAAGGAATGGTTGGCCAGGAGAAGTGGGGATGCAAAAACAAGCAAAAACAAGCCTCTCAATAAACAGATCTCTCACACGGTCCCATATAAGACACTGTTCCAGGGAGAGCTGTAGCACTGGGGAGCCAAAGAAGAGAAGAGAAGATTTTGCCACATTCTGCAGGTGACAGCTGGACTTTGGCCACATCAGCGGCAGCTGAGTGCAGAGTGACTGCAGTGGCAGTGGGAGAGACTGTCATTTTGGCTGCATCGGTGGCACCAGAGGCTGGAGTCAGACACATCAGTGGCCGTGGGAACTGCGCCTGACTGCATTGGTGGCAACACAGGGGCAGAGATCGAGTGCTAAACAAAGGAGGCCCTCCAGTTAATCAGGCCAAGACAGCACAAAGAGCATGAATTTCAATGCAGTGGCTGGGCATAAAACTCAGGGAGCCCAGCCACAAAGAAGACATTGTCCTCAGGGAAAGCTGTAGCACTGGGGAACCACAAAGGAGAAGATTTTGTGCATTTCGCGCGGTGGCAGCTGGACTTTGGCCTCATCAGCAGCAACTGGAGCAGAGTGCTGTAGTGCTGGGGAGCTGCAGGGGACAAGATTTTGCCACATTCAGTGGTGGGTGGCAGCTGGACTTTGGCTACATTGGTGGCAACTGAGCGCAGAGCGACTGCAGCAGTGGAGGGAGAGACTGTCCTTTTGGCCACATTAGTGGCATTGGAGACTGGAGACAGCTGCATCAGTGGACATGGGGACTGCACCAGACTGCATCAGTGGAAACACAGGATCAGAGATCAGAGGCTGAATAAAAGGAGGCCCTCCAGCCAATCAGGGCCAAGAGAGCGCCAAGAGCATGAATTTCAATGCAGCAGCTGGACAAAAAGACAGAGAGCTCAGCACAAAAGAAGACACTGTCCCCAGGGAAAGCTGTAGCACTGGGGAGCTGCAGAGAGAAGATTTTGCCACATTCTGGCGGCGGGTTGCAGCTGGACTTCGCCACATTGGCAGCAACTGGAGCAGAGAGCGCAGCACTGGGGAGCTGCAGGGAGAAGATTTTGCCACATTCAGTGGCAGGTGGCAGTTGAACTTTGGCCACATCAGAGGCAACTGGAGTGCAGATCGACAGCAGTGGCAGCAGGACAGAGTGTCATTTTGGCTGCATCAGTGGCATTGGAAACTGGAGTGTGCTGCATCGATGGCAGTGGGACTGCACCAGACCGCATCAGCGGCAACAGGACCAGAGATCGGAGGCCAAACAAAGGAGGCCCTCCAGTCAATCAAGGCCAAGAGAGTGCCAAGAGCATGAATTTCAATGCAGTGGCTGGGCATAAAAGGCAGGAGCCCAGCCGCAAAGAAGGCACTGTTCCCAGGAGAGCTGTAGTGCTGGGGAGCCACAGCAAGATTTTTTTTTTCCCACCCACCTCCCTACCCTTGACCTACATTAAATGCCCAAAGAAGGTGGAGACAATGGCAGACAGGGCAGACCTCATTGGTTGCTCAAAGGCAACTCAAATCCACAATAAAGGGCTGATCACTTGATCCAAAAACTGGAAGAAAAACTGGAAGAACCATACTGATGATACTAATGATTAACTTAATGCTTTTTGGCCTTGTTGTGGTGGGATTTGCACTGTATTGGGTAGGGTATTAGGGGAACCTGACTTGTTTAAGGGAGCTGCTTTGGTTTGGGGATAATCTGGGCTCAAGATGGGCATTCTGTGTTGGCTGGCTTGAAACTATATTGCCCTTCCTAGGCGGTCTTGAGCTGTTTGTCTTGGGGTGGATTGGGGCTAAATTCTGGGCATACTGTTTTTGCTTAAGCTAGTTAGATGACACATTGGCTAGCTAGATATTGTACTTTTGGGTTGATTTAAATGGCTTTGGTTTGATATACCCCCTGCAGCAGGGGAGTCACGGGTTAATAGTTGGTACCCTTGAAGAGACTGGGGCACATGGCTGAAGCAGGTTGGGGACATGCTAGAAGAAGCTGGATGGGGAGAGAGGTGCAGCATGGAGAGCCAAACAGGGGCAGCTGGCTGAGCGGACCACTACTGGAAGGGAGGAGGACCTCAGCTACAGGATGGGGGAAACAGGCTGGTGGGTTGCAGTGGCTGTGGAGCTGCAATGGCCATGAGCACACTGTGTAGACTAGGACTCTGTCCTATATGTGCCAGGCTGATGGGACTGGAGGCTGAGATGGGAGGCTCAGGTATGAGCTGGACAAGGGGTGAAAGGTATGAGTGCAAGCACATATTCACAGACAAAGGGAGGGAGGGTGACTGCAAATGCAAGTGTAGGAGGATGAGAGGCCACCAGAAATCATGGTAGGTCTGGCCAGCCCTGGGGCAGAAATGGGGAGGGATCAAGGAGGGCAGACAAGGAAGACGGCAGAGAATGGCAAAGAGCCAGTGCTATTGGCAGATGGGCAAAGGATCTCCAATGACTGTGGCGGGGAGCTCAACTTACAGGAGGGAGCACTAGTAAGCAACCTGCTGGGGGATCCTGGTCTCAATAAGTACTGGCTACTGGCAGACACCATGCAGGAGGGTCTCAGAAAAGTGGGGGTGCAATGAGCAGAGGGCAGAACGGAAGGAAGATGAAGGAGGGTTAGTATGGGCACAGGACTAATAGTGGATCCAGGGATAGCACAGGAAGGGGTCTGCAAGCCAGGAATGCCTAGGGAGGAGGATGAGGCTACAGTGAGGAGGGAGATCAGAAACCAAGGGAAAGGGATCAGTAGGGAGTAAGTGTGGAGGGCAGCAGAAAGAGGAATGATGGGGATTGAAGCAAGAGCCTCTGGAAGTCAGGAGGGACCACAGGCTAACGGAAGTACGGATGGGCCAGACCAGAGGGGTGGTGGGGAGCTAGGAGATAAATGGCCTGACAGGGAAATTAATTGGAACAGAGGGGTAAAGGTAGCCATTGGCAGACAAATTGGTGGTGCAGTCAGTGAGAACAGAGAGGTAGTGGGAGTGAAAGGGATGTGGCAGAAGAGGGAGATAGGCTCAAGGAGAAGGAGAAGGAGAAGGAGGAAGTTAAAGTACTCCTGCTAGGGGACCCGTGATCAGGGGCATTAAGGGAAGGGGAGAGAGGGGCAAGGCTGTGTTGGTTAAGGTCAAGTGTATACTCCAGCTTGACTGTGCACAACGCCAAGCACTTGGTCTATGCTCAGTGAAGGAGTGTGAGGGATCCCTAATATATTAGTGCACCTAGGCACAAATGACATAGAGAGAAATAGTGCGGAGGAGATTCAGGCATGGTTCCAGTAGCTAGCCAAGGGTGCGTCGTGCCATGGGGTGCCACAGTCTCTTTCTTGCAGGTCCTCCTAGTGTTTAGAGGTAGTGGAGAAACAAGCAGATAATTGGGGAGGTAAATGACTGGCTCAAACGTGGTGTGTGGCTAGCGGATATGGGTAGGTTCAGGACTGGGGTGCAACTTGGGAGGACAAGGGCTGCATGCTAGGGATAGGTACCACTTAAACTTGGGGAAGGAGGTTTTGAAACTAAAACTGTCTGAATTCATCAAAGCTAGGTGGGGTTTAAACTTATGAAGGGGCTGGGGCTTGAGGCTGCTGTGGCTAGGTACATCAAAGGAGGTCTTGGTCTACTTCCCCAGCAGGGGGAAGGGTGCTCAACATGGCACCTGTCAGTGCACAGGAAGTGGGGGCTTGCAGTTAACTGAGGATCTTGTGGTGGGGGATGGGAGAGGGCAAGGACAGGGATGGAGGGTGGTCCTGATTAACGCCAGGAGCATGGGAAATAAGATGTCTGAGCTTCAGGAAAGCTAACTGAAAGGTGTGTGGATGAGGTGGCAGTCACTGAAACTTGGCCAGTCCTCAGCACGATTGGGACTTAAACCTGATAGGGTACACCATGTCTCAGGAAGGACAGGGCTGCTGGCGGGGAGGAATGCTCATCATTAGGAACGGCATTGATATATGCAGGGTGGAGGGGCAGAGGGAAACATAGATGTTATGGGTTACCTTACAGGCCCTGGGGTAAGAGGGTCAGCCTGGGGTGGTTTATAGGGCCCCATGCAGGCTGAGGATCTCAAGGAGGGCCTGTGGTGAATCTAAGGGATCACTGTGGACAGGGGGAGGTAAAACTGTAGTGCTGGGGACCATAACATGCCAAGGGTTGATTGGGGCACTATGGCATCTTCATCAGCTGGGGAGCAGTGCTTGCTGGACGTCTTCCAGGATGCCTTCCTAACCCAGCTGGTAAAGGACATGACTAGGGATGGTAGCATCCTAGATGTGGTCCTGTCAGACTGTGATCTAGTTAGAAACATACAGTAGTTGTAGGGGACCCACTGGTGGAGGAGCGTTCATGCCACGGTTTGGTTTTCCCTGGATATGGGGTAGGGAAAGTCCCACTAAATGATGGTGGTTGACTTTAAGGGGAGGACTTTAAGGGTATGGAGAAGATCCTCAAGGGCATTTGGAGGGTTCAGACCAGATATGGATACAGACAGCAGGTGGGAGATTATTAAAGAGGGTTCCTGGAACCTACCAAGGCCTGCTTGAAGGTTCAACACAAGTTCGGTAGGGTCAGGAAGCCAAGCTGGTGGACCAGGGAGGTCCAGGAGGTGGTGAGGAAGAAAAGAGCTGCTTACAGAAGATATAAGTACTCCCAAAGGGATGTTGACAAGTAGGAGTATGATAAGCTAGCCAAAAAGTACCCAGGATGGTGAGAGTGGTCAAGGCAAGAACAGAGAGAAGCTAGCACAGGATCAGAAATGGGAAAAAGGTTCTTTAGGTACATCAGGGGAAGGAAGAAAGTGAAGGGCAGATTAAGACTGAGGTCAGGGAGGGTGAGGGAGGAAGCCAGGGAGCAGGCGGAGGTACTTAACGAATACTTTGCCTCGGTCTTCACTAGAGAGGATGGGAGGACATCAACAGAAGGGGGGAGGCAGAGTAGAAATGAGGAAGGGGAGCTCTCTGACAGTGAAATTACCAATGGCAGGTTGAGGGAGGACCTTAGGTCCCTGAAATGGACAAAGCACCGGGTCCGGATGGCCTTCATCCCAGGGTGCTGAAGGAGATGGCGGACGTCCTTGCTGCACCTCTGGTGAACCTTTTAATGCCTCCCTACAGACAGGTTGAGTGCCCCAGGATTGGAGGATGGTGCATGTTGTGCCCATCCACAAAAGTGTCTCAGGAGGATCCGAGTAATTACAGGCCAGTCAGTCTGATGTAGGTGGTAGGCAAGATGATATAGGCTATCTTGAAAGAGAGGCTGGAGGAGTTTCTGGAGACTGAGGCCATTTGGATGATCACCAAGACGGCTTTTTCAGGGCAGATCGTGTCAGACTAACTCTTGTGGAGTTTTAATATTTGGTGACGAAGGAGCTGGATCAGGAAGGCCAGTGGATGTCCTCTTTCTGGACTTCAGCAAGGCGTTTGACTTGGTGCCACCCTAGGGTTTCTGGAAGCTAGGGAATTGGGGTGGGAAAGGGATGGTGAGGTGGATAGGTAAATTGACTATCTGGGCAGTTCCAGAGGGTGGTGGTCAGGGAGGTATCATCTCCAAGGAGGGTCATGAGGTCCCACAAGGATTAGTGTTGGTCCCACTGCTGTTTAATACTTACATCTCGGACATCAGAAATGGTATCAGGAGTGAGATGAGCCTTTTCGGATGACTCAAAGCTGGGGGCAGTGGTGGATGGGAAGAGAGTAGAAGAGTCCTACAGGAGGACCTGGAGACTCTGGAAAGGTGGTCATGCACTTGGAAATTGAGGTTCAATACCAAGAAGTGTAGGGTTCTCCACTTGGGGCATAGAAACCCAGGTCATGAGTATTTATTTGGGTGGGAAGAAACTGCAGGTTTCTGGGGAGGATCTTGGGGTGACAGTGGATGCCAAAATGAATAACTTTGAGCAGTGTAGGGAGGCTGTGGCAAAAGCAAATAAAATGCTCTGGTGCATTGCCAGGGGATAACCTCGAGGAGGCGGAAGGTACTTCTCCTCTCTATAACTGCCTGGTTAGACTTCACCTAGAGTACTGCATGCAGTTTTGGTGCCTGTACTTAAAAAAGGACATTGCACTTCTGGAGAGAGTCCGGAGGAGAGTGACCAGGATTATGCAGGGCTGGGGAAGAGATCCTATAAGGAGAGACATGAGGAGCTAAACTTACTCCCTGGAGGAGAGGCAGGACAGAAAGGATATAATCAAGGTCTTTAAATATCTAAAGTGGGTGAACAGGGTCAGTCTTAATAGGGTGTTCCAGATGAGGGAGGAGAGGGCCACTAGGGGCTTTCCATGAGGCTGGTTGATGGGAGGCTCAGAGGGTTGACTAGGAGATGCTACTTTACCGAGAGGGTGGTGAACCCATGGAATGCACTGCCTGCGGAGTTGGTGGTGGTGGATACAGTGGAGGATTCAAGAGGGCTCACGACAGTTACAGGGGAAGGTAAAATTGAGAAATGCCAGATCTGGAGGTGCACCTCTGTGGGGGATGGGGTCGGGGGATTTGTGGGGAGGTAGGGAGGCAGCAACAGTGTCCTGACCATTGCTGATTTTCGAGCAGACTCGATAGACCTTTAGGCCTACTCTGCTGGCAACTTAGTATGTTAGTATGTAATAAGGTCTGAGTTTTAAATTCGTCACTTGACATTGCATTCATGACTTATGTAAGTTCTGATCTTGCAACTATGAGTAACAAAAAAACAAACTGTATTGATGTCTGTGAATTACAAGATTACTTGTTTTACATACACCACGAGTTACCGTACCTGGGTCTATTCTAGTTTCTCCCCTATAAATCAGAATCACCTGCACAGGCAGCAAAAATATTAGCATATTTTATTCTTTTATGAAGTTTCCTGTTTTGACATTAGACACAGTTTCACAGTGTCCTGTCAGTTCTGATCTTTTCATCATTTTGTATGTTCATGATACGCAGGTGAGTGTTTTTATAATAGGCGTTTATGATCCTGGCTGGCACACCCATTTAGAAACTGTCCACCTCCCACCCCACACCACATTCATCTTCATCCAAAGTCATGGGGATCTGCTGGGTGGAAAGCCCAAGAGTGGAACCTGGCAGGTCCTATAATGTATCTGTTTGACAGCAGTATGGATTCAGGGTCGTATCACAGGGCTGGAGAACCACACACATGGTGCCACTTCACAAGAGTGGGCCCAGAGGTGACTTGGGGAACTACAGGGCAGTCAGACTGATCTCAGTTGTAGGTAAGGTAATGGAGACAATCCTCAAGGAAAGGCTGGTAGGATTTCTCGAGCGAAGGAACAGCAGGACAACAGACAGTATGGGTTTGTGGCAGGAAGATCCTGACAAACTAACCTGATTTACTTTTTGACTGGGTAACAAGAACAACAGACAAGGGTCAAGTTGTTAACGTTCTGCACTTGGACTTCAGCAAGGCCTTTGACTTGATGCTCTACATGAGATTGACCAGGAAATTGGAGGATCTAGGGTGAGGTGAAACTTACGAGATGGGTGACAAACTGGTTGGGGAAAGAACCCAGAGGGTGGTAGGGGTGGATTGGGGCTCTCTGACTCAAAGGAAGTCACAAGTGGGGTTCCACAGGACTTGATGTTTGTCCCACTGTTGTTTAACGTGTTCATAGGCAACATTGGAGAAAGCATTAAGAGCAAAATCTGCCTTTTTGTGAACAACACCAAGCTCTGTGAGAGGGTTGACATGGCTGAGGGATACAGGACCTAGGTAAAATCTGGCCTGGCTTGAAAAGTGATTAGGAATATGGCAACTCAGGTTCAATGCAAAGAAGTGCAAAGACATGCACATATGGAGTAGGAACCAGGCAGCAGAGCAAAGCGGGGAGGGGTCCTGGTCACAAAATTGGAGAAGGAAAAGAACTTGGGGTAGTCATCACCAGTGACCTGAAACACTTAACGCATTGTAGGAGGGCAGCAGCAAGGCCAAAGAAATGCTGGATTGATTGGGAGGGGATATCAAGCACGATGGAGGTCATATTGCCATTGTACAGATCCTTGGTGAGGCCTCACCTGGAGTATGGTATACAATATTGGTGGCCCTACTTAAGAAAGGAATAAATCTGATAGAGGTAGTCCACAGGAGAGTGACAAAATGGTTCAGGGTTAGCAGGGCAAGGCATATGAGGAGAGACTTAATGCCCTAAACATGTACTTGCTTGAGGAAAGGAGGAGAGGGGACATGACGAAACCTTAACGTATCAAAAAGGTTTCAATAAAGTGATTGCAGGTGGTTCTTTAGTCTTATTGGGGACAGGACCACAAGAGGTTACTGCTATAAGTTACCAGGGAGGTTCAAAAGGAAGGTCAGAAGACATTTCTTCATAGAAAGAGTGGTGACAGGGTGGCATGAAGTCCCAGAACAGGTTGTCTCCTGGACATGGTGAATGGAATAAAGAGGGGTGGGAGGCGGGTGAAAGGAAGGGTCAAGGTCCATGGGAGGGAAGGAAAGGGGCAAGGGAGGCAGAGCCTCAGTAGTCTGAGAAGGGTCTCCACAGTTCAAACAGACTTGATAGACCGATAGGCCTTCTGCTGGCAGTTTTCTTATGTTTGTATTATTGTATATGTGTATAAGTGGTGAGTTTTCACTCTGGCCGCTAACATTTTTTATGTCGTTTGTCTTCCTGGAGTTGCTTCCTGATCCTCTGGCTGGTGATGTGTCAGTGCCATACGTTATAGTGTACACACAACATGTCTCTGCAGAACACCAAGCTTCCCATCCCAAACAAGGGGCCACAGTGGTGCCAGAATGTGGTGCCACACTCCCTGTCTGGGACACGCTGCCAGTGTTAGTGCTTCACCTGCTCTGGCTGTCCAACACCAGCCTCCAGAGTTTTACTCCCAAACCCAGCTCACTGGCTTTGGCATGGCAGGCAAACCCTGGGCAGCCTGGAGTATATTTGTTTAATTTCCAGTGCCTGCCACAGACTGTCTGCTTTATGCTACTGAGTTACCTTTATTACCTGCTGATTTCAGAGAAATGAGAAACCTGGTTTCCCATCTTGGCTTTGTCACTTCTGCAAATAATGGATGATTGACAACTGAATTCACACTCTTTTATTCACTAAAAGATGCCCTATTCACACACTGGTATTCATGAAAATGATGTCACACAGTATTATCTGCCTGCAAAACCAAAGTAAAAAGTAACCTGCCTGCAACAAAAGCAATGTAATGTTGACCTCGTAGCTTAACACAGCCAAACTAAATGAAAGAGACAGTCCTAGAAAACAGAAGTACAAAAATATAGCAAAATATAAAAACATATCGCTGTTCCAAAGTAGTCACTACCAAGAAGGGAGACAGAATCGATCAGAGTCTGGTCTTTATGAAACCTATTTCATTTTTCCTTCTTGGGCCAGGCCCTTTCATACGCCAGCCCTAGTCCCATCAACAGCACAAAGGAGATGCATGAGGTACCTCAAGTGTATCTCCTTTGTCCTGTCGCCTGTAGTCTTGCTTGTTTTGCACCTGCTGGTGTTTTGTGTGAGCACACGACCCCAGTGCTGTCCTCCAAGCCCAGTCACCCAGCTTCTCATTGGCTTACATTCAAACTTCATCCTCCATGGTCATTCCATGTCCCTGCAGGGGTAGTGGGCAAGCCAGGCCAGACTATAGGTGGGCCATGTTAATGGTGCCATGCTCATGGAGGCCAGATAGTCATCCTGCCTGTGCCAGGAGGAATTTCTGCCTCTTCTTTTCCCAACCCTCGAGATACATGTAACAAGGGTGTGCACGCACATGCACGTAAGTGTGCATAGAGCCATACCTGCCTGCATCCCCCTTCCACAAGCTGCTCCAAATGCACTCTCCTTGTGGTCATCCAGGTGGTAGTATAGCAGCAGACCTGCTGCCCTCCCTCCCTCCCTGGAGGAGGAGAGCAGAACTTCTGGGATGCTCGATCCTCCCCTGCCAGCCCTCAACAGTCAGGACTTGCTTCCAAACCCTTGTCGCTGGTATCACGAGTGGTAGTGTACCATTGCTCTGACAGGCCAGACCCTCCATAAAATGGATTCAAACTTTGTACCAAAAGAAACTGAGCCCAGCTGTCAGGTTAGGCCAGGAGCAAGTTTATTCCTTTATCAAAGAAATGTTGAATTGTTGGAAAATGATCATCTGTAGCCTTGACTCATACTTTCAAGCCCAGACAAGGGAATGTGTAGCAGACTGATGTACTGAACATGCCAGGCATGAGACAGTTATATAACAAGACTCGTCTGGCATTACAATTTCTTCTGCTGTCCTTGGCCTGGTACCATGAGTCAGTGACTTTGAGATCAGTAAAAGACCCTCCTGCCTTGCTCTCTTGATTATAGAGGAAACTGTTCAGAGGGCCCCAGTACGATTAGGTTAATGGGTAGATTTATATACCATCATGTTTTGAACACTTGCATTGTAAAGCTGGTGAGAGCTGAAAGCTTGAATAGGTGTAATGCCATCTAAGTGCATCAAGCCCTATAACATACTAACTTGGTAATATTCCATATGGCAAATTTAATTGCATACATATAGGGTCCAAAAACACCCATCAGGTCTCAGAATAGTTTTCCAAGGATGTGGTTTCCTCCCCAAAAAAATAAAATAAAGGGCTGCACACTTAAACTTGTGTCTTTTGGGATTTTCTATCAATGTACCTCACATGAATGTACTGCACTAAACTGATGTGACTGCTTGCATTAAAAGATTTTTCCAAATGGCTGCACATGATTTCTGAAGGCAACTGCAACAGCATGTTGAAAATGTCTCCAGATTCTGCCACAAGCTACAGCTCTAAGTGAGCGTGAGTTTGAAGAGAACCACCAAGACCTTGTGTCATGATCCAGGAAATCAGACCTAATGTTTCAGTTGACTTCTGAAGGGGTGGATTAGGCCTTTTTACTTTTGCCATCTTTGTCAATGGTACAAAGATCTTCAGCACTGTTTCCATCCCTTCCTACTTGATAAACAGCAGGCCTTTCTGACCTCTTTGTCAGATATGTCCACCCCTGTCAGACAGCCACTAGTCATAACAAGTTGGTGATGCCTCCCCGTCATCACTTTAGGCGATCCCCAGGGCTTTAGCCTGGACCCCATTCTGTTTTCCATTTGGACCTCCCCTCAGTCTGTGTCTCTGCATACATTCACATATGCATGGATGACACTGTGATCTTTGCCTCTGGAACCTCTGCTGCCTAGCTGGTAAATAACTTGCAGCCTGACTTTGACAATATCCAGTGCTGGTTCCCTTTAACCAACTCTTGTTCAGTGCCATGTGACAGGGTTGAATAAGCCCTGTCCCATTTGTTATTCAGAAAAGTTAAATGCAAGGATCTGTTCTATCCTCTCCTTTTCTGTCTCTTGTCTGTCTGGTTGCACAACCAAATGTCCTTGTGAGGCCTAGGAATTGATCACTCTGATGGTCTTGCATTCTCAGCCTCTCACTATCTCTCTGCCTTCACTTGCTATTTCTGTCTTTTCTTCCCCTGCATACATGTGGTTATAAAATATATGTGAATCTTTGTGTGAAACTGGGATCTCTTGGTTTGAAAATGTATACAGTTATACTGTTAAAATGAAAACAGGAAGTTGTTATCCCACTATACAGACAGTTGGTGAGACCCCATCTGGAGTATTGCATCCAGTTCTGGAGACCCCATCTCCGCAAGGACATAGACAGGATAGAGGCAGTCCAGAGGAGGGCAACTAAAATGGTGCAGGGTCTGCAAGAGAAGCCGACGAGGAGAGACTTAAGGAGCTTAATATGTATACCCTTGAGGAAAGAAGGAGAGGGGGACATGATAGAAACTTTAAGTACCTCAATGGAATCAACAAAGTCCAAGAGGGTAGCATCTTTCAGAAAAGAGACGTGCAAGAACAAGGGACACAATTTAAAGATGGGGGCAGTTCAGGGGCAATGTGAGGAAGTATTTTTCATAGAGGTAGTGGATGCATGGAACAGCCTTCCTCAGGAGGTTGTGGAGTCTAAAACTGTGGGAGAATTCAAGAATGCATGGGACAGACATAAGGCAATTCTTGTGGGGGTAGGAAGAAATAGGCTGTTGGTTAACTAGGATCTGCGGCCTATCCTGTAGGTAGGGGAAATTGGCAGACTAGATGGGTCAAGCAGTCCTTATCTGCCATCAAAGTCTATGTTTCTATGTTTCTATGATTGCAAAAAGCTATTTGGAATTTAGAGGGTTAACCTGAGATGCAGTTTGAGCTCTTTTCAGTCTTGTTTGCAGACTCTTTTGCAGAGCTGCCATTAGTGGGCCAGATTGGAACATTGCTCTGTTTGCAAACCTGCTCTGCAAAGAAACTGACAAGAACATTTTACAGAAGCAGGATATCTCCTTAATGAGTTCAGGATGAAGAAGTTAACTATTAGGCAAAGACTTGTTATAAAAAGAGCAGCACTCTTTTGCTGGAGAAAGACTGAAACTTGGAATTAGAGATACTCTCAGATGAAGAACTTTGTTTTTCTGTACTGCCTTTGTAAATAGTTATATTGAACAATTTTTATTTTTATTTTGCTGTTATTGATAATAAAATGCTCATTACGAATTTTATAACTGCTCCTGATTTTCCTATGCTTCCTGACTTGTGCCTTGACGAAATGCCAAACAAATGGTCTCCATGATCTTTGCCAGCAAACAGCAACTTTTCAGGCTCCATAGAACCCCACTTTATGACTCTGGATGACCGTTAAACCTTTGAAGAAGTCTCCCCACTTCAAGTACCTCCATTTCTCCTTGTACATTAATGCGATCCATAAAAGCTCCTTAAGTCTGGCACACACAACATCTTAGAATGCTGCTGCATTGCAGGAGGGGGGCAGGACATCAGAACATCATGTGGCCTTGCCACCATGCTGTCTAATGCTGTCTTAAGCCGCTGCCCTCTCCTGAAGTCTGAGAGTGCTGCCACATCGGAGAGAAGGAGCAGGACATCATGTAGCCACCCACAATGTCTAACACTGTCCCAAGCTGTCGCCCCTCCCTGAAGTCTGAGAATGCTGCCATCAAAAGGCTGTGTAACCCTTTAAAATTGGACTTACAGGAGATTAAGTATTTAGGTATAAAATACCATATACCTGTAAAGGTTGTATAAAGTGAATGTCCAGCCTTTAGCTGCAGGCTGATCTCAAGACTGGCATAACCTTACCTCAGATTGATCCGCTGCATTGATATGGTGAGAATGGTTGTGTTGCCATGCTGCCTTTTCGTTTTTCAGAATGCCCCAGTTCAGATCCCTGAGAGTTATTGGAGGAAATGGCAGATGGCTATATCGAGATTTGACTAGGGCGGGAACCACCTCAGAATCTGCTTCCATACCATGATTCTCCCTCAAGCAAAGGAGGGGTACTACCAACCTATGGACTTATCATTTAGCCACATTTGTGGATTCTTTCCAGTGGCATTGTGAGGGGCCTGACCCACAGTGGGTGGACCTTGACGGTACTCCCCGTTCAGGGAAAGGACCTGATCCCTGTATGAGATGCACCCAAGAGACAATGAATTGCAGCTCCAGAATCCACAGATAGAGGAGTTGGGAAGAGTGTGGTGTGAGGCAGTGTCCTTGCTAAACCTCTCTCCAGTCCTTATTTGGCTCAGCTCCATAGCATACTTGTAGGGGTTGTCCCAGCCACTCAAGAGCATATGCACCAGAGATGACATGGGCAGAATTTGGTCTATCTCACACAGTTCTGTGAAGGTCAGTGGATAAAAACATTCCTTCAGATGCAATCCTAGTGTAGTTAGGCACAGGGGAGTTTTACCCTACCTGCAGATTTGTCATTATCTGGAGTCTCAACCCACTGCTGCTTGGAGCACAGATGGGCTTCCACCCTGCTCTTGCTGTTGGCCACCCAGGTTACTTCCCAAATCACCAGGCACCTCATCTCATTAATTAACCTAGCAATAATTTCATTATTATTATTAATAACAGCAAAATAAAATTGTTAGAAAAGATAAAGGTGACATGATAGAGACTTTTAAGTATATAAAAGGAATAAATAAAGTGAATGAAGGTAAATTATTCAAAAGAAAGTAGGAGTTAAAACAAAGGGTCATAATTTAAGATTGGAAGGAAGAAGATTTAAGAGCAATGTAAGGAGATGTTATTTCACTGACAGGGTGGTAGAACCCTGGAACAGTTTACCTAATGAGGTGGTGTGTGCAGAAACAGTGGAGGAATTCAAGAGGGCATGGGACAGACACAAGTGGTTGGCCAGTGGGTACAAAGGAAAAGTCCGGGAAGTGGAGACAAGTAGGGGCTTGTGGAAAATGGGCAGACTAGATGGACCTGGATGGTCCTTTTCTGTCGACACATACTATAATACTATGAATCAAGACACAAAATCATACACCATGTGCTGTCCCACTAAAAATGGAGTCTAAATTGGGACAGAAGTTGGATTTTAAATTATGGGACAGGGGTTGCTCTGAAGTGTGCATGGTTAATTTGTCATATGTATAGAGGGAGTATGGTTGGAAACATCTGTGAGGTATTGTATTTTGGACCCCAGTAATCGATCCAGATATGGGCAGGATCTAGCGACCTGCTGAAGAAACTGTGGGAAAGCTCGGTGATATATGTGCATGTGATGTGGGCATGCCTCTCCTTTTAGGGCCCTAGAGGCAGTTGTTTGAGAAGTATTGGGATTGGGATTAGGCTGAGCCCAGAAATGTGTCTTTTGTTGAAATATCCCACTAGGTAAAAGGTTGACAGTTTAAATGCTTATTGGGTATTATGATAGTGTGCACATCAAATGTATAACCATAATGTGGCTCACGCTACAACTACTGGCCCTTTAACATTGGTGGGCACTGCAGCACTATTTACACCATAAAACAATGACATTTAACTTAAATGACAGAATGGAACAGTTCACAACCTTGTGAACTAAGTGGATATTTTTGTAATGCAACATGTCCCCACTTTGTTCCCTAGATATTAAATGCGGGAGGGAAGGGAAGTGAGGAGTGCACAGTTAATTTGCCAGGTATGATAGGTGGAGGCAGTGGATGAAAAGGAGAAATAGTACCTCCCATGTCCTGCGCCTCTGAACATCCCCTGAGGATAGAAATTGTTACATTACTAGTAATGTTTGGTTAGCCTTCGCTACCCCACTGTTGTGCTAGGGACAGCAAGACCCCAGGGATTTCTACTTTTAGGCACAGACAGGTTGTCACTGTCTAGCATCTCTATTATCTCCGTACTGCACTGAATGCCATACTGCATACTAATGTGTTGTATTTTCTGTTGAAAAATGTTAATAAACATATATTTACAAAAAAGAAGGGCTGCCAGGGAGGACATCATTTTGCTACACAAGATATCTAATGTTGTCCCAAGCTGTCACCCCCTCTGGAGTCTGAGATCACTGCCACACTTGGGGAGCTGAAGGATATCATGTGGCCTCAGAGTGATACTTTGTGCTTCCTAAGCTGTCACCTTCCCCTGAAGTTTGAGAGCTTGTTGCATCGGGGAGAGGGATGGATTCACAGTGTGAGCTTGGGTTGCCCACATGGGAGTGTAGGTTTCATACAAGTGAAAGTTTGAAAACAGTCTTAAAGATTGAAGTACAGACATTTATTACAGTTATCTTAAAGCAGCAGTATTTGTTAGTCTGCAAAAACATTTCATCATAAAGTTTTTAGCAAAACATTATTTCTGACATCCCAAGATTCATCATGAGTGTATTTTGAATTTTATCAGATATTTTTGCTGAGGTGGTGGGTGGAAACCATTAGTGGTTTTAAGCATGGCTGGGACAGAATGAAGGGTACTGGGGCTGCTTGGGGCATCAGAATTGGGGAGGAGAATGAGGGTGAAGATGGGAGGGCTGGGACCATGATCAGCAGGTCCCAGGGCTAAATTGGGAACTCAGGCATACTGATGGACCTTTGGTCTTTTTCTGCCATCGTTGTCTATGTTTCTATGTTTTTAAAACAGCTTTTATGGCTAATTTTGAAATTAACATCATGTTTCATTAAAGATGGCCACCACTTGCAATTTTTAAAAGTCTCTTCCACTGAGGTTACAAATTCTATATCTTAGTTATAAAATGAAAGAAAACAAAGAACAATAGGTTTTTGATGTTTTGCCTGAAAATCATTATTCTCAGAAAAAAAACATGGTGACTAACAAATACTGCTGCTTTAAGATAATGTCAGGTTCATGGATAATAGTACAAAGTCTGAGCTCCAAAGATCAGGTTCATAGAGACGTAGAAACAAGTTGTGTTGTTAGATAAAGACCAATTTCTCTGCCTAGCTCCATGCTTGGCCTAATGTTGAGCAGGATTTAAAGATCCTTTAGCCCTATAGTTGCTGATCATCACCCACTTCCCCAGGTACTCAGGCATCTCCTCCCTCTTCTGCATGTAGGTCCCACTTTTCCTTTATATCCACCCCAACAAGTCCAAACCCTGTCAGTCTTGGCTTCAACCACCTCTCTGGGAAGTCTGTTTCATTTGTCCTCCATCCACTCCATAAAGGTTAATTACTTTGCAAACATCTTAAACAAATACTTCTGTTCAGTTTTCACAGTAGAAAGGAGGTAGGGACCTCAAAAATGCACCAAGCGCATTGATGTGAGGGAAATAGACACCAGTCCATTTCTGAGGAGAAAGTCTGGAAAGCACTAGCTAACCTGATGGTGGATAAAGCTATGAGACCAGACGGGTACATCCAGGGGTTGAGAGAGCTCAGGAGGCACTGACTGCACCTTTAACAGATCTGTTTAACATATCACTGGAGATCAGCGAGGTTCTGGGGACTGGAGATGGGCAAAGGTAGTCCAACTTCACAAAAGTGGTAGCAGGGAGGAGATGGGAAATTAGGGCCTGTCAGCCTGACATTGGTTGTGGGTAATTTAATGGAAACACTGCTAAAGAAAAAGATTGTGGAATACATGGTATCCAACAGATTATAGGATCCAATGCAGCATGGTTTCATGAGGGAAGGTCATGCCAAACAAATCTGACAGACTTCTTTGACCGGGTGATCAAGAAGTTGGATCAGAAAGGGTGGTGGACATGGCCTACCTGAACTTCAGCAAGGCTTTCAACACCATTCATTACAGGAGACTGGTGAACAAGTTGGGAATTTGGGGATGGGTATTAAGGTGGTAACCTGGGTGAAAAACTAGTTAGGGACAGAACACAGAGGGTAGTAGTTAATGGAGTGCACTCTGATGAAGGGAAATTCCCAGCAGGGTACATCAGGTATCAGTGCTGGGACTAGTCCTCTCCAGTGTCTTTACAAATGATATAGTGGAGGAACTAGAGGAAAGACTGCCTTATTGCGGATAATACCAATATGTGCAACAGAGTGGGCACTCGGGGGGAGTGGAATGGGTAGGGATCTGAAAAGACTAGAGGAATGGTCAAGGGTATGGCACCAGCAGACTCAGACCTGGGTTTGAATCCCACAGCTCCACTTGCATACTGTGTGACCCTGAGCAAGTCACTTAACCTCTTATGTTCTAGGTCGCCTGTAAACAAAGCTTTCAGCTTAGTGTGCTATACCTGGTTAAACAACTAAATAAAACAAATAAATAAATAAATAAAAGATGAGTTTTAATGCAGAAAAGTGCAAAGTAATGCACTTGGGCCATAGAAACCAGGGAGTGGAGTACAAAATGGGTGGAGTGATACTGACAAAGACCAAGCAGGAAACAGACCTAGATATAATTATATTGGATGACCTAAAGGTGGCCAGGTAATGTGACAAGGCAGTTAGAAGGCCAAATGGGATGCTGGGGTGCATAGGAAAGGTTATCACCAGCAGGAAGAGGAGGTAATGCTGCCCTTTATGGATCACTGGTAAGACCTCACCTGAGTACTGTGTCTAGTTCTGGAGACCACATCTCAGGAAGGACATAGACAAAGTGGATGCGGTCCAGAGAAGAACTAACAAAATGGTGGAAGGTCTGCATCAAAAGCCTTACAAGGTGAGGCTAAAGGAGCTAAGCATGTGCACCCTGGAGGAGAGGGAGGGGTATGATAGACCTTTAAATACCTCCAATATGGTTAATAAGGTATAAAGTATTTTTCAGAGATCAAGGTGCTCTAGAACAAGAGGACATGATATGAAGCTGGAGTTGGGATAGAGGTGGGCAGCTAGGATTTTTTCACCTAGAGCAAGCCAAGAGTCTAGTTTGACTCTGAGCCCAAAACACAAAGCCGAGCCCTGGCTATTGCAGGTGGTTTTCTGTATAGGAGCTGAACATTTTAGACACTACACTAACTACTCAGGATGACAAAAATGCTTACTTTGACCATGACTGGCTCGGCTTGACCTTGGCTCTTAATTGTTATAGAGGTCAAGCCGAGTTGAGCCAGACACTAAGCTGAAGCCAGGCTCGAGCCTCCTCTGACTTGACCAGCTCTACACTAGTGAGAGTGTTATGTTCACACAAAATGTAGTTTGCTCATGTTACTCTTCGGGATGGCAGTGGCGATTAATTCACAGGAGACTTGAGGGAGGATTCAAGGGCTAGGGCAAACAGGTTAAGATTTGTTTTAGTCAATTGTAATCCTCCCTCCTTTTGGGAGAGGCACAGTCATGTCTGATGAAATTAACATTCAGAAGAGACCAGGATGAATCAGGATGAGGATTCACCCAAGTTTCACTGATCTCAAGAATGTCAGGATTATAGTAGGTAACTCAGCCCTCCAGCGCCAACTTACTAATCAGGAGGCTATTGATGTGAAAATGGGCATTTTGTAGGTATTTTATGTTATGCTATTGATGCATAAGAGAATATGGGAGAGGAGGGGAGGACTAGGATTAGGCTCAATATCACCAATTGATTAAAGCAAGACATAAGATGACAGACAGGAAAGCTTCACAGCTAGAAAATTACCAAGTGGAACATACCAAGGACACAATTTAACATACATACATACAATGAAATAGGAATAATGAATTCACCCTAACTAATTTAAAAAACAACCCCAGTAAACATTCCTTTAGGATTCTACAGTTAGGCTCAACTAAAACAAAATGGCAGCATGGCAATCATAAACTTTAATTATACTCCAAACCATAACTTCATTTTGCAGCTCTCAGTCTCTTTCCTTGATAGACTCTGGGATGTAATTTGTTCTTTTTATTTTCCAGCTTTTTATTTTGCACCTCCTGGGGTGAAATGGCTGTCCTTAGCAATATGCGGCACCATAGTCTCTCAATGGAAAATTATCCTGCAGCCAACATACAACCTGGCGCCCTCCCAGCTGCTGAATATCCTGGAGCGTTCTTCTTCCAGTGGGGTGCTCCTGTCTGTTACTTTGGGGTGTCACCAAATAATCAGAGTGGTACTGGGAAGAGGGAAAAGCAAGCCCTAGATGTTCTGTGCTACACAATTGCAGGGTGTCATCCACTGATTGCTCTACCCTTTATACCAGATTTACTCCTAGATGGCTCCCACAGGAGCAAGAGGCATGCCTGTGGCAAACTGGATAATTAACAAACATCCCTTCCCATACCACTCCCTCCTGTGCTGACACCTGTGATCACCCTGGTGACAATATGTCAGTGCAATTCTCCATATCAATCCTCCCAGAGGAGGAGGTCATTCTCAGTGATGCTCACCATCCGCCTGCTGACCTGTTGTGTATTAATGCCCCTGCTGTGTTATTTTTTAATCAATTATAAGGAAAAACTGAAATAAAATGATATATGAAAAAACTACTTCCAAAAAAGCAGAGCTGGCAAAAGTAGGATAGCAGCCATGACCACAAATGCCAGGAATCCACCAGCCTCCATGCCCAGCTGGATGGTCTAGGTAGTACTGATAGACCTCAATGTAGCTGTGCAACTCTGGGTGGGGAACAGTTTTGACCTACCTTTTCTAGGCTGTAAACAATTATAGAGGGTTTGCCAGTTCCACCTGTGTATTGTTTTTAACGTTCTATATTTTATTCCCTCTTTGGGGGTTCTAAGAACACCTTCAGCTGTCCTTCAGTGGTTTAATTTGCCTGGTGTATCTTTTTCCAAACAGGATTTTATGTGTGACTAGTTACTCAAATGATCACTGGGAGTTAATAAGGAAAAAGGCCATCTGGGAAAAGGAGCATCAGGAAAATGAGGATCCTTGATTGAACACCACTTATAACTATCCTTCATTAGCCAAAATATAGATCAGTTTAGTAGATATGGCAGTCAGCCCAGGAGATAAATGGAGGGTCCCTGCCAAATGCCATGGTGGTGGGTGAGGAGATAGAGGGGAAATAAGGATGCTATGAGGTTGGAGAGAAGAGATGAAATTGAATGTGACTCTGGATAAGAGAGGTGGACAAGAGTGCCAAAAGGTGGGGGATGGGAGAGGGATATACTGGAATGTAACCAGATAAGAAGGGAAGAGAAGACAGATTTGATGAGATTGGGAGAGAAGAGCCTTGGTTTTAACTTGGGATCGGGAGGAGAAGGCAAAGGTGCTTTGGGTGGGGAAAGGAGATATAATCATGATTTCAAGCACTGTCGAGAGGAATGGAAATAAAGGTGAAACGAGGGTGAGAAAGAGAATTTGATTCTGACTGGGTGAGGGAAGGAGAGTGATAAAGGTGCAATGAGGGTGTGGGGAACAGGGATTTGATCATAAGTTTGGGTGGGAAAAGACAGGGATAAGTGTTCTTTGCTTTCAGGAAAAGGATAATTTTAAATATATCTTGGGTGGTGAAGGAGGAGGATAAAGGGCTGTGATGTGGGGAATGGGAAATTTAAATATGTCTTTTGAGAATGACATGGTGCTGTCAAGGTGAAAAAAAAAATTCAAGTATAGTGTACATAGCGCCTGCTCCTGAGCCTCGGGGTCCACCTCTTACAACACTCTAAGGGGGGACACCCTGGATGCTGAAGTCATGCTATACTGGGCACTCGGTCTTACAGTGATGTGGTGCCTCTACCTAGGGCAGCAACATGGGGTGCCTGGATACTGGCACACAGGGCTATTATACAGTATTCCATAGGAACAGTAAAGTTAATCAGGCCCATACAGCCCCTCCCAAACAGGTGCCACTGTAACACAACAACCATCCCCAACAATGAAAATACAGTGCAAACAAATAATTTACTTAAAGGGAGGGTAAGGAAAGAACAAGCAGACAGTGAGGAACATTGGAGAGATGGGATAGCAGTCAAATCTTATACTCCACCGCCTGCAGACCCACAATCCTAAAGTAGGTGCACCCAGCATTTATGCGAGAAAGGCTTTGGGAGAGAGCTCTTAAACAGTTGCATTGGGTATCTCCTGTGAACACTGTTGCTGCTAGCAGGGCAGGTGGTTCATTGGTGTACTTAAACAACTGTCGAAAATAATTAACTTTAAAACCTGAACAAGTGGCCCCATTTGTACTCCACAAATTGGGCTGCCAGATGGCTACAGCACTACACAGTCCTACCCAGGACTTCCCTTAGTGCTTGGGCACAGTTACAAAAGCCCAGTTGCAGTGCCAAAACCCTGGTGGTTACTCATGATTCTGTAAGAATTTCAGGCACCTCTGTTCTCTCTGATAACGGGTCAGGCAAGCTGCCTGATGTGGCTCCCAGCTAGAACAGCCATCTTTGTTGGGGTCATCTGAACTCTGTCACCAGTCTCCTCTTCCTTTCTGTTTTTGCTGTCTGCTACCTGCCCTGGAGTCTGGGACCTCCAAAGCTGTGGGTGCATGGCTTGGTTTTGCAAACAGAGCATTCGCTCATTTGCATGTGACTGCACATGTGCAGCAGTGCTGGATTGTTTGCCACCTCAGTTTTCTCTGCCCCAGCCCTGCTACCTTTCCTGAGATAAGGGAGCACCTCCATGATGCTTGTTCTACTGTTCTGGTCCTGCCCTTGCCTGTCAGTCCTGGTATGATGGTCAGGGTACCACCCATGTGACTCCAGCTATGAAGCAGAAGAGCTCAGGCCTCTACTTCCACCTGGGGCTCTATGGAGAATACTGGCTGCCCACTGGTCCCCACTGCAGCAGTTCAGGTCACCTGGGGACCAGAGGGTGGAGAAAGCACTGACATCCATCTGGGAGAAGGCAGCAAGGGCCCATGAGCCCATAAGGTAAGCCCCCAGAAATGGAAGGGTTACACGATATGTATGTGCTTTTTAAAAGTATTAAATTTATTGCAAAAAACTTACTAAGGGTTCAAAGAGAATATCTGGAAATTCAAAGTTAGAATTCTCAATTCAATAACCCAAACTGTGCAGTTCTCTGTAAGCACAGTAATATGATTTTATAGTTAGCTGGGTGACACACACTGTTTGGTAAACAACCCCCCTTTATGGACATTTGGCGAAGAGTCACAGATAAGGTTATTGATTCTTGACCTGGGTAGGAATTTCTGTGGTCCTGGTGCCTGCGGCTTGCAGTTCCAAAAGTAAGACTCTATGGAGGATATTCTCTCCAAGATCTGCTGTGGCTGGTAGGTAACATAGAAACACAGACAAGCAGAATGTGACAGTAGATAAGGCCACTTGGCCCACTTAGTTTGCCCATATTATAATTTTTGGTTTGTTTGTCTTCTTCATTTTTCTGCAGATGACACTTGATCTATGGCACACTTGCTTCCTCCTTTCTCATCTCTAACACTTTGTGCCTGTCCCAGGCACTTTGGAACCCCTCCATTGTTTTCACCTCCACCACCTCTGCTGGAAGTCTGTTCCAGAGATCCACCACCCTTTCCATGAAGAGTACTTCCTCACATCCCTCCTAAAATTTCCCCACTTAGAGCTGGGCAAGCCAGAGGAGGCCTCGAGCCTGGCTTGAGCTCATTGCCTGGTTTGACTTGGCTCGACCTCTATAAGCAATTAAGAGCCAAGGTCAAGCTGAGCCAGTCATGGTCAAAGTAAGACTTTTGTCATCCTGAGCAGTTAGTGTAGTATCTAAAGCATTCAACTCCTATACAGAAAACTGCCTGCAGTAGCCAGGGCTCGGCTCATGTTTTGGCTCATAGAGTCAAGCCAGACTCTTGGCTTGGCTCTAGGTGAAAAAATCCTAGCCTGCTCACCTCTACACTAGTGGGCTCTCCTGTCGGAACACTCTTTGCCTGGGACTGCATAATATCTTCAATAATTTACCTTTCAGAAATGAACTACAAAATTACTGATACATTACATGCCTGTGTTTGCTTATTATTCTGTCATTCATACTTTGTGTTAGGCCTAAACACTGCTATTTGTTATCTGTAGCTGCTGCATGTTTGAATTATGCTAGGTAATTTGCCTTTTGTATTTTGTGCTTTCATGTGTAATGTATTTGTTGTAGTCTACAATTCTGTATTGTCTTGGACAGTACTCTCCCAAGTCATACTGTACTAAAATAGGCACTGCACATCTAGCATACTTACATGGTTAACACAAACTAAATAAATACCAGTAAGAAAGCAAAACGTGTATTCACTGTATTACATGGGTGTGATGTCACACCTGTGTAATACAGACCTTCCATCAATCAAATCACATTATATTTGTTAAGTAGTTGACTGGGTACTCACTAACAGTTAAACACAGAGTCAGCAATTGGCAAAATATCAAATAAATAAAACGGTACATGGGCAGAGGAAGATTTTACAGCAGCTGGATGGGCGGTTATCAGTTTAACATTGTTTAGTGCCAGCAGGAGTACTTCCGTCTTTGTAGACTAGCTGACTGTAGTGCTAACTAGAAAGGAAACATAGAGTCAGTGCAGAGATCATGTTGTTTCCATTTCAAAACCAATTATAAAAATAAAATATGAGCAGCTTGAATAAACTTTTACACACCCTCAGTGTGTGTTGCCATTATATGCCACTTAAGATTCACTGTCTTTGTTTATGTAGCAATACATATCTCAGGTGTGTAAAAAATCATACATTATTCTTTACATGTCATTTTCAACAAAACCCATAAGAGGGCTGTCATGTCTGCAGTTTCAAACTTCTAAAGTTCTGGTCTGTCAGTGCTTGGCCACTGAGAAAATGGGCACTTGATTCTGAAGCTTTTTAACATCCCGATATAAAATCCAGCATGATCCTATCATCTGACTAACTGAAAACAGGTTTAAACACATTACCTGTCATTGAGGATTCACAGCGCATGGTATATCCATGAAGTCCCCCTGTACATCCAGGCACATCTGTGAGTTTTCAGTTGGCTCCTCAGCTCTCCTTGGACAAGCAAGAAAAGGGCACTCTTGACAATGGCAGCAGTGCCAGGCCCAGTCAACCTGCAAGAAATACAAAAATGTTTGTACAATTCTCAGTCAAAATTCCCTAGATACCCAGTAAGCTAGGGACACCAGAATCATTGCTCAGTGAACTAAAGATGACATAATGTCCCTCTCACAGCAGCTTATAGATAATGAAAAGCATTCCTTCAGCCATGAGGCCCAAATGGACAGAATGGCCTCCCAACTCAAAGACCTAGACAGGGCAATTGGGTAGCTTTGGGACAGAGTGGAGGATCTTGAAATCTAAGGTAGATGAATTACTCTTTGGTTTGTTGGTTTTCCAGAAGGCTGTGAGGAAAAGATACCACTGCCTTCCTTCAAAGTGTGCTGCCTGTCATTCTCATTCACCACTGGCCAGGCATGCTAGAAATTGAGCATTCACACAGATCTCTGATGCCTCCCTCACAGCCTGGCCAAAGACCATGGCCTATCCAGGGATAGCGCTAGATAGGCAAAAAGGGGAAAAGTTGCAGCTTTTGCCCAGAAATGACTCACTTTCTACATGACAGTGGGTCCAAAGTGGCGCACCTGTCTGTAACAGGTAGCGAAAGATGGAAACATAAACAACAGAAAGTTTTTTTCATTGACAAATTTAAGCTTCTGTACTGGTGACATTTGTACTTGTGATTAGGTTTTGACCAAGTTGTTCCTCATTTTGACTGACATGTTTTACACTAGTAGGTTTTACACCAGTAGGTCTAATCTGACCCATGTTTTAAAACCCTAGGGCTGTCACTGGCCTATCCCTGCAAAATGTTTCAGATATTCTGTCAAAGAGTTGTTAGTAAAACTTGCCAGAGAAAGGAACCCTCACTTGGCAGGGTCACTGCTTTCAGGGTTTCTGGACTTTTCCTAGCTCTTTCTGACAGACAATGGGTCTTTACAGGGATAAGACAGGCCCTCATGAAACTAAACATCCCATATAGCCTGTGCTACCTTACTTCACTTTAACTCCTGAGGAATGGGGTCTCCCATTCCTTTGACTTCCCTGAGTTGTTGAAGCATTCACCCAATGATCCCGGCCCGACAGGGTGTTCCAGCCCTACAATGACTCAGCATTGGTTCCTGGCCTGACAGATACCACTCTGGCCCCCATCAGGAGATGCCTTTCTAATCCAGCCAGACCACCTGCTTTGCTGCCTCCTCCACAGAGAAAACACCCTGGCTACAAACACCCAAACAACAGTACAGAACAAAGGCCAAGAAGCATAGCCAGATCTGATGCAGAGAGCCTCACCTCTTCACTTGTGCAGTGACAGCCACATCAGGGATCTGAAGCATTGCCAGACTGTCCAGAGACAGCTGGTTTGCTCGCTTCACCATCTTCCTCAAATGTCAACTCCAGAAACACCAAGAGTTGCATGTCCCTCCTCTGTCGACTTCCTATGGGCTTACAGAGGACTATGCCTCAGCAGCAGCAGCAAGTATACCTCTCTCAGTCAGTGCAACATCGAGTTCAGAGGATACCCAGCCAAAGCTAAACTCAGCTGCCACTGCTGCTATTCCTTCAGAACCTCTGCAGCACCAAACAGGAGTTTTGTGTATTTCCCTGCTTAAATGAGGTGTGCCACTCACTTTGAGAACAGCACAATCCTGAAGCCTGCCAATTAGGAATTAAGCAAAAGCATGGATGGCACGACCACTGAGTCAGTCTGGTGCTGCTGAGAAAAGGCTACACTGTGACCAAAAGAAACAAAAGGTTATTCAGATCAAATTTTAGGGAGGCTTTACAAAACCTAAAGAGAGTGAAAGAGATTCTGTTAATTCCTAAAGAGAGAAAAGGAAAACGATGGGTTATTAATGTGTATACTGGAATATAACACACTAACCCCTAGAATCAGGGACATTATTTTACAAAATTGGCCTATTTTGAGCTTTTGCAGTATACCAGATTTATTTAGTGATCCACAAAGAGTCACCTACAGTAGAGCGAGAAAGGAGACATTCGGTAACCCACAGCCATCTTATTCCAAGTAACAATTACAGTCCACCTGGTTACCAGCAAAACTATTTTTACCTGTGAGAATTGTGTGGTTTGTAATTATGGCATATCTGAAAGGAATTTGGGGTTTCAGAATTGAACATCAAAATAAGTATAAAACAATTTAGTCCCTGTTATACTACGCTTTGTAATTTACATCTTGGTGTGTCTTTGCCCACAGATTTATGTAGGACAGATGGTCAGGCGAGCCAAGGAAAGATTTTGGAACACATCAGAGACATTAGACAGGAATTATGGACACAGTAGTGGGTAGGGCATTTCTCAGAGGAGCATAGTCAAAATTCGAGTTGTGCAAAATATTGTGCAATTGAACGCATACAAAATGATATAGAGGAAGGGACCATGTTTGAACATTGTTATAGAAAGAGTCAAGATGGATATACAATTTAAAGGCATTAAAATCAACTGGTCTAAATGAAGAAATTGATTATACAGTTTTTCTGTCACATGTTCTAAGGAATTTGGATGGAAGTTTCAATTTGTATAGGACAGGCATTACAGCGATACAAATAACCTCTATTTATGTGTGGTTCATAGCTCAATTCTCATGCTTCACACTGCAGTTTAATGTAAGTTGTGCTTGGATACAGAGGCCAATAGAAGTAGGACAATGCTGTCACAGTATTAGTTGTAGGAACTGATAAGTGCTTAGGTACTTCCATAGATCTGAGTAAGTCAATGGTTACAATATCTGTAAACTGGATAGTATCGGCATGGTGCTTAACTGTTTAAGCTAGTGAGTATGTTGATAAGACTTGATGTTTTGGCTTACTCTGCATCCCACTGTGGAAGGCTGCTTAGTCTAGTAGGAAGATATCCCCAAAATAATAAGTATCAAATGATTATTGAATGATTATCTCCTCCAACTCCAGAGAGTGTGGCCAGTAGCACGCAGGAGAGGAAACCCCCTTGGGGAGAAACCTTGAGGATTCCTTGGCTACTGACCTGCCTGTACTTTTGGGCATGCTAAAGGAGAGTAATCCTAATTAAACATATTAGTTGTTGGCTGATCCAAAGTCCAATAATTGTAAATCCGGAACCCAAAAACAGAGAAGCTGGAGTCGGAGCCTTAATAACGAAAGTCCATCTAGAGATGGCAGCACATCTTTCTAGTGAAGTCAGAGTCCAATGTATATCCAAGTGCAGAAAATCTGTTACGGATAGGTTCAATCCACAGGCAAGCGTAAGTGAACTGAAGGGGTCGAGTTTTTACCAGTCAAAGCAATCCAGCAGGTGGAGAATGCTTTCCAAGGAGGACTTGAGCTGGAACAAATGACTCTGTGATCCAGCACAAGAGGATTTGAGATTCTGGATTCGATGGCAGCCATGCATAGGTAAGGTCCTTGGTGCAGTAAGGAAGCTAGATGCAGGCTATAAGCTGGCAAGCTGTTGAAACTTCAGGTTCTAAGCAGGGCAAGCAGATAGGAGTAGATATTGCAATAGTACTCAAAATGAGTAGATGGAGAGCTGGAAAACCTAGGCCCAAGCAAGGGGCAGTTGTAGAATAGGTGAGATAATCTTTGATGAACCCTTAGGCCCTGACAGGCAAAGCAGGTTAATATAAGCAGATAGTGTACGTAAGTGGACCTGTATATAGGTTGGCAGTAGCAGTAAATCAGACCTGCATGAAATGGACGTAGTAGCGAGGAGTACTATGGAATAATCAAACCCAGGCTCTGATATGGAGGTAGCGATGGAGATGTAAAAGCAGTCTTGATGATTAAAAGGAGTTGTATTGAGTAGATTATGTAGGTACTCAGCGGAGAGCATTGAGGAGAATAATAATAAGCATGTACAATGAAGAGCTTCTCATTGCTGAGCAATATAGCTCAGTAGAGGAATGCATATATATATATATATATACTGTTAGGGAAGCCAGGATGGTATAATGATTGAGAGCTGTGAGCCAGTGAGCTGAGTAAGCACGCGTGCTGAGATTGTAATGAGCACTGAGTGCTGAGACTTGCAAGATTGAATGCAGAATTGAGTGCTGAAGAATCCCAGAGGCTGAAGCCGAGGGATGGCAGTAGAGCATGAGCGATGGCTTGTGTAAGCAACAATTACATAAGCTAGTGCAGGTAGAAGCATCCAAGGATGGATGGCGAATGTTCACGCTGAGCCAGATGTAAGTCAAGTGGAAAAAGGGCTCCTCGAAGGCTATGAGAGAAGGCTGCAGGAAGGCATACAGTAGAGTATGTGAACTTCCAGTCTCTGATGTTAGGCGAGGCAGGTGTTGAGTAGTAATGGTGGAACCTCCAGGCCCCCATATAGGGCGAGCACGTATATGAAGTCCTGATGATCAAGAAAGGCAGAATGCAGAAGGGACAAATGGGGTAAGTCAGCAACATATGCCACAGTTAATAATCATATGGCACTGAAATAGGTTAGGTTTAAGGCTTGAGCCATTATGGGAGGCATAATGGAATAGAGCTGCTAAGAATCCAGGCAGATAATGGAGTGGTGGTAGGCCCAAATGAATTGAAGCATCCTGGTAGGTAGCATCCAAGGAGTGAATGGGCGCTAGGCCATGCAAAGTGTAAGCTGTGGCTGGACCACGTAGGTCAACCATAAAAGAGTAGGCGGCAGTTGGACCCCATGAAAGCCTGGCATGCACAGCTGGACCATATGTGGGTCAGCTGGTAAGTGAGTGGAAAGGAGCAGCTAAACCTCACAAAGGCTAGCATGCACAGCTAGACTACATAGGTCAGCCGGTAAATGAGTAGAAAGTGGCAGTTAAATTGTTATCAGGCAGCAAAACCCTCATGTAGGGTAACAAGGAGCAGAAGGCATGCCCAGCGAGGCCCTGCATGGCAGGTGGCATATGGCCTGACCCCACCGAAGAAAGTGAGTCAGCTAGAGCCCACCTAGGCTGGCAGGATGATGTGCCACCATGGAGGGCTGCCTGGCTAGACACATTCCAGGGCTGAAGCTGAGTGGAAGTTTGTTGAGTTTGTAACGTAAGCAACAAGTAGAAAGCTTGTGCCATTGAGCAATATAGCCATGTAGAGGGTATCCAAGCCAGAGGAGATAGTAGCAGGGCAGGGAGAGAGTACTGAATGCAAAATAGCTGGCAGTATGCAACAGATAGAATAGGACCCAACTCGGTTTCTTGGACAGTTAACTAGCACGGTGTCCTTGCAAGTGATTATCAGTTACTTGTTTCGAAGTTTCTGGACCATAGTCTGTATGGATCCATATCTCTACAAAGTCACAGAGCTGAAATTGGGATCCAAAGTAGAGACTATAAGTTTGTCAAACTATGGTTATTAAAAGCAATTAGGTAAACATTTATGGAAGCTCAAACCTCATGCCATTAATGGCAGGAACTAAATTGTTGTCAACCCAGAGTAGCTGCTGAATAGCGACATCCCGTTAAGTACTTCAGCCATTTATATGTAGTAGAGAGCAAATGTTCATATCCGTTTGGAAAGCAGAGATGTTATACATTGGGAGAGGCTTGCAGTACCACTGCTGGTCAAATTAACATGGCCTTCTGCTGTACCACGAATGCCAAAGTCCCAAGTAGTTTAGGTTCCATGGCCGTGTGGAACAATGGGCAGGCCAATAGGGGCATGGCCCCAAACAAAGGTATAGAAGCCCAGTGGTGTCAGATGCAATACATAGTAGTACAGGCAGTGGTGGCAACACCAAGGAGAGCTGCTGGTGGCGTCCCAACTGAAGAGAGGAGAGCAGGCAGTGTGCATGGAAGCAGCATTTGGGCTGCAATGCTAGAGGCTCCGGTGCCCAAGCAATTTGGTCCAGGAGAAGCCTTGAGTAGAGGACTGAATGAACAGGAGGAGCAGCCACACAATTGAGGAGTGCTAGAATCAGGACCGAGGAACCTAGAGGAGCAGAAGAGGCGGCGACGAACATAGGAAGCTGCAGCCCTGGAGCAGGCAGGAAAAGAACCTCTCCAAAGAAAGAAAACACATCAAACAAGAGGGAGGTGGGTGGGGGACAGAAGGTGAAAAGAAGACAAGCAGAAGGCATGGAGCACAGGGAAAAGGGAGGCAGAACAGAGGAAGAAGCCAGCCTCAGTATACACGTACTAGCTGGTGACAGCATCATTTGCTCTAAGTAGAGCAATGCTAGTGAGTTAGTTAAGTAGTGTGTGGGGAGGAGCTCTTCCCCACATAACTACAGCAAGCCTTAAAATTAGGGATTGAAGAGGCAGTTTTCTCCTCTTATAAGGTATTAGTTTGCTGTTATAGCTGTTTCGCCTGTCCTGGGTGATGGTTCGATGTGACTATAGTAGTTATGAAAAGTTTATAACAGTGGGTTCAGTGTAGTGTTCCATGTTTGTTTTGGTAAATAGTTTTGGGGATGCTATTATGGCAAATGAATTAAGGATGTTGTAGGGGTGAGCATGTTCTTAAAACCACCCTGGGGGTATTGTTTAATTTATAAAATTATTACTCTGTCGTATAAGGATTGTGATAAACATATTTGGTGTTTGTTATAGTTTATATTTTATTTGTAGTGTGTACTTTATATGTAGTTGGAATTATAAATGGAGATGTGTGGGAAACGTTTAGGCAATAGAATCAAGTCATGTGATTGCCTTTCAGCAGCTCCTTTTAATACTCTCCCCAACCTCCACTGAACCTTTTGTTATGGGCAATTTCATTGACAACATCAACAGAACTGCCACACCTCCTGTACCAGCTGACCTATTCCAGCCTCCAAACCTCTCCTACACCTTACGATCCAGTGGCATTCAAGTATTCCTGGTTCCCAAAACCACATCCTAACAGGTGATCGGGCTTTCACCGCCTGTGCACCCAGACTATGGAACTCCTTCTAGCCCTTGTTCGTACTTCTCCTCCCATACCTGCTTCAGAAAGTCGCTCTGGGACTTCTTGAAACTCGCCACAATCTGCCATTGTTCCTAAGATAGCAACCCTTCTGCACTCTCCGCACTTTATGGTCCTGTCTGGGCTTCACTCCGAGGTCAGTGTGTTTTACATATTATTTGTCACTGCTATTATATACTATCCTGCCATGTCAGGTACGTCACCGACCTGTCAACTGCTACCTTGTTATGTTTGTTCTCCATATGCCTATTGTCGAGTCATACTGCGTCTGACTATTTACCCTTCTCTGAATTGCTGTTATACCTGCCGTCCTCTGTATCATGTAATCTCCCGGTTGCTCCTGAAGATAGGCACTTGTCTGTATAGTGTGTGCTTACTTGGTTAACAAAAGCTAAATAAATAAATTAATGTTAATTTAATAAATTATTCATAATCTAGCCTATAAAATCAAGTTTGCTGAAATGTAGCGTTTAGCCACACGCCTGACAGAGGTAGAGTACCTCGAAGCACTGGGGACTTTGGGCTAATTTACCACTGTATCTGTGTTAACAATAAATTCATGTTTTTTACAGCTATCCTTGTGTGCACTGGTCCTTTTTGTTTCATTCATTAAGAATTAAGCCCTTGAACTAGACCACTGCCCCCTTAAAGACACAGCTTGTATGAGGGCTCTTTTGCAATTTCAGGCACCCAGTCTGAACTCATTTACACACTCAAATTGAGCACTGAATTATAATGTATAAGCCCTAAGAGGATAGGTGGGTTGAAGGGCTATTGTTTAAGTGTCCTACACTGTATAGGCAGTTATAGGTTACCTGCCTGCTGTGCCAGTATTCTAGAGGGCTACTCATTGGGCAGTTCAAGCTAGCCATTCTTCCAATCCTCTGAGCTGGTGCAGATTGCTAAATGTGTTACACCCTTACCTAGGTAATGCTGTGTGTTTGGTGGCACCTGGGTCACAGTAAGCTGGGTGGGGGCAGCCATCCACAAGATAGTCATGGAAACCCATGAAGTGCCCATTTAATGTACCGCAAAAAAAAAATGCTCTATGCTCTTCAACCCACATCTGCTCAACTCACCTACTTATTTAGCTGGCCATTAGCAGAAGGTGCCCAGTAGTAGATGTTCATTGGCATAGATGCCAAGCAATAGGTGGGTCACTAGGTCCTCTGGTAGATCTGGCTCCTGCCTCATTGGACCTCAGGGTCTATTAGGGTAGGCAACAGGGCACTAGACAACAAATAGCAACATTAACCTGATCTCTGGCCTTCCTGGGAGGAGGAGGCTACCTAAGGGACACCCCAATAATGGGTGGGTCATGTATAACTAAAGGGAGAAACTTTCTCCTCTTGGGGAGGGTATTCTCACTGTATGCCTGAAGAAAGAGGGCATGTATGCTGATTATGCCCTCCCTCTAACATAATATATCCCCAAATGTGCCTTTCCACCTTGGGGTACTACAAACTGAGGGGATAAATTATTTTAGGGTGGACTACCCCACTATTGTGGAGCTTCAGCCCAGTGTGAGGCTCAACAATCCAGAGAGCCTTCATACACATAGCATCATGCCCACTAGCACCAGATGTGTCAAGGTTAACAGGTAAATAGGGGTTACGTGCCATGCACTGAATTCCACCTTGGCTACTATCAGTCAATCAATCAGTTTATTGGTTGGCAAAATTAAAAGAAAATCTTTTTATGATTGCAATCACTAGAAATAAGTTACACAGATATAAAAGGAATACAAACAACTTTTCAATTAGAAGAATTATCTTTCATTCAATTTATCTATAACATTCACAGTGACTGTATAATAGTCGGGTAATCAGAGCTCTAAATCTGGTTACTGACAACAGTTAATTTGGCCATTTTGTGGAGCTGTATCTAGGTTTGAGGAATTTACGTAGATAAAGAGAGAGCACCAACTTTAGTATGAAATTTTAGAATGGTGTACTGTATATAAATCATTATACCTCAGAGCATGACAATTGTTGTTCTTCACATTATATAACAGGATTGTCAGATATATAGAAACATAGAAACATAGAATTTGATGCCAGATAAGGACGCTTGGCCCACTGAGTCTGCCATTTCCCTACCTGATGGATAAGCTGCAGATCCTAGTTAACCAGCAGCCTACTTCTTTCTACCCCACCCCTATGCCTTCTTATGACTGTCCCATGCATGCTTGAATTCCACCACTGTTTTTGACTCCACAACCTCCTCCGAAGGCCGTTCCATGCATCCACAACCCTCTCTGTGAAAAATACTTCCTTATATTACCTCTGAGCAGCCCCCCATCTTCAAATTGTGCCCTTGTTCTTGCACACCTCTTTTTGAAAGTTGCTACCCTCTTGGACTTTGTTGATTCCCCTGAGGTACTTGAAAGTTTCTATCATGTCCTCCCTCTCCTCCTTTCTTCGAGGCTATACATATTAAGCTCTTTAGTCTCTTCATATGTCTTCCGGTGCAGACCCTGCACCATTTTAGTGCCCTCCTCCGGACAGCTTCCATCCTGTCTATGTCCTTGCGGAGACTGGGTCTCCAGAACTGCATGCAGTACTCAGATGGGGTCTCACCAGCTGTCTGTACAGAGGGATAATAACTTCCTGTTTTCTACTGGTGATGCTCTCCCTATGCATCCCAGTATCCCTCAGCCCTCCTTACTGTCTTCCCACATTGCTTGCCCACCTTTGGGTCATCTGATATAATTACTCATAGGTCTCTTTCAATTTTGTTGCTGTCAGTATCTCACCCGCTGTATGTACTCTTTCCCTGGGTTTTTGTTTCCCAGGTGCATAACCTTGCACTTCTTAGCAGTGAATCTAAGCTGCCATACATTTGACCATTCCTCTAACCTTGCCAAGTCCCTTCTCATCCTTTCCACTCCACCTTGTGCATCAACTCTGTTGCAGATCTTTGTGTCATCTGCGAGAGACATACTTTTCCTTCCAGTCCCTCTGCAATGTCGCTTATAAAGACATTGAAGAGGAGCGTTGTAATACTGAACCCTCATGGTACCCACTAGTAACCCCCTTTCTTCAGAGTGGACTCCATTTACTATTACCCTCTGTGTCCTATTCTCCAGCCAATTCTTCACCAGGCTATTCATCCTGGGACCCACCTCCAGGCTGGCTAACCTGTATATACACCTTTGTGTGGGACTGTGTCAAATGCCTTGCTAAAGTCTAGGTAGGCCATGTCCACAGCCCCTCCTGATCTACTACTTGGTCACCCAGTCAAAGAAATCTATTAGATTCATCTGGCATGACCTTCCCACTGTGAATCCATGCTGCCTTGGGTCCTGTGCCCTCTGGCCTCTAGGTACTCGACAATTCTTTCCTTCAGAAGTGATTCCATCATTTTCCTATCACTGAGGTTAAACTAACAGGTCTGTAGTTTCCTGCTTCTGCCCTGCTCCCACTTTTGTGAAGGGAATCACATCTACCCTCCTCCAGTCCTCAGGTACCACCCCATCCTCCCATGGTTTGTTAAAGAGGGTAGGTGGTGTCACTAGTTCTACTCTTAGTTCTTTTAGAATTCTGGGATGAATCCCATCAGGCCCCATTGCTTTGTCACCTTCAGTTTTAAGACTTTTCAGAACCTTTCTTCTGTAAATGGGCTGGTATCAACTTCTGTATCCAGAGTGTTTCTATTGTTTGTTTTAGGTACCTCCTCTTCATTTGTTAATACTGAGCAAAATATTTGTTCAGTATCTCTGCCTTTTCACAGTCACCTCTGCACACCCTCCTCCCTTTATTAAGCTCGCTTATCCCTTCCTTGGTCTTCCATCGCCCTGATATGCTGGAACTGTACCAAGAAGAACCTAATAAATGAACATATACCAATGAAGTAACCTTCCAGTTGCCAAAGAGACCCAGCATGAAGAAGAATACTAAGTGCAATGGTGAATCCTCCATAGCAAGCTGGTTAAAACCTCAGTGAGCTGTAATATAAAGGATCTAACACTTCTAGTAGAGCAGTGGAAGCATTTCAATAAATACAGTCTCGCTTAGTCCAAGTGAGTAAGTAATTATGAAGAGACCAATTGTTTACAATTTAATATGTGAAATGTGCCTTATTTCTATAAAAATGCAAGCATGTTTTTCTTCAGTTTACTGGACATATGCTGTATATGACTTTTAAAATCAAATTATTGTCCAGAAATATGTTTAACTTGTAAGACTCTGTCAACATTTATGCTGTTCCAGATTTGGCCTTTATTGTCAGATTGGATAGAACATCACTATTCTTTTACAAAACATCATCCACTGAACCTTATTAAAGTTTACTAGTAGTCCCAGGCTCAAAAAGCATCCTGGGACCATGATGAAAGTCTTTTTGAACTGTGTCAATTGTAATTTTAGGGTCCTTATGCATCGTATTAAGAATTGCGTCCTCAGTATATAGAAATAATTTAGTTTGCCCAAAATAATGTTTAGGGAGGCCTTTTTAAACAATAAAGACAAAGTGGCACCATCACTGAACCGTGTGGAACTCCTCGTGAGATTTTAATGAGATCTGATCATACATCTCCATTTCTAACAAGTTGTTGATGATAGGACATGTATAATGAAAACCAAAGTATAGATTTATACCTAAGGCTGCTAAGGCTGAGTCTATACAAAGTAAATTGTGGTCAACTGTATCGAACACTTTGGATAAATCTAAGACTATTGCAGGAGAAAATGGTTTACTGTTAAAGGAAGAATAGAGATCACTCACTACCCTTGAAACAACATGAGTGGTATTGTGGCCCTTATAAAAGCCTGACTGATTTTCAGAGATTACAGTATTTTTGTTAAGTAGAAAAATTGCTTATGAATCAATTTTTCAAAGTTGTTTATGAATGAAGATAGAATAGATATGGATGATAACAATTTTGGTCTGATGCAGTTCCACCTTAAATGTTAGAATGATAAAAGCTCTGTATTTAAATTAGAAAACAGGGAAGCAGTCTCCTGGTAAGCACCAAATTTCCTTGCACCACAGCAAAATTAGAATTTCTGTTTGAGTCTTGTTTAAATCTGTTCACCCAGATCTTTTTAGAGCACTAAGATTGTGTTAGAATATTTGCTTTGTAGACACTGTTAGCCCATTTTAAATCAGACTGTATCTGTTGTTTTAAATTGAGGTAGCTCCTGTTAATTTTCTTTTCCCTCCCAACTACTGCTCCTTTTGTTTCACTTCTTCCCTGCAGAGCCAGCTGGCGCCAGCTCACTGTCTGTGACCTGCCCCCCGATTTAGCACCACTTAGTGTTACAGCTCCTTTGTGACTTTGTTAATCTTGAACCCTCCCACTGCTTCTGTGTGCTATCTAATCCCTGTCTGTCCCTCTCACCTTCAGGCATCCTCTTAGCCCTCTGGCCTAGTGCTGCCATCCGTGTGGTCTGAACTGAAAGTTTTCAGTGCCTCCGGCATGAGGAGCTCTGCTGCTACCACCCTAGAGTCCCAGCATTAGGTACAGCTTGGACACGACCTGGCTCTTTCAAGGCTGCATGGGTCTCTGCTCAATTTTGGCACATCCACCCTCCCCACCCCCAGCACTCTTTAAATTCACTCAAGCACCTCCCTTCATACCTAATCTTGTTGCCTCTGGCTTCTGCTTAAGAGCTCTAGATCTTAAAGTAATAGTCCCTCCATCATGCCTGGCCCCACTCTTCCCTGCTCTTTGTTTCTTTTGTCCCTCATGCCCATTAGCCCCTCACCCACCACTGCTCCCACATTAATTTTACAACTGGTTTAGCAAGCTACTCCCCTATCTTCTCACCAGTGTACACCAAGCTATTTACATCTGAAATGTTGTTTGTTCTCCAACTTGCATCCTCATAGTTCAGCAAGCCCTCTACTGCTTGGTTTGCTGGCCAAGGCACTAGCTTCACCTGAGCTCTTTCCTTCTAGGTTGCTTGAAAGGACAGAGCAAAGAGCCTTACCAAGCAAGGAAAGGATTAAGACTTTTTGGCTAGGCAGATTTAATGTTTGTTATTATTTTAATTTTGTACTCACAGGGATTGTTACTGTTTGTTGCCAAAATGTTATTGCTTATTTTTCTCTGATTCAAATTGTTGTTGCTGGGTATACCTTCTGCTGCATTATTACAAGGTGTGCCTACAGGTGTGCTAACAGATTACTGCTGTAATCTTCTGATTCAAATTGTCTTTTGCAAGGTATATCTTCTGTTACTGCTTTATTTTTCTGTAGCAAAGTGTTTCTTACAGGGTATATCTTCTGTGAAATTCTTACAGGTGGTGCTTTTATAGGTTTTACAGTTTTATCTATCATTAGGATAAACTTTCAGTGTTATTGCATTTGTTGCTGACTGATTGTTTCTGCTCTTACCTCCTTGTTTCTTTCATCCGTGGTTCTTCTTTTTCAGCAGGGAAGGGCCCAGCCACCCACCCCATCCCCAACCACCCCACACTACACCCTTTTATAGGGTAGCACAGCCGTGACATTTCCTGTGGCAAAGCAGGAAAGGCCAGATCGGTGGGTATCCACACGGTGACCTCATTTATAGGGGCACTTAGTAACTTAACTTGTTATAACAAGTTCTACAAAACAAACAAACAAAACACAAAATCAAACTTTTGCTTTCATTTTCTTCATTCTAATTACTCTGACCAGGTTATAAACCCAGCAACTTATCTGGAATGAGTATTATTAACTGGAGGTACTGCAGAACACTTTTCAGAAGATCAGTTTTACAGGATTTAGGACACTGTCCTACATGCTGGGCCATTGGAGATTTTAGGACTCAGCTCCAAGCAGCATAGGCAGAGATTGCATGCCTCAAATTTCATATTCAAGAGGAAATATATTACAAGAACCAATCAATCAATCAATCAATCAAAATCTTTATTTATTCAGGCGAACATCATTGAGCAGAGCTCATTTACAAGATGGACCTGAGTGGTCATACAAATGAGGATACAAGTATTATTACATAGACAAGAATAGAATAAATAGCAATACAATGGCATGAAATGATTATATACAACAATTTACATATATACAAGTAACAATAGAACCATTTAGCCTGTAGGAAAAAAGAGGACAAAGGGTATAGCAGTCCTAAAATATAAGTTATATGGTCTAAACTAGTTTTAAGTGAATATAATAGGTGATTCGGAAGAAAGAAATTGAGTTAATATAATGGATAGAAAAAGGGAGGTTTAGTTGGGTCAGATTGGTGGGGATTATGCTTTATAAAAGCAATTGCAGAGCTCTGGAAAAAGTAGGAGAACAATCTTTTGAAGGATGCCAGAGGTAGTAGGCTATCTAGCTTCATGGATTTTGGAGAGAGTTCCATGCAGCTGCTAAGGAATAGCTGAAGCAGCCCTCCCATACCGGTGCAGGCATTGGGGACCTTTAATGTGATGAGTTTACTGATCCTTAAGGTGTATGGCCTGGTTGTAATTTGGTAAAGCAATCAGTGATATAGGTCGGTAGTTTGCCTGTTAACGCTTTGAGTATCCAGATAACAGCATTCCTATTTCTTCTGTGTTGCAATGATGTCCAGTTGACTGCCATATAAAGGAGCAATGATGGGTGTTGGAGGAAGGTCAGTAATAAATCTTATGGACCTGTGATACAGGGTGTCCAGCTTATGTAAGAGATGACTTGAACAATGGCAGTAGAGAAAATCAGCATAATCAATGAGGGATAGGAATGAGGCCTGAATTAACCTTTTTTGGAATCACTGTTTAGGTAATGTTTTATTCTAAAAATAGTCCGAGCCTCTGTCTTAGCTTTTAAGTAACTCTTCAATATGGACAGAATAGTCAAGCCTGTTATCTATCCAGACTCAAGGTATTTGAAGTTATCAACAAATTCAAGTTTCTCTCCAAGTAAGGTGGATATATGTAGGGTGTTGGATGCTGGGGTAGTGGTAGTACAGCTCTTTGTGGTAAAGAACATAGCTTTTGTTTTTTGCATTTAGAAGTAGTTTTTGTCAAGTAGATTGTGCTGCAGAATGGAGAATTGGATTGTAGAAGTTCACAGGCTTTGAAGGTGAGGGATTGCTGACATACAATACAGTATCATCAGCAAACAGATGAATGTTAGATTGAGTGAGGTTGGCATCAATATTGTTTATATAAATAGCAAAGAGGATAGGGCCAAGAATAGAGCCTTGTGGTACCCCTTAGCAGAGGTTTTGAGGTGGATAGGTAATTTCCATTTCTAACCAGTTGCGACCTATCTGAAAAGGTAATCCTTAAACCAGTTGAGTGATAGGGAATCCAGGCCTAATGAGTTAAGGGAGTGAGTAATAAGTCATGATCCACTGTGTCAAAGGCTTTACTCAAATCCAGAAACACAGCAACAGGTAAAATTTTTTTGTCCAAATTAGTCTGCCAATCGTTGGTTACCTTGGCTAAGGCAGTAATGGTGCTATGCTTTGATCTAAATCCAGATTGTGCAGAATTTAGAAGGTTATTGTTATCCAGATAGTCCCTTAACTGAGAGTTTACTAGTTTTTCGAGCATCTTAGATAGTACTGGTAGGATGGAGATAGGTCTGTAATTGTTGAGATCCCTAGTATCACCAGATTTGAGTAATGGAACTACTTGAGCTGTTTTCCAAGTAGATGGAATGGACCAGTAGTTAGGGAAAGATTGAAGAGATGAGTAAGGGGCAGATAAGACATGTGAAGCAATTTTCAGGAAATAGGGATCCAGGAGTCTGCACCTGCACTTTTAGTTGTGTCTAAATTAGAGAGGAGATCTTCCACTTCTTTTCACGGATATTGGGATGAAGGAAAAAGTTGAAGTGGCCATTTGTCCCACAGTAGTTTGCAGGTTCAAGGAAGATCTCAGGATATTTGCAGGTGATGAGTCAAATGCTAGGCCAGCAGTGGTGAAGTGAACATTGAAGGTATTTAAGATTTCTTGTTTACCTGTAATTTCTGTGTCATTTAGTAGCAATTTGGTGGTTAAGCAGGGTAGAATTCTGGCCCAGAAGTCCTTTTATTGTACCCCAGAGTCTGGATGGGTTATTGTAGGAGGCATCCAATTCAGCTGTATAGTAGGCAGTTTTGCAGTTCTTATTTTTTTGTACATGAATTCCTTGCTTTTCTGAAATTTAGCCAATCACTGGTGTCCTTTGTTTTCTTGCCTTTTTCACAGCTTGTCTCTGGTTCTCAAGGCTGCTTTAAGCTCAGAGGTGAACCAAGGGCAGGATTTTACCTTAGTTCTGATACTGGTGATAGGTGCATGAATATTGAGAACATTGGTGATAATATCCTTTAAAGTCTGGAGTGCTGTTTCAACAGAGGTTGTAAGATAGAAATCTTGCCAATATATTGTAGTACTCAGGTCATGGAGGTAACCTGAGATATTGAAATTCTTTTGACCTTTTGAGGATAAATTCTGCAGGATTTGGTGGTTTGAGTGTGGATCTTATGCCAGCTATAGGGTAATGGTCACTCACATCACTTGGCAGTACTCCTGCATGTGAGTATAAGTGAGGCTTGTTTACCAACATAATATCCAGGAGTGAGCTGTTGCTGGAATTTCTTGCATTAATCCTAGTTGGGTCTTTAATCAGCTGTGTGAATCCATAGGTGTCACAAAAGGTTATCAAAGGTGCAGATACATTAGACAACCAGTTTAAATTCAAATCACCAGGATGACGGTATCTTCAGGGCCTTGGTTGAGAATTGACCCTAGGTGAGAAAGCAGTTTAAGGCCTGCAGAGGGGCCTATAGCATCCAATCAGTTTAAATGGAGACGAATTAGGAAGGCAAATTTTGATTGATAAACATTCAAATTCATTTGGCTCAGATGTGTTGATGAGGCAGGTTGCAGAGATGGTGTCCTTAATGTATATGGCCACCCCACCACCCCTGGAAGGGCGATCTGCTCTGAAGAGCTGGTAATTGGGAAGGTTTACAACACTGTCTTTTGTTGTAGGCCTGAGCCAAGATTCAGAGATGACCAGGAAGTCTGGAAGAGTATGTGCCACCCAAGCCTGTATTAAGATGAACTTTTTAGGAGGCTGCAAGCATTGAAGTGTATGAAGCTTAGTCCTTTTATGGTAGTCAGCTCAGAAGGGAAGATAAATTGACAATGGGGCCAGGATTAATCTCAATGGTGCCAATGCATAAAAGGAGGTAGAAGATTAATTTGACTAGGGCTCCAAGGGATAGGGATAGAGAGTGATCAGAGCATTTCCTCTTAATCCTAGATGCACACTGTGTAGTGGAGATGGTGCTGTTATATAGGTGTGTCTTTATCATAACATAGGAGTCTGATGGACAGGCATAGAGGGTTTTATAGATCCAGGATACATGTAAAGGGCTAGGGAGAGCTGGATTGTTAGAGAGGCTTATGGGATACCCCAGGGTTGCAGTGTAATAGTGGTTCAAAGTGAATAAGGAATAGATGGTTGTACATTGTGGATGGCAGTGGAGAGCAGAACATACTCATTAACTTATTCGTCATGACAGGGGTATAATATGATTATCATAATGGAATGGGGAGATGAGAGGTTAAGGAGCAAAAGGAAACAAGTTAGCATTGTTGCGGGTAGGTATGGGTTAACAGAGAAGGAATTAGATATGGGGGCGTGGAGAGAAATGGCGGGAAAGAGTGTATAAATACAATTAACCAAGAGGGGGAGGGGCGGGCAAAAATTTTGCGGCTTTGCCCGTACCTTTCACACTGCTTCTCGGCCTCCTGGAACTCTTGGTCGGCTTGGAGGTCACCGCTGCCCGCTGGCGGCTCGGAGCCCCTTCAGCTGGAGCTGGAGGGCAATGCGCTGCAAGTCAGGGGACAGAGGAGAAGGCAGTGAGAAGGCAATTTTATTGCAGGAAATCTGCAATTAGTGCAAGAAACAAGAATCTGCACAACAAAAGACTGGGAGGGTTTGGGGGGTTAGGCGCCTAGCTGCCTAGCCCACACAGATCCCCAGAAAAGGCTGAATCACTAGCAAACATCACATCAAAACATGTTTAAATTACCCACAATTTTAAGTAAAACAGCTTTTTAAGGAAATTAACACAAGTTACAGCTAATCAGAAAAATCCCATCCAGAAAAGTGTTGCAGAGTCCAGCTAAAGTCAATGGAAAGGCGCACCAATCGGAAGCAAGGCAGAGACAGCGGTCGCTTCGATTGGTTGCGGCTTGCCGCTGCCTTCACACTGCTTCTCCCGGCCTCCTGGAACTCTTGGTCGGCTGGAGGTCACCGCCCGGCCCGCTGGCGGCTCGGAGCCCCTTCTGCGGCTGGAGCTGGAGGCAATGCCGGCTTTCACACTGCTTCTCCCGGCCTCCTGGAACTCTTGGTCGGCTGGAGGTCACCGGCCCGGCTGGCGCTCGGAGCCTTCTGCGGCTGGAGCTGGAGGGCAATGCCGGCTCACACTGCTTCTCCCGGCCTCCTGGAACTCTTGGTCGGCTGGAGGTCACCGCCGCCGCTGGCGGCTCGGAGCCCCTTCTGCGGCTGGAGCTGGAGGGCAATGCCGCTTTCACTGCTTCTCCCGGCCTCCTGGAACTCTTGGTCGGCTGGAGGTCACCGCGGCCGCTGGCGGCCTCGGAGCCCCTTCTGCGGCTGGAGCTGGAGGCAATGCCGGCTTTCACACTGCTTCTCCCGGCCTCCTGGAACTCTTGGTCGGCTGGAGGTCACCGCCGCCCGCTGGACAGGCTCGGAGCTCTTCTGCGGCTGGAGCTGGAGGGCAATGCCAGGCTTTCACACTGCTTCTCCCGGCCTCCTGGAACTCTTGGTCGGCTGGAGGTCACCGCCGCCCGCTGGCTGCTGGAGCCCCTTCTGCGGCTGGAGCTGAGGGCAATGCCGGCTTACACTGCTTCTCCCGCCTCCTGGAACTCTTGGTCGGCTGGAGGTCACCGCCGCCGCTGGCGGCTCGGAGCCCCTTCTGCGGCTGGAGCTGGAGGCAATGCCGGCTTCACACTGCTTCTCCCGGCCTCCTGGAACTCTTGGTCGGCTGGAGGTCACCGCCGCCCGCTGGCGGCTCGGAGCCTTCTGCGGCTGGAGCTGGAGGGCAATGCCGGCTTTCACACTGCTTCTCCCGGCCTCCTGGAACTCTTGGTCGGCTGGAGGTCACCGCCCGGCCCGCTGGCGCTCGAGCCCCTTCTGCGGCTGGAGCTGGAGGCAATGCCGCTTTCACACTGCTTCTCGGCCTCCTGGAACTCTTGGTGGCTGGAGGTCACCGCCGGCCCGCTGGCTGGAGCCTTCTGCGGCTGGAGCTGGGAGGCAATGCCGGCTTTCCACTGCTTCTCGGCCTCCTGGAACTCTTGGTGGCTGGAGGTCACCGCCCGGCCCGCTGGCGCTCGGAGCCCTTCTGCGCTGGGCTGGAGGCAATGCGCTTTCACACTGCTTCTCCCGCCTCCTGGAACTCTTGGTCGGCTGGAGGTCACCGCCGGCCCGCTGGCGGCTCGGAGCCTTCTGGGCTGGAGCTGGAGGCAATGCCGCTTTCACACTGCTTCTCCCGGCCTCCTGGAACTCTTGGTGGCTGGAGGTCACCATCAGGCCGGTTGGCAGCTCACAGGCCGGCCCCTTTCTGCTGGGCTGGAGGCAATGCCAGCTCACACTGCTTCTCCCGGCCTCCTGGAACTCTTGGTCGGCTGGAGGTCACCGCCCTGCTGGCTGCCTGGAGCCCTCTGCGGCTGGAGCTGGAGGGCAATGCCGCTTTCACTGCTTCTCCCGGCCTCCTGGAACTCTTGGTCGGCTGGAGGTCACCGCCGCCTGGCCATGCCTGGAGCCCCTTCTGCGGCTGGAGCTGAGGGCAATGCCGGCTTTCACACTGCTTCTCCCGGCCTCCTGGAACTCTTGGTCGGCTGGAGGTCCACCGCCCGGCCGGCGGCTCGGAGCCTTCTGCGGCTGGAGCTGGAGGGCAATGCCGGCTTTCACTGCTTCTCGGCCTCCTGGAACTCTTGGTCGGCTGGAGGTCACCCCGCCCGGCCGCTGGCGCTGGAGCCCTTCTGCGGCTGGAGCTGGAGGGCAATGCCGGCTCACACTGCTTCTCGGCCTCCTGGAACTCTTGGTCGGCTGGAGGTCACCGCGGCCAGCTGGCGGCTCGGAGCCTGCGGCTGGAGCTGGAGGCAATGCCGCTTTCACTCTTCTCCCGGCCTCCTGGAACTCTTGGTGGCTGGAGTTCTGTTCACTGCCCGCTGGCGTGCCTGGAGCCCTTCTGCGGCTGGAGTTGAGGGCCACCTGCCATTTCCCAACATCCAACAGAAGCACCTCAACTGCAGAGGTAGTTGGTCGGGAGGATGGCAGGTGGTTAGGAGGGCAAATCGGGTGCCCCATCACTTGGTGCTCTCCAACATATCACCTCCACAAACCATATAAAAACTACAAACAGCTATCTGCCTCTATCTCCAAAATCAAACAAGGGCAGAGGACACTGCAGGGCAGGACACTACAGCACAGGAGCTAGCACAACAAAACTCACCCAAAACAGGAACCAAAACAAAAAAGCAAAAGGATCCAAAACTTGATCCTAGGAGACTCCATGATCGGGAGTTGATACCTATCTCCAGCCAGGGTAATGGTCAGATGTCTCCCAGGTACATCAGCATGGAGAGACACTGACTGCATTGCTAAAATTGTTCAGGAAGCAGAGAGAAAACATTGGCGTCCTGGTACACATAGTGACTAATGATCTCGCCAGCCAGTCAGTTGTGGAGACCAAGGAACACCTGACCAGGCTGGGTGACAAACTATAGTCCATTTCGGCGTCTCCTTCTCTGAGATCCTGCCAGTCAGGAGAGGGGAATGGACTGAAGGTCAGAGAAGGTGAGATAGGGAGCTAAACATGTGGCTTAGGGCTGGTGCCAGGAAAAAGGACACAAATTTGTAGGAACTGGCAACAGTTTTGGGAGTGAAAGTTCTTTAAATTTGATGGACTGCATCTGACTAAGGAGGAGTCAGTGCATTGGGGCAGAGTTTGACGTCTTTGCAGAATATTTAAGCTATCAAATGAGGAGAGCGTGTGGCACCGATACATCGAACAGGAAGAACTCCCTCCCCTCAGCTAGTGGTCAAACAGGAGTTCAGCATGTTTGCAGTTCATTTGCATCATCAGGAAAGGAAAAGGTCCAGCTCCCATGCAAAGCACTGGGGAAATGTCAGACCTCACCCAACAACTAACACACTAAATCTGGCCAATGGAAAATCATGTGCACAAATGCTCACAGTCTGGAAACAAGATCCGAGACCTGCAGGCAATAATGATAGAGGCTAAACTGGACATAGTAGCAATTAGCAAGATGTGGGTACCAGTAACCACACTTGGGGACTTCAGTACCTGGCTATGCACTGTTCAGAGAGACTGTGGTGCAAAGGTGGGGGTGGTGGAGTGGCCCTGTGTGTCAATGAAAATATCAAAGCTACAGAAATGCAGAATATACATAAGGAGCCAGAAGAACTGTGGCTACCCTGGAAACAGGAAATGGGACAGCCATAAGAAATGGGGTTGTCTACAGGCCCTGGACCAGGGGAGGACATAGACACATTACTGTTAGAAGATATACAAAACATAACAGCTAAAGGGGAGGTTCCGATAATGGGAGACTTCAACATGCCAGATTCAGATTGGTCAATACAAGCAGGAACATCTGCCAGAACTAGATGCTGGTAGATTCCTGCAGGGGAAGGCCTCAAACAACTGGTACAACAACCCACAAGAGACAGGGCTATCCTAGATATAGTACTGACTAACAGGGAAAGGATCACAGATCTCCAGGTGAGAAGGTCACCTGAGGGCCAGTTACCATCACATGGCATGATTCAATTTGGCCACTACAACTAAATCATCCATTCCAAGTCAAAAATGTGGGACTTCAGAGGAGCTGACTTTGATAAGATGGCCAAAGAGTTAAGCTATCCTGGCAAAAGAAATACAGGTGAGGGGTACAAGCAAAGTGAGCAAGCATTAGGATGCAATACTTGAAGCAACATCCCATTGTGTTAGAGAAAAAGAAACTGTGAACAAAGAAGAAAACCATATTGGTTCTCAAAACAGTAGCAGAAAGGTCAGAGCCAAAAGGCTGGCCTTCAGGAAATATAAAGGGAACACAGTGGATAAAGATAGGGAGGCATACCAAACTTCCGTAGGGGAAGCAGGAAGGCAGTAAGGCAGGCGAGGGCTCAAACCGAGGAAACACTAGCACAGACAGTAAAAGAAGGTGACAAGACTTTCTATAGAAACATTAGTGAAAGAAGAAAGTCCAGAGGGGTATGCTAATATCAAAGGAGATAATGGGGCGTGTGAGGAGGAGGACCATGCAAAAGCATCTATCCTAAATAGATACTTCTGCTCAGTATTTACTGAAGAGAAGTAGGGCAGGGCCCACAGCTCAGCACCATGGACACAGGGGAGGGAGGTGAGCACTAGTCCCTTCACAAAGAAAGGGTCCTACAAGAGCTTGATAAGCTCAGGATGGACAAGGCAATGGAACCTGATGGCATACATGCCCGGTACTAAAGGAACTAAGGTGGAACTAGCAGAGCCATTATCAGAACTGTTAGTGAGTCTGAGCAGGGAGAGGTCTCAGAAGACTGGAGAAGGCTCATGGATACCGCTCCACAAGAGTGGTAGCAGGAGGATCAAGGAACTATAGAACCTGTTAGTCTTACCTCAGTAGTGGGCAAGATTATGGAGGCACCCTTAAGGAAACGATAGTGCAACACCTGGAATCCATAGGAGCACAGGATCCAAGACAGCATGGGTTACAAAGGAAGGACCTGTCAAACTAATCTCATAGATTTCTTTGACTGGGTAACCAGAGTGGTGGACCAGAGGGAGCAGTTGATGTCGCCTACCTTGACTTCATAAAAGCTTTCAATAGTGTTCCACATAGAAAATTGATAAATAAACTGGCTAGGCTCGTGGTGGTGAAGTTGGTCAACTGGGTGGCAAACTGGTTGATAAGCAGAAAACAGAAAGTGGTGGTAAATGGTATAAGTCAGAAGAGATGCAAATCATAAGTGGGGTACTTCAGGGATCAGTCCTGGAGCCAGTCTTCTTCAATATCTTCATCAGTGACATTGCAGATGGACTGGAGGGTAGTTTGTCTGTTTGCAGATGACACCAAGATCTGCAACAGAGTAGATGACCCAGATGGGGGTGGGCAGAATGAGAAGAGATCTGGATAAACTAGCAAAATGGTTGGAAGACTGGCAACTGGGGTTTAATGCAAAGACATGCAAGATCATGCACATAGGAAGAGAAACCCTGAAGCCACCTATAGGCTGGGAGGGAGTTGCTGGCAGTCTAGCGGAAGAAAGAGACTTGGGCATCATCATCACCGATGGCCTGAAATCATCCAGCAGACCACTAAAGCAGTAGGTAAGGCTAGGGGGATGTTAGGTGTATTAGCAGGGTATCACAAGTTGGAAGGAGATAATAATCCTCTTTACAAGACACTGGTTAGTCCCTTATCTGAGTATTTCATGCAGTACTGAGGCCACCCTTCATATGACATTAACTAAATGGAGGCAGTCCAGAGAAGGGCAACCAAAATGGCAGGACTGCATCAGAAAACATATGAGGACAGATTAACGGAGCTCAATATGTATACCCTAGAGCAAAGGAGGAGAGAGGTGATATGATCGAAACATTCAAAACTTTTAGGGCATTAACAAGGTGAAAGAGTCTAACATGTTTCAATATAGAGAAAATAGCAGGACAAGAGGACACAGCATGAGATTAGAGGAGGCCGATTAAGGGTAATGTGAGAAAGTTCTTTTTCACAGAAAGGGTGGTGGATGCATGGAATGGCCTACCTCAGGAAGTGGTGGATATGAATACAGTTCAGGGCTTCAAACAGGCATGGGATAGGCATAAAGAGCAAAACAGATGAGTATGAATAGATAGGCCATTGACAGAGCAGAGGCCGATGGCGCATTTATAAGGTAGAAAAAGAAATATGCAGACTGGATGGGCCTTGTGGTTCTTATCTGCTGTCACCTTCTATGTTTCTATGTTACTATGAACTTGCTCCAGCTCACACTGCTTGCAGTCTCACCGACATCCCTCCTGGTGCTGACGGACTCCTTGTGCCTCAGTACTGGCTCACAACCAAGAGTACCATGCCTACCTTCGGGTCCACCCCCCCTAGCACACCCATACCCTCCTCATGAGGAACTCTCCTCACTAGGTCTTATCACCCTTCCTTTCTCTCCAACTCAGAATGACAGCTACTTGTCCACAACCTGGCCTCCTATCCTGCTCCTAGCCATTTCCTCCTGCTCTATATCGAACATACAAAAATTGCCAGCAGACAAAGGCCAGAGGTCTATCAAGTCTGCTCAAATGTGCAGCTAGCACCCTTATTCTGCAACTGCCCCTCCTTCCACCTCCCCTTCATTAACCCTCACCCTTGTCCTGTCCCATCCTTGTTTGAAGCAGTCCACTGTTCTACTGCATACCACTTCAGCAGGTAACGCATTCCACCCAGCCACCACCCTCTCTGTAAAAAGTGTCTCTCATCTCCTCCTGAACCTTCCTCGCTCAGTCTCATATCATGGCCCTGTGGCCCTCCCCTCCCTTACTTTGAACAGCCCTCTGTACCCGTCTTGTTTATTCCTTTCATGTATTTAAAGGTTTCAGTCATGTCACCCTGTCTCTCCTCTCCTCCAGTGAGTACATGTTCAACTTCTTCAACCTCCTCTCATTGATAAGTCCCCAGCCCTTTGATCATCTTTTGTCACCTGCGCTGCACCCCTCCAGTAACTTAATGTCCCTCTTCAGATACGGACACCAGTACTGCACGCAGTACTCCAGGTGTGGTCTAACTAATGACCTGTAAAGTGGCAGAATCACCTCCTCCTCCTCGAGATATACCCTTGCAATACAACCCAGCATTTGTTGGCCTTTGCAGCTGCCTTCCTACATTGTGCGAGTTGTTCATTGACCCTGTAATGAGCACACCCAGATCCTTTCCTCCTCTGTCTGGGCTATCTGCACTCCCCTAGCTGGTAACTCCTCCTTGGGTCCTTCATCCCAAAATGCAGCACCTTGCACTTTTGGCATTAAAGCCCAGCTGCCAGCTGTCTGACCAGGTTTCAAGCTTTGCCAGATCATCCTGCAATCCCTGCCATCCCCTAGGTCATCCACTACCGCCTACCTTGGTATCATCAGCAAACAGACTGATCTTGCTCTTGATGTCCCATGATATGTCTGCAATGAATATCCCAAACAACACTGGTCCCAACACTGAGCTCTGTGGAACACCGCTCATCACTGCCCTTGGGTGTGAGAGCTCCCCACCTACCACCACCCTCTGTTGCCTTCCCTGCAGCCAGTTTCCTACCCATCTCACCAGCTTTGCACCCGACCCTGTGCCTACTAACTTTCTTTCCAGCCTTCCATGTGGCACTGGGTTGAATGCCTTACTGAAGTCCAGATACAGGACATCCACTGCATGGCCCCTGTCCAGTTGCTCAGTTACCCAGTCATAGAACTCGACCAGGTTGGTTTGGCAGGATCTGCCACGTGTGAAGCCATGCTGTCTGCTGTCCTGTAGTCCTTTGGCCTCTAGGAGGGCCACCAGCCTCTCCTTCAGGATAGTCTCCATTAGCTTACCACGATGGATGTGAGGCTCACTGGTCTGTAGTTTCCCGGTTCATCCTTGGGCCACTCTTGTGGAGGGGCACCACATGAGCCATCCTCCAGTCCTGGGTACACACCCAAATGTAGTGAGGCATTAAATAGGTCTGCCAAAGGTCCTGCAAGGACCCTCTGCCAGCTCCTTCAGTACCCTGGGGTGGATGCCAGCTGGCCTGGCGCCTTGTCCACCCTCAGTGCCTTCAAACCCTCTCAACTCTGCTCTCCATGATTTTCCCATCTGTCACCACTTCCCCTGCTTCTGCCATTTTTCCCACTTTTGGGTGTCACCCCTCTTCTCTTTAGTAAATACTGAGCAGAAGTACTCATTTAGTGCTTCCGCCTTATCGCACCCTGCTTCCACCTAACCCCCTTTTCTAATCCTTACTATGTGGTCCTTACAGCTCCTTTTCTCCTGATGTACTTAAATAAGTCCTTCTCCCACTTCTTAATGCCTTGTGCCAGCCTGAGTTCCATAGATGTCTTTGGCTCCCCTTACTGCCCTTGTCACCTCCTTCGATTCTGTCAAGTACTCCTCCCTGTCCTCCCCTCCCTGTTTTCTTGTACTTCCTAAAGGCAGCTCTTTTCCTCCTTACCTTTCCATGACCTCCTTGCTCAACCAGATCAGTTTCTTAGCCCTAGCCTTCTTACTCTGGGCTTTGCTGCAGGTTTTAGTTGCCTCCACTATCCCCATCTTTATGAGCTCCCACCTCTGGTTAGTGTCTATACTAGATTGAATTCTGGCCAGGTACCTTTTACCACTTCCCCATCCTCCCAAAGTCAGCCCTCCAGAAGTCCAGCACTATTGTGCCAGATTCCTCCTTCCTTGCCCATATCCAGTGTGAGCCATACTGAGCGGTGGTCACTCCTGACAGTGGTTCCTCCACTGTAAGTTCTCTCAAAGTCCCCATTTGCTAGCACAAGGTCAAGGGCATTTCCTAACCTGGTTGGTTCACTGACCATTTGCAGCAGAGAAGCTGTCCTGGAAGGCATCCAGCAGTACCTGCTCCTTCTGTTCCTGGTTGTTGGGGTGCTCCAGTCCACTTCTGGCATGTTGAAGTCCCCCACAATCACCACACTACCTTCTCGTGAGGTCCTCCTGATCTGTCCCGCTAGTTCCCTGTCTAACTCCTCTGTCTGAGATGGTGGTCTGTATACCACTCCCATTCTAAGAATCCTATTCTTGGAATCCTGGATTTACATCCAAAGTGACTCCGTACTACCTCCTCCCTTCCTCCCTTACACACTTCAGTCCTTCCTTCACATATAGTGCCACCCCTTTCCCAATCACTCTGTCCTGCAAAATAATCTGTACCTGGTACAGACAGGTCCCAGTCATTGTATTGGGTGGCCCATGTTTCACTGATGACTGCAATGTCCCTCTCCCTCTGCCATGAGAACCTGTAACTCTGCAGTTTTCCTCCCAAGGCTTCTAGCATTAAGGGTAACCACTTTCCACCCTCCCCATCCTGTCCTCCTTTCCTAGCATCACCAACAGTACTTGCCATTTGTCCTTTGTCACTGTTATGGGGGTAGCTCATATGGTTTCCCAACCTGTGGTCTCTGCATATCTTTTCCCCAACTGCCACCCCCACTCCTAGTTTAAATTCCCAACTTCCTCAATGTACTCCTCCATCCTCTGTTTCAGCACTTTCTTTCCCTCCTCCACTCAAGTGTAGTCCGTCCTTGGCATAGAGACTACTGTCCTCCCAGGTCCCTCCCCACCTCCCAACAGCCCATACCCTTTAGCACAACACCAGGTTCTTAGCCATCCATTAAATTCCTCTGTTCTCAGCTTTCTTGTTGTGCTTGCCTTTGGCTGAGGAAGTATCTCTGAAAAAGTTACTGATCTTCCTGCGCCTCACATAATTGTGCTAGTTCTCAAAACTCCTCTGGACTGTATCTACTGTCTTGTCAGCCAGGTCGTTTGTCCCAAGATGTATAATTAAATGAGGCTTGTCCCTACCCCTTCTAGCATATTTCAGAACAGACTGTCCCACCCTTTCGCTGTCATTCCTGGCATAGCCTCCACCCAAATGTGACTCTGCCTCTCCTTGCTACCCACCTAACTCCTCTTAGTATTGGTCCCCCAGCACTAAGATTCCACCCCCTTACTCCTGCTTGCTTCCATTCATCTCCCTCTCTCATTTCCAGCTCCTCTTCTTCCTCCTGCACATTATTTCCCCTTTTACCCCTGTTGCAATTCTCCCAGCAGAACTTCCCCGCTCCAGTTTGGTCTAGGCATTTATCAATTACTCCTCTAATTTCATCATTCCCTCCTCCACCTTCTTTCTCTCTAGCAGTGCACAACTATTTTCTGAAGGCCCTTCACAAATGCCCGCCTCTCTCTTCATAGTAACCTGTTCTCTCCTTTCCACTCCATGACTTTTGCCACTTCCTCCTACTATCCTCCTTCTCCTAGCCGGAGATGTTGAGTGTAACCGGGTCCACTTAACTCCCACATCACCCCTCCAACAGCATCTGGATAAATGCCCCAGGGCTGAAAATTGCCCACATCAGTATATGCAGTCTTCCTCCAAATTCCCAGACCTGGAGGCTTGATTGAGCTATACAAGCCCTGCATCCTGGGAAGGTCCAAACCTGGCTAAAACTGGATCTTGCTGACATCACCTATGAACTACCTGGGTACTCATTCCTTGCGTCTCGATAGGCTAGGCAAAAAAATGAGCAGCAGTTGCACTGTTCATCGAGGAGCGCCTCTCAGCACACATTGTTCTCTGCTCTGATCCAACCTCACCTAGCAATGGCTCCTCTCAGAAATTACCTGGGAACCAGTAAGTAACTCTACATACGGTGCTGTTACAACCTCCCACCGCTGGAACCGAGAGCCTAAATAACTTCCTCTCTGGCCTGAGCTCCTTTTCCCCACATAGAAACTCAATTCTTCTTGGGAACTTCAATTTTAAACTGGCTGAGTACTCACCAGTCTGACTATGTCTCCCACCTAAAACAACACAACCTGGTCCAAACCATTATGCTTCCACCAGAAAAAACCTAGCACGACCACACGACACTTCTGGATTGGATCATCACAAACAAGGACAATCATGTACTGCATGCTGGTACTATAGCCAACTCCATCAGTGATCACTCCCCACATATCTTCTCTGGTCATCCAAGCTTAAGCGGCCCCTCCCAAATACCTGTCTTTCTGTAATTTCAAGAACCAAACACCTCTAACCTCTCGCTGAGGCATCGGTGCACTGGACTGGCTGCTCTTTCCTCACTTTCAAATGAGACCCAGCTGTAACCCTTTTCACGGACCCTCACGACCCTACAGGACTGTTGCTTTCGGTCACCACTAGAAGGGTCAAGGGTGACTGCTTTCGCTTGGATCACAAAACACCTCCTTACCCTAATGAAGGATAGGAGTCATGCCTGGTCCACCTACAAAGTAGTCCCATCCCTGGCCCTCTGGAATGACTATAGGCATCGGAGGAACTTATGTAAACACCTGGCAATAGCACTAAAACAGACTCATTTCCGTAATCTCAAACAAGCAAACCTTGGTGACCCTTGAAAATTCTGGGCATCCATTGGCTCCCTTCTAAACCTTTGCCCTGCCAGTAAGTCAGCCCTGCAGCTAAACTCCACTGACAGCCATACTACAGACCCACTGGAAGTAGCCACGGCCTTTAATGACAAATTTTTGACCTTATCATGTACCTGAGCAAATTTCCGGATGGCCTGCAAAACAACCCGGTCCCCCACCCCTCTGCTGGCACCCGCTGGTCTACCACCCAGCCTCAAACTCCCTTTCTTCTTCAAAGCACTCTCATGCACTGATACAGCTAAATCTTCAAAACCTCCCAAACCATGGCTCCCCTGGAGCTGAAGGCTCAGCCCCATGTTTTCCTTAGGCTTATCTCCCTGCCATCATCACTCCCCCATGTTTATCTTTAACCTCACCCTGTCCTCCTCCTTCTCCATGCCCGATCCTAGAAAACTACAAAGGTAATTCCCATCCTTAAAGCTGGAGACCCTCAATCCACCAAAACTATTGCCCGATCTCCATCCTTCCCCACCTAAGCAAACTACTTGAGAAAGCCATCCACCATCAACTTGCAGACTACATAGGCAAATACAACCTCCTGTGTAGTCAGCAACATGGTTTCAAAAAGAACCATTCCACAACTCACTCACCGCACTTCTAACTGATCACATCCTTACAAACATGGACCATGGAAACGCCACGGTGCAGTCTTCATCGACCTGTCCAAAGCTTTCAATAAGGTAAATCATGCCCTCCTCCTCTCCAAAATTAGTTGCCTTGGTAGTTCTTAGGAGGTTACCACCTGGTTGAAAGCTGCCTCACTGATCACTCCCAATTTGTGTGTATTGGCCCTGCTTGCTCCCCCACTCTGCCCATCTCTACAGGTGTCCCCATGGCTCCATCCTGGGCCCCTCCTATTCTCTTTGATTTATAAACTCCCTTTCTTCTGACAGTCTCAGTTGTCACACACTTCTCCATGTTGACGACCTTGTGCTCTTCTGCAATGATAAATCTCCCACCATATCCTCCACTCTCTCACTAAACTACACTGCGGCCCTTAACTGGTTTGCCTAACAACCTTCTCCTGGTCGCGCCAACAAACAAAATCTATGGTTTTCGGATCTAAGCCTTTCTTAGCCAAATGCAAATCAGACTCCCCTAAACATTGTATCCCTGTTGGCCATGCCCTTGAAGAAGTCAAGCATTTCAAATACGTAGGAGTCATGCTCTACCCTCCCCTCTCTTTTCCAATCACATAAACTCTTTAGTTCTAAGGTTCCACCAAAAACTAGATGCTGCCTACAGATTCGGCAATAGCTCACCCAGGCCTTACTTGCCATCGTCAGGGTAATCTTCTCCCTATCCTGGACTACTTCCATAACTATCGTGGCCAAGCTCTACAGCCTACAACAGTGTCTGCTGGCTCACCTTATTGGCACCTACATGGCACACTACTGTGCCCTTTACAACTCACTAAGTGGGCTCCTGCTGCAAGCCTGTTTTGATCTCACCTTGTATTGCTTGGTTGATTCCACTATCTGTATTGGCCAGATTCTCTTCTTGCACCCTCCTCACCATCCTGTACCTAGCACCACAGCCTCCGCTCAAACAGTATCCCCCTCTGAACATCCCCAGGGTTTCCACAAATATGGGCGGTAGAACCCTGTCTGTGGCAGCCCCTACTCTATGGAATAAACTGCCTGCCAAACTCGTTCTATGACACCCACCGCCAGTTCAAAACTCACCTCAAAAACTGCCTCTTGTTGGCATCCAGCTGACCCTGCTTTTCTACGTAGTCCCCTTCACCCACCACCCATTCCACATGGTAGTGTCTCTTCATTTCTCCCTTGCTAATTCCCTTCCCTCTTCCTCCCTTCCCCACTCCTGCTACCCACTGGTGAACTTTGATTTTCCTAGCAATCTGATGGATTTTTGATTGCTTTCTATTCTCTCTAGTACTGTTTTATCATAGTAGGTCTACAAATTTTCTTTTTTTTTTTGAAATGTAAAGCTTTTATTGAATTTTTAAACATACACAAAGAAACTCACAGTGAGATTAGCAAAACGTAAACTATTCTCAGGAACCCCCAATCCCAAAAATACAATTGAAATGAATCCTATCCCTATTCCAGGGGTCTGTAACCTTCGGTCCTGGGAGTTGCATGGCCAATGACCAAAAATAGCCAACCACAAGACAGCCATTCAAAATGTGGTCGTGACCAACATGCACACATATCGTGCCAATTCATTCTCAAAACATGTCATTTTATGCAAAATGTATATTTACTTTGTTAAAAGAAAACACAGACTGCTATATTAAGAGGAATTTAGTTTTTATTGAATACATTTTCTGTGAAACATTTTAAATAGTGAAGTACAGTTACCAGCAACAGCCCCCAAAAAAAAACAGAAATAACTGCAGGGTGTCCCTGGATAAAAAAAAATTCACTACTCACTGATCTCTGTATCCTGTTTATTTCCCCAACAGACTGCAGCCTCCCTTCATTAACTGCTTGGGAAAGGAACATCCCCAAGGAAAAAAAAGCAATTGTGCGATCTTTAACAAACAAGGTGGAAGCCAGGGCAACAAAACCATGCATGTACTGGTCCATTATCAGAGTTGAATGCAGCCCAGTAAGCCCCATAGATTTGTTCTTTGTGGTCTAAAAAGTTTGACAATGATCATCATGTCATTTTGTGGTGGTTGTCCTCCCTGACAGCATTTGTATTTAATCTGACATAAGTAGCATTCTTTTGTGCACTGCCTCATTTTGCAAATGAATATTACTCGCATCAGATTAAATATAAACAAATTGCCAGCAACTCCCCAGCAGTTCCCTCTCCCAATAGAACGCAAACTAGCAACCAGATCAGTGGCTGAAAATGTTGTCAGGGAGAAAAGCCACAAGTGACATGCCCAGTAATTTTGTAAAAGTGCAGCTCCTCCTTGTCCTGTGCAGACTATGCTAGACTGAACTTTCAACCCGGCAACAATATTGGGGTTAAAGCTGCAGTTTTGTTCAGTAGTTTGCTTACAAAGTGCAGTTCCTATCACAACAGCCCTACTCACACTGCCTGCAACAGCATAGTGGCCCTGCTAGCTAGACTGGTGACCCTAAGTTACTGATAAGAGGATCACATACCTTACTTAGCTAAGCGATCCCTTGATTTGCCAGCCGGTGACAGAAGTTTTGGCTTTGCTGTACTGCCAGGCTCTGTAGTCTTAATTGGACTGCTGTCTGTTGAACCATCCGCGGCAACACTGGACAGGGGATCTTCAGCAGGCGTGGCACAACAACAGCTTTTCCTTCTTCCGATCGCTGCAGGGCTGGTGTTCCAGGGTCTCGGGATAAAATGAACTTCACCCGCAGAACAGTACAGCAGGACGATCCGAGACTCGAGGCTCTCTGCTGCTCTTCGTTGTGGACTCAGTGATAGACAGTTCTTCTATAAGTGAGCAACAGTTGAGGAAATAGTAAGAAATGTGCCTGGAATTTAAATGCAGCGCAGCAACGGTAACGCCTCCATCCTGACATCACAGCCTATTCTGACTTAGCCTGGCCAGTGGACCTGATTGAGCTCTTCCTCCTGAAGCACCTTTCCCCCCCTCCACTGAGGCAAACAAAGGAAAAAGGCGCCAACATTTAAAAATAGTGCTGATAACCATGCGGTTTGGCATTTTTTCTGCAAGGGATGCACTTTCACCTGGGCAAGCAGGGAGCGAGCTTAGGGCAGGGAGAGCCACATGCGGCTCATGAGCCATGGGTTGCCGACCTTTGCCCTATTCTAAAGAACAATCATATCTCCTAATCTAGATAGTTATAACAGAAGTTCCCACTTCTTACTGCCCTAAGTAATAAACCCCTCCACCCTCCCATCCCAGTCTCTATCCCCCCAGGATGTGCCTTGATGGAGAAAGCTCTGTTCAAGAAAATTACAAGAACCATTCCATGTATAGTACCAACACCCAGAAAGAACTAGATACACTTCAGATAGTTAGAGGTGCTCCCATATGAGGCTCAGTGCACATACAGGCGCATAACATTTGCCCCATCTCCTACTAAAGGATGTCAAACAGTTCCAGTACTGGCTATTAGTTTCTCAGTCTTAAAATAAAGAGACATTTCTTTAATCCATTCTTCATATGTTATAACTAATTGGTCCATCCAATGTCTAAGAACCAGTCTTTTAACAGCAGTTGAGATTGAGGCCATATGGAATCTATGCTCCAGGACCTGAATACCAGTAAACTGACCTAAAATACAAATTTCTATAGCAAACAGATTGTTTAGTCCCAAAGGGGATCCAACTTAGCTTGAATCAAAGACCATAAAGGAGCCACCTTGTCACAGTGCCAGAGAATGTGTAAGGTTGCCTTGCAATACCACACCTTGTACAGGTATTCAGAGGTAGTCTGCCTAATCTAGCTAGTTTAACCAGTGTATAGTACAAGTTGTTTAAAATGTGATATTGAGGTAAGCCTATATCTGTCCTGGGTTAGGTATTTATACATGTCTCCCAAATCATTAATCCCAGTGGGTCTGGTAGAAAAGTGTCCCAGATCATGGAACCTTTAAGAGGTTCGGATACTTGGTGTCTAATAGATAGGAATATATCCTAGAAATACTGTGAGGACTGCTCGTATAAGCTTGTATCTGCTCCAAGTAGGCCTGACTTGAGATGGAGTAAAAGTTTGGCCAAAAGGAAGCCACAAGGTGTCTCAATTGAAAGACCTTAAATATGAGTTTCGAGGTATCTTGAGCTTAGTCATGATCTCTACCAAGGAAAGAAGGGATTCCTGAGCAAAGAGACTCTCCACACAGCAGTTCTGTATCTCGCAGGGAGCCACTCTAAAGGAATTGGTGAACCACCAATCCTGATATTGGGATTTAAAGTGAGGGGCTGAGCCATGTGCCTTTAACTGAAATATTAAGGAAATTCCAGCACTGAGTCAGGACCCTAATAGAGGTCCCTATGATGCTACTTTGTAAGTGAAGGGTAGAGCGGAGTAGGAGTGATAAAAATCCTGAAAGACTGAAGTTTATGTTTATCTAACATCTTCTTTCCAGCCGCAACCAGACCGTAAAATACCCCTCAGCTTCTGCCTCATACCACCTCCCCATCTTTGACAGTTGGCTCTTGAGTAATATAACATAAAATTAGGAAGGCAGAGGCCTCCTTTTCTTTAAGGTAGACAAGTTTGGAAAAAGCTCACCGGGCGCTGAAACTAATCAGCCGATTTGAACAAATTGGGCAGCTTAATCTGGAGATCTTTTGAGGCTTGATCGGGATTATCAAAGGCATGCCAAGTCCCTTCAATGGACACTTGGAGTTTAGCTGGATAGCTCATTTTAAACAGATTCCAGCAGTGATCAGTTTGCTGACCATTGAATGGAAAGCTGCTCTCTTCTGCCTTGTTTATAAGGAGGTCCTGGGCGATGCGTAATTTAGAACCACCCATGCGATTGATTGTAGCTCCCTTGCCTTGGTCAGCACATGCTGTTTCTCCAAAAAGCTCAAGAACTTCACAATGATGGGTCTTGGAGGTGTACCAGTGCAGGTCTTGGTCGAGGAGCGATGTGCTCACTCTATGTGGTATTGGGGATTAAGGGAAGATGGGCCGACCACCTTGTTCAGGAACTTTTGTAGGAAGAGAATGATGTCGGCTCCTTCCTCTGCCTCAGGAGACCCAGTATCAGCAAATTATTTCTCCGGCTTCTCCCTCTAAGTCCTCTGTTTTTAACTGTAATTTCACAATTTGCTGCCTCAACTGAACCAGCTCTGGATCTGCCTTCTCCTTCCACCTCTTCAGTGGGGAGGTTCTTGCCTCCGAGTCTCCCATTCGAGTCGTGAGTGTGCTGAGATCCCTTGCAGCGACTTCAGCTCTGCTGATATATCTTCAAGCGCTTCCTTAAAGGTAGCAACTCCTGGAGAATCGATCTTCCGTAAGAGGAATTGGGAGACACTGGATGGGGATGCTTTAGCCATGGTCCCTGAACTTTGGCTCTTAGATTTTTAGAGGATTTTTCAGGAGTTGAGGGCAGAGTATGCATGATCCCAGCTGCCTTCATCTCCACTTCCATGGTCAATATAAGCCAATAAAAGCGATCGTTTCAACTCAAACCACCACCTGCATGTATGCAGCTATGTTATTAAAGTATACAGTCACACCACTGTTCACTTTTTACTTAGTAGGAAGAGAAAAATGATATAAAGAGGGTTACAAATGGGAGCTCTACAGAAGTGCTGCCTCTAGCTGCCCTGCATCATGACTCATCTACAAATTTTCTAATCCCTATATAATTTGTGATTTATCATATCGTTTCCTGAATTTATGATTTTATGCTAGCCATTTGTAAATTCCAGTGCACTATTGTAACCTTCTGTTTTTACATGCAACTCTGCTATCCTGCTCCATGCCTGCTCTTTAGATGAACTATGTACCACAGAACGTGGCCCAGGTCATGCCTGAAAATGGTCCCTGGGATCAGTGCACCTACCCAGTTACATCCGAACATACGAAGAAGCCAGCAGAAGAAGGCCATTTGGTCTATCAAGTCTGCTCATATTGCAGGGTCCACAGCTCGAGCTAATGTCCCTGCCTCCCTCCCACTCCTCCCATCCTCCCTATCCATGATTTTTACCTTCCCCTTGCCTAGCACAGCCTCTCTTAAAGCTGCCCACCGTCTTCAATGAGATGACCTCTTCCGCAGCGCATTCCAAGTGTCCACCACTTTCCTGTGAAGAAGTGCTTCCTGACCTCCCTCCCAAACCTTCCACCCTCCAGCTTAATTCTGTGCCCTGTGATATGATTGCCACTCAGCTTAAAGAGACTCTCCTTATGAACCTTATTTATCCTTTCAAGTACTTGAATGTCCCAATCATGTCCTCTCTCTCTCCTGTCTTCCAGGAGTACATGTTCAGTGCCCTAAACCTCTCCTTGTATGCCTTGCCTGGCTCTCATCTTTGTAGCCCTCCTCTGTACCTTCTCCAGCAGGTTAATGTCCTTTTGAGGTGTGGGCACCAGTACTGAACTCCATACTCTAGATGCGGCCTTACCAGTGACCTGTACAAGGCGGTATAACCTCCTTCTCCTATTACTGATCCCCTAGCTATGCATCCCCACATCTTGTTTGCCTTGCTGTTGCTTTCTTGCACTGCGTGGAGTGCTTCAGGTCACTAGTGATCATCACTTACAGGTCCTTCTTTCTCCTCCTCTGATGCAGATACTTGGACTCCACCCAGGTAATACTCTGTCCTGGGATTCTTGATTCCAATATACATAACTTTGCATTTCTTGGCATTGAAGCTAAGCTGCCAGATCCTGGACCACCTCCCAGTTTTCCAGATCTTCCTGTAGGTCTCTTCTCCTTCAGCTGTGTCCACTCTCCCACAGAGCTTGGTGTCATCTGTGAATAGGCACATTTTGCCTTTAATGCCATCCCCAATGTTATTGATGGAGACATTGAACACCACCGGCCCCACACAGAGCCCTGTGGGACCCCACTGGTTACCTCTCAGTGCCAGATAGCTCTTCCCCCACCACCCTCTGGGTTCTGTCCGTCAGCCAGTATTCCACCCATCTGACCATCTTTTCCCCAACTCCAATTCCACCAACTTCCTGATCAACCTTTGTGGGGCACAGAGTCAAAGGCCTTGCTGAAATCAAGATAGATGATTTCTACCACTTGGTCCCAGTCTACTGTCTTAGTGACACAGTCAAAAAAGTCAATCAGATTTGTTTGACATGATCTCCGCCTCCCAGAACCCATGCTGCCTCTCATCCTGGAGACCATGTTCCGCTAGATATTTCACCAACCTTTCCTTTAGTGTGGTCTCCATCAGCTTGCCACAATGGAGGGCAGACTGACTGGTCCGTAATTCCCTGTATCATCCTTGGGACCGCTTTGTGAAGGGCACTACATGTACTGTTCTTCAGTCCTGTGGTACCACGCCTGATTCTAGTGAACTATTAAAAGATCTGCTAGTGACCCTACCAGTTCCTCAACCAAAGTTACCAAAGTCATAAATAAATAAGTAAACCTGTAAATGGCACAGCAATATGAACAGGGGTGATATATAGGCCTCTAGGACAAGTCAAGGAACTGGACAGAGAGCTAGTGGAGGAAATACGAGATGGCAATGAAGATGAAATTCTACTGATGGGGGATTTCAATAAGCCAGGCGTGGATTGGAACAACGTGTAGCTGCTTCTGCCAGAAGCAGAGGCATCCTTGATTCACCCAGGAGGCTGGACTCAGGCAACTTGTACTTGATCCCACCAGAGACAGGGCAATTCTGGATCTAGTAATGACCAACGGGGATCGAATCGCAGTTGTCGAAGCAGAAGGGCAACTGAGATCCAGCAATCACAACATTGTGTGGTTCAGCATAGGGAAAGAGACTCATTCAAGTCATACTAGGATAAAGGTTTTGGATTTCAAAATGCTGACTTCACTGAAATGGGAGGTATCAAAAGAGCCCTGGAGAGAACAGGGTGGGGGAGTGAAGCATCTAAAGTAAGCCTTACTGGAAGTAACAAACCAATGCATTAGATTGGTATCCAAAGGCACTAGAAGGAGAAAGCCACGGTGGTTCTTGAGAGAGGTGGTGTAAAGGTCAAGGCAAAAAGGAAAGGGTTCAGGAAATATAAGAGACCCAAAGGAGAAGGACAGGAGGAGTACCTAGAGTGTCTAAGGGAGCAGGAAAGGCAGTAAGGAGAGTAAAGGCACTGACTGAGGCAGGTCTAGCACAGTCAGTTAAGAAAGGGACAAGACATCTCTCAGGTACATCAGCAAAAGGAGGAAAACAAAGGGGATTGCAAAGGCTGAAGGAGAGGGAGAATGCAAGGAGGGTGACATGGAAAAGGTAGAAATACTGAATAAATATTTCTGTTCAGTATTCACAGAAAAGGGAGGACAGGGCCACAGCAGTACAGGAGTTGCCAAGAGGGTGAGGAGGTGGACAGTAGTCCATTCACAGGGGAAAAGATGCAGTGAGCTCACTAAATTGAAGGTGAACAAAGTGATGGGACCAGATGGCATATACCCATGGATATTAAGAGAACTGCAAAGGAGATAGCAGAACCTGTGGCAACCATGTTCACAGAGTCATTCAACACAGGGGTGGTACCAGGGGATTTGAGGAGGGCACATGTGGTCCCTCTACACAAATCTGGCAGCAGGGAGGAGGTGGGGAACTATAGACCAGTCAGCCTCACCTCAGTAGTGGGAAGATCATGGAGACATCGCTTAAATAAAGGATAGCAGGGCATCTAGAAGCCATCGGAGACCAGAACCATAGGCAACACAGATTCACAGCGGGGAGGTCATGTCAGACAAATCTGGTTGATTTCTTCGATTGGGTGACAAAGGATAAATCAGGGTGGGGCAGTGGACGTTGTTTGCCTTGATTTCAGCAAAGCCTTGACAGGCGTCCCACATAGAAGGCTGATAAACAAGCTGGGTAGGCTGGGTAAGAGGGACAGGGTGGTAAAATGGGTTAGAAACTGGCTAACAGACAGGAGGCAGAGGGTGGTGGTAAATGGGGCTCAGTCTGGGAGGGGTGACTAGTGGGGTGCCTCAGGGATCAATCCTGGGGCCTCCTGTTCAATGTCTTCATTAGCGACATTGTAGAAGGGCTGAATGGAAGGTTTGCCTGTTTGCAGGTAACACCAAGATCTGTAACAAAGTGGATACCCCAGAGGGGAGAGAGAGAAGATGAGAAGGACCTGGGGAAGCTTGAAAAATGGTCTGAGGACTGGCAACTGGCGTTTAATTCAAAAAAGTGCAAAGTTATGTACCTGAGACACAGAAACCCTGGAAAAGCTACACGATGGGGAGTTGCTGAGTCACAAAGGAGGAAAGGACCTGGGGGTTATTATTTCCAGATGATCTGAAATGTCAAAGCAGAGTGCTAAGGCAGCTGGGAGGCCAGTGGCATGCTGGGGTGCATAGACAGGATAACACCAGCAGAAGTATATAAATGATGGTCAGGCCTCACATGGAGTACTGTGTGCAGTTCTGGAGGCCGCACCTTCATAAGGACATTAACAGGCTGGAGACAGTCCAGAGAAGGGTGACTAAGATAGTACGGGGCTTGCAACACAAAACTTATGAGGAGAGATTAAGGGACCTCAATATGTACTCGCTGGAAGAGAGGAGGAAAGAGGGACATGATAGAAACATTCAATGCCCTCAAGGGTATAAACAAGGTGCAAGGGGAGACATTTTCCAATACAGGAGGAACACATGAACGAGGGGCATGACATGAAATTGGAAGGTGGGAGGTCAAGAGGAATATGAGGAAGTTCTTCTTCACAGAGAGGGTGGTGGACACATGGAATGGTCTGCCTCAGGAGGTGGTGGGAGCAAGCACTGTGGATGGATTCAAGCATGCTTGGGACAAGCATAGGGGAACCATAGAGGTCAGCAGCAGGTGGATCGGAAGCAGTAATCCAGTACAAGGGCTTACATGTAGACTAGATGGGCCAGGCGGTCCTTATCTGCCAACAATTTCTATGTTTCTATGTTCATGTTTTTATGTTTCTAAAGGTGCTCCAGTTTTCAGGTAAACATTTCAATCATGTCTTAATCAGCACCTTTCTTACAAAATATAGGAACCAAGACATCCTATGCATCCAAGACTTTTAGTTCATGAAACTAGAAGTACAGACCTGGAAAATGAACTGGAGAGTAGATACCTAAGCTTGTATGGGGTACATTTTGAAATGCTTCATCAAATACCAAGCTTGCTTCAGAAACATTTATTAAAAGTTGTAACTTGCATATGGATCTGTAATGATCATATTATCTGACTGTAGCATAGTTAGTAAAGCATTTCCACCATTGTTCCCTTTGAAGGTTTTTGATATTTGCCCACATTTTTCTTGGAATATTTCAGGAATCCTGGCACTGAAATTAACAATTACTTTGTTGCTTTATTGATCTCTAAGGTACATTTATTTCTAATTGTTTGAAAATTGTGATAGTCCAGTGGGTCCTTAGTGGCTCTTGCCCCCAAGTCATTTCTTTGTGTTTGCCATAGTGGTAATTAAATCGTTAAACAAGGATGAAGACACTGATAGAACCCTTGTTTGTTTATCATCTGTTGTAGGGATGACTTAAAATCTCCATGCTGAAGGCACATCAGGACATGCAAAATTAATTTTATTTATTTAGTTTTTTGTTGACTGGGTAAGTGCACTAGACAAATCCTGCTTATTTTCAGGCATGACCGGGGGAGGGGTACAGATGAATGCCAACTGACCCTGAATCAGATTAAGCTGTTGGTGGTATTTTAGTGAATGAGGAAATTTGGCTGAGGTCACTGGGTAAATTCCCTACTCTTGCCAGTAGGAGGTCTGTTGAACGCAAGACGTCTCACTTTGCTGTCAGGACTGATGGAGAATGGATGGCTGGGGCTGTGTGAGCCCAGGAGACCTTACAGGATGACATGAGTATTCAGGAGAATGAACCACTATGGGACGGCTAGAATGCACCAGGCGGTGGCCAGCAGAAAGTCCACAGCTGTAGTTCCTTGACAGAAAATCCAGAAGATCAATTAAGTCTTGAACAAAAGCAGCAGTGTTTAGCTGCTGAGTTACTGCATGTAAGTGAACAACTGACGTCTGAGCGTATGAGGCAGCGGCAGATCAGAAGCGTTCAGACCAGCATCTCCAGGAACCGCAGTCTCAGAGACTCCCTGAATCAGTTCCCTCATCTCCGTGGCGAGATTGGAGTACAGGAGAGGCTGGATATTGGTCTCCCAATAAGGCCCTGCTGCAGCAGACTGGATTCCACTTTCCGACGGGCACTGGAAGCCCAATATTGGACCTGCCTCTCATTTACTGGAGCAGATAAGTGCGATTCTGTTTCTTGTGCTACCAACTTACCATTACCTGCTTCTCAGTCTGCTGTTATTTCTAAAAGCCACTTATGTATTGAGCGTTATGCCTGATGAAACCCCAGTTGCACCTATTATTAGTGACCCCACACTAGGCCTCCACCCTGGGGAACCTGTTAAGCCCTCTTATGCTAGTCATTTCACCAAGCCAGTGGAACTAGCAAAAGAAGAAACGCGATTCGCTTACATTATGTAGGCCCTCACGAAAACCCCTTGACAGATTTGTTATGGGCGAGGTCCTGCTAAAATGAGTATGGGGTTTTCTCCTTTGGAGGCCTTTATACTTACATGTACAGGGGAGTCACCTTTGATGTTAGCTTCTGCACCCTGCACTACTGGAAACATTTTGGTGTAGATATATGAATTTGAAAACTAATCCCTGTGGTCAGACTTTGTAGTCTTTCCCTTACTAAACAGCCTTTCCGGTCATCACCATTTTGTCTAGAAATGAAGGGGTTAATATTGTGACATTGTACACTGGCTGGAAAAGAGATGTGATGTTCAGGATAATCCCATGCCCATTTTGGATGCTGAGGGGTTTTGGAATGGAGGGTGGAAATGCAGAATAAAATTGCACCACAATGAGCAGGACTTGATACATTTGCCCAATTTTGTTTTTCATTGGTCAGACAAAGGTTTCTTTTTATCCTGACAACCAAGGGTATGTTTCAAATGTGGCTTATCTAGACATATCAGCACCTCCTGTGACATTTTGAAGCGCCTTATTGTGGGGAACTAGGCCATCCTAGCGCCCACTGCTTTAAACAGCCTAAGTGCAATTTTTGTGACGACCTAGGCCATACATTTGATGATTGCCCTCTGCTGCACGAAACACAGAGGACGCTGATTTTGGGGTTCAGGTCACTATATCCATCTGGCGGTAAACAAGGCCCATGCCCTGTGGTGACTTGAATATCCTCAACTCCAGGTGGTACTGCTACTGGAAAAGGTCCTGTATCAACCCCTTGATTGAGGAGGAAGTCCAGGAACCCCAACTACCTGATATTGGACCCTTTCATGTGAGGGTAATCCTAATGATCTTCCTAACATCTAGATTTCAGAACTCCCCATCGAATCCACTGCCAGTGGTCCGGCTTTACCTTGGTACAGGCAAGAAAGGGAAATCTGCCAAACTCAAAGGTAAACAGAGGAAATGAACTGGCCCTCTGTTGAGGACATAAATACATTTTCCATGCTGACAGACATTTCTCAGGACCTAGACCTTGTAGATCTCCTTGCTGAAGACGTAGTGATGGCAGACTCCCCAGGGTGACTGCCTGGATTCTACGGATCATTTGGCCTAGGGCCCTAAAAGTGGAAGAGTGACAAGAGCCTTGAGTTAAGTGAAATGAAGGGCCTTCCTGTTTAATCTATGGATCTCTTCTCCTTTCAAGTAGCATCTTTGAATGTTAATAGCATTCAATCATTGAGTAAAAGACACAGTACTTTCTCTTTTTTTGCATGCCAACCTGGATTGTATTTTTTTCAAGATGTACGGTTACACTCCAGTGGCTGAGAGGTCTCGAGCTTCTGATGCATGGCTTTGGGGAGATAGTGTTTGGTCCCAGGGGAGGACCAGTGTTCAGGGATTGGGATTTGTTTTTTCTTCTAAAGTTAAGATTGTGCGTCTATTTAGAGGTGCAGCCAGGCAGAGCTTTGAAGCTGGATATAATATGGGCACACCAATTGATTAGACTCATAAATATTTACGACTTAAACAAAGTATGAGAGAGTACTTCTTTTTCGTCTCTCTTCTTTATTACAGACGTCTCCATTTGGTAGCTTCAGGAGGATTTAAATGTTACTTTGGCCCAGTGTTCTACCCCGTCCCAAATAAAAAATATATTGTGATGCTCAGTGCCTGGCTCACTAGATTAGTGATGTGGGCTTGATTGATGCCTTTGATTCTCTCCCGATAACAGAGCGTTGCACATATTTTGTGGTCCACTGGCCTCTATAATTGATTATTTCTTTGTATCTGCTTCTTTACAAATGTTGAATGGCTCTCCTTCAAGACGTAGCTACTTCTGATCATAAGTTACTAACATTAGTCATTAGTGACTTCCTGAGGTAAGAAGGGGCTAGGACCTGGAAATTGAGTATTTCATTACTGTCTATTCCAGAGGTATGTAAAGGATTTTAGCAGTACTACAAGCAAGAAAATATTGTTTTTTCTATATGATGACAATTCCACTTGGTGGGAAGATACAAAAGCAGAGATATATTCCTTTTTCATACAATAGAGAGTATTAATGGGAAATTTAAAATGATGAAATAGCCTTTTGAGGAAAAGTATTGCCTTCTGGATGTCTTTCTGACCCAATTTAGGGGCGTGAAGACTTGCAGAAGATTAAACATCTAAAAACTATATTGGCAAGGAAACAGCTTGAAGCCCTAAAATCTAAGAATATAAAGAAAAGTATGGCACTATGTGGTAAGAGGAAAGACACGCTTACCATTTGATTCTATGCAACTCTTACGTGACCGCCATAATATGGAGTATTTGTATACATCTTCTGGTAGTACTGTGCACAAAAGGTGGATATTTTAAAAGAAATTACCTCTCATTTCTCTCAGGAGAGGGGGGACGATAGAAACTTTCAAGTACCTCAAGGGAATCAATAAAGTCCAAGAAGGTAGCATCTTTCAAAAAGAGGTGTGCAAGAACAAGAGGGCACAATTTGAAGATGGGGGGTGGCTCAGAGGTAATTTAGGAAGTATTTTTTCACAGAGAGGGTTGTGGATGCGTGGATGCATGGAGCGGCCTTCCGGAGGTTGTGGAGTCAAAATCAGTGGTGGAATTCAAGCATGCATGGGATAGTCATAAGGCAATTCTGGGGTAGGAAGAAGTAGGCTGCTGGTTAACTAGGATCTGCAGCTTATCCTGTAGGTAGGGAAATGGGCAGACTGGGTGGGCCAATCGGTCCTTATCTGCCAAAGTCTATGTTTCTATGTTTCTATATTTTTGATAGCCAACATTTATTGGTAGAAAAATGAGACAGTGGTTGGGGAATTAAATCTACCCCAGCTGCCACAGGATGTTGGAACTCTTCTAACTAACCCCATTTGGCAGACAGAACTCAAAAATGTAATTTGGTCACTTAAACTGGCATTACGCCTGGGTCTGAAGGTCTCCGCATGAAATATATAAATATATTTGGGATGTTTTAGGACCTGAGTTCTGTATATGTTTAAATGATGGCTTATCCAAACAGAAACTCCCTAAAAGTATGTTGGAGTGCCTTTGATCTTGATTTTAAGGAGGGAGTCAGGAGATTTAAAACAATGGAGGCCGATTGCTTGGAACACTGATTATAAAATTTTAATGAAAGTTCTTAATAATAGATTAGCTAGTATTATAGATCTGAAGTGCATCCGTCCCAATTTAGTAGCATACCAGGGAGACGGATCCAGGATGCCTATAAATTTGATTTGGGAAATTTTACATAAGGGAGATAACCAGGAATTATTTGGGCACGTCTGGTATGTTTAGATCAATCTCAAGCCTTTGATCAGGTTGAATACAATTATTTGTGGAAACATTACAGTCCTTTGGATTTCCATCCCTTTTATCACTTGTGTTACAGATTTGTTATACTGAATAAGTCTGACACCAAGTGTTAATGGATGGGTAGGTGATGCAGTTTCTGTTCATGGGGTAAGGCAAGGGTGTCCTCTCAGCCCTTATTATATGTTCTATCTATTGATCCATTATTGCATGCATTATATAGGATGGAAGCAATTACTGGACTTTCAGTGGAATCAGAAAATGGGCAGGTGCTCTTCAACAGAACCTTCATCTTGGTTTCAGTTCTGTAGAGACATGGTTTCTTAATCATAAACTGGTCCTCAATGACAAGAAAACCAAATCTATGCTCTTCTGCAGCTCTCATAACCCACATAAGCTACACCACTTGGCTATCTCCACCACCCAGGGAACACTCTAGATCAGGTGGGGTCCTTCAAATACTTAGGGATACAGCTTGACCCTAATCTCTCCTATGGATCTCATGTAGATAATGTAGCTAGAACTGCTAATACACAGCTTGGTCTCCTCTACAAACACAGACCACCTCACACCAGAAGCTTTGAAGGTTTGCAGTCCTGAGCTCTGTGATCTCTGTAATAGTCTCATCATTTGTGGCTCAGCCACGACCCACAACCCATAGGCGCCTCTCAACTACCTTAAATAAGGCATGTCGGCTCATCACTGGTGCTCACCGTCCTCACCCACACATGTGACCTGTACACTCAGACCAGCTGGCTCCAACTACCAAACTGCAAAAAAATTTCTACCTGATCCATGGTAAAAAAAATCTACCTTGGCCTTGCACCTTCTGGGGTCTCAACTCTGTTACAACACTGAATTAACAAATGGTGCCTTAGGAGATCCACGCCAGCTACTGAAAGTCCCCCACTGTCACACTTCACAGGGACAATGCTCTTTTGCTTATCAAGCACCACCCTGGTTCAATGGCCTCAGCCCCACCATCTCCTCTGCCCCAACAATTGGTATGTTTAAAACTAGGCTCCGGGACTATCCTCACTACCAACAGCTCCTGTGACTGCCCAACCAACCTTGTTTCTCCACTTCCCTGCCTGCTCTAGTGGTCCCCCTCCCTCCTCACTGGATTCTACACCTCACATCTTGGTATACCCAGTGGTGCACTTTTCACCTCTCCCACCCTTCTTACATTCCTTCTCCCCTCCTTCCTCTCCCTATGACCTGGCACTTCTGTTGTCTGTTTTCTGACAAATGCCACTGGCTGCCTTGCTTACAATGCTACCTTGAATTGTATTAATCTGTACTCTGTTTGCAATGTCCACATTGTTGTAATGTCTGTCTTGATGTTCCCACAATTTGTATTTCTCTGACGTGGAACCTTTGTAAAAGAGCCAAGGCTCAAAGGTATTTGTAATCCTAGACTTGATAAATAAAAAAAAAAATTGCTTTGCGTTTGCAGATGATCTGAACACTTTTGGCAGACAGACCTTCTGCATTAGCCGCCGTGACCTTTATGTGAATTTACTAATCTTTCTGGGTCCAGAATTAATACACAGAAAAGTGGGATTTTACCATTAGGTATGATGCCAGTGATGTATCCCTTGTTTGGGGAATTCCTATAGACGTGACCTATAGAAAGATATTGGTGTTTATTTTGGTGGGGATGATCCTCAACTGCATAATTGGGAACAACTTTTGACATCAGCTGAAGAAAAGTAGCCGTTGGAATAAATGGCAGATGACCAAAGGAAAACATATTCTTCTAATTAAATCCTTTTTATTGTCCCATTTTTGTATCTGGCTGCTGTTCCCCCATTGAATATGTAGGCCACAGTTTATAGTGTTTTTCAGTGTTTATGGGACAGCAGATTGAATCTATCAAGAGAGGTGTCACTTATCTACCTATAAAGGAAGGGGCTTGGGTATGTTGACTAGTGGTTTTCTTATATGTGACTTTTATTTTTTTTATTTTGTATCATTACTGGCAAATGCAGCAAGGGATTGGATCCCTTGGGTAGAGGATGAGATCGGACCCTTTTTAGCGATTGGGACCCGACTATTTCCCCCACGACAGACATGGGTGGCCCACTTACCAGGACACTTCCTGGGTGTAATAAGTAAATTAAAAGCCTGGAAAATTCAGAAAATGTCCTTTGTACACTTTCAAAGAAATCCATGGCTGGATAATGGGAATTTTTGTTATGTCTCCCTTGGTACATCGACTTATCAGCCACCCAACACTCCTTGATAAACTCTTTTATCCAGTAAAGACTTCCATATTATATGAGAGACTTTATCTGGTTATGTGCACATCAAAAATTGGGGGTTCGGGCAATTTGAAGCATAAAGGCATTAACAAACATACATGTCCTAGAGGAAATATCTGTATGGAAACCATAGAGACTTTTTCTCATTTTATATTGGAGTGCCCATTTGCTGTGACCTTTTGGGAGGTATTTCATAGGAAATGGCCTCTGAATTCTTTCCGAATCAACCTTCATGGATTTGGCTTGATGGGGTACTCCCTGGAGCATGGGTCAAATTCGAAGATATTACTATTCGACTGCTGATGAGTTTTATTAGTTATCAGCTTTGGCTAGCTAGGTGTGGTTGGTCTCTTCGCAATAAGTGTTATCAGGAGAATAAGTAGTTCTATTATTGCAGAAGGCAATATTGAAGTGGCAGGTTATGGAACAGAATAGAGTTTTACCTGATTTGTATAAATTATGGTGGAGGAACATGTCTCGTTAGATACAGGGGCGAGGTTTTTGTTTTTTTCCATTGTGCTGCTATACATATGCTTGAGAGAACCATAGGTCATTAAGTAACATTTTTCCTTTTCAAATATTTTCTTTTTAAGATCATAAGGTGTTTCATATATATAGTACGTTTGATGTTTTGCAGTACTATAATATAATTCCCAGTTTTTAAGTTTGTATTATGGCTAAGGTATATGCATCTCAGTACTGGGGCCTTTTTTTCTATAAGATTGAGGTTTTCACATATGCCGACCTTGCTATTTTCTGTTTACATCTCCATAGCCTAAAGTATTTACTTATGACTTTTTCTTTTGATTTTTCATCTACTTTCATATATGGAGGTTTGAGTTTTGAATGATTATCATCCCCTGTTCTTCTGGTGGGGAAGGGATGGGGATTTATGTACAATTACAGTTATTTTTGTTTCTGTGTGTGGTGACATTTGTTTCTGTTATTGATTTCTTTTCTTATGATTTTGTGTGCTGTAATACAATTTTGTATATTTTATTTTGAATTTTCAATTAAATATTCCCCTACTCTTTCGATAAGTGCCATGGGATCTTTAACATCCACCTGAACTACCACCAATCCAGGCAGATGGGACTCAGTTTAACGCTCATCGAAGATGGAACCTCAAAGTGCAGCACCCTCTAATGCTGCACTACAGTGTCAGTACTGATATTAACCAGTGCCAGATGTGGGAACTGAAACCACAGCCCTCTGATCTCTCAGCCTCAGAGGCAGTGTGCTACCTACTGAGCCACTGACACTGATCAATTTACTTCAGAAAGATCTGTCAAAAAGCCTGCTCACCAAAGGTCTTAAATTACTACAAATAACTATCTGAGCAGTTGAATTTACATTAATTTGTTGTCTGACAGATGCCATGTAGCAATGGTCATTAACGCCTGCTCCAAACACTGAAGAGGGGTATCTCAATGACATTTTTGCTCCTCTTCCAATTCCTCATACTCTTTAAAGGGAAAAAGACTACAAAATTCTTTGGTGCAAACTCACTGCAGGTCAAGCTTCTTTTGGTGTAGATCTCCCCATATATGGAACAGTCTTCCTCTTCCCTCACTACCATTACCAGTCTCCAGTCTGTGAAGGCTAGTTTAAACACTGACACTGGCAACCCTTTTTGCATTATATTATTTCTAGTTGAAAACCCACATTTTATATTTACTTAACTTCCTAAAATCCATTGATATTGCTGGATGGTTTACCAACTTCCTATCTAAGTAGAACTGAAGTGCATGCTAATGGTGTAGTTATACCCAAACATGTTTTATTTCAAATCCTTTCTATAAATGGGGCCTGGTCCCAGTCTGTTTGCCTCTACCCTGACATATCTGTGATGGGCCTTCCTCACGGTATTATATACAATAGTATTTTAACTTCTTTTATTGTGGGACTGCATTCCCCTTGTACAGTACCTGTGGTATCTGAGTGTCTAAACTCTGTAATTACACTCTGTTAATTGATGACTTTGTATATATTTCATCCTGTACATTTGCTGACTTGGTGACTTTGTATATATACAGTATATCGATGTGTACCTTTACTACTGGTGTTGTTTGCATTGTAGTTCCCAATTTATTCCTGTCCCCTGTTTGCTTACTTGGTAAAATACGTTTCTAATAAATAAATATATATTTATGAGGTGTCATAGTTAAAAAAATACATCAAGACATGAGCCCTTGTTACAGTCTGTCTTACGAGGCCTAATAAAACAATCTCCAATTTGAGTCAAATTCAGTGCCCCAAACTGATTTGATAAAACAAATGAAGGAGATAACATATCTCAATTTAAAATCTCCTACTAAAAGTAGTTCAGTACTGGTAGAAGGCATAGCTAATATACATAAGTTGAGCAATGACCCTGCAGGTGTGGGGCTCTATAGCAGGCAGCTAAATAGAAATTAAAATTATTAGCACACATGACCTGAATCACTAAGAAGTCCAATTGTTTGGAGATGGATTTAGCTAATCTGAACTGCCCATTTAGTGTTTCTTTTAAATAAATCACTACCCCACCTCCCTGTTGGCCTATTCTGGCTGAACATATTATAATGTGGATTGTGTCTCATTATCAAAGGTTTTTGATTTAACCAAGTTTCAGATACCACAAATATATCTGTTTGTTTGGAGTCTACCCATAATCTTAAATGGCCTAGTTTAGGAATCAGACTCCTGTCACTTGTATGCATAATGTCCATGCTAGTACAAAGATCCTCCAGGGAAAAGTTGTTATTGTCTGGGCAGGGTTTTGTTTTAAAATTTCCTTAAGGCAGAAAAATAAGCTTCCCAGTTAATGGAAAAAAAATTTTGGTGCTTGCTTTGCATTTTCAATTCCTAAAGTCACCCCAAACTTTACACACAAATTATAAAAGACATAGGTTGATGTGACTTTACAATGTAACCAGCTGGTATGTATTGCTTGTCTTAGGTAAAAGGCACTGTTGGCATTAGGCAAAACAAGATACCAATGTCTTGGGATGGAGACTATACCTTAAATGATGGGCACATATTAGAAGGAATATTCCCTCTACACATGTACAAATAAACAAGCAAAATACCCACCCACCCAACAACTAACAGCAATAAAACACTGTATTAACTGAGCTGTTAAAATATGTAAATAAAATTAACTACAAAAACCAAACAAAAAATTAATGTAATTTAACATTTTTAAAGGCCTCTTCACTCAGGAGTCATGTGGGTAGCTGCTGGATCGGCTCTGCTTTTAAACAGTGGGAGATGGCACCCAGGTGACATCACTGGCCCACTTCCACCATCCAAGCCAACCAAATCAGAGACATGGAGAAAGGAGGAGCACCACAAAAATAAGTTTGTACTGCAACAGTGGTGAAACAACGACACAGTACTGTGGCATTTTGGTTTTAGGTCTGCCATTAGGACCTTACATTCTCTTCAGGTCTGCTACGCCCAACTCTCAAGGTTTTTCCTGAGAGAAGACCTGAAGAATGCAGAGTGTGGAGAGGGTCCCATGGTGATGCAAACAACACCTTCTGGGAGTGGTTCACCTTGAATCTTGACAATCATGACCATCTCCATCGTTGGAGGCACAGTGACTGACTCTGTAGCTGCAAGTTGCCTCTGGGGTCCAGTGACAGTTTCTTTGAAGCAAAGTCCAGAACTGCTTTGTAGGAATTAGTGATGGTTGTAGATCAGGCACCAAGTAGAACTTGACAGCAGCTTGCTGTAGTCAAAATATAGCATGAAGTGGATGTTACCTGTGATAAAAGTATTAGCAGGGCATTTGCTGTGATGATGTACTTTAAGTCAACTGGAGAGACATGAGGTGACTGACAAAGAGTTCTGTTGTTCAGAATGCTAGTGGTGATGACTGAGAGATCTGCTCCAGTGTCAATCAGGTATGTGTGACCAATCTCCAGTGGTCATTGAGATGTAATTTGCTAGAAGTGGTGATCATGACAGGTACAGCTGCTCCTGGAAGTGAGCTGGTGCTAGAGCTTATTCCTGGAGTTGATGGATGCTGCTTGTGTGAGTTGGGAGAGTCAAAGGGGCTGTCAGCTGAGATGTTCCCCTGATCCTGGGAGTACTTGCGCTCATCTTGCTGATGGTGCTATTTTGGATATTCTTGGTTCCTGTCATATCTGTTCTCATACTTCAACTTTCTGCAAACCTCAGCAGTGTGTCCTCTGAATCACACCACTGGCAGATAACAGGTTCTCAAGAAGGTGGTAGTTGAGTAGGAACCTGTTGAAAAGGTAGCAGAGCATTGACAGAGGTAGCAGAGGATGAAGTTGAGCTCAGCTGTAATTATTGATGGATGTGGTGAGCTGATCTATCATCATTTGTTACTACTGGGTGCATATTGTGAGTGCAGCCATTTGTGAGGACTGAGTCCTTGCCTGGAACATTGATACTGATTTCTGCCCAGTCATGCAGCTTGGATAGTGTCCATCTGGGCTGTGGGCTTGAGTTGGACCACATAAGCATGAAGTTGTGGGAGCAGTCCTTGGATGAAGGCTGTAATTTGATCCTTCTATATTTTCTGAAGACGTCTGCAGCATGACTCAATGTCCACTATAAAGGCTTCCAGAGATTCAGAGGGAATGCATGGTGCATTCCACAGCTGTTTTTCAGTAACCAGGATGGATGTGCTTGGACAAAGTGATCTTTAAAAGTTGCATACAGGATGGCAGTATTTTCTTTCATTTGTTCAGGAACTGCATTGAACCAGGAAAAGGCAGTCCATTTCAGAGGCAAGTATATAAGGTTGAAGATACGCAGAGGATCAGTCCAACCACTGAAGGCAATCCAGGCTTGCAATTTTGTAGCCAGTTGACAGCATCTGTGTGAGGCATGACTAAGAAGGATGCTACTGTAGTTGTAGGCTGGTATGCACCAAGGAGTGTGATGAAATAGTTTTAATGTAGGTAAGGTTATCCTGCATGAATTGCATAGCTGATTTTCCTGTGACAAGATGGAGGACTGGAAGTCCTGTAGGAAGGTTTCTCTTTGTAGCCCATGCCCTCAAGGTAGATGAAAATACCTCCCTCTCATATTTCCTTCTTCGTGGACATGGTCATCGCGGGAGATCTTCACTTGGCAGAATGGAGGTTGTAAGGATGAGAATGAGCTGTCGCCATGCAGAGGATGGGATGTCGTGGATTAGATGGAGTGCCACTGAGAAATGTTGTCATAGACAAAGCGCAATTACTTGTAAGCAAGTCCATCAAGTGACATCAATAAACAAGTCTTATCCTAGTCCTTATTGTTCTGCTGTTAAGATATAAATGTATTTGCAAAATCAGCTTTTGTGTCAATGTTCATTCATTTCAGTAGGGTTGCCATTAATTTCTATGAGGCTGAAGCTGTTTTGAAAGAAGCTGGTGCCCTTAGCAAAGATGGCTGTCAGCAGGAATTAAGAGCCATTTCCTGCTTGTACTCTGTGACAAAACAAAGATGGCTGCTGCTCACAAAGGCTGCTGTGGAGGTGCTTCTAGGGGCAAATGGTGGTTCTCTTCGTTGTTCTCCTTGAGGTCCTGAAGAAACTGAAGGGCTCTGTTATGGGTGAGTGGCACTATTGGGGTAGTTTCTTTTAATTTGATTGCTACAAGAATTGTTTGTTTGTTTTATTAGTTTTCTCTCTATGTCCTGTTTGGGTTTCCTGGCTGTCCTTTTATGTATTGTTTTGTAGCAAGATGTGTAAAAATTCTAGTGATTTTAGACTGTAAAAGTTAAAGCAGTTGCCATGGTTATAGGAATTTTTCTCCATATTCTGTTTATTCTCCCTGGAGCTACAGCAAGGAGGGCCCTTCTGCCAACTGCCACCACCCCTTCCACCATCCAACGCCTCCCTGGAGTACAGGCAGTGAGGACACCCCACAGTTTGCCCCTGTGGTGGGGTCAGAGAGGGAGGTCTGACCTTCTCCCTCCCGACTCTCGTAATCCAGTTCCCTGCTTCAGGCTGCTCTGGTGATGCAGCAGGTGGAGGTGTGGCCAGCAGGCATCATATGCCCTTGCAGTGCCTGTCCTTTTCCTCCAGTTTTCTCCCTTAGTTCCCCGGGCCTCAGCAACTCGGATGTGTGCACGCTTGAAGGTTCACATGCACACTGGAACTGGTAGCCCATTCCACCCACCATGGCCTTGCACCTGGTGCCTCATCTGCATGGCATTGCCACTGAGCCTCCACCCAGTGGCAGGCAAGTGCTGGGAAGAACAACCTTCCCAATCCGGAGAGGACAGCTGTCTGCTGGCTGCTAAATCCTGCTCCCAGACCTCCACCCCACAGTTGACCCCCAACTGGCTCGTTCAGAACTCAGGTCACTGGCATGGAGAGGTAAGGCACTTAAGTGCCTCAGCCTTCTGCTTCAATGGGCTGGCCATTTACAGGTTTGTTTTTGCCCTGTTCTTTCACTTTATGCATAATTGTCCCATTATATCTGCATCCTGTCTTCTGGATAGAAATGTATTTGTAGAAATGTTTTTTATATATATATATATATATATATATATATATATATATATACATATACAGTATATATATATATATATATACATACACACATATATATACAGTGTATATATATATATATATATATATATATACAGTATATATGAGACCCTTTCAAGCTAAACTGAAGAACAGCTCCTTCCTCTCAAGCCAGAAAGTGCAAAGATCTCCTTGTTCAGGAGACAGATTCTCTGTCTGATAGTGACGGAGACCTTCAAGGTAAAGAAGCTGCCTTGTAAATAAATCCCTGGAAGAGACACTGGAAACATCTGTTGTCTTGAGACTTTCTAGTGTTATGGGCTGTTGCAGTTCTAGTATGTTTATATGCTGTCCTGCATCAAGGCCTATTTTCTTATTTATGTATCCTGAATGATCATCTGCCTTAATAAAAGACACATGAAATTCAGTGTATTAAATGTAATTTCTTTTTATAGAGATTTTTATGGTGCGTTTTCTCCGCTTGTCCCTACCCGAGGCCCCCAGCACGGGCGTACATGCGTGTGGAGGTACGCACACACTAACGCACACTGGAAGCCAGCTGAGCCCGCCTGCTCACCCTGCATTGCCACCCCCTCCTCACCTACACTACCCCACTGGAGCTCTCACCCTGTGGGGAGTGACTACGAGGGGATGACAACCCCCCCCTACCACCCTGTGAGAGAAGAGCAGCCTACTGGCTTGCTGAATCCCACTCCTCCCCCCACCATTCCAGCAACCTGATGACCCGAGATAATTTCTGAAGCCAGGTCGCTGGTGTAGCGTGAAGTAAGTATGTAATTTCTGTGTGGCTGCCTCCTACCTTTCTCACTCCTTCACAAGTTGGTAAGAATAGTACGACTGGTGGTGCTAGTCCACATTTAGGCTGAAGAAGGACGTGGCTAGAAGACATCTGCCCAGGTTTATAGGAGGCATGCATTTATAAATGTCAACAACCACTCAGAGTGCTCAAAGTTTTGACCAGAAGAATGACAAAAGAAAAAGGTGACCCTCTAATGACTAGCCTGGGACTACTAGTCCAACCAAAATGCCCTAAAGTAGACCATAGAAGTGATCCTGCTGGCTGCAAGAATTTGATGAGATGGATAAGGGGATGTCAGAAGAGCCTCAGAGAGCATCTCTGAGTTGCTGTGATGACTGGTGATAAAACAGATCAAAGCTGACTTGACAACGTGTCAGGCATGAGGCTAAATGGACCGGAGCCCAAAGAGCCCTGCATGGAGGAGATGCAGCCACTAACATAGGGTCACAGGTCACTAGCTCAAACCTGAAAGACATTAAAATAACAAAGCTAACTCCTGATGATGACATTGACGCACCACCTGCAGGGAACAGGGTGCGGGTCCACTAGACCACCAGGGATATATATATTTATATTATATGGGCACATCAGGAGTAGGGAGGAGGTCCGCTAGACCACCAGGGACATAATTCATACTAATAACTAGGGATCAGGGCTGGGGAATCCACTAGACCACCAGGGATGGGATCATTGCTAATAAATTAGATTGGGAATGGGGGTCCGATAGACCACCAGGATGGGATTAATATTAATAACTAGGGAATCGGGCTGGAGTTCCACAAGACCACCAGGGATGGGATAATTGTTAAGGGATTAGGAATGGGGGTCGCTAGACTACCAGTGAGAGCTAATTTAATATTTTATGATATGGGCAGATCAGGGCTGGGGGGACCGCTAGCCAGCAGGGACATCCTAGAGTGGCACATGGCCCTCACAGCTTACAGCAACCCATCCAAATGTGCTGTCTGTTTGGCACATGGCCACACTTGCCACAAGCTGTGGACTTTGCGCCAGGACCCTTCCCAATAGAGAACGGGCACAGGGTCCCGTGCATTGGTAATCAGCGCAGCCATTGGCACAACTTGCACCAAGTTTTGAGAATTGGGCCCCTTAAGTTGCTATGAAGGGAGTTACTGAGTTGGCCAGTCAAGGACCCTTAAACATCATATGGGCTCACAGAGTCTGGGGCAGAAGCCAGGCCTGAAAGCAAGGCCAAAATCAATTGTCTTAAAATTTCTGGACTATAAAGACTAAAATATTACAAATGGCCTAGGCAAAAAGAAATAGTGTTTGGAGACACCAGGTTGTACTTTGATCATGACTGTACTCCCCAACCCTTCTTAAACACTGAACCCTTTTAGTAATTCAAAGATCTGACTGCTGAAAACATCAAGATGCAGCTTTTTACCCCTGCACAGTTTCGTACATATATAGCAGAGGGACTTAATTTTTTCTGTACCTCGCTGACGCTCATATTCTCCCTCAAAACAGGGCGCAACAGAACTTTTCTCCAAAGCACCAAATCCACCAACAGTGCCCAGGAAAGCAACTACCAGCCAGCTGAAGGAAGAGACCAGTTCCCTTGCAACCCCTACTGGATCCTCTGATGGTGTGAAAAGAGCTGAACTGACTGAAACTGGGACTTACTAATTTAATACCTAAGGGCAACAAAGTACTATTTCTAGCTCACCACCTTTGCAAGGTGGGAAGCACTGAGCTTCTTCCACCATGTGCTGTCTACATAGGTGGGAGCTGATGCACTAACAGCAGCAAGGGCTCTGGAACTGAAAGACTGCTGAAACATTAATACTTGTTATCAAATTGTCTTTTTGCCATTACCAATTCTACCTGTTGAACTGCTGAACAACATCATACACTTTATCCTTTATGGTTGTGGGTAGCAATGTCAGTGGGTTTTAACTATGTATGTGGGAGTAGGAGGCGGCGGTGATGGCCTTCATGCCTCGGAGCCTCCGGAATGGGGTTGATAATTGGGGGTCCACTTTGTGGCAAATTCAACATAGGTGGATGTGCTGATGATAGATTGGGTCTATGCAGCTGGGCTGGAGTGTCCCACAATGCCTCCTGGCAGAACCGTCCACATCTCCACATAGGCCCTGCTCTCTCCCATTTGCATGGTTTGCCAACACAGGATAGATAACGAATGTTGTTTGTCAAAGGAGGCCTCCCAGCCATGGCCTCACACTTCACCACAAAGCACTGTACAGGCTGAGGCTGAGACTGCTAGAGTTTCTACAATCATTAAGAGACATGAGGAGTGGGGCCCAGGTAGAACCAAGGCACAGTGATCTGTTAGTCGTAAGCATCTTTCTGATGCCGTGGACCTTGAGACACCCTAGCAAAATCCCCAGTAAAGCTGGGGAGGAGCTACCTGGAAGACTATGGAGCCCTAGCAGACTATAAAATAAACTTTGATAAATCAGAGGACATCCACATGGAGTGGGGGGTGTCCTGCCATCCACACTTTACAACACTTCAAATGGACTGCACATGGTGTGGTAAGATACCATGGGTTGAGGGTTGCTCCAAGCCTAGCCAGCTTATTCTCGAGATAGTTATGACAAACTCCTTCAGGAGGTGAAGGTGGATATTAACAGATGGGAATTACCCCGCTAAGCCTTGGGAATGTATTGCAACCCTCAAAATGAATGCCTTCCCAGGACATCTCTTTTTTCACATGCATTGCCTGTCCATATCCCGAGGAATACTGGAAGAGGCTGCAAAAAAATGACCCTCTTGTTCATTTGCACTGGGGTGCCACCAAGTTGGTAGGTGACTCTACATACATGTGATATGATTCAACTTGCTTAAGAGGGAGGTTTGGGTCAAATTAGGAGGGAGACTGGCCTGCCACCTTGCTTAAGAGGGAGATTTGGATCAAATTAGGAGGGAGATTGTCCTGCTAGTAGGTAGATGTCGTGAACGCTAGCTTTGTCCTTAAATGGTGTCAAAAACATAAGAAAAAGTCATTACAAAATGTAATGCATTTCATTTTGCCAAGAATAAGCACTAAAAAGAACAAACAACTAGTTATATAAAGTTATCAGATACATTGTGCATCACTGATTTAATTTTATGTGTCTTTATCTACCCAAAAGATGGATATTTTGGACAGAATTTTACTTAGCAGGAGATTTTGTTTCCCAGGAGGGAGGAGGGAGTTCAGTCAAAAAAACAGGAGTCTCCTGTGTAAAGAGGGAAATATCACATGTATGTTCCTATGGTTCTAATGGAGAGGGGAGCATGTGGCAGTCCAGACTTATGTACGCATTTACTCAGCCGCACTAAGCTGACACCAGTAGTCACCAGGATAAAACAGAGCCATGACTCTGGTTGGTTGAGGATGGAGGACAACCAAAGGCAACCAACCCTGCTATTTGCACTGCCTCATATCTCCCTTACACCCAGACTGATATCCAATGTAGCTAACCTGTGGAGCAGACCAAAAACATTCATTATAACATGTGTTGTGGAGGATTCACAGTTCCCTCCACAGGGACTGGATCCAGGTTTCTGCAGATGTAACCACCTTGCATTAACCGGATACTACCGCCTAATGCAGAATGGGCACTGTGTGTCATTCCTTGAATTACAGCAAAGCTACAGACTACCAAAGCAGGACTTTTCAGGTATTTGCAGATCTAACACAACCTGGACTCTAACAATTTGCTAGCCAGGTGGGCAGGGACCTCACAATCCTAGAGAATTTACTGTAATGGGTGGCAATGCTAAGAGGAATGGGTGATCCAATTAGTAGAGGCTAAAAACTTCACGAAAGACACTTACCCTGAACTAGTCATAATAAAGAAGCAGTAGTAAAAGGAGTTGGGAGCCCACAGTTGATGAGGATTGGTAGGCTACACTGGGAGTGGCCTGGAAAATCACATCCTTGCTGGGATGGTGAGAATGCTACTGGAAGTGCCTGGTCTGATTCTTTCAGGTATGCCTGATATGGGCAGCTCAATTTGAGTGACTCAAATAGAGTGACTCAAATGAGCAACTGTGGAAAGGGCAACATGCACAAATAGTGACTGTAATAATGGCAACTGTGTGCAGGACGGTGAAGTAGCCGCCTGCTATAGCAGACCATTTGAAATTTAGTATAGTCTCAAAGGTAGTTATTTAAAGATAGGGGGTTCAGAGCAAAGCCACCCATCTGGGGGTGTGGAGGTCGATGCCCCTGCATGAAATAGACAGGTATATTGTTATGCAGGTCTATGGTGGTTGGAGAAGGTGAGTAGTATATAGGGTGCATTCTAACCTGTTGCAGCTGTGGTGTCACTTTGTGTTGTGGTTTAGGATGGTTGTTAGGTAGGTAGGCTGTGAGTCAGTCAGGCAGGAGTATGTAGGGTATAATGTAGGGTTCGATTCTGGGTGCCAACATGTGCATGTGAGTGGATTGTATGCGCAGGTGTGTGCATTTTTTATTTCAGTGCATCTGTCACAAGTGTGTGGAATTTGTTTTGCAGGTGTTGTCTTAGGGATGCACTGATGGCATTAGAGGGCGTGAGCTCAGGTTACGTGCAGTAGTATTACGTGTCGCCATGGCTGCTGAGTGCTTGAAGAGCCAGAAGAGGAGACCCTCCTTTGTACAGCAGGTTCATTTATCAGAAGGATAAGGAGGCAGCCAGGAAGATCTGCTGGAGATGTGCTGAGTACCATAAGTATCGGTGCTTGGCTAGAGTGCCCACGGCTGCTGATAATGTGATGTGGAGTATTAAAAGTCCATGTACTGGGTGTGATTCAATTTGGTGGGTTTTTAGGGGTTGTGGGTTCACCGCTTTAACGCTCACTGTTTATTTTGTGGGCTGTTTGTGATATCACTGTTGTGTATTCACCCATATGCCCTTCACTATTTTGTATTTGCCTTCCACCATCACATGTCAGTGTCACTTCCATGAGGAGATCACTAAATTGGGTTGGTAGGGCTCTGGGAGGTGGGCTCCTACTTCCCACATTTTGGGCTTGGGCAAACCTTCAGCCATATTGAAAGCAAACACAGGGTTCTAGAGTGCATGTAACTCCTATTCCATTTACCTTCCCCAGTTGATACTGGGGTTCCTGCCCCAGAATGGGGAATCAGGTACAGCAACAATTTTAGGGCATTATGCATGGTGGCTCTGAAGGGGTAACATCCCTCTGGCTACAGGCAACAGTACTATGGTCAAGGACCAAAATGGTAGGTTGGAGAAACTATGCAAGATGGAAAGGTAAACAGCCTCACTAAGATTGGTCTTAGATTATCAAATAGCCCTGTGGTAAAGATGGGAAGGACTTGCTTTGACAGACATGCCGGGAGTGGGAGCCATAATTAGCTGAGGCCCATGGATCCCTGAATCTTCCCACACCCTGTACCTAGAGACATGCATCAGCAAAATACATTAGAAGTTATTACCTTCAGGGACTTCCGTGGTGCTATGGAGCTGTAGACACAGACAAACGAGAGCTCCCACCTCATCAGAGTAGCTAAAGCTAATTAAAAGATAGAAAAGGGCTCAAAGTCCCCCAAAAACTTAAAACCTAACTCTGAAACATGTAAAGAGCAAACAGGTTGAGGAATACCAGAAATAGATTCCAGGTGTTGACAGAAGAAGGCGATACAGGAGACGGCTCTCTGATCCTGAGACCAATGTGGCAATCTCCAACGAGGGAAAAAGGGCCGCCCACCTAGAACTAAACCCAGTAAAGACCATCACCAACATGACAAATTCTCCAAGCCATCTCTGAATTCAGGGCAGAGATGCAAAGTGCTATTAAAGACCTGCTGTCAGATCTGGGATCGTTACAAAAGATAGCAGACGAGGTGGATCAATAACTATCCTCTCATGTGGCCCGCATAGACTCTAGGAAGCAACAGTAACTGATTTGGCTCAAACCTCATACAAATTGTCCTCTGACAAGAGGACACAGAAAATTGAGGCTGCCACAAGAATCTTTAGGTTGTACAGGATTCCTTAGAATGAGGAAGGCCACGATATAATCCATCTTTCTTGACAATTTCTTTCGGATAACCTTAGAAATGGGACCGGACTTTCCAATCGAGAAGGCCCATCAGGTGCTGGGCCCAAAACCTTCAGCCCCAGATGCTTGCCTCGGTCCATAGTTGTCCGATTCCTTAATTATGCGGTCAAAGATGAGCTACTACAAAAAGCATGGGGAAGAAAGGTAATAAAATATGCAGGCCAGCGATCCTGTTCGACAATGATTATGTGCCAACCACAGAGAAACTATGAAAGGAATACATCCCACTATTCCCTTGCTTACGGCAGCATCAATTAAAATTCAAGTCTCCTACCCATCCAGACTCGTTGTACAGTACCAATCAGGCCAGAAGATATATGAGATAGCAGTGGAGGTGAGATGGATCTATACAAGCTCGTAGGTCACTTGGACATGGGGCCTTGATCAAAGCGAAGAACCCAGGGGAAGGGACGGGTGTTCCCCACACAGACAGAATGGCTACATACAGCAGGAGAGAGCAGCAGGCCCCTGAGATCCTGTTGAGTGAAGTAATCCAGCAACTCCAGCATTTTTGCCACAAACCACCTACCACTGAAAGACTTGACACTTTAGGATAACTTAATTATTGCCATTCAGGCACTTAAAAGCTGGTGATACGGTGGGACATTGAGAGAGGGGTGGCAATATCTGGACAAGGAGGTGATCCTCCTCAGCCCTTCCCCACTCAGGGCCAACACTGCTATTAACTTTGAAGGATCATCATTCTAATTCATTTCATTATTACAGCCAGACCTGGCCTGTCCGCTCCACCACACAGCTTTAGAACTGGGCATCGAGCATTAGATATACTTGGTCACAAACAATGATTATTATTATTATTCCATGACTGAACTATAATGGAAAAGTAAACAAATATATTAGCAATGTTGAAAGGATCAGGGTGAGGGTAACAATTACAGGAGAGACAGATCATGTTGGTGGATCTGTGCGTGTGTGGGGGCTGTGGCAATGGGAGGCAGACTAGTGTCACCCAGCCTTTTACTGCGCCTGAGTTTCCCTCACATAGGCATCTAATTAGCTCTTTTCACCATGTGAAAATTTTCTCACCCATTAGGTCTTATTTAAAACATGAAGAGTTACATCACTTCATATTTTTAATCTGTCCTCGGAGAGACCTGGAATACCTCTTTTCACATCACGGGTTGGATCTGGCTATCAAGAGCGGTCAACATAGAGGCTGCCTTTACACTCTATAATGAGAGGGAACTTGATTACATGGCAGCTGTAGGTAAGACAGAGCCCTTCAGCTGACTAAGAGGAAAGGGTGCTCTCTTGGCGGTATTGGGTAACACATGTCGCCACCATAGTTAACAATAACAATATTTTTGTTTGTTTGTTTTACTTTGGAAACTTGGAGTTCCATAGAGGAGCCATTTCACACAAAGTGTGGGTTTGACCCTCTGCCCCAGGAGACCACAAGAACTGGGTCTTTTCCAAAGGGAAACGAAGGTGGATGAATATTCCTACCTCAACAGTGGAAGTCAAAATGTACATCAGTTCAAGTTTTATATCCACAAAGGTTTATTTCCACCCCAGCATGGGGCAAAAGTTCAGTATTAATTCAAATAAATATTGTCTGGTTAAATGTTCAATGGACTAAGGAAAGGTGGGGAGGAGAGTTAAGCCAGGAAAATGTTAATTTTAGGTTGTATGTTGTAAAAGTATACAGACTACACTCTTTTCATTTTTTCTTACTAACAACAAAACTGATGACAATACTAAGATGACTAAAGGGCAAAATCTTGTTTTCCTGAAGGGGCGGGAGGGAAAGTTGGGGCAAGCTGATGGTTATAAGGTCAGTAACTGTTAGGACCAATTTACAGGTCCAAGTTATAATGTTTACTTATGTAGAAAAAATTGAAACATGAACAGGCAAAGCAAGTCACTATCATGATTTTTATTACAAGTGCTAAAGAGTGCCTTGAAGTCCGATCAGTAGGGGATTATCGGTATCGGGTTTTCTGCCTTCTTCCTGGGTCATCTGTGTTGGCTCCTTTCAGGAGAGCTGGGTTTTGACAGATGTTGCTCGTCTCCCCAGACCAACCTGGAGTGTGCAGAAATGGAGAGATTGCATTCTTTGCATGTCTGTTGAGGTACCCTTCACATCGGCCTTTAAGATGTCTATGACCCTGTTAAAATATTCACACAAAATATGAATGGGCTTCATAACTCCATTAAAAGATCAAGATTTATGCAGTACATACACAGACAAGCTGCAGACCTCTATCTTAGCAAGAGACCTGTCTTTCAGAGATGGAACATTTGAAGTTAAGATGGGGCAGCGGTATATGGTACATGCATCATCTCACCCAGGAGGACGAGGAGACGGGCCATCATTTTGATACCTGCTTCAACTCCCTAGAAGTTTATGAATCTTACTTAGATCTCCAAGGCCGATATGTAATAATTAGAGACAAGCTCTATTCCCAGGAGGTTACATTGGTGAGTGTATACCTCCACCTCAATCCAAGCTACCAGTTATCAGTAATTTTTAAATAAGGTACTAGATAGGCACCAGGATATACTAATCATGGGAGGAGACTTTAAAGTCACCTTCCCCATTTGTGGACACTTCAAATCCACAGGCCCATATAACCGCCATGCAGCCAGGTGCTTGAAGAGGACCCTGGACCATTTAGAAATTATAGATTAGTGAAGGAAACTATTCCATCCTCTGCAGGTTACACATACCATTCGGCTTGGCACCATACATATTCTAGATTAGACTATTTCTTCCTCACAGTAACACTTATTTAAAGTTCAAGATATTTTCATTGGCCCTAGAATAGTATCAGATCATCATTCCCTCTCCTTTAAAATTGATATGGGCAAGCTAAAAAAAACACATTATGACACTTCAACCCATCCCTACTTCAGGACCCGCAGTATAGGAATTCACATTCATAAAAAATTAAATCAATCAATCTATCAAAACTTTATTTAACCAGGCATAACACCATTGAGCAAGCTCATTTTCAAAGTGGTCCTGGACAGTAAGGACAAATACAAGATGAGACAGGAGTTAATACACAATCAGATAACTAGATTAAGTGCATCAATCTGTAAGGCCATTCTTATACAAATATATAGTGCAAATAGGGGTAGTCGACAATCAGTTACATAGATTAGATACATTATGCTGTAAGGTCATTTTTATACAATAATAAGCAAACAGGCCATAACTGGTACCAAGTATGCATGGAAGTTGAATCTGAGAGTCCCTCGGTTATGCTTCCTTATGTAGGTCAACATCAGCCCACAACAAAGTTCATACTCCCTTATTCAGGAGGAGTGTTTAACAGTGGTGTGGACATAAAGGAGAGCAAATAGTGCTACTGAAGAGGGGAAGAGTACAGGAAGCCCCTATCAGGAGAAGACGTACAGGAAGGAGTAAAAACAAGTAGACAGAAGAGCAGTTAGAGTTAGGGGACACTAAGTTTGTAATGTATGATTACAGTATGATTCACCTGTAGCAGATGCAGGCTTCCTTAGATAACCCGCAATTAAAGCTTTAAAGGTGTAGAGACCCGGGACAGCGGTAAGCCTTAGAGTTGTTTTGTATGGTATGCCACATGTAGGGTAGAGAGAAGTTAATTGCAGCTGAGCCATGACGTGGTCTTTATTCTAGGGACAATATAGGTGATTAGCGCAAAGCCGCCTCAGCTCATATAGCCCTTTGAATGCTCCGAACATCCCAGCAATGTAAGTAGGCAGGTTATTAGTCAAACCCTGTAAAACCAGAGAAGTGCATTCCTTGCTGCCTCTTGGTCAAGGAGGACCAGCCCAGTGCCTCATAGAGGAGACAGTGGTGGGTGCGTGAGGGTAAGTTCAGGATAAACCTCAAAGCACGGTGATATATGTCAAGCTTGCTTAGTGCTGAGTTAGGACAGTGGCTGTACAAGAAGTCAGTGTAGTCAAGCAATGGAAGAAAGGTAGTTTGGACAATTCTCATTCTGGCTACTCAGGTAAGGAGATTCCTAATGCAGAAGAAGACACCTAAGCGTTGTCTTAACTTTTGGACAGTTCATTCAGGTGAACCATATAGTTAATTTTGTTATCCAGCCAAAACCCAAGTACTTGAAGTTGTCCACAATTTCCAGTGCCTCACCAAGCAATGTATGGACCAGGAGACTACTTGGAGGATTTTAGACAGAGGAGGTGGGAGGAGAGATAATCATAGCCTTTGTCTTCTTAGCAGTAAGAAGAAGCTTTAGGTTTAGGAGGTTGTGTTGCAGGCTACTAAATCTTGCAGTAGTTCTTTATGGGCTAGTTCTAATGAGGAACTGATGGTGTAAATGACCGTGTCAACTGCAAATAGATATACATTAGCAGTATGTATGTAAGAGTCAATGTTATTGATAAGCTGCTAAGAGTAAGAGGCCCAAATGGATCCTTGTGGCACTCCACGAAGTTAAGGCTTTTAGCGTGATAGGTCCCTTGGACTTTAATTTGCTGCATTCTGTTAGTAGGTAACACTTATACCACTCTAAGGCAATACTGTCAAGGTCGAGGTTTTCAAGGTGTCCAGCAAGAGGCTATGGTCCACAGTATCAAAGGCCTTGCTAAGGTCTAGAAAAGGACATACACGTGCTTCTTTGCATCAAGAGTATTATGCCAGTCATTAGACACTTTAGCCAGGGTTAAAATCGTGCTGTGCTTGGGCCTGAAGCCTGATTGAGCATGGTTTAATAGGTTTCCAGATTTAATGTACTCTCCAAGCTGGCAGTTTACAATTTTTCAAGAAGTTTGGAGAGAGTAGGGAGTAAGAAAACAGGCCGGTAGCTATTTAGATCACTGGGATCACCAGATTTATGAAGAGGAATAATGCGTGATATTTTCCAGAGTGGATGTAACACGCCTTGTCCTAGGGAGGAATTGAATAGATGGGTAATGGGGGCAGTCAGATAGTGATAGCCTAATTTCAGGAAGAATGGATCGAGATGGTCCGCTTTAGTGCTTTTTGGTGTCAAGAGATAATAGGAGGTCTTCCACCTGGTTAAAGGTGACTAGGCGAAACTGAATGATAATGATCGCATTTTTGGGTAGTGGTTGGAGCTTGTGTCAGCACTATATACATCTTGTGCACTTAGCTTGCAGAAAGGGAGGAATCAAATGCCAGGCCTGCTATAGTAAAATGGTTGTTAAGTTGTTGTAGGATGTCTGCCCTGTCTAAGTATGTCTCACCTCCAGCCACTATCTTAGAGGGCAGGGAGAAGTAGATGTATGGCCCTCTACTTCTCTGAGTGTATTCCAGAACTTGGCAGTATTATTTTATTTTGTTCGAGGGCAGTCAGACAGTAACAAGACTTTTCATTCCTAACGAGTTCAGTGCAGGCATTCCTAGCAACCCGAAAGGCAAGCCAGTCTTTCGTGCCCTTCTCCATAGAATGTCTCTATTCCTGAGGGCTTTTTAAGGCAGGGAGAACCATCCGGGGACCTTCTCCTAGTCTTGAGTTTCTAAGTGGTGCATGTTTATCTATCAAGCCCAGCACAAGGCTGTGAAAAAAGGTAAATGCCTCATGAGATGGAGGAAGCCAAATAGAATTTCTTGCCATCTAATATTGTCAAGGTCAGTTAGAAAAGCAGAAGGGCAGAAGTTTTCAAACATCTTTTAACTCATAAGAGGAAGCTGAGGAGAGGTGAGGGCGTGCTCTAATACAAGCTGTAGCACAGTGATTGCTTAGGTCATTATGAAAGACACCAGCATGGGTAATATTGTGTGGCTCATTAACAAGCGTAAGGTCCAGGAGAGTACTTTGGTTCACGTTTCTTATTTGGTCAGGTGATCTCAGGGGTAATCTGTGAAAGCCCTGGGTGTCACAGAACTCTTTCAGATTTTTTGAGCTCTTATCCATCCAATTTAGGTTAAAATCTCCCATGATTATGTATTCAGAGCCGCTTTTCTAGCAAATCATGGAGATATGGTAGTTGCCACACCCAGTGGAGGGCGGCCTATAGCATACAGCTATAGAGAATGCTGATTTAAGTGACAGTGCTATCCTTAAGGCAAGGCATTCAAATTGTTTAGGAAAGGAGGTATGGTCTATAACTGTGACTTTGAACTTGTTGTTAACAAATATGCAATTCCCCCACCCCTGGTGGCTCTGTCGCACCTAAAGACACTATAGCCAAGTATATTTATAGAGCTGTCGGGTGCAGTGTTGATAGCCAGGTCTCTGATATCATAAAGATGTCAGGAGATGCATGCAAAGCCCATGCCTGTGTCATGTCAAGTTCTTGAAATGCTGCGAACATTCAGGTGATGGAAGCTAATGCCCTGCAGAGGAGAGGTCAGATAGGGAATCTAAGGCCGCAGGAGGGCCAGGATGTAGCTCAACATTACCTGAACAGAGTATGAGAAGGAGCAATAGCTTCCTGAGGCAAACCTATGGCCATTTTAAGCAAGCATGTATTGTGTCTTTTAGAGTATAACTGTTTGGGGGTGGGGAGCTGGGAATAGTGAATTGCCAAATACTAGCTAGCAAGTATAGTATAGCTCTTCCCAGAATAAAGGAATGGGTTGGGGTAGGTAATAGGAGGGCTTAGGTAGGTGTAAGCATATAAACAGTCGAGGGTCAGTACCCTCAGTTTGAACCATAGTTCTGTTTTGGTCAAGCCCCAGGAGAGTCAGGGCCATGACCTTGGATGACTCCTGAAGCAGGGAAGTAGGTACCTTATTTCTGGGGGTAAGTGTTGGTGTTAAGAAATAGGTAAGAAACACCACAGTTTGCAGCAATGCCATTTTGATCCACATGGTTTTAGGGAGTTTGAGAAGGGGCAGCAACAATACAAGGCTAAGCCTTTTAAAACGAGAATTGTTATTTTTTTTTATTTAAATCTAGCTAAAGCCAGAACTAACCTGTAAGAAAGGATGGTGCTTGAGGAGGTGGCAACCTGTGGGGAGGCATATAGAAGAAATAGTGGGAGGGATAGAATGCCCAAGCGCATTTAATAGCGGTCGGGATAGGGGCGAGTTGGTCAGAACTGAGCTCGAGGTGGAACTGGGCTCCGAGGTGTTCTGATGTCAGGCGTTGCTGGCAGGCCAATCCCAGAAAGAGCCGGAGGCAGAGCCTATCGCTCGGACACGAATCCACAATACCACAAATTCATCAAGAAAATGATAGTCCAAGTTTCAAGTCCCATACTCTGGGACACATAAAAGCTTATAATCAGAGGAGAAACAATAGCATATGCTGCTAGGAAAAAAGATTTTAGAAACTAAATATAATTCCCTTCTCCATCATCTTCAAACCTACCAACTGATGTACAGAGACAGAGACAAGAATTTCAACAAAGATCAAAGACACCAAGGCTAAGTTGCAAAGATAATAGACCACAATGTGCAGCAAACATTAATATATCTTAAGCAAACAAATTACAGGGAGGAGGACGAGGGGCACGAGATAAATAGCACATACGCTTAAGAGCCAGAAAAAGACTTCTAGCATCCTTAAAATCAAGCACCCAATCACAAAACAAACAGTGTATCGAGATCGGCAAATACATTTAGCATTTGAAACTTTTATAAAAATTATATAAAGCCAACTCCCTAAACCAGGGAAAATGATAGAGCTCACATCCTTGGCAAACTAACCCTACCAAAGCTAAAAGACCCAACAAGCAAGCTTAGAGGCATCAATAGGCGACAGGAGGTGCTAACACATCAAAAAATGCAAAACCCAGAAATGTCCGGCTCTGATGGCTTTTCTGCAGAATGGTACAAGAAATTCAAGGGACTAGTAGTACCAACAATGCCGCAGGCTGCATAGAGAGCAGGGCTTAACTGCCCTCCCTCATGGGACTATGCAGTACCCTCCCAAAGCCTGGAAAAGATGTCACAGAAATAATATCATATCACTCTATTTCCATTTTAAATGTTGATTATAAAATTTATATGGCTATCTGGGCCTCTAAATTAGAACAACTCCTACAAGGCCTTGTACATCCAGACCAAACAGGTTTTATAAGGGAAGAAATACAATGAATAATATACTGAGGTTCCTGTTGCTAACTGAACATCTACAAAACAGACAAATCCCAGCAGCTTTACTCAGCTTAGATGCTGAGAAGGCTTTTGACAGGGTGTCCTGGGATTTTCTGGGACACCTTGTCTGCCTTCCTGTTTCCGGATTCCTTCTTGTCATGGATCAAAACATCTATGCAAACCCCAAGGCATATATTAGCATGAATAGCACCTTAACCCTCCAATACCATTGCAAAGAGGCACCAGAAGGGCTGCCCTTGTCTCCTCTCTTATTTGCACTTTATCTGGAGCCCCTAGCTGTGGCCATTAGAACAGAGACAAGAATTGAAGGTATCCCTTTGGCCAAAGGGGTATAAATTGCCCTATTTGCAGATGACATAATGCTAACATTATTATCCCCAGAACAATCCATTCTGGTGACTTGGAATATCCTTGTTGAATTTGAAAGGGCAGCGAATTACAAATTAAATACATCAAAACTGAGGCCCTCCTGTTAAACTTCAATCCTCTAACACTTTGAAAAGAACACACCCCATGAAATGGGCCTGAACTAAAATCAAATATCTGGGTATTGAAATACCCAATATAAAAATACTATTGAAGTAGTTAACTATGAACCCATATCGCTCCAAATACAAACGGACTTGACTAGGTGGGGGCAACTATACCTCACCTTTTTCAATGCATAGAAACAATAAGGATGATTATCCTCCCATGTCTGTTATATTTATTTCAAAATATCCCAGTATTCCCTCTGAGCTACTATTTTAAAACATGAACTAGACTAATTTCAAATTTTATATGGGAGGCCAAAGGGCAGGGTACGCTTTCTCCATACTTCAACTTTCAACGGCTCAAGGTGGGGTAAACCTCCTAATTTAGAAATGTACGCTAAGAGCAGCATACCTCAAAATAGTTATTTTATGGTTGACCCCACATACATAGCTCCATGGAAAGATATTGAGTTTACATAAATGATCTATACGATGCAGAGAAACTAATGTTTTCTCCTGCTAACTGCTCCACCTCAGCTATGTCACTTTACTCCATACACAGCAAATATTTTGAGAGTCTGGCACCACTTCAAGAAACAATCAGCACTACAAAAATGTTTTTCCTTCATAGACTGCTATCATAGGACAAATACTTTCATCCTAATCAAACAGACCTGGTGTTCTTGCAGTGGAGAAGACTAGGCCTCAATTACATTTATCAGTTCATGTCCCCTAAAGGAATTATTCCTTCCCATCACTCCAGAGTGACTATGGCCTTAGAGAACAGGATTACTTCAGATACATACATGTTACAAATGATATATTCTGACAACCAATCTCCCCAGATCTACAAACACCTTTACCCACCCTCCTGTCTTCATTGAGAAACTCATTAGCAGGAAACACATGGCATCACCTTATAGGATGGTTATATAAAATAATGAGGGAAAAGATGGGTGACTCCACGGGTCAATACTAGAGGCATGGAATAAGGATCTAGAAACACAGGTAACCCTGGAGACGTGGGAGAGGTCTGATGTGGCAGCTATTAAAGATTACATCCTCCAATGTATGGAGGAATTCACCTGAAGAGCCCCAGCAGAGTTTTCCACTCTCCAGCAGTCCTTGCAAGTATCTCCTGGCTGTCTGTGGTCACTGCTGGCATAATTGCAGATGTGCAGTAGCGGATCTGGGTCATGTGTTTTGGCAATGCCCCTTGCTGACTTCCTTTGGTGCTCCCTACAGAAGGAATTAAGGAAAAGCATATGGAAAGAATGGAATTCACAGTAGAGATGGTCCTGCTGTCTATTTTTCCTGAACACTGGCCAACATGGATAAACTTTACTGCCCCTCTATTAGTGCCCAAGAGGTGGATAGCAGAAAAGGGCAAAATTCAGCAGAAGGGCAGACAGCAAGGAGAACCAGGATAAATGACAACCAAGGAAGGGGCTGGAGAGAACAGTGAACAGTCTAGGAGGTCAACTCATGGAAAGCCATGTGTGCAAATGCCAGGAGCCTTAGCAACAAGATGGAAGATCTGAGGCTGTCATGGTGCAGTCAGATCTGGACATTGTGGCCATCACTGAAACCTGGTATAATGATAACCACGACTGGGAGATGGCCATACCTGGCTCCAACATATTCAGAAGAGACAGAGCAGGCAGGAAGGAGGAGGAGTGGCACCTATGTGAAAATGATATAAGGGCCACAGAGATCCAGGAGGAACAAAATGGGGAGAGATACTGTGGGTTAAGCTGGAAAGGAAAATGGGACAGCCATCCACAGGTGTGGTCTATAGACCACCAGCCCAGGAGGAAGAAACAGATAGGGAGTTGATGCTAGCCATCCAAAGGATGGCAGACAAGGGTGAGGTAGTACTGGTTGGAGACTTCAATATTCCAGACGCTGACTGGAGCATCCCAGCAGCAGCATCAACTAGAGCAGATTTATCCTGGACTCCTTCAAGGTACCTTCCTCAAGCAACTGGTCATGGAACCAACTCGCGCAGAAGGCAATACTGGACCTTGTGCTCACAAACAGGGACAGTGATGGGGTAACAGTGGGGAGCACCTGGGAAACAGTGACCACCAGTCATTGTGGTTTGAAATCACAGAAAAGCAGAACCAAACCACACAAAACACGATCCTGGATTTTAGGGGGCAGACTTTGGGAAAATGGGGAGATACTTGAAAGAGGCATTAAGGGAATGGGACAGGAATCAGGGGTTGAGGAACAGTAAGTATTTAAAATGGGATTACAAGAACAACAGAATTATGCATTGCAAGGTTAGCAAGAGGAAAAGGAAGAGGAGACCATTATGGTTTCCAAAGAGGTAGCAAAAGAAAGTGAAAGCCAAAAGATTGCATTCAGGCAATACAAAAAGACACAGGCAAAAGGGATAGGAGAAGTACCAGGAGAAGCCAAGGGTGCCAGGGAGGTCAGTAAGGGAAGCCAAAGCTCAGACAGAAGAGCACATTGCAAAATCAGTGGGTAAAGGGGACAAAACCTTTTACAGGTACATAAGTGAAAAAGAAAGACAAAGGGAGGGATAGTGAGACTGAAGGGGAGGATGGGGCCGCATGGAGGATGACAACAGTAAAGCTGACATATTGAACAGGTATTTCTGCCTCAGTCTCTACTGAGGAAGAGGAGGGTAATGGGTCTGAAGGAGTACAAGGGGTGAGAATGTGTGCAGAATGGACACAAGTCCCTTACACGAGAAAGGTCCTGAAGGAACTGGAAGTAATAAGAGTTGATAAAGCAATGGGGCCAGATGGGGTGCACCCCAGGGTCCTTAAAGAACTAAGAGAGGTGGTGGCTGAACCTCTGGCTATCCTGTTTAGCCGATCACTGGAAACAGGGAGGTACCCAAAGACTGGAGGACAGCAGATGTAGTCCCCTTATACAAAAGTGGAACAAAGAGGAAGCAGGAACTACAGACCAGTCAGCCTCCTCGGTAGTGGGGAAGATCATGGAAGCACTACTGAAGGAGAGATTGGTGGAACATCTGGTTGTCAATGGACTACAGGACCCAAGGCAGCATGGTTTCACCAGGGAGGTCATGTCAGACCAACCTCATTGAATTTTGACTGGGTGACTAGGGAGGTGGATCAGGGAGGGCAGTGGGCATGGCCTATCTGGACTTCAGCAAGGCCTTTGACACTGTGCCACATAGAAGACTATTACACAAACTGGGGAATATGGGTGTGGGTAGGACAGTAGTGTGGTGGGTAGGTATCTGGCTGGGTGGCAGGACACAGAGGGTGGTGGTAAATGGCTGTCACCCACAGAGGGAAGAGTGACCAGTGGGGTACCACAGGGATCAGTGCTGGACCGGGTCCTATTCAACATCTTCATCAGTGACATTGCACAGGACCTAGAAGGCAGAATTTCACTGTTCGCTGATGACACAAAGCTCTGTAACAGAGTAGATACACCAGAGGGTGTAGACAGAATGAGAAGCGACCTGCAGAAACTTGAAGAATGGTCAGGGGTTTGGCAGTTGAAATTCAATGCAAAGAAGTGCAAGTTAATGCATATGGGGCACAAAACCCTGGCACAATATATCAGTTGGGGGTGAGGATATAGCATGCACCAAGCAGGAAATTGATCTTGGAGTTATCATCTCTGATGACCTCAAGGTAGGGAAACAGTGTGACAAGGCAGCAGGTAAAGCAAATAGGATGCTGGATGTATAGGCAGGGGCATCACCAGCAGGAAAAGGGAGGTCATAATTCGCTATACAAGACACTAGTGAGGCCCCACCTGGAGTACAGTGTACAGTTCTGGAGACCATACCTACGTGAGGACATAGACAGGGTAGAGAAGGTTCAAAGGAGGGCAACAAAGATGGTGCATGGATTGCATCACAAGTCCTATGAAGACAAGTTGAAGGAACTGAACATGTACTCCTGGAGGAGAGGAGGGAGAGAGGGATGATAGAGACATACAAGTATCTTACAGGAGGAACAGGTGCAGGAAAACACTATTTTTAAGTGAAAAGATGTTCCAGGACTAGAGGGCATGGGATGAAGTTGGAGGAGGACGATTCAGAGGAAACATGAGAAAGAATTTCTTCACAGAACGGGTGGTGGACAAGTGGAACACCCTGCCAGAGGAAGTGGTGGGGGCTGAAACAATCACGGGATTTAGAATGCATGGGATAGACATAAAGGAATTCTGGAGGTCAGGTGTAAGGGGCAACAGACTTCTAGGAAAACAAACTGAACTTACAAGCTCAAATGGGCAGACTGGGTGGGCCATAGGCCCTTATCTGCCGACACTGTCTATGTATCTATGTATATGTATCTATGTATCTATATTTTAGCAGCTAAGAAGGCAATAATGTGCAAGTGGATGACCACTGCAATACCAACTATCTCAGAATGGAGAATAATTGTACTAGAGCTATACAGATTGGAATGCCTAATAGCAGAGATACATAATCGAACTAGGTCTATTTGAGACAAATGGCAAAGATGGATATAGTACATGGCACAGTTAGAAGGGGATTTTGTACCATAGCAAGGCACAATATGAGCATAAAGAATGGAAATAACTGTAACTTCCTAAGGTTAAATGATGGAATGGCGGGGAGGGTAATTATAAAAAGATAAACTTAATGAGAAACGGTGAATACTTATATGATTAACACCTAACTATTGCATAATTTAAGAGGTTGAGATTACCAATGAACCTGATGTGTGACTATAAGCTAACCTAATAGGACCAGAAACAATACTAACACTACTGAAATGTAAAAGTGCTGTACAAAAGTCCTATAAATGTGTGTGACAATTCATTCAATAAAATGAAATAAAAAAAAGAAGCTATTACCTTCAGAGTTGAATGTACATCTGGACCATTTCATGTGGTTTTATTGTCTGTATTACAAGACTAGAGGAAGACATGTTAGTAGCAACCATTATTCTTGATGTGTGGGCCAGTGTATAATACTAATGAATCTACGTATGTACTTGCTGAAATGTATTATGACACTATACCCTCTAATAAAGCTGAGTGGAAGAGCAGAAAAATAAAGACTGAGAAGAAGGTTTGAATAGAATAGCTGCCTTGGTTGCTTGCCCAGTTTCTTCTGGAGCAGAGCCCTTGAGTGGTGAGGCCCAGAAGTCTGAGGAGAAACTGTTGAAACCCTGAGGGGCACTGAGCATTATTACCTTGAGGAGCACTGAGCATATGAATAAAGCTCGTGTTTGGGTGAGAACAAAGCTATATATAAGCATGCACCTAGTAATGATTGAGGTGCATGTATGATGTTGAGAATGTAGGACGAGTCAGAATGAGAATGGCTACGAATGCCTGGAACATAAGCATGTTGTAATAAGCATGAATGTGACATGATGAATTTTATTTTTATTTTTTATTTATTTCATACAATCTGAATTTACAAACTTTGAGTCATAGACTCTTTGTAAAGGCTCCACATCAAATAATTAATATGAACATGTGAAAATGTCAGCAGAAAAAGGTCAAAAGGTCTATCTCGCCTGCTCATAATGCTATCTCTCAATGATTACTGAGGGGTGTGCACCCTTCCTATTAGGAGTCCCTCCTCTCATGTTTCTGCTTTTAATTGCAACCACCCCTTTACCTTGTCCCAGCCCTTTTTAAAGCTGTCTACTCTCTTTAGGGATACCACCTCTTCTGGCAACTCATTTCACTTAGTCACCACCTCTCAATGACACAGTTCCTCCTCATTTCCTCTTGAATCATCTTCCCACCAGCTTGAGGCAGTGTCCTCTAGTGGTTTTGCTATTACTAAGATGAAGAGATCCTCAGAGGTCACCTTATTTATACCACTGAGGTAATTAAGGCATGTTTCTATGTTTCTATTTTACCTGTGCACCAACTTGGTGTTCTTAGATTCCCCTACTGTTTTGACCCCACTACCTCTTCAGAGGGCCATTCCATGTGTCCACCACCTCTCTGTGAAAAAATACTTCCTCACGTTGCCCCTGAGCCATTCCCCTCTTTCTTAAAATTATGCCCCTTGTTTTTGCACATCTTTTCTGAAAGATGCTACCCTCTGGACTTTGTTGATTCTCTTGAGGTACTTTAAAGTTTCTATCATATCCCCATCCTTTCCTCTAGGGTATACATATTAAACTCTTTTAGTCTCTCTTCATATGGCTTCTGGTGCAGACACTGCACCATTTTAGTTGCCTTTCTCTGACTGCCTCCATCCTGTCTGTGTCCTTACGGGATGGGGTCTCCAGAACTGCACACAGTACTCCAGAAGGAGCCTCACCAACTGTCTGTACAGAGGGATAACAACTCTTGTTTTCTACTAGTGATGCCTCTGCCTATACGTCCCAGTATATCTCCAACCCTCCTTACTGCCTTCTCACATCGCTTGCCTACCTTTAGGTCATCTGATATGACTACCACCAGGTCTCTTTCCATTTTGTTGTTGTTAGTACCTCCCCATTGTGTACTCTTCCCTTGGGTTTTGTTTCCCAGGTGCATTACTTTGCACTTCTTTGCATTGCATCAAAGCTGTCATACTTTTGATCATTCCTCCAACCTTGCCAAGTTCATTCTCATCCTTTCCACCCCTTGTCTAACAACCTTGTTGCAGATCTTTGTGTCATCTGCAAAGAGGCATACCTTTCCTTCCAGCCCCTCCGCACGTCACCTATAAAGACAATTAAAGAGGAACAGTCCCAGTACTAAACCCTGTGGTACCCCACTAGTAACTCCCCTTTCTTCAGAGCGGACTCTGTTTACTATTACTCTTTGTATTCTGTTCTCCACCTTATCCCACCTGGGAAACCTGGTCAAGTCCTGTACTGAAGAAGTCATTATCATAGGGGACCTGAATTTCAACTGGCTCACCCAGGCAGCTACACCTCTGGTATCATTTTGTGACACCTATGGGCTCCACAGTTAATTAATGAACCAACAAGGCTAAATGCAAGGAATAGCAGTAACAGTACTCTACTTGACATCATACTAGTGAGTAAACCACATCTATTCACACACGCTGGAGTACTCCTATGCAACATAGTGACCACTGCCCCATCGCAGGGTAAGATCCAACAGCATTAAAACAGATCCTGCAAAATTCCTCATGAGGAGATCCAAGAAAACATCAATATTGAAGGATATCTGCATGATCTAGCCTACTCTCCACACTGGCAAAAGTTCTATCTTGCACATTCTGTAGAAAAAGCTCAGCAAGTGCTAAATAGCATTATATTAAATGCCCTTAACACCCATGCCCCAATCTCTAGTATCCGAATAAAAACAAATCCTGTCGCTGGTTTTCAGCTGACCTCAAAGCTGCAGTGCTGGAGAGAGATAAACTTTGGAAAGTAGCAAGAAAAACTAAGAATATCATGGACTGGATGATCTTTAGGAAAGCCAGGAATAAATGCACTAGGAAAGTTAGGGATGCAAAGGCTGCCTACTACCTGGCCCAGCTCGACTCCTCCTACCATAATACTGCTAGATTTTGGGGCACCATCAAGGGTATGATGGGCCAGGATGTTAACAACCCCTACCAACCCATTTACACAGTAACTATGGCCCCATTACTGGCACATTGGAAATCCTGGATGCATTCAACAACCACTTCACAACAGCTGGCCTTGCCTTTGACTCCTCCCCAGCTAACCTATTAAGGGATCATTTAAGCTCCCACTATACTGGTGAACAAAGAGTTGACTCCTCCTTTAGCTTCAAACCTATACTGTTGAAACAAGTTGAGGATCTATTATGGCATCTAGATACCAAAAAAGTGCAGGAGCAGATCTTCTGGACCCATTCTTTCTAAAGATTGCGTGTCATGTGCTTGCAGTCCCCTAACTCACCTCTTTAACCTTTCCTAAACTCTGGCTCTATTCCCACACTGTGGAAGACAGCCTCAAGTGGTCCCCTTCTAAAATCAGGGACTCTTGGATCTTAATAACTACAGGCCCATTTCCATCCTACCTGTGTTATCCAAGATGCTGGAGAAATTAGTGAGTATTCAGTTAAGGGAATATCTGGACAATGCTAATCTATTAAATCCAGCTCAATCTGGATTCAGAGCCAAACATAGCACTATCACTGCATTAGCCAAGGTCACCAATGATTGGCAAACCGAACTGGATAAAAGAACAATGTCTGTGCAGTATTCCTGGACCTGAGCAAAGCATTCAACACTGTGGACCATGAACTGCTACTCTCATCCCTACACTCCATTGGCCTAGATCCATCCTCCCTTAAGTGGTTCAGATGCTACCTCTCCGGTAGATCACAGCAGGTAAAAGCTGAAGGTGACCTCTCCCATTAAGACCACTGTCAAGAGGAGTCCCCAAGGCTCTATTCTGGGTCCTATCCTTTTGCCATTTATATAAATAAATTGATTCAACCCTTACCAAATCCTCAGTTCATCTCTTTGCTGATGACACTGTACTGTATGTCAGCAACCCTTCACCTAAAGTTGCTCATGAAATCCTACAAGCAAAATTCTCCCTGTTACAACATCAGCTTCTCGAGAAAAAGCTTTGCTAAATGCAAAGAAAACCAAAGCAATGATGTTCACAACCCAAAACTCCACCAACACATCCTCTTCAATCAGTCTCCCCAGATATACACTATACTTGGAGAAAATCTGAGTATGTTGAAAATTTCAAATACCTAGGTGTGTGGATTGACAACAGACTTGACTTTACTCAGCATCTAGAACAACTGCTGAAAAAGCTTACTAAGGCTTGGCCTCCTCTACAGATTAAAACCCTTCCTTAATAGAGATTCAAAGATGAGATTAGTCCAGGCCATCTTTCTATCAGTCATTGACTACGCAGACTTCCTCTATAGTCACTGCTCCACTCCTACCTTCAAAAGTTGGATACCTTATACCATAGAGCAATAAGGTTCATTACAGACCTGCCATATAATACTCACCATTGTTCTCTATGATTCAGTTGGATGGGTTTCCTTCATGTCAGGAGGAGCAGAAATGCAGCTCTATGGATCTACAGAGCTTTATCAAAAAACTCCCAAGCTATATCCTGGACTGCTTCAACCTGACCACTCCAGCTCCTATGCCTTAAGAAGCAACAATATCATCCTGCTCAAATTGCCCAAAGTCAACACCAAAATAGGGAGGGCAGCAATCAGCTACTCTCTAGCCATAGCATGGAACACCCTACAAAAATCCCTAAAACTGTCCATTATCATTCCATTGACATCCTTCAAGCAGCACTGTACAGCCTTCTTCACAGAGAAATGCAGTTGCTACCGCTAGAGATAGAATAGTCATTCCACAAAACCTTATTCCAATCACATATGGCATATTCCTTCCAGCCAGACACTCAGTATATGGCACCCAATATTCCTTCACCATCCTTGTACTCATTATGTGAGTGACTGTCATGCCCTCATTGTGATATATATGTATTGTACATATTGTAGATGTTAGTTTAACTTTCTCTGCCAGCTTTAACATGTGAATTCTCTGTACATTATTGTGTTATAAATAACATTTTCTTGTTTCTGTATGTATAACTGTCTCATAAGTATGTGATGTAATTGCTGTGTACACCATCGAACCTTGACCTTATCAGGTCCATCTTGTAAATGAGCCTTGCTCAATGATGATCGCCTGAATAAATAAAGATTTGATTGATTGATTGAAATTCTTTACCAGGCTACCACCCTAGGACCCACTCCCAGGCTGGCTAACTTGTTTATTAATTTTTATGGGACTGTGTCAAATGCCTTTGCTAAAGTCTAGGTAGGCCATATCCACAGCCCTCCCTGGTCTACTACTTTGGTCACCCAGTCAAAGAAATCTATTAGATTCATCTGACATGACCTTCCCACTGGGAATCCATGCTGCCTTGGGACTTGTGCCCCACTGGCCTCTAGGTACTCAACAATTCTTTCTTTCAGAAGTGATTCTATCATTTTCCCTACCACTGAGGTCAAACTAACAGGTCTGTAGTTTCCTACCTGTGCCTTGCTTCCACGTCTGTGAAGAGAATCACATCCACCCTCTCCAGTCCTCAGGTACCACACCATCCTCCCATGATTTGTTAAAAGGATAGTCAGTGGTGTCACTAGTTCTCCCCTAGTTCTTTTAGAATTCTGGAGTGAATTCCATCAGACCCCATTGCTTTGTTCACCTTGAGCATTAGGAGTTCTTTCAGGACCCTTTTTTCTTTGAATGGACTGGTATTGTTCCCTATCCAGAGTATTTCGAGTCCAGTTGTGTTAGCAGGGACATAGTATTTAAACCTTCAGGCGACAGGCCCTGGGTCATTAGTAATTGTTTGGTTTTCTCAAAAGATATAGAATGGTGGAACCTTCATACAGGGAGCTCCATGACCTACCAGAGCAGCAGTCAGGATAATACCCTTGGGAAAAGTTATAACTGACCCCAGCAGACCCTTCCTGCAGTACCCACATTGAGGCCTATGCACCAATGGGCAGGAAATATGCAACGTGTAGCTCTGGACAGGTGTGCACGGCCAGCATTCACCAGTGTCCACCACCTGTCCGTGGCACCCGCCCCCCAGTGTGCAGGTCCATGCAGGAGTAGCAGACTCAGCTGGGAATCCAATCTAGTGTCCATCCTGGGTCCCAAGTGGATCACTTGTGTGGCTGGGCACAGGTCCAGGTGTGTGAATAGCACCAGCGGACACCCAGACCTGTGCCGCTATGCCCCATTGGACGGTGGACCCCTGGCCAAGCTCCTGGACTATGCTGACTGCCCACCACACTGCTGCACCTCTCCCAACTCACAGCACCCCATCATCCATGTAGCAAGGTGCCCCCATACACACACACCACACACAAGTGCTATGGGGTCCCACGCAGCTGACCCTCAAACCCGATACCACGTCTCCAACATTAGTAAACATTGGCTCCCCTCACCCTGTGGCATTGATAGCCTCAACTGTACCTGCAGCATCAGTAGTCATGACAGATATTAGTGGCACAGCCCGCACACCTCCACAGTTGCTGCCCATCCATGTGATGCTGGGAACATGCCCCTATATATAGATTGCATGCTTTCCAGCAGCACATAGATGGCTGGTGGTGGTGGAGGTGTGCAAGGGCTGTGCCATGCCGTCCATGCTGTGGCACTGACAATTGGGTATGTTGGGGGCTAGTGCCGCAAGGAGGCAGGGGATCACTGAATGCCAGTGAGGGTCAGGAAGATGGGACCAGGGGACTTCTGGGATGGCCAGTCTGTGCCCACCACAGATGGCTCACTGTCTGCGGCCGCTGGCGAGGGTTGTCCTTCCCTTCATGGCCCCTGGTTTGTGTGGCCATTGCCTGGTCTGTCAGGGGCACCACTACAGCGGCACCTACTGCTGGTCTACGGAATGGGGCATGGAAGTCTGAGGGGAGTGTGTCCATTCAAGGGGCCAGCCTCCTGCATGTGTGTGTGGGGGCACGAGACGGGATGGCCACAGACGGTGCTGGGGTGGGCAGACTCGGGATGGGTGCTGGGGTGACTGTTGCATTGGGCTGGGTCCATCCACCTGGTCTGGTGGAGACTGTGTGTGGCCACACATACAGCAGTTACTGCAGGGTCCCCCTGCCATAACCTGCACATAACTATGCCCCCTATATGGAAGGCACTATGTGCCTTTGTGCATGGCATGTAATGCTGGCATGCCCCTGCCCATCCCCAGCATGTTGTGGTCCATGCAGCCGGGGGATCAGGTGTGTAGGGGCTGTGCACCAAGTAATGTACTCACGCGAGGGGGTGCAGAGTACAGTGCCAGTGCGCTGCAGATCCGTATTGTAGGCACCTTGCACCATTGTGCAGAGGCCCCATGTGTAGTATACAATAACAGCATAACAGAAAACACATGGCATAAAAGGAGGACTAAGGACCCTGCCGTGCGATGTATCTGAATACCAGATGCCCTGAACACTATCGCTACTATGATTTTTTAGCATAATGTTCAGGAGAAGCTCTAAAACTGAGGTGAATGGGGGTGTGGAGAGCAGAGGCTTCCATGTAATAAAATCCTAAATATCAGCTGTCTTTTAAGTACTGGGGTCTCCACCTCACCCCCACAGATAGCTGTTGGTTTGTTTATGCTAGATTGCTAAGCAGCACAGTGGAGCACATGCAACTATCAGCTTCCCATAAGACTGCCAGATAGGCTGCATAGCTTTATGCTTAATACCTAAGGAAGTCCTTAATTATACCATGGACATAAGTGAACAGCCACTCAAATGGTCAGACTGGCTGTTTATCACCGGTGTAAATCCTATGATAACCACTGGCTGATGAGCAAACAATAATGGGCATCATCTGCAGCCCAGCGATAAATATAATAAAAATATAAAACAAAGCAACCTCTTTAAAAGTTTTATTTTATTATAGTAAAGCCATGAGCCATTGTATAATAGAATAATGCCCTCTAGGATGGGAGTTATGCTGGGATAACATCCTTCTTGGGTGCTGGATGCCTCGGCCGATGGCCTCGGGCCCAACCACCTGAGGTGGGATGTTATCACAGCATAACTCCCCACCCTGTTGCGGCATTATTCCTTAATCCTCCCATGCCTCTTTGCAGATGACACAAAGATCTGCAACAGGGTTGATACACAAGGTGGGGTGGAAAGAATGAAAAGGGACTTGGCAAGGTTGGAGGAATGGTCAAATACATGGCAACTCAGATTCAATGCAAAGAAGTGCAAGGTAATGCATCTGGGAAACAAAACCCAGGGAAGAGTACACAATGGGGTGAGTTAATAACAACAACAAAACCGAAAGAGACAGGAGTAATTATATCAGATGACCTAAAGATGGGCAGGCAATGAGAAGGCAGTAAAGAGGGCTGAGAGGGATACTGGGATGCATAGGGAGAGGAATCAACAGTAGAAAACAGTAAGTTGTTATCCCTCTGTACAGACAGTTAGTAAGACCCCATCTGAGTACTGCTTGCAATTCTGGGGACCCCATCTCCACAAAGACATAGACAGAGTGGAGGCTGTTCAGAGGAGGGCAACCAAATTGGTGCAAGAGGTCTGCACCAGAAGACATACGAGAGAGACTAAAATGGCTTAAAATGTATATCCTTGAGGAAAGGAGGAGAGAGGGGACATGACAGAAACTTTCAAGTATCTCAAGGGAATTAACAAGGTACAAGAGGGTAGTATCTTTCAGAAGAAGAGATGTGCAAGAACAAGGGGACAATATGAAGATAGAGGGAGGACGGCCCAGAGGCAATGTTAGAAAGTATTTTTCACAGAGAGAATTGTGGATCCATGGAACAGCCTTCCTGAGGAGGTTGTGGAGTCAGGAACAGTGGGAGAATTCAAGAATGCATGGGACGACCCCATATGGGGGTGCTGAGTACCGTTCTATCAACGTGCATAGTAAAACTACCTAGTAATTAGGTCCGCCTTGCGGTCTGATGTACTCGTGCTCTGCCGATTCCTCTGTTATGCAGAATCCTAGGGTCACCGCAAATAGGGTGATGCTATGGAAGGTAGGGGGAGGGGTAGGGGAGGAGGAGAATAGTATTAGGCTGGTTAATTTGTCTTGTTCCTATTTAGTCCAGTAGAAATTGGTAGTATGTGCCAGCAATGGCTGTTATAATGTCTCACGCACACTCAGTTTGCATTGTGTTGTTGCAAAACACTGTAAAATCCATGTGTTGTCAAGGATATCAAGTAAAAATAAATAAAATATATTGAATTAAAAAAAAAGAATTAAAAAGAATGCATGGGACAGGCATAAGGCAATTCTAGTGGGGGCAGGAGAAAGTAGCTGTTGATTAACTAGAATCTGCAGCTTATCCATCAAGTATGGAAATGGGCAGACTGGGTGTGCCAAGTGGTCCTTATCTGCTGTCAAATTCTATGTTTCTATGTTTCTCCACCTGTGCTAAACACACAATGCAAGAATTCAACTGAACTCAGGAAACAGAGTCAAATGGAATAGAATTTATTGGGGAAAAGATGGAACAGAGATGTGGAAAGAAAGGGTATGGATTAAACAAATGGTATGAAAATAATGCGGTAAATCAATGTAAAACACCAACAGACTAATCTCATAGTTCCCAGTGACCTAGTCCCACCAAAGAGCCCCACACACAAGTCATTCAGTTAGCCGGTGCACCAGTAGTAATGTTTCTAGTCCTGTGGAGCTCCCTTTAAAAACTCTCCTACTCCAATGGTGCTTTTAGAAGTCCAAAGAGTCTGTCACTTAATCTCAACCCAGAGCACATGAGTTGGAGTTAGTAGTGATATGATGAAGACTCAGTGATGAGTGGTGTGGACCCAGTGCAGAGTGGGTGTATTTAAGCAGTAACTTAGTGAAGAATGCTAACAATTAACACAAACTGTAATCATGAACTGGGGGGTCACTATGCAGCTCTTCTCATTGAGCTATACCCCTTTACACACAGTCCTTGCCCAGCTCTGAGCTTCTGTCAAACCTACCTAGGAAGCAGTATGGTGCAGTGATTAAAGGCACTGAGCTGCAAACCTGGAGACCTGGGTTTGAATTCCATCAACCCCACTTGCATACTGTGTGATCCTGTACAAGTCATTTAACTTCCTTGTGCTCCCAGGTCACAGCTGGAAACAAGTGTCAGCTTAGTGTGCCTTTCCTCATCAAACAATTTCTCCTTTCCTTTCCTATATCCTCTCTAATTTTAAGAAAATGTTTAGGAAATCACTACATCCTGATTGGCTGCATCATGCATTGTGAGACCACTACCACTGGTTAAAAAGTGCCTCACTCAGGACACAGCACATTAATATATCAATGTCTTTGTAAAAATTCCTGACTCTGATTATGTACTGAGGGAATTCAAACTTCTCTGGCAACCTCCTCTCACTAAACTGGTCACTGCAACCCAACAGGCAGTTAGGCAAGCAGATGTAGGAACCAGGATCACAGTCTGTATTCACACATTGGTCACTCCATGTGATGGCAATATGTAAGAGCAGGTTGTGTAGATGCCTTGCCACCACATTTACTCTTCAATCCACAAAGGCATTTTTGTCTTCTTCATCACTTCAGAGTGAACTTTCTCTCTCCAGCCTTTTTCTGCTCCTACTATGTAGGGGTCTTCTGCAATGACAACTATCAGCTAGCAGGCAGCAGCAAGGTGCCAAATACAATACATACCTCACCTCAGATTCATTCTTTCTGGATCCGTATGGAACTCATGTAGACTTCCAGGCAATTGCCTATCACAAAACACACCAGTCTTGGCTGTAATGACTTTCACTCTCTGTGCAGTCCAGTCTGTAACGCTGGGTGTCTGCACAGATCAAATCCAAGTACTCTGCCTGCTTTAGCACTCAGCTACAGCAGAAGCTGTCTTTCCTCATATCTTCAAAGCAGATAGCACCATCTGGGACTAGTCAAACTCTCCCAGTTGCAATCTCAGCTTCCAGTTGGTTCAGTCCCTTTGGGGGGTAGAACTGTATCATTGTATCTCAGTCCCAATTTGCTGGGTTTTAACCCTGTTTTCCACTCTCCATACATCCTATGAATCATCAATTGACTAAAGCCCTGGTACTCTTGGCACCCTCCCAGATAATTGCTGCTTGATGACCTGTGAACCCTGCTGCAGTGCAAGCTGGAACAAATATGGCACTAGCCAAGGACTTGTTTGCATTTTGAGTTTGTCCCTCATAGGAAGCTCTGGCTGCTTAAAACAATGTTTGCTTCCCCACTGCCTGCCCTGGGGTCCGCAAACACTGATTCCTTGTCATCATCATGATCATCAGTGCATTGGCAGTAATGCCAAAGAGAATGCTGGCATTTCTCTGTTCTGGTGCCAGTCCTCACTGCAACCACTCCAGTGGGGAGGAACTGGAGGCAAACAGCTTCATCAGATGGTGGGGGGGTGCAGCTGAAAGATGAGATGACGTGGCTCCAGAAAGTCAAGGTTATGAAATGAGGTGGCTCCAGAAAGTCAAAGACAAGTCCCACAAAAGTGAGAAGGTTTACACAAGTAATACCAGCACTGCATAATCTATAACTGCAAAGGAAGACAGGATAATACATATACCAGGGAGGACTGATTACATGTAAAACTATCAAAAGAAGACACATGTTTAGGGCAATGGGAGACTAGAGTACATTTCTGCACTTTAAGGAGCAAGCATAAAGAAGAGAAAAGGAAGGGCACCCATCTATCCTAAAATGTTAGTTATTTTGGTATGTAAGTGTAACCCTCTGATAACTGGTTTGTACAATTATCTTGTAAATCCACTTTGCAAGAGGGAGGTAGCCATCTAATGCCACTGTTGCAAGATAACTCTCTTAGCCGCTACAAAGCTGACTAGCAGCCATAGAGTTGTCCCTGAGGAGAGCAATGCCCAGAGGCCAGTGGGTCAAAAGGCCAAATAGGATGAGTTTAGGCATGGGGGATTACGGCCAGCACAGCAGTGTGAGACATCCCATTCAGCCCCAGAGCATGGAAAGGGCAGAGCACAACTCAAACTGCTCTATTTAGTAGTTTCTTGTGATGTTGTAATTGGAACATATTTATAAATTCATATAATTCAGCTTATATTTTATACACTAAATTTTTGTGTTTGTCTTTCCTTCATTCCTTACTAGTAAAAGTGAAAGCAGACAGGGTCTTTATCCCTAGGCATCATCTGCTCCTGCAGCTTGTCTACATATGAAATCGTGATATTCAGCTTTTGACATTATAACCATTTATACAGACAGCAACAGAATGTGATGACATGAACAGAAGAACACAGCATCATATGTAGATAATCAACAGTAGCAAATTAAAGGGAGGCCCCGGTCACCAGCAAAAATCCAGCAGAATGGTTGCATAACATGACCCCCCTCAAAAAAATAATAATAAAATACATGGGTTGGGAAATCCTGTTCTGTGATTGGTGGGCTCTGATCACATGACCATGTGCTATTCCAGCACAACAGCACAGGTCAGAAATGTTTTAGTTTATGACCCTCATTCCATAAATTTAAAATTTAAAATCAGGGAAGCCATCTTATAATGATAAAAAGCACTTAAGGGTGTATAATTATGGGATGATTACACTTCTTCAGCGCATAAGGCACTCAGCTTCACCTTGTGCCTCACTTCCTAAGGTATGCCATTGTCCCACAATAACACACACAATGTCATGCCTTACTACTTTATTATAAAATGGATAGTAACATTCCTGAAAGCTGATTGGTCTAGATGCATTTCCAGCTATAATGTTATCTCAGTACAATATCACAGACTGAAAGTAATCTGCTGTAAAGAAACCCTACATAAGAGTCCTTTTTAGTCTACTTGATCCATTTATAACTAAAATAAGGCACTCTATGGCATGTTTATGCTAGTTAGCATCACTTTTTGGGTGGTTGAAGGCACTTGGTTGTACCTTGTGCTTTATAACACATCTGAAGCGTGGCTTTGTCCCAGCATAACACAAGCACTTTTGTACCTTATAATTATACATGTTAAACCAGAGTCTGCTTTTGATTAGTAAGGACATCTACATGAACTTGAAGTTTCTGACCCTTGCAGTTAAGCTTTACAGGAGAAAGTTAGTGACTGAAGTCATAATATTCTACTGGCGAATACAAAACGTGTTGCTGTGGAAATGATCGTAATGTCACAAGCAGGGCATTTCAGCTCCAGTTCATGGAAAAGCCTCAGCTGCAGATGCGCTACAAGGGACAGAGTCAGGATTATATTTTTATGCCTTTAGTAATGGAAGACTGGAATGACTTAAAATGCAACCTTTCTATTTTGAAATTTATTGCTGCAGGTTCCGTAGATGCCCTTCTAAGATTTTGGCTGGCTGCTGGACACCTTTCAAAGAGACAAATATCTTTTTCTAAGTGAATGCCCCACGTAATAATAAAACAAACTAAGAGATAGCAAGACAGAAAACTCACAAAACATAAGCTGTACTTTACTTCAGTATTATAAATTTTAAATTCTGCCCTGTGGTGTCAGTGACTACTAAACATTAATCTAAAATAGAATGCACTGCTAGGTTTGCACAGGATGAACAAATACAGATTACTAGGAAAAGGATGACATTTTACAGAAGAATGTACCCTTTGCATCATATTTTCACATCAGTTCCAAACCACGCATTCCACCGAGCAGTGCTAATATACAGCTTGAATAATTAAGTCAGAGTTCATTTTCCAAATGTGGATTATTAGTAGTTGTTGCTCTTTCTCAGGAAAGTCGTATTTGTTTCTGCAGATTAGCCAGCTTCTTAAATGGAATATGTGATTTCACCATATCAAATTCCTCAGTAAATCTATGAAGCCATAAAGACTTGTGTTTCATTTTTATATGTCTTTAAAATAAAAGAAAAAAAAAGTGTTCTGTACCTAGGCTGCCCAGTATCATTTCATGAAATCTAAGGCTCCATAATGGCAGCTGCTCATCAGTTGTAACTCCTATAGTTGTAGTAGCTGGAACTGCAGCTACATTATGTCCATCAACACTGCTTCACAATCAAATTACTACATCCTGCTCAGGGATAAGCTTTACTAGTATCACTGATCCAGGATCAGTTTAATTACCTTACTTGAGGATCGGTTTCCTTTCACATTGTTCCAGGATCAGTTTAGTGTTACAAAATCAAGGAGACAGCTCCGCTCAGGTGGAGTTGAGGTGTAGGTTCTAGAGGAAGGTTATTGAAACCACTAAACAAATTCCAAACAGTCAAGGACCCTACACACTAAGACAATGCCAGCCACTTTGCATTTTAAAGATGAAGGACTTTATTCAAAATGTGCATTTAAAATGTGGCGGTGGAGCAAATAATCGCTACTATCACCAAGCCCCCAGGGTTCGACAAAGTCTTCATCAGGTGTTAGTGTGCAGTGGTTCTTGACTGTTCAGTTTACTGTTACACTGCTCCAAAGATCCTTTTACTGTTAACCCTGCTCCAAAAATCTGTTTACTGTTAACACTGCTCCAGGATCACTTTACTATTACCCTGCTCCAGGATCAGTTTACTGTTAACACTGCTCCAAGATCAGTTTACTATCACCCTACTCCAGGATCAGTTTACTATCACCCTCCTATGGGATCAGTTTACTGTTAACACTGCTCCAGGATCAGTTTACTATTACCCTTCTCCAGGATCAGGTTACTATCACCTTGCTCCAGGATCAGTTTACTATCACTCTACTCCAGGATTAGTTTACTGTTACCCTGCTCCAGGATCAGTTTACTAACACCCTACCCAGGATCAGTTTACACTCACCTTCTTCCAGGATGAATTTATTATCACCCTCCTCCAGGACTGATTTACTATTACCCTACTCCAAAGATCAGTTTATTGCTAACACTGTCTGATGTTTCACCCATTTGCCAGCTAATGGAATGAAGGCACAGTGAAAAACAATGCAAGGAAAATGCCAGTTACAACAGCAACATCAAACTGTGTCACCATACAGACATATTGCATACCCCACCCAATCAGCCTCCCCCATGTAAAACTAATACAAACAGTAGACACCACAAAGATTGGACAACATTTACATTGGGAACTTGCTGTTTGCTACCATGATTTTCTGCAGGGGACTCCCCACCACCCCACCCACATCATCTAATTCTGAAAATCTTGTTGCAAACTGACTCCCTGCCCCATTTCATTCCCCTTTTCTCTCACATTTTATTCTTCTGATCCCTTACTGTCATTAGAGATGTGGCTTGTGGATGCTATCTGTTAGAAAATGTTGCAAGTGCCATGAATAACAAGACATATTGATGAAATCCTGCTCTATTTATGTTCCAAGATTTTGTCATAGAACCAGTACATGAGGAATTACACTGGCTCAGACACATGCAGCAGCTTTATTAAAACTCCTGCATTGCAGCCTTCACATACGTTCCTCGTTGCTATGATTTGATTACATATTTGAGTAAATGGACTCAAAACAAAAAGAAAACAATTTAAATGGTTAAATTAATTCTAGAGAGATAAAAATATATTTTATACAGGAAATACATGGCATTAGGGTTAGACAACCCTGCTCACAAGACAGTCCTGTTAAGACCTTATAAGTTATGCTAAGTACAATTTACAAGTAACAAATACCATATATAAGCGTAATACAAGACAATATACATACAGATACCATAAAGAGCCACTGACACTGCAAGAAGAACTTTGAAGAACATAATATCTGACATAAAGCAGCTTATATTTCCCATTAACTCTGTATTTCTTAACTCCTTAATTTATTACTGAGGTCAGACAGGTCAGATTCATGAAAACAGAAGAGTAAGTTCCTGAGTGTTCATCAGCTTCTATCGTCTTTCTCAACCTGATGTCATAATACTGTGCTTGTTGACATCACAGTTATTCCATAGCAACAGACTATGATGTCACAACAGAGTTTTATTATGTCAAGTAGGAGTAAGTTATAGAGGCAGATAAGCTCTATGGGATAAAGATCTTGTTTTGTGGGAATTTCTTCAGTAACAAATAATGAAGAGGAGAAATTAATAGAAGATATGTGAAATAAAAACTGAACTGTGTCCAACTATTATGTTTCCCAAAGTTTTGTCAAAGGTGTCAGCTGCTCTTTAAATAACTAAACAAGATGCACAAGTACATAGCAGTATCAAATATTGCTACTAATTGCAATTGCATGTAAATGGATACAGTTCCTTTACAGCATGACTAAATACCCACAAGAGAGGAGATAGACTCCAAACCGGAGTGATCTGAAGCTACCGCAGTACATGTCATCTGTACCGCGGTAGCTCAGATCACTCCAGTTTTGAGTCTATTGATATCTGCAACACCGCACCAGGCACAGACTAATAGGCACAAATTAGCTGTCTGTACCTGGTCTCCGTATGTCACGGAGGTACACGGGCTCCAAACCGGAGCTGTTCAGCCATCTTAGGATAAGGACAAGCCCATGGAGACACCCCTGACTTCTCCGCCTGGCACATCATTACAGGGACAGCTGTGGGTGCTTGTGGGTGCAATGGAGAGTTTTCAGACCTAGAATGCTGGTGGAGGGCCAGGATCAACCAGATATGAATTAAAATAAAATAATAACCTGTAAGTGCAACATTTACTTCTATTTTTGTTCACCACTGCAGACTAGGCTCTGAAGTGGCCATCCCTAGACCCATAGCTGCCATTACTGACTGGTGTAGGGGTCCACAGCAACTCTTAATGGATCACACCAGTCAATGCTATCAATGCAGTGCCACCCAGCATGTCATTTCATCCAAAAACAATGCTTTGGAGCATGTATGGTACAAAGCAAAACCTTAGTAAAATATATTAATTTGAAAGGTTAAAAAAGGTATTCCTGGTGTGCATAGATCATCCTATATAAAGAGAGGTAGCACAGCATCATACCTGTATACTGCTCCCCTTTTGACTAATGAAAGGACACTTACAAAAATCCGTTTTGTTAGGGGAAGCAAGTTAAATCAATATTTTTGTGCCTGTTATATATAAACAGATATGTCAAAGTTTCTTACATCCCAAACCCCTGTGTTTGTTTAACTCTCTCCAAAGAAACCCTAGAACTGCCCCAGGCTCACTTCACAATGTAAGAAAACTTCCAGAAGTGCAGTTCTCATTAATCACAGGGTGGAGGATGACAGTGTCTTCTTTGCCTGATTCTGTATATTGCCCTGCAGGTCAGGGTGGGACTGTGGTGACGTGCATTTATTTATTTATTTATTGAATTGTTTCACCAGGAAAGGCACACTGAGCAAAGTGATGCTCATCTCCCAGTGTGACCTGGGGGTGAGGTACACAGGAGGGATACTAGCAGGTTATCACTGGTGAAACATTAACATTACAGTTTGTGCATTGGAGAGAGAAAGCGTGCAGGTTTTCCAGTTGCATCATATAACATTACATTTATACATTACATTAATGTGGGTCCATAATATGAATTACAGCTTAGTAACAGGTTACAGGCAGGGAACAGTTAAAGGCACAAGATACGATGATCAAGCATGGTGCAGATTACATGAACTGGAAGTGAAGTAAGACAGCAGGAATGTAATAAGTGCAATAGTTGGTTTAATAACCCAGCTAGGGTGTATGATGGGTGCCATTATTGGCTAAGTCAGGGTATGGGTAAGAGGGTGGGCACAGGAGGATAATCATGTGCAGGTACAATTTAGCCATGGTGGTAGCAGGGAGTGAGTGGAGAAAGAGTGATGAATTTGGGGAGGGAGTTTGTTCCAGAGTTTAGGGGGCTGGTGTAGAAGGCTGCTTGTCCCATGGAGGACCTCCTCCTGGGGATTAGTAATTGATGGGAGTCGTAGGATCTAGGGCATGGGTCAGAGAGGGCTGGTGATAGCAAGGAGGAGCGGTAAGACAGAAGGGACCCAAGCCAGAATTTTGAGACAAACTTGGTGCAGTGCAGTTGGACGCAATTTTCAAGAGAAGGGAATGCAAGACAACAGTAGAGATCACAGTGATGGGTGCAGGGGATGCATTGAGGCAAGCGTCAGAAAGCATTAAAAAGGAGTCCAGTCTAGATAAAGTAGACTTGGAAGCAGCATTGTAGACTATATCACCATACTGCAGAATGCATCATTTCAGGGGTCTAATGGTGCTATCCACATAAACATGTCAGTAGGAACTCAGAATCACAAAGACAACAAAATGTGTACACAACTGATAACTTGTTGAATGCTCACAGACAGTCTGTTGGCAGGATGGACATAGTCCTTTTGTTGTAAGCAAAATCTGCAAACATTGCAGAGACCACGCTTGAAACAACTGGTAGACTGTGGATGAAGCCAATTAAAGTGGTCTTGTTGTGGTGGACCATATACAGGCTATGAGTCAAGCAGTCACCTAGATTCTTTTACATGTGTAGGAGACTCTGGGGTAGGGCCTACAGCTGCAAAAGGTGCAGAATCCCCTTGAGTACATGAGAAGGATTTATCTTATTGGCAGTGGCTGTGGAGGTCTTCCCTGCAACAGAGCAGAGACCTGCAGTGAGCCATTTGCAATTGTGCTTTGCAGCAACAGGTGTAAAAGGAAGGAATAGGAACCATATTTTCCAAGTTATAACCCTGCAGTGGGTGGAGCAGTCATCTCCATACACAGTTCTGGACTTAAAATATATTGCAAGCAAGCAATGTGAGAGGGCAGTAAGGAGGGCTGGGGGATACTGGGATGCATAGGGAGAGGCATCACCAGTAGAAAACAGAAGTTGTTATCCCTCTGTACAGACAGCTGGTGAGACCCCATCTGAGTACTGTGTGCAGTTCTGGAGACCCAATCTCTGCAAGGACATAGACAAGATGGAAGCTGTCCAGAGGAGGGCAACTAAAATGGTGCAGGGTCTGCACTGGAAGACATATGAAGAGAGGCTAAAGGAGCTTAATATACTTGCGCCTTGAGGAAAGGAGGGAGAGGAGGGACATGATAGAAACTTTCAAGTACCTCAAGGAATCAACAAAGTCCAAGAGGGTAGCATCTTTCAAAAAAGAGGTGTGCAAGAACAAGGCACAATTTGAAGATGGGAGGGTGGCTCAGAGGTAATATAAGGAGGTATTTTTCACAGAGAGGGTGTGGGTGCATGGAACAGCCTTCCAGAGGAGGTTGTGGAGTCAAAAACAGTGGTTGAATTCAAGCATGCATGGGACAGCCATAAGGCAATTCTAGGGGTGGGGTAGAAAGAAATAGGCTGCTGGTTAACTAGGATCTGCAGCTTATCCAGTAGGTAGGGAAATGGGCAGACTGGGTGGGCAAGCGGTCCTTATCTGCTGTCAAATTCTATGTTTCTATGTTTCTATATTGTGGATTATGAAACTGGAAACTTACAGCAATAAGTAATCATTACTGTTTGTGGGGGGGCACTAAGGAGCTACACTGGGCACTCAAGTTGTTTTGGCACCCTCCTACCCCTCCACCTCACATATTAAATGCTCAGCAAAAGGGTGGAGCGAGTAGGTACCACCTATAGGTGGTCCTTGTAAATTCAAAAATTATTTAAAGCTATAAGGGACTATTTTTAAGGGATCTAAATTATATTCTGTATATACTACATTGCAAAACTGTTTTGACTGGGCAAACATTTTGTGAGAAAAGAAAGGACAGAGGGATAAGAAAAGTGCATAATAATCTTGGATTTAAAAATATTAGTAACTTTTTAATTACAGTGTAGCTTAAACATATAGAAAGTATGTACATCTTTTAGCTACAATGTTCATTGTACTGGTGGAACATGAACAAAACTAGAAATAGATGAAGGGAGGATGCATGGGGAGTGATGGGGATCCTTCTGAGAGTGTGGGGATGCTGGTGGGTGAATAGAGAGAGGGGTAGGGTTAGACTATAACAACTGCAGAGCACCAGTCTTTCTTAGAATTTCATGGAGAGTGGGGGTTGTTTGGAGTGCAGGCAAGTAATGCAGCTTAAAATGAGATCAGAGGTCTACAGGAGCAGCTAAGGAGGGAACGGAGGGCTGCAGTGGATAACAACTCAAAAGGTGGAGTAAGTAGATGGGGAACTGAGGAGGAAGCACAAATAGAACCAATGGGGAAGGAGGGAAAAAGGGTGGCGGATAGGGAACCAGGACAGGGGGACACAGGTCAAGGGTCAAAAGAGAGCAGAAAATGGGAAGAATGGAGGATGGGGGAACAGGGAGATAACGAACACAGAAGCAGTAGCAAGGGAGCTGATAATAGGAAGGAGGAAGTATGTGGTAGTGAGGGGGCATCATCAAAAATCAATTTGCAGTACTGACAGGACTGGGTGATTTGATTGAGGAGCGATTGGAGGAGGAACTAAAAATAGTTCAGAGGAACATGGATGGGCAGGAGAACAACTGGGGATGATTCAACAGTGGTGGAAGGATGACAACTGTGCTGGAGGATGAGGGAGTCCGGAGGAAGGGGTTGGGATGAAGGAGACCAGGAATGTGGCTCATGGAAGGAGAGAGGAATCCTAGTGCTGGGAGACTCAATACTAAGATGAGTCAGATGGGAAGCAAGGAGAGAGGCATAGTTGCATATGGGTGGAGGCCATGCCAGGAATGTCAGTGGAAAGAGTAGGTGAGTCTGTTCTAAAGTTTGCTAAGGGTAGGGTGAAACCACATCTAGTTCTGCATGTGGGGACAAATGACCAGTGAGAGAGAGATGATAAGGTAGTTCAGGGAGGTTTGAGGAGCTGAGCAATATGTGAGGAGGCAGGAAGATCAGTAGCTTTGTTGAACTACTTCCAGTGTCCAGAGGGCACTGCAAGAAACTGAGGATAAAGGAATTTAACAAATGGCTAAGAACCTGGTGCCAATCAAGGTTAAGTGAGCTGGTGGATGAGTGAGGAGGGACCTGAGGAGACAGTGATCTCTACGGTAAGGATAGACTTCACCAAGTGAGGACAAGAAGGTATTGAAGCAGAGGATTGGGGGATTATATAGCAAAAGAAGGGTATTTAAATGAGAAGTGGGGTAGCAAGTGGGCAGGATGCATGCAGAATCCACAGGAAGGAAGCCAAATGAGTTTACCCCTGTGCTAGAAACAATGGGAAAAAAGGAGTACTAGAGGGATGCTAGATAGGGAGAGCAGGAGGGGAAGAAAAAGGGTGGAGGGTGGTCACCTTGAATGCTAGGAGCCTAGGGAATAAAAAAGCAGAGCTACAGGCTCTCATGGCAGAAGGAGGTGGACATGGCAGCCATCACCTAAACATGGACACCATTACAGGACTGGAACCTGGCGGTACCAGGTATAAGATATTGTACAGAGATAGGGTAAATGGGAAGGGTGGTGGGTGGCACTATATGGAAAGAAGGACTGAATTGTGTTTCGTGAGAAGGGAGGAGGGTAGACAGAGTTGTTATGGATGCAAATCCAGGATTCCAAGACTAGGACTCTCAGGGTGGGAGTAGTGTACAGGCTGCCATCTCAGACAGAGGAGTTAGACAGGGAACTAGCAAGACAGATCAGAAGGGCCTGCAGAAAGGGTAGCAGGGTGATTGTGGGGACTTCAACCTGCCAGGAGTGGATTGGAGTACTCTAGCCACCACGAATAGAAGGGAGCAGATACTCTGGATGCATTTTAGGATAGCATCCTAATGCAATGGTCAGTGAGCCAACCAGGTTAGGGAACACCCTAGACCTCGTGCTGGCAAATGGGGAGTTTCAGTAGGAGCCATGTAGTGGAAGAACCGCTGGCAGGGAGCGACCACCACTCAGTGTGGTTCACATTGAAAATGGGTAAGGAGGAATAGAAACAGGTACAAGAGTGTTGGACTTAGGAGGGCCAACTTGGAGGATGGGGGAGGTAGTTAAAGCTAATCTAGCCAGAATCCAAACTAATATGGACACTAACTAGAGGTGGAAGTCATAAAACTGGGGATTGAGGAGGCAACTAAAACCTGCATCAGGTTCCAATGTAAGAGAGCTTTAGGCCAAGAAACCCAGCTGTTTGAGCAAGGGAGTCATGGAGAAAGTAAGAAATAAAAGAGCCACCTTTAGGAGGTTCAAAAAACAAGGAGAGGGAGGACAGAGAGGATTACCTGAAGAAATCATAGGAGGTGACGATGGCAGCAGGGGCAGCCAAGGCATCTAAGGAGCTCAGGCTAGCACAAGGCATCAAGAAGGGGAGAAGGAATCTTCAGGTACATCAGGGAGAAAGAAGTTGTAGGGACAAAATAGTAAGGATTAAGAGTGATGGGGGTGGTGGAAACAGGGTCAGAGCAGGCAGAAGCACTTTAATGAATACTGCCCAAGTGTTTACTAAGGAGAAAAGGAGGGGTGCTACCAAGGGGTGGTTGGGAGGTCAGGCCTGTGGGGGATGGAGGTGACAGATGGGAGAACTCACAGAGGGCAGGGTACTGGAGGGTCTGAGGGCACTGAGGGTGGACAAGACACCTGGGCTGGATGGTATTCACCCCAGGGTACTGAGAGAACTGGCAGAACTCTTGGCAGGGCCCTTGTAAAACCTGCTCAATGCCCTCACTGGTCTCCAGGAAGTGTACCTCAGGACTGGAGGATGGCCCAGTGGTACCCTCCATAAGAGCAGTCCCAAAGATGAACTGGAAAACTATAGGCCAGTAAGCCTCACATTCATTGTGTGAAAACTGATGGAGACAATCCTGAAGGAGAGGCTAGTGTTCCTTCTGGAGACCAATGGGCTGCATGACGTTAGGTAGCATGGGTTTATCATGAGCAGATCCTGTCAGATCAACCTGGTTGATTACTATGACTGGGTAATCAGACAGTTGGATAAGGGCCTTGCAGTGGATGTCCTGTTTCTGGACTTCAGTAAGGCATTCAACTAATGCCACATGGGAGGCTGGGCAGTAAGCTGCCAGGTACAGGTGCAAGGGCAAAATGGTGGGATGGGTAGTAAACTGTTAGCAGCAAAGGCAGCAGAAGGTGGTGGTGGGAGGAGAGCTATCATCTCCAAAGGCAGTGACAAGCGAGTACCTCAGGACTCAGTGCCAGGATCAGTGTTGTTTGGGTTGTTCCATCAGACATCTCAATGGGCATCAAAAGCAAGATCAGTTTGTTTGCAGATAACATCAAGATGGGAGCAGTAGGGATGACCTAGGAGGGTGGCATGGGTTGCAGGAAGATCTGTCAAAATTGAGACCTGGTCAGACACCTGGCAGTTGGGGTTCAATGCCAAAAAGTGCAAGATGCTACATTCCGGGAAAAAACAAGAAGAAGCTGTCAGTTGGGTGGGGGAGTGTTCAGCTAGCTGTGACAGAGGAGGAGAAGGATCTGGGGTGATTATAAAGGGCTTAATGAACAACCCAGCACAATGCAGGAAGGCAGCTGCAAAGGCCAACAAAATGCTGGGTTGTGCCAGGTGTATATCTTCAGGAGAGGGGAGGTGATCCTCGCATTGTATAGGTCACTGGTTAGGCTACATCTGAGTACTGCATGCAGTACTGGTGTCCATACCTGAAGAGGGACATTAAGTTACTGGAGGGGTGCAGCGCAGGGCTACAAAGATGATCCAGGGACCAGCGGACATACTCTATGTGAGCAGGCTGAGGGAGTTGAACATGTACTCACTAGAGGAAAGGAGAGACGGGGGATATGATTGAAACCTTCAAGTATATGAAGGAATAAACAAGACAGGCACAGGGGACTGTCAAGTTAGGGGGTAGGGACATTTGTGGTCATGATCTCAGATTGGAGGGGGAAGGTTCAGGAAGGAAATGAGAAAACACTTTTACAGAGAGAGTGGTGTCTGGGTAGAATGCGTTGCCTGTGGAAGTGGTATCCTGTAGAACAGTGGACTGCTTCAAAGGGGATGGGATAGGGTAAGAGGGAGGGTCAGGGAGGAGGGAGGAATGGCAGCTGCTGTATAAGGGTTGCTAGCTGCACACCGAGAGACCTCGATAGACCATAAGGCATTTATCTTCTGACAAATTCGTGATGTCTGTATGCCAGTATTTTCAAGTGGTTTCTCCATATAAGGGGTGATAACTTTAAAATCAGTAATGAAACCAGTCAGTTGGTCACTACTGGGTTTTGTTTTGGTGTTAAATGCAACCAACGATCTAGTTGTGTGTCTTCTGTATGCGTGAGTAGTATTGGTGCATACTAAGTGACAAAATGATTGATGGGCTCTAATGACCCCCAGGATATGACGTAGTCCCCACCGCCACGCCCGCTTCCAGCAGCGCAGGGTATGAGTAGCCCCGCCCCACGCCACATCCATTTCCGGCGGCACAGGAAATGACGAAGCGCCACCCCATGTGCCAATGATGCAGTTCTGACTGCGCTCGGATGTTACGAGTGTTCCCACCCCTGATATAATGCACCTCTTTTCTGGCACGAGACTATGACGTGCTTATGGGTTGGGCAAATCTGTGCTTGTTCAGGCTTGTCAGGACATGTCAGAGGGTCCAAACCAGACTAGCTGTTGGTAAAGCCCCACACCATTGAGTATCCATAGTCTGCCTGTGCCATGTTTTGCTCATGTATGTGTAGAGTTCCTGAGGAGAGCAGCAATGAGGATAACAATGATTCAGCCACTGGATGTGCTATGATGGGTGAACCTAGCGATGTTATCCTACACCTTCTGCTAGTGTCACACCAGAGGAGCTCAATTTGGTGGACGCTAGTATGCCCGATTGATAGAACAATTCATGAACCTCCATTTGCAAGATACTCATGAGCTTGTTAATACAGATGAGCAGCGGGAGAGCCAGATGTGCTGGACACTGAGAAATGCTCTGACGAAAAGTCTGCTGTGACTGGGGCTGAGAGTTATGCATCGCCTTGAAAGTCCATCATGTTGGGCCTGGTTAAGGGCATTTTAATACAACTACTGCAAGATTTGATGGCGCAGGACTTGAAGATAAAGTGTGAGGGCTGTGCAATTACTCATTACGGGCGAACCAAATGAATTGAATGCAGATGAATTTTTAGAAATATTTTCCAATTTATTAAACAGCAAGATGGAAGTGTGTGCTAATGAGACATTAATGTTGGTTGTACAATTAAGCAAATGTGCGTGGGTGTTTCAGAGATGTCAGAAGCATCTTATCTAGCCACATTGTAAAGCAAAAAGCAAGACACCTAGTTAATATTGTAAATCAAAGTAACACATCATGCTTTGCTGCTAGTTTAATTGCTTTGCTACACAAGCAATTAGTTGATGTGCAGGTATTAGCAAAAGCTAAAGATTTACACAACAGGGTAGGCTTGTCAGAACACACACTTGTAGATTTGAGCCACATACACCTATTTGAGACAGAGTTAAATGTGACCATCTTGTTTACTTTATGAACAAAGCTGGTGTATGGCAGAAGTTTGTGAGTTCTCCTAATAAACAGGCTAATACTGTTTTATGCTTTTACACGAAAACCATTATTATGGTATTAAAAATCTTAAAGGCTTTTTGGTGCCAGAAATGTGTGAGCATTGTCATGCCTTTTTGCACAAAGGTTCGCATTACATCCTAACATGTGCATGCGTACGTGATCCTTGGCTGCAGTGAAGGCAGTTAAGTGGTACAGTGCCCTGATTGCAATAAACACTGTAACTCCACAGACTGTTACAGGCAGCATAAATTGACATTCCCCAATTGTCATTTAACTAAAGTATGCAAATCATGTGGAAAACCTAAGGAGGGTGTACATATTTGTTTTCAGCCAAGTGTCATAACTGTCTTACAGATGTACACCCTTTGAACCCCACTTATGCTATATTCAGCCATTAAAGACACCGCCACATTCAAGCAGCTATATATTTTATGATTTTGAATGCATGCAAGATGTCAGTGCTGGGGACTCTAGACATATTCCTAATTATATCTATGCCATTGAAAGAGGTCACAGGTGGGAATTTGAAGGCACTGACTGTGTTGCACAGTTTGTAAAAGTTTATTCAAAAAGGGTTTAAGGGTACACTTTTATAGCTCATAATGCAAAGGGTATGACAGTCACTTCATCTTAAACCAGCTTGTAAAAGAGAAATGGAGGTGGAGTTATTGACTCAGGAAGTAAACTGATGTCTGTAACTGTAACGCAGCTAAAACTGCTTTATTGACAGTTTAAATTTCCACCTATGAGACTAACTGCTATGCCACATGCGATGGGCTTTGAAGGAGTAAAGGGTTCTTTCCACACTTTTTAACAAACCAGAAAATCAAACTTATGTAGGGCCTATGCCTGACCCCAAAGATTTTGGTATAGATTACATGATGGCAGATGAAAAAAACAGTTTTGGAGTGGCATGAATTGCATAAAAGATATATTTCATTTTAAAAGGAATTACACTCGCTACTGCAAGTCAGATGTAGAGATTCTAAAACAGGATGTGAAATGTTTCAAGATGGTGTAGAGGAAATGTTTCAAGACATTGCAGAGGAGAAGGGAAAATTGACCCTTTCAGTACATCACTATAGCATCAGTATGCATGGCCATGTATTGATTTAAATTTTTAGAGCCAGACACCATAGGGATTATACCCGCTGACAACTATCACCGCCAGTGCAAAGTTACTCCACACCTGCCATACAGTGGCTTATGTACATAAGTAAACAAGAAAATATTTCCATACAGCATGCTTTGAATGGTAGGAGTGCAGGTGGGTAATTACTTTCTTGATGGTTATGTTGTAATAGACGGTGTCCCTACAGCATTTGAGTTTTAGGTTGCTTTTATCACGGCTGCAGGGAATGTTTCTTTGAAGATTTGTTTAACCCAATGCTTGGCACAACATACAAACACCTATATTACATGACTATCAAGAAATTAAACTTTTCAGGCATGAAAAGGGTATGAATGTAAGGGTTATGTGGGAGCATGAATGGAAACAGCTGGTGTGTGAGAATCCTCAGTTGCAGGCCTTTTGAAAGTAGCTGATTTACCTGAGCCCATGGATCCCCGTGAATCACTTTATGGAGGGCGACAAATGCTCTGCATTTATATTACAGTGCACAGCCTGGTGAGAAAATCCATTATTATGATTTTACCAGTTTGTATCCCTATGTGAACAAGACCAACACATACCCCATAGGGCACCCAGTGGTTATATATGACAATTTCAAGGATCTCAGCCAATATTTTGGGATTATAAAGCTAAAGTGTATCCACTTCACTGCGGTCTCTTTTTGCCTGTTCTGCCTAGCAGGATATGTGGAAAGTTAGTGTTCACACTGTGTCGCATATTTGCTGAGATAGTTCAGCAGTCACAACCATGTATCCATTCAGATGAACAACGCATCTCTGTGGCACATGGTGTACTGAAGAGCTAAAGCTGGCTTTAGAGAAAGGTTATAAGGTGGCCAAGGTGTATGAAGTCTGGCACTACCAAGACAGGTCAGACAGTCTTTTTACAGAATATATTAAGTTACACCTAAAGGGGAAACAGGAAGCTTCAGGGTATCCAAACTGGTGTACATCCGATGTAGAACGTAAAGCATACATCAGGCAGTACTATGCTAAGGAAGGTGTTGTTTAAAAGCAGAAAATATAGCAAATAACCCAGCACAAAGACAAATTTCAAAGCTGTTTTTGAATTCTTTGTGGGGAAAATTCTGGCCAGCGATCTAACTTGATGAACACAGCGCTTGTCAAGGATGCTGAAGAACTCTTCAGTACCTTTTCACGGATCGCTACTATGTATCTAGTCTGTATTTCATCAATGATGATACAGCCTCAGTACAATGGAAATACAGTGAAAATCACTACGCAAACGCTACCAACATTAATGTTGTTATTTGCTGCCTTTACCACAGCTTATGCTCGACTTAAATTGTACAGTTTACTTGAAAGCCTGCAGGACCGCTTGTTTATACCATGATACAGACTCGGTCATATTTGTCAGCAGACCGGTGACTGGGATCCACCACTGGGTGACTATTTGGGGATCTGACCAGTGAATTACCACATGGTGAACACATTGTGGAGTTTGTGTCTAGCAGTCCTAAAACCTATGGCTACAAACTGACCAATGGTAAAATTTGCATGAAGGCAAAAGGCATAACACTAAACATGGCTAATAGTGAAAAAGGTTAACTACAGCTGTCTCAAATCACTAGTACAGCATTTTGTCAAGGATGGTGGTGCAGATGAAGGTGTTGGGGTAGAATCAGTTACTATTGGACTGAAAAAATTGTGAGAAATAAAAGAGCATCACTATTGAAAACAGGCCAGAAAAGAAAACCTTCAGGTTGTCTACAACAAAAGGGTTTTGACTGAGGAGTTTAAAACATTGCCTTATGGCTTCTGATATGAGTATGGGTATGGATATCGTTTGCAGCACCCTTTTCCTGTATTTGGCTGGACCGCCAAACTGTGGGAAAAGTTATTTTATTAAAAGCATGCTGGAAGCTGGTCTCAGTGCTTTAACAAGATTTCCAGAAAATATTATCTGTGTTATAGCTGTTGGTAACTCTTTTGTATACAGAACTGTGTAGTACATTTCCTCAGCTGAGATTTATAGAAGGTATTCTTAGCACTCTACAAGATGATGAACTATTACCACCTCAAAAGTAAATCTTTAATTGTAGATGACTTAATGGAAACAGCCTCTGAAAACTGTGAAATTCAGAAATGTTTCACACAGTACTGCCACCACAGAAATGTTAGTATCCTGTATGTCACACAAAATTTGTTTGTCCAGGGTAAAAAAGCAGGACCATAAATTTAAATGCTAATTATATAGTTTTATTTAAAACCCCAGAGATAAGCTACAGGTCAGTACACTGGCCCGTCAGATGTATCCTGGAAAGACCAGATTTTTGAAGAGGTCTTTGAAGATGCTACCCATGAGGCCTATGGTTATCTTCTGTGGATTTAAAACCCACTACACCGAATCATACCGCTTAAGGTCTGGTTTGTTTCTGCCTGCTTTACCTGTTGCATACATCATGAAACAGAATGCACCACAAAAATAAGAACTGCCTCATTTTTCATTGTAGCCAGATAGTCATAGCCCTGGACATGTCAGCACGCCTGAAAAGAAACCTTGCAGTGCTTAAGCTGCTGGTGAAGGGACCACCACGACAGCGTAAAAGCTATTCTCTGTTCAGCTCTGATGATTTAATAGCAGCAATTGCAGAGGTGGCACTCAATGCTATTAAAGGAATATACCTCTCACAACTCATCAGATTAGGAAGCTAAAGAGGAGATGCAACATTGTTAAAAAATTAAGTAATAAAAACTGTCTGTTAAACATAAGAAGCATCTTGTAACACAGTCTGGAGGTTTTATATGCACCTTGCTCAGTGTGGCTATACCATTTTAACCAGCCTTCTATCAAGCAGATGAGACAGGCATGGCTTATGCACAAAAATGTATTTGGTACCTAAACATCAGCTGGACATGCTAAGAGGTCAGCCACAGCCTGAAGAACTACCAAGAAAGAGTGTGGAACGTAGCTGGATGCTGAGATGCAGTCTGTTCTTCAAAGGACTGACCTCTGAATATGAGAAGGCTAAAGTATATGGAATGTGCTACAATGCTATCTCACAGTTGTACGCCAGGGTGAAAAGATGTTGCAAACTTGTCATTATCTTTGACACCACATCGCCTAATGCAGCCACAAGATGACAGCACACTGCTACCTGGCACTGATGACATATACAGTGACATATTACAAGGTGTTTCTGTGCATGCCGAAAAACACTGAAATGTTGTTAAACAAACTAAAAGGTCTGCTGGTGTTACAGATTGGAATGATCGTAGAAATTATCTATCATGGTGTGCCCATTAAAGGTCTCACATATATGATTTAGTCAGAGCTGTTACTTCAGCAAAGATATACAACTGATGCTAAAAACCTAGGGGTGGGATACATTTATCAATGCTTTAGCAGAAATTAATGCTCCTGAATCAGTGGTACCCAACACAAAACAGATATTTGATTCAGAGTTCTAAAAACAGCTGTCGGAGGTTCTGACAGATACTTCTGCAATGACAGCATCTGAATCCCGCATAGCATCACCGGTGACAAGGATAAGAAAAACCCTTTTAAGAAACCACAATGGTTAATGTTTTAACACCTATGCTATGTCCTACACGCTATCCTAATTGTGTGTTTTTGTACATTTTATTAATCTACATGCTGTCTTTTATTTTGTTATCATATTGTAAAAATAAACAAACACTCTGATGCAATTCACAAATGGTTGTGTTTATTGTCTCCTCACAACAGAACATTTATTAATTATACACTATAAAAGCAAACTACAATGTTGTCTAGAAAATACAGCATGCATTGCTCGTGGATCTATCAACAGTAATATCGCTTGGTTATAATCATAACATGAAACTACTGTTCGCTGGACTTAAAGAAAAAGAAGGCTTCAGCCTCCTAACAATTCTACATTGCTTGACAAAATTATAAACTTTCCGATCATTCATTGTTAAATTATCAGAATACAGACTAATCACATCTTTGAAGGATACACCTTTGCATCTATGATGTAAGAAAATATACAATGCTGTCCACAGGTCATAGATGTTACATCTTGAACCTGTTTAGAGTTAAATAGTGTTTCTCTCACATTTTCCCTGAAAACGTAACAATTGATGGTGGAAAAATGTAAAGTCTGGAGGAAATCCAGTCAAAATTCCTGATGGTATGGTCAGGTAAATAAATAGCTAACTAATGTTCACCAGGCATAGACCGGGCTGTGTATTCACAACTAAAGAGGCTGGCATGCATGTAAGTCTCTGAAGGTAGTTGATCACTTGCAAAGACCCCAAAAAGCTATTTCTGGTAGAAGAGTTGTTGTGGAGAAATGTGTCCAGTTGTTGAGTATTCATGTTTAATTAAAGTCAAACATAACGTTTGCCTTTGATTAATCTCCACAACATTATCAAATACAGTATACACCATCATATTCACTGTAGCTGGTAGTGGGTCAGCAAACGTATTTCAGCTCTCAGGTTGCCTGAGTGGATTAGCGAATAATGGTCACTACAGTCTTGGTCAGGCTTAGATCAAGTGCAAAAAGGGTGTACCTGACAAAACCTACACGGTCTATCAGCAGAGAGCTGTCTTTCATATGTTTTCCATTGCGTGGATCAGACTGATATATTCTCTGACAGCATTACCTCTTGTAAAGTTAGGCTGCAGTGGTTTAGCAGGGACTTTGTTCACCATCACATAGAGGGCTATAAAGTTAATGTTAAAATGCTTAAAATGAATGGGTTTTTATTATACACACCACTGAAAGCATCATTATTCTACAAAACCCATCACCAATAATTTAGGTATCTGACCCAGAAACAGATTATCTTGGTTACATACCACGACTCCCACCTGCTATACTGAACACTTTCATGCTAACACAATCAATAGGGTACTTTGCATTAGCAGACTGTAAAGCCTGAGCATGGTCGATACGCACAGCTGGTGAAATTTTTTACCTTTTTACATATAGAGCTGCCACCTTTATTTGTAATTTATATTCTTCATTTGCATCACTGCTTATTAAACAAAATTCATTCTTGTTACGTAACAAGTTTAATTTTAACATCTACTCCATTCAAGAGCAATTTTTCCTGGGAAAAAGGTCTGGTGAATCAGTCCAGCCAGTTCTACCATGCGATTGTTTGCTGTAAAAGCTGCTCGCTTTTAAAACCCTCATTGGGCCTATTAAGAGCTGTATTTTGCTGCTGCTCCTGGTGTATCTTTTATAAAATAATCCAGACGAAAAAGTGTAGAGAAGGTGCCTTCACTGTAATTGAGCAGTGATTCAATAATTGCTCTGTAGGGTAACTGTTATTACTTTGGCTAATTAGACGATCACCCACCACTATATCCACTCTGGCTAAAGATTGTTGCTAAAGAGTAATTAATTGAGCTCACTGTAGCCTGATCATCAATGTCACTACCATCAGCCTTAGTGATCTTGCACAAAAGGTATAACAAGGTGTTGTTTATGTCAACATAGTCTTCACCATTACCTGCCACATAAAACTCCAGAGGGCGCTATCACTTAAGGCTGACAAGGGTGGGATTTCGACATAAAGGTTTTTCTCTACTGGTTTGGTCGGTGGTACATGAAGAGGTCTAGTTCTGATTTTCCACATTCTTGAGACATGCAGTGTACCAGAGACATGATTTAAAATAAGTCCCTTTGTCTCGTTGCTTTTGCGCTTTTTTCTCCTGGCGCTTACGTTTCACAACTGTTCTTTTCTTTTGAAAAGCCCGCTTTTAATAGTGCTTTTACGGATCCCTGGGAGGCTATTCTCCTTTTCTTATTGGTTCTCTTGTAAGCAACCATTCCTGCCCCATCTTGTGGCTTCTCTGGATCATGTGTTGTAAAGGAACTCACAGCATTCTCACTACATCTTTTACAATATGTTTAGCTGCTGATTTAAGTGGGGTTTCACTATCTGGAAACCTTTTGTAATAGTGGAACAGCTTTTCTAAATAAGCCTCTAAATATACCGCCTATGCCCGCACTATACATAACAGGGCTCCATGAAACCAGACAAGCCATGACCAGCCTGTGCTTTGTAATAGGCCACATAAAGGCTAGGTCGCTTACAACCTCTGTGACATTGTAGGCATTCAGAAGGCTCCTTTAACAGGCGAAAATGAAGCTTCACGATCACTTTGCCAAACAAGAATAACACATTTTGTCTTGATCATTCTTTATTACAGTAGTTATAGTGTCAAACTGATGTTTGCTGATTGGTATATAATCTGGCTTATCATAGCGGATGGTTATGATGTCATTATTCTTACCAGATATTTCCACACAACGAAGTAGGGGACATGGCTGTCTCCGACTCTTTGGTGCTCAACAATATCTGAATATACAAACAGTGTATAAAAGCCACCATTGATGTCTGTATAATATGGTACAATGCTTGACTGCACTTGTGGGATGCCAGGTGGTACCCCAAAATACGAGCAAGATTATTGCGAGCTATAAAAGATCTACCACTAATGTTGTGGATTTTATTTTCCGGTCCTGACTGTCATATTCTAGCCACAATTCTAGCTTTGCGCTTTCCAGTGTCTCATTGATGGCTGCTGTGACATCTTCAACATTTTGATAATAACCTCTGGGGATCGATAATGTTAATATAGGCCTAGAAGTTTCACCAGCATAAAATTTCCCATCGTGGTGATGTAATATTGTCCCACGCCCTTGGGTACTGTATTTCCGACAGACCAACTTCCCATAAACCCACTAAATTGATAGGTTTTGCTAGTTTCACAGTATAATCCGATATTGTGTTGTTGGGAAACATTTCAAAAGAGGCATTGCTGGGCAATGTAACATAAAAACCATTCTCAGACATTGTTTTACCACTAACGTTCACGAACTGCAATCATGTAAAACATGAATGCATCTTTATAATTTTAAATCTCTCAGCTGTTTGGATTCTATCCAACTGTTAAATTTTGATGGCCAGCGAGCCATTTCACTAAAACAAATTTTTTCTTCCCTTGTGTTTTCTTGACACTATTTTCTCCACCCTGTATACACGTTTGTAGTGTCTCATGATTTTACCAATTCTTGATCATAAAATGTACCTCTTATTTCATCACCGTCATAATCTTTTAATTTGTACAATGGGATAGGCTTAGGTATACATTCAGAAATAATGAATATCTCGCTGGTGAAGTTTTGTTCATAACCTTTTCAAATGTTTTCTTAACTCTAGAAACACGCACATGATCACCCACATGAAATTTGAAAGGTCTTTTCACTTTGGTGCAAGATCTTTATATAGATTTTTCCAGGTAATTAAAGAATTGTCATTTGTTACATCGACAGGCCTCATTTTTATGGACCGATGATAACTATAATTGTAGGACCTTGTTAAAGATTGTAGGACATCTCCGTACTTTATACGTATTAAATGCTGTAAAATATCTCCACATTTTTGTTTTCAATGTGTAAATCTTTCTACAATGCATGCCTTAACATCATTTGATGTTGTAAATGGTGTATGCTTTGTGATTTTAAAAATAATTGAAATTTAGCATTAAGAAATTCAGTCCCTTCATCTGTTTGTAATTTTCAGGCTTGCTGCCCTCTGTAGTATCATTTTGAAAGCCTCTGTCACCTCTGTTCCTGATTTATTTTTAACACTTTAGTCCATGCATATTTTGACAGAACGTCAATAACTGTCAGAATAAACGGAACCCATCATTTTCTTTGGAAGGCTACTCATCTCCACCAAATCGGCTTGCCATTGTGCATCAATGTTGTTAACAACTACCCTGTTTCTAAGAAATCGTTTCCTTAGGCTTGTGCATAGTGTAGGCATCTTGTATGACAACCACTGTGTTACTTGTGTGCGGGTAAGCTTTTTCTCATGATTTGCAGCGCCATGTAGTCTTTGAACCGCCCTAAGCTACCAGGCAAAATAGGATCATAGTAAATTTTTTCAAGGCTTTCTTAGCCATGCTTTTTCTTAAACACCACAAATAAGACAGGCGTTTTTCCAGTCTTAATATTTTTTATTATGAAAGCACACACATTGTACACATACATTATACAACAACACAAAAACACTGATAGCAGCTTGTGCTAAAATTACACTATATGATAGTATAAAACATCACACAACAGGAAAAGGCAGGCCTTGTTTTGTTGCAAAGCATAAGAAAATCTGATGTAAATTCAATCACATCTCTAACATCTTGCTGTCTTTGACATTTTAAAATAGAACAGCAGATCTCAACGCTGTAGGCCATAGCTACCAATACTTGACCCTGAGAAACAGACTCCTGTTTTTCAAATATTAGTGTAGCACATTTTGAACAGTTTCTAATACATTATTGTTTATATGCACAGTCATTTTCATTATTTCACACCAATGTGAGTCTTTTTAATGTCATTCATCAAAATCTGGATAAACCAAAGTTTATCACCATTTATGGGACTGCATTGGTGGTGAGTAGCATAGTCTGGAATTTGTATGGTTATCAATGTCTGTAAAATATTTGTCATTTTCTGCTTTTCAAAGTTTCTTTGTGGTTTCCCACAGGTTACCCATCTTAATGGCTCTCACCACGTAGCCATGTGTTCCTCATCAGAACTTCCAATATCATACAAGTACATGTAATAGGGCACAGGGCTTCCTTTTTGCAGAGGGCTTTAAAATATTTTTACGACTTCCTGAAGAAACAGCTTCTTCAACAGCTTTCTGTAGTGTTATAATCAACTGGTCATACAGTTCGTCAAGGCCTTTAGCAATACTAGGCAACGCTTTAAATTCTGTCAATGCATCATTAACAGCTTGTATTGTATCAAAATAGGATGCTGTGCACCCAAGCTTCCATGCTGTAGATTCCACTAGTAGCTTGATCCGTCGAGGGGCAATCTCTCACAGAGTTCAGGAAAAACAAGCTCCCAGTACCCTCCTCAGGTCCGTATATACAGCTATGTCTTAGCTGTGATGGGTGGTCAATTGCACAGCCTCACACTTTATCTTCAAGTCCTGCACCATCAAATCTTGCAGTAGTTGTATTAAAATGCCCTTAACCAGGCCCAACATGATAGACTTTTCAGGCGATGCATAACTCTCAGCCCCAGTCTCAGCAGACTTTCGTCAGAGCATTTCTCAGTGTCCAGCACATCTGGCTCTCCCGCTGCTCATCTATATTAACAAGCTCATGAGTATCTTGCAAATGGAGGTTCATGAATTGTTCTATCAAATCGGCATACCAGAGTCCACCAAATTGAGCTCCTCTGGTGTGACACTAGCAGAAGGTGTGGGATAACATCGGCTAGGTTCACCCATCATAGCACATCCAGTGGCCGAATCATTGTTATCCTCATTGCTGCTCTCCTCAGGAACTCTACATACATGAGCAAAACATGGCGCAGGCAGACTATGGATACTCAATGGTGTGGGCTTTACCAACAGCTAGTCTGGTTGGACCCTCTGACATGTCCTGACAAGCCTGAACAAGCACAGATTTCCAACCATAAGCTACGTCATAGTCTACGTGCCAGAAAAGGAGGTGCATTATATCAGGGGTGGGAGGAACACTCGTAAAGTCAGAACTCGTCATTGGCACCACGGGGTGGTGCTACGTCATTTCCTGCGCCGGAAGTGGATGTGGTGTAGGGGCGGGCTACATCATACCCTTGCACTGCCGGAAGCGGACGTGACGTGGGGACTACGCTATATCCTGGGGGGTCATTAGAGCCCATCAATCATTTTGTCACTTAGTATGCACCAATACTACTTGCGTGTTCTGGCTGAATAGGGAAATATGTTGTTTCCATGAACCTCAGTTTAAGGTTCTGGGCCTGTCTGTCAAAGCTAGTGATGGATGAGCAGTTCTTCTATAATCACATAAAACATCCACATGAAATACCTCTTCTTAGATGTGGAAGGTGTACACTGTTGCCTGCTGTGGGCTTTCTGTAGTTTTCTGTTTGGACAGATTGCCCACATTCTCAGGTAGGCAAAGAACCAGAAATTCAGTTGTTGCCAATTAGTGGAATGGGTAAATGATGAGTCAAGATCATCATGGTTCAAAGAATCAACAAGGTTCTGCACCATTTAATCAGAGTCAGCCACACCAATAGAATTTCATCTGTACAGCATATTGCCCCAAACAGAAAGAAGGTGAAGGTATGGATTTCTTTTCAACAAAAACAAAAGCAAAAAACAGGTCCCTCTTCCCACAGGTTCTCTTCCCACCACCCCAGAAAGAAGCTGGCAAATAAAGGGATCACTGTGGTACCCACGGCTGTTAAACAGATCAAGAGACAAAACTGTCCCATTAAAAATAATTTGAGGTTAGAATGAGCACCAGGGCTTCCAAAGGAAGTTCCTCGGTAGATCTTCAAAGTTGCCATGTTTGTCTAAGAAATTTATACTGCTTAGATGACCTGCTAGTGATGATATCTCTTGTCATCCAGTGTTGTTTAGGTTGCCAAATAAATTCCTCCAGATGAGATAGTAGGTCCATTGTATCTCTGATGTTTCATGAGATGGCTTGAACAATACCTATAGAAAGAAATCTACAAAAGCAGATGTGTGCTCTGTGAGGAGCCAGTTGAAGCTCCCAGAATGCAGCAAACGTTGACCACTCACTACTAGATAAAAATTCCAGCTCAGAAGCATTGCCTGTAATTGCTCATTCTGTTAAACTCATTTTCATAGTATTGCATTTGAACATTGTACTTTATATTTGTACTCTTCTTTCTCTCCTTCTTCCTGGATGCATCTGAAATGAAATGATACCAGCTCAGTATGTCTTTCCTTTTAAAACTTTCAAAATAAAATGAAGAAATAAAGAAATCATTAGAAAACGTTTTTTCAGAGTTGCAGCAGTCCCTCCAGGAATAGGGACCTATTTTGGCAAAAACAACAGTGAAGAGATCCTTGAATGGAGATGTGTTCATCTCACAACAAGCCAGAGGAAACACTTCAGCTGGTGTTTGGCCCCCAGAAAAGATTGTGACTGATGGCTTCACACAAGATTGTTTACTATCACCCTGTTCCAGGATTAGTTTGCTATCATAACTGTTCAATGATTCATTTATTATCACCACTGTTCCAAGATCATTTAGTATCACCCTGCTCCAGGATCAGTTTGCTATCACCCTGCTCCAGGATCAGATTACTCTATCACCTTACTCCAGAATCAGTTTACCTTCGTCCTACTCCAGGATCAATTTACTATCACCCAACTCCACGATTAGTTTAATCTATCACCCTGCTCCAGGATCAGTTTATTATTATCTAACACTAGGATCAGTTTACTATCACCCTACTTCAGGATCAGCTTAGTATCATCCTGCACCAGGATCAGTTTACTATCACCTTACTCCAGGATTAGTTTACTGTTGCCCTGCTCCAGGATCAACTTACTATCACCCTACTCCAGGATCAATTTACTCTATCACCCTGCTCCAGAATCAGTTTAATATTATCCAACACTAAGATCAGTTTACTATCACCCTGTTCCAGGATTAGTTTGCTATCATAACTGTTCAACAATTAGTTTATTATCACCACTGCTCCAAGATCATTTTAGTATCACCCTGCTCCAGGGTCAGTTTACTATCACCATTCTCCAGGATCAGATTACTCTATCACCTTACTCAAAGATCAGTTTACTGTCATCCTACTCCAGGATCAATTTATTATCACCCTACTCCAGAATTAGTTTACTCGATCACCCTGCTCCAGGATCAGTTTAGTATTATCTGACACTAGGATCAGTTTACTATCACCCTACTCCAGGATCAGTTTACTATCATCCTGCACCAGGATCAGTTTACTATCACCCTACTCCAGGATCAGTTTACTATCATCCTGCACCAGGATCAGTTTGCTATCACCCTACTCCAGGATCAGTTTACTATCATCCTGCTCCAGGATCAGTTTACTATGACGACTACTTGAAGGGACACTATCAGCTTTTAGCCAATATTTTTTATGTCCTATGTAAAATGCCTGCAACCATCTGCTTTAGTAGCCTTTCCATATAACATGCAGTTTGACTTAACAAGACCTTTTAGCAGGGTTTTGGTAATATTTTCTTCTATTAGCGGACTCAAATAAATTTCAAGTGGACGGTTCTCCTGCTTATGCACACTTTAACACTGTGCTGAAGTGTCTATAAACTTGTGCATGTGCAACTTTGAATTTTGTAAGACCTATCAGTTTTAGTCACTTCAGATGCCTGGGAAGGATCCTGAGTACTATAACATCAGTGAAATTCTAAAACAAGAACTCTAAGATGCATATTTCTTTGTTTGAAAAATAAAGTTGTGATTCTGGGCATGCACACTAGTGCAACTCTAATGCGCGTGCCTAGAATCATGGGCCTGATTCTAGAAGCTTGGTGCAAGTCACCACCAAAGGCGTCTTGCACCAAAATGTTATGACATGGACCCTGTGCCCTATTCTAGAAGGGCAGGATCTCTCATGGCTAAGTCCCATGACTTCATGACATGCAGACAGTCAAGTTGCTTGTTATATGGAAAGGCTACTAAAGCACATGACTGCAGGTATCGTTTTACATGGGACATAAAAGTTTGCAAAAGCTGACAGTGTCCCCTTAAGGGTCAGGTTACTAACACCACTGCTCCAGGATCTTTTTTATTGTTTTTTTCAAAGCAGAAAGGGAGTCCAAATTCAGAGGTAAATCCTACATGAATGTATAAAATGAGTTCACTGGAAAGCTAGGTGAGTCTCTAAAATAAGTTTTGTACATTTTGAAAGAAAAGTTGCTTTAACCTATTTTCTGTGTAGCTGTGTAGTTTGTAGTTATGAACAATGATTCCTGTTTGCATCCCTGTAATTCCATCTATAAATGAGGTTGCTTCACTCTGTTCTGCCCTTGTATGAAAACCTGTTTCCCTCATTGCAGGACCTGACTCATGTAAGGAATACTGAAATATTATGATGTTTTAGTGCTAAAGCCTGCAGTAGTCATACTGTATTAGTCAGTGCTGTTGCTGTCCTCTGCAGTCCCTGTGTTCTTGTCTTATGCTGGTTAGAAAACAAATTCTTTAGAGAACATAAGGACTTCACAAGACATGTCACAGAACTGAATGAGAGTATATTTTCTGCTGGCTTGTAGAGGTACAGATCGTCAACTCCCATGATGCCTTGATTAGCGGGTCACGACCCATGCAATGAAACAAACAGGTTTTCACACCAGGGCAAACAGAGTGAAGCAACCTCATTTATATTTAAATTTGTATGAAATTAGGGGATGCAAGAGAGGAACCATTGTTCATGCCTACAAACCACACAGGTATACAGAAAATAGGTTGAAGGGACTTCATTAAGACTTTAAAAGGATGTAATAGTAAAATGGTGTTCTTACTGGTATATTTTTACATCCTGAATCTTAATGAAAGAGGCTGCCAGCTCGCATTTGTACAGAAGATTAGTAAAAGTTATAAGGTTGTGCAAACTATAGAAAAGTATGTATTGAGTGGGGTTTTACCTGAAATGACAGAGTAAAACATACAGGGTCCTATATTCAGAGCTAGCCAGCAGCACACAATACACAGGTGTGTTGCATGAAAAAATAGGGCCGGCTGGCACTGGCACAATATTCAAACAGATAGTGTGATCCAAACTGACTAGGCTATCTGTTTGAATATCGGACCATGGTAACATGGTGCACAGCAAATGGGCGCCAATGTGTATGCTGCACTACCAGAGTGCGGGCCAAAAACTGCCCATGGGGTGAAGTGTGGCACACACTGGTTAGTGCCATGGCCCTTATGGGTGATATTCAGCCCAAATATGCAGATGAGCTCATTGGACATGCATGATGCTAACGGGACATTTGCATGCTCATTATGGCTCATCTGCCTGTGCACATGGGCGGTGCATCAGGCCATGCCCCTCCCAAACCCCAAGTCTCTGTCCAACACAAGAAATGAGCCTTGATGGTCTAGTGGTCCCTCCATAGCCCTGATCCACTCTGATATTAAAATAAAATCATCCCAGGCAAACTAGCATTCCCTCCTGAGCACTGATCCACTCTGATATTAACATAAAATACTCCCCGGTGGTCTAGCATTCCCTCCTGAGCACTGATCCACTCTGATATTAACATACAATACTCCCCGGTGGTCTAGCATTCCCTCCTGAGCACTGATCCACTCTGATATTAACATAAATACCCCGGTGGTCTAGCTGTCTCCTGAGCACTGATCCACTCTGATATTAACATACAATACTCTCGTGGTCTAGCATTCCTCCTGAGCACTGATCCACTTGATATTAACATACAATACTCCCCGGTGGTCTAGCATTCCCTCCTGAGCACTGATCCACTCTGATATTAACATAAATACTCCCCGGTGGTCTAGCTGTCCCTCCTGAGCACTGATCCACTCTGATATTAACATACAATACTCCCGTGGTCTAGCATTCCCTCCTGAGCACTGATCCACTCTGATATTAACATACAATACTCCCCGTGGTCTAGCATTCCCTCCTGAGCACTGATCCACTCTGATATTAACATACAATACTCCTCCGTGGTCTAGTGGTCCCTCCTGAGCACTGATCCACTTGATATTAACATACAATACTCCCCGTGGTCTAGCTGTCCCTCCTGAGCACTGATCCACTCTGATATTAACATACAATACTCCCCGTGGTCTAGCATCTCTCCTGAGCACTGATCCACTCTGATATTAATATATAATACCCCCGGTGGTTCTAGCGGTCCCTCCTGAGCACTGATCCACTCTGATATTAACATACAATACTCCCGTGGTCTAGCATTCCTTCCTGAGCACTGATCCACTCTGATATTAGCATACAATACTCCCCGGTGGTCTAGCATTCCTTCCTGAGCACTGATCCACTTGATATTAACATACAATACCCCCGGTGGTCTAGCATTCCCTCCTGAGCACTGATCCACTCTGATATTAACATAAAATACTCCCCGGTGGTCTAGCTGTCCTCCTGAGCACTGATCCACTCTGATATTAACATACAATACTCCCCGGTGGTCTAGCATTCCTCCTGAGCACTGATCCACTCTGATATCAACATACAATACTCCCCGGTGGTCTAGCATTCCTCCTGAGCACTGATCTACTCTGATATTAACATACAATACTCCCAGGAGGTCTAGCATTCCCTCCTGAGCACTGATCCACTCTAATATTAACACACAATACTCCCCCAGTAGTCTAGCAGTCCATCCTGAGCCCAAGCCCCTGTGAAAGTATAATAAATTCATCCCTGGTGGTCTAGCAATTCCTCCCAAGCTCGATCCCCTCTGAATATATAATAAATAATTCCCCAGTCATCTAGCATTTCCTCCTGACCTCAACCTGCCTGTATTAGACATATACACTCTCTGGTGGTCTAGTGGACCCCCACCCCAGCAGTTAGTGTCCCACACTCCACTCCACCCCATACCAACCCTGAGAGTCTGTGACCAGAACAGCCTCTTCTCACCATCACAGCCAGCCACAGATCTGATTCCATGGAGTGCGAGCCAATCAGCTGATTGTACAGTACGCACTCCATGAGAGTTCAGACTGCTGCTGGCTATGGTGGGGAGCTAAGGCTGTGCCAGTCGCTAGCTCTTGGGATTAGGATGGTGGGAGTGTGGTGGGACACTGCCTGCTAGGGTGGGAGTCCACTAGACCACCAGATACATGTAAATGTCTGATACAGGCAGATCAGGGTTAGGAGGAGGAACGCTAGACCACTGGGAATTATATGGTATATATTCAGTGGGATCAGGGCTTGGGAGGAACTGCTAGATCACCAGAGATGCATTTATTATACTTTTACTGGGGCTCGTGCTTGGTGGGACTGCTAGACCACCAGGAGTATTGCATGTTAATATCAGAGGATCAGGCATGGAAGACACTAGACCACCAGGGATTGTTGTATTTTATTATCAAAGGGTATCAGGGCTGGAGAGTGACCACTAGACAACCAGGGAGACTCTTACATTGTTATACAAGAGAATCGGGCCATGGAGGGACTCATGACCACTGATGGTACCCAGCCCTTGACAGTACATGGACAGGGGTGGGGCATCCTCCCATCTGTGCACTGTTAAGGCTGAGTTTCTCAGAGCCTTATGAGTCTTTTCTCCTATTTCTGCTAGATTTATATATTTTAAATTTATTTTATTACGATAAAACAAAAGAACCATACAATAATTTCATAACGATTCAAACAATGTTTAACAATATCCATTGCTATGATATTAAAATTGAATATGCAGTAGTTTATAGGTTACAATAAATAAAAGAACAACTAAGAAACATGTGTTAAAAGTTACCAAACCTAGCTAACATAACTATACCCTGAAGAAACTACTATGTCAATTTCTGCCTGAATCCCATGAAACTCTATTCAAGAATTAGTGTCCCCTTGGTACATTTCCAAGGAGATAGGCTCAACTGATTGAACATCAGTGTTCTCCTTTAAATACAACAGCAAAGGGCCCCAGCTAGTGTTGGCAGCCCATTAATGTGCTGACTGATTTGTGGCACAGTGATTATATCATGGGGATGTTGCGAGGCTTCTGGGGCTACTTCAATTTATTGTGCTTAAGTATACTGAACTAAAAGCGATTTCAGAGGCCGGGCTTCTAAGGTGTGTAGTGATTCAGTAATTCTTTGCCTCACTTCGTATGTGCCTTTCTCTACCGTGCTAAGATGTGAAGTTTGTTATATTAAGATGTGGGGGATGTGGGGAGCAGAGCGTCCTGCAATAATGCGGTTTGATGTTGTATGTGCTACCCATTATTTTCACTTGGTGTTGGAGTAATTGTTTAAGGTTTCCTGCTGTTATTTGAATTTCTGTTCTAGATATGGTGCCGTGGCTCCTGGTGGCAGAATGTCAGACAGTTGCTTGCACTGTACCTTACATTGCGACTTTGTATGTCACTGTGGCATGGGTGAACCGATAGCGCCAAACTGGGACAAAAGGTCAGCCCTATGTGTGAGAGTCTTTCATATTCAACTAGCTTGGTTAGAGCATCTATCCAGTTCTCAAACAATGGTGAACTGCTTATACACCATCTAAAGAGTTTTTGTCTTTTCACTTCCAAAGCAGCTGCCTGCAGCCATTGAATGACAGGTCCAGCTAGTAGGAAGCCTGACAATTCTGCCTTAACAGCCAGAACAGAAGTTCCTGTGGATGGGATAAGCCACCACCTTTGCAGCAGGCCAGAATTTGATCCCAGTACTGTTCCAGCATGGAGCTGTCCTATAGAATACGTGCTAGTGAGCCTCATCCCTCATGGCAAAACCAGCACTCTCTGAGGGTAACAGACTCATCCATTTCAGCACCACTGGAGTCTTATACCATCTATGAACTATCTTCTTCTGAATAAGTGATATCTGATGTCTCTGAAATGCATATGTTCCTTAATCATCCTTCCCTATTGCTCCTCTGAGATTAATGTCTGTAAATCTAAATTTACAACACCAGGTGGCTAAGCAATATGAAAGGGACAAACAAAAACACTTTACTCACAGCACCAAGGAGTTGGCTTACCAGTCACCACAAATGCTATTAAAGCAATCCGTTGTTGCAGATAAAGCACCTTTATTGGCAAAAGTTAAAAGGTACAAATGCATACAGTGCAGTGCAGCAGGCTTACAGATCCACCTCTCTGTAAACCAAATATTTTGCTGCTCGCACTTTGCCAAGGTTGGTGGGTATTAAAACTGATACAGTTTTAAAGCCCAATCTTAAAGTGACAGTGCCTGTAAATCACAGTGTATACCTAATCCATTCTAAGCTGTGGTTTCAATATCAGAAACAGTATAAATATACCTAAATACATGTAAAAATTGTATACATACATATTACAAATCCCACATAAAAACAGGCTTAACCTATTAAGTCTATCTAAAACATCAGTAAATAACCTGAAGAGTCCTACATTTAATCAGCTCATTTGCTACCAATATATTCCAGTTCCACTCAATTAATACAGTTACATTACAGTATAATCTATTCCTGATAATAGAAAAGTAACATTATCTGTCAGAGGGGACCTAAACAAAAACAAATTGCTACAAAGAGAGACCTTTGGCATTATGAACTGTTGTCCTACCATTAACTAGGACTCAATGATGCTTTTCAACTTGCTCCATATTTATTATATAACCTCTGGCACTTAGCCAACGACTCTGGTAGGCCTGTTGACAGACTAGCCTACAGGACTGCCACAATCAATGCACCTGGTCAATCAAGCAGGCTAAAGCTAAATTTATCAGGCTGCATTGACATCTTCCTGGGGCTCGTCCAGAGCCTTCTGGGACAACATTAAAGATTTAAATGGTAAGACCCGCTCCCCACCCTCCATCCCAGATTGTCATAAATGGGATTGTCTCGACTGACCCCACCTGCATCGCTGACTGCCTTAACAAAACCTTCACTGACTTAAGTGCTGTCCTCCCAGCCCACTTTTCTGACCCGAGTTGCACAACCCACCCATGCTCCCTTTATTTCCAGGCCACAATTCCACTTCCGATGATCTCACCCCACGATGCCAAACCTTTCTTAATAAAATCCTCGCCTCTCAGAACCCTATCAATGACCCTCTTGACTCCAGGATACTTTGCCTCGTGCTGGATGTCATGCTTACCCGTGACGCTTATCATTAACAAATCCCTCTGCCTCGCCAATTCCTAAGGCCTGGAAGCAAGCTGAAGTAACCCCATCCATAAATCTGGGGACCGCACTCTGCCTAATAACTACAGACCCATCTCCATCCTTCCCCCTATCCAAAGCCTTAGAAAAATAGTGAACACACAGCTTTCTGAATATCTTACTAACTACAACCTCCTTTGTCCAGAGCAACATGGTTTCTGCCCTGGCCATAGCATGTCCACTGCCCTTCTGGAATTCTCCCACCACATTCCTCAGCACTTGACAAGGTCATCTGTGAGGGCAGTCTTTATAGACCTGTCCAAGACCTTCGACACGGTGTGCCACCCCTACTACTAAACTCCCTTAGCGCATTGGGTCTCGCAGCCGACCCCTGATGTGGTTCACAGCTACCCATAACAGGTCCCAAAGAGTCAAGCTAAATGGGACCCTCTCCCTACCTTCCGTACACTGGGGTCCCCCAAGGCTCCATCCTTGGCCCGACCCTTTCAGCCTATTCCTGAACACCCTCCCCAGCTCCTGTTCCAGTAAAATTTTACTCTATGCTGATGATGCTGTTATCCTTGCATCACACCCTGACCCCTTCCCACTCCAAGACATGCTTCAAAGCCGCCTTCCTCCAAACCTAAAACTGGTTCAATAAGCACCGCAGTCCTGAACCAAAAACTAAGTCCATGCTATTCTCTCATCGGCAAAACAATGCCAGGGACTTCCTCCACATCTCCACCAGCCTGCCCTCCCTCTTGAGCAAGTCTTGTCTTACAAGTACCTGGGCATCACCTTTGACACCGGCCTAACTTTCCACGCCCACCTTAAAGCTTTGGCATCTGCAATGAACTCCAGGATCGGTCTTCTCACTGCCACAAAGACTGTCTCCCCAAACCCGCCTTAAACTTGCCATCACCTCTTCGGTATTATCACTGGCTGACTACGGACTCCCGGCTTACGCAGCTGCCGATGCTTCTGCCTTATCTAAAATCCAGACCTCCATCAACAAAGCCTGTAGACTCCTTACCGATGCCCACAGCAGAACCCACACCTGTCTGCTTTACTCCTCCACAAAAATACTCACCCTTGAGGAAAGACTGAATATCAAACCTGCCTACTGGCCAAAAAATCCATGGCAGGTCTCTGCCCTCCTGGAGTCTCTGGACCTCTGCAGCGGGCTGCTAAATCCCTGCCAACCGTGACGCCGCAGCAGCCACTTTCATCATTCCCAGAGCAAGGACCTCCGCTGCCAAAGATCTTTCCACCACCTTGCCCGTCCTGGTTCAACGCCCTTCCTGAAACCATCTCCAAGATCCCAGGCATTGGTCGCTTAAAATTGCCTCTCCGCTAGCATATTATTAACAACCGATGCTGTAAATGTCTGTAGCTGCACTGTGCCGTCCTCTTAATACTTTCCTAATACTTTCCAAGCACCTCGCCTGCCGTCCTCTTTTTACTCTACATATTATTTAGACATGTTGTTAATTGAATAACGATCTCCTGTTGTTTTACCAATGTTAGCACCTTACACGAGTTGCTCCAGTACAGCTCGCTGTCTGCACTCTCCAAATGTATATTTTATGTATCTAACCTGTCTGTCATCCCTGTCCTAACACCACTCTATGTGTCGCCTCCCCACCTTTTGACTTAAGTACTTTGTAAACGAAGTCTTTGACTCAAAGATTGTAAACTGATCTTCAACAAATAAATAAAATAAATAAATTAGATTAATTTATCTTGCTTGTATCTTGTTATTATACTCTTTTTATTAGCCAGATTTGGGTCAGAAAATATATGCTTGAAAGAAAAATTGGCTCTAGACATTATCTTTGACAGTAAATGGTAACTTTATAACACTGTAATGAAACTGTACCTTGTTATTGTTCCACCTTTTATCAGCCAGTTTTGGGTTAGAAATATGCTCTAACTTTATAACTTGAAGATGAATTACACTTCAGATATTAATCTTGATAGTAAATACTATAAGAATACTGTAATGTAACTGTATTAACAGGCTAGGAACACATGGGAACAGGGATATATAGGTAACAAATGAGCTGATTAAATGTAGGAGTCTTCAGGTTATTTACTGATTTTTTAGATAGATTTAATAGTTTAAGCCTGTTTTTATGTGGGTTTTGTAATATGTATGTATAAACATATGTTTTACATGTATTTAGGTATATTTATACTGTTTTTGATATTGAAACCACAGTTTAGAATGGATTAGGTATACACTGTGATTTATAGGCACTGTCACTTTAAGGTCGAGCTTTAAAAGCTGTATCAGTGTTAACATCCACCAACCTAACAAAGCACAAGAAGTGCAAAACGTTTGGTTAGTGAAGGAGAGGTGGATCTGTAAGCCTGATGTACTGCATTAGCGGATTTGGATCTTTCAACTTTTTGCCAATAAAGGTGCTTTTATCTGCAACAATCGATTGCTTTAACAGCCTTTGTGGTGACTGGGAAGCTGAACTCCTTGGTGCTAAGTTGTCTGTAAATGTAGCTCCCATGCTTTTATTTGATTGTCTAGAGACGGGTATGTGGGGACAGAAGTGTATCATAAATGAGTCCTCTGAGTCTGGGGAACTTTTCATCTACCTATCAAGCTGCTTACTCAAGGTGTATCCCTCATGCAGACAGAAGAATGTCCATTTACCTTAGCACCTGCCTAATTTGCAGATAACACCAGAAATCCTCTTTAGGAGGTTCCAGTGCTGTGTAAACTGCTGGAATGAGGCTAAGTAAGAGGTTCCAGGGCATCTCAAGTGGTCCACTCTCCACAGCCCAGTGTCTTTCCACCGTGACCAACAAATGGGATTACCACCTGTTGTCACCCAACAATTATGCCATAGTGGCTCTCAATGACCTAGGGAACCCATATCTTTACCAAATTGTCCTAAAAGTGAATGCCATAATGACATAGAAAATTTACATACCAGGGATTCAGTGGAGGAGGTCTGGGCTTCTTCTTAACTATTCTCCATGGGGCCACCCTCCATACCAGATACCAGTGAAGCCACACTGGCTTTTTGGCTAGTAGGAGGAGACTAAGCAGTGCCAGGTTGTGTCAGATTTCTGCTGCCTGGTGATAAGCCCATAGCCAGGTTACTGCCCATCTTCTTACACCCAGGGCTCTTAGTTTGTGCTTACTAAACCTCGACAGAGCCCATCCCATGGAAATGTCACAAATAGGCTGTCAAACTTTTGAAACTGTGCTTTAGGTATGGGAACAGGAGACTATTGAAAAGGACAAGAGTTTATGGAATACCATCATTTTGTAGGCTACTATTTTCCCCAGAAAGATAATTTTAACTTCTTCCATCTACTAAACTCTCCAGCTAAAGTAAGGTAGAACTGCAGGTTAAGATCTACAATTTTTGTTAGGTCAGCCGATAGGTTTATCCTCAGATAGGTCATATGTCTGGGGTTCTATTTAAGTCTCGGTTGTTCAATAGTACTTTGATGCACAGTCACATTCAGGGTAGAACCTCTGTTTTGTCCCAATTGACCCTTAACCTGGAGATTACTGAAAAATTAGTAAGTGTTGATAAGAGGGTAGGCAATGTTTCTGTCAGGTTTTGTAAGGCTACAGTTAGGTCGTCAGCATAAGCTAATGTGACCAAACGTGAGGAGCCACATTGAATACCTGGCATGTCTGGGGCTGCCCTAATTTTGCATAACAAAGGTTCTAGTGAAACCAAAATAATAGAGATGATAGTAGACACCCTTGCCTAGTCCCCCAGTGAAGTTTAATTGGTGGAGAGGATGCCATGCACCTGGTCAAAACTGATGCAGTTGGGTCAGGAACAAAAACGGTAAGAGAATTTAAAATTGCATGTGACAGGCATAAGAGAATCCTCAAAAATACAACAACATGGGAGGGGTTAAAGCCACAGACAGACTAGATGGATCATGTGGTCCACATCTACCAACATATTCTTTGTTTCTTTGTTGAATAGCATCAGGCAATAGTATAAAAGCTTGTGTACTGTAACAAGATAGGTCTTCTCAGGTAAAACATAAGAGCAAGTGTCCCACCAGGTTACAGGTTCACCTCCAGGCAGGGGAATCCTCACCTTTGCAGCACACTGTCCAGCCAAGGCAGAACAGACAACACACATATCTTCTTGTCAGAGGGACTAATAACTGGCGTGCCTTCTGGTGCAACTGTCCTTGACTCCCTCTGTGGATTCCTTCTGTCCAAAATGGCAAGGATCTTCATGCTGGCTGGCTGTCAACCACTGTAGTTGCACTGCATGAAAAGAGAAAAATAGGGGCAATGGAGCCAAGAAGACAGAACACAGTAGCTGCAATAAAACCACATCAGGAAGACTGAGCAGCCAGAGAAAGGAAAGCAGAAGAGGTAGGTGCACTAAATGACATTCATCCATGCGGTCAGAGAACTAGGTACTAGCTGTTATGGGGCATTCGTGCAAATATTTAACCAATAAAAGGCACAACTCTGATTCCCCCAACCCTTAAGAGACTGCTTTTAAATACTGTTTTGCTGGCCTGGAGGCAGGTGCAGTACCCATACCTGTACTAGACTCTGTCCCACCATATTAATGCCCAGTAATTTATAGGGAGGAGGGGTATTAGCCATTATACATGTGGGCAAAGAACCATATTTGGACTCATATACTGTGGTGCTCAATTGTACTAACTTGTATACTGTTGCATAATTCCCAGGGCATCCTGCCTGCATAATGAGGTAGTGGCAGGAACCAGGACAATGTTAAAGGGACAATTGTGCGAGGGGCAGAGAGCCTGCTGTACTAGGGTGGAGACCACCCTGTTGGAGTGACTAGTCAGTAAGCCTTTAACAGCTACCTGTAGGGACTATAGAAAGCTGTGATCTGTCAACATAACTAGACCCATCTTGTCCATCTACCCCTTCCAAACAGCCAAGTAATATACAGATTTGAGTATAGTGAGATTGCAGAACCATTTTACAAATCCCTCTCCCCAAACCATATGAATTCAGACAGATCCAATAAGAACTGCATTTAAATCCAATGTCAGCACTTGTAAGGGAAAGTGGTTAACAAGCATAACAAAGGATATCACACTATAGTCCTAGCACAGTGCCACAACTAAGTCCATTTCTAATCGGCTGAGTGTCAGTGCACCAATTCTAGAAGTGGAGGAACATTCAGGACACCAGAAATTCCTGCAAATTATCATAGGCTATGTCCACCTACAATTTCAGGCAGCGTAATTGAGAGTTTGAGTCCCACTGCTGCAGTAGTAGCGGAGCCGAGTTCAGTGTAGATGGAAGCTGAGCACGATATAAAGAATCTGCGTAAAGTAAATGTAGTGATGGCTTTTCAGGTGGCGGCACCAATGAGGCAGATTCATGGCAGGAGGCTTGGGACCCACAACTCCTGCTACAGTGACCAGACTCCTGCTTCTTGAGAGCTGACAGATCTAGAGCATCTTTTTCCTGCAATTGCCCCACCATTTTGACATTGTTCAGGGGAGCCAAGTTTGTAGGGCACTGGGGAGTAGTGAAATATCCATGACTGGACAACTGTTGTCAGGCACTGCAGATGAATGGGAAACCACTGGCAGGTCTCCTGATTGTTCGTTTTGTGGCAGTTTCCCAGGACCTGTCCACAAACTCTGCTGCTTCTCTGGGATTCTGGAACTTATGATGGGAGCCATTGTGCTCGATTTTTAAATAACTGGGTATGCCATCCTGTATTTAACCCCAGCTACTGTAGGGATCTTTGAACAGGGTAAAAGCATCCCTTTTTATTTAGACATGCAGAGTATTCATTGTACAGTGAAATGCGGTGACCATGCTGCAGTACAGTGCCTTTTTCTCATGCCCTTGCCAAGACTTGTTCTTTGACAGCATAGCACAGGAATAAAGCCAGGATCAGGTGAGGTTTCTCTCCCACCCTGTGTCTGGGTGCCAAGGATCTATGGGCATTCTGAATGTCCAATGGCATATTTTATGTCCCAGTGCAGAAGGCAATAAATGGTGCACAAAATCAGCTGCATTCTTCCCTCTACTCCCTCCAGCACCCCATAATATGGATATTGTTCCTCTGGCAGTGGAACTCTAAATCATTGATCTTATCCCAAAGCAGTGACAGTTCTTTTTGAACGAACATACCTCAGCATCCGAGCAGTCGGCCCACATGTCCAAATGTTTCTGGGTCTCCTCAGCATCCAAGCCTGAATTGTAAATTGTTGCATTTTCTGTTCCATGGGTATTATGGTGTCTTTACCCCAGAGACCTCAGCAAGGATTTTACTGAACATTTCTTTTATTTCAGGTTGCCGCTTTGATACTGCGCCACCTGCTAGCAATAGCACTGCTCACCGGTGAAACTGCTGACGAGTAAGCCAACAGAACAGTTTTTCCCAAAAGGTTATGAAATCAGTTTTATTTGTTTCCAGACATTTTGTCTTTAATGAATTTAATCAATTTTATGGCCAAAATTGCAGAGATAGGCTTTTTTCCTAGGATTTTCTGGAGCCTGAGGTTCAGAGTCAAGAACCTAAGTGGCCATCTTGGTCATGGCCAAATCAGAAGTCCACTTGCTAGATTTATTATTGGAGTGTGCAGTTCATTTCTCTGTGTTTACAGCACATAAATGTTTGAAAGCACAGGTAAAGGTAATAAAAAATAGATTTCAATTAACTGTATACAAACATTTTTGATGCTTAAAAAGCTTTGTGAAATGAATATAAAAATGCAACAAGTTTAAATGAAGTGTAATACAGCTCTTATTAACACACTAACATACTAAAATGCCAGCAGAATAGGCCTAATGGTCTTTCATGTCTGCTCATTTGGTCAGCCTCCACTCTGGGAGCTGACCTTACTGCCCTCGCCTCTCTGGCTTCTCCCTTCCCAGTCCCGGCTATTCCCGCTGCACAAGACTTTGCTTCCAGAACCCTTCCCCGTACTTATCCCACCCTCTTGAACCCCTCCATCATTTCTGCCTCCACCAGCCCCCTGGGCAGTGTATTCCATGGCTCCACCACCCTCTCAGTGAAGTAGCACCTCCTCCTTTCTCACCTGAATCTTCCAGCTTCCACCCATGCCATCTAGTTGTCCTCCCTCCTTCCTTCGAGCACCCTGACTCTATTTAATCCCTTCATGTACCTGAATATCTCTATCATGTCCCTCGGTCCCTTTTCCCTTCTCTCTTTCAATGTGTACATATTTAGCTCTTCAAACCTCTCCCATAGGTCCTGTCCCCAAGCCCAGATAATTTTGGTTGCCCTCCTCTGGACCCTCTCAGGAGTTCAATGTCCCTCTTTAGTGTGGCCCCCAAAACTGCACACAGTACTCAAAGTGCAGCCTCACCAAGCAGTTATACAGAGGGAGTATCACTTCCTCCTTCTGGAGGTGATCCCACCAGCGATGCATCCCAGCATCCTGTTGGCCTTGGCCACTGCCCTCCTACAAGTATCAGAGTTGTTCATCTTGACATTCACTGCCCCTCCCTCTCAGGTGAACGTTATTTATTTATTTATTTGTTTGGTTTTTTGGATTAGATGCCTCATTTTGATTACATTCTTATAGATTTATTAGTATAATATGTAATTTAAAGTGACTGAATGAAAATATGTAATATATATGTATATAAAGACTAGCATTTGGCTAAAGTGATAAGCTGTAGCTTAAATTTATTTTATAAAAAGAAAGAGTAATAATATAGTAAACCCATCCTCCAGCATTGTCTAGGGTCCTGATGGTAAAAATTTGCTGAGGAGGGCACAGGCCATGGAATACACCAGAGATCTTCGATAGCAAAGTAAATAGCTTGGCCTATCTTGACCGTTGAATTCATGGAGTCAAGGGAGATGAATCTTCACAGCATGGCATGACGAAGGTATCAGCTGTATACACGAGGTAAGTAAGGCACTGGAGCTAGAACTGAGGGCAAACTAGTTAATAAAACAGCAGCACAGACAAGATAAGAGAAGAGTACCAAATTTAAAAGAATAAAAAATGTAATTAATTAAAATAGGGAACATAAAAATCAGCTCCATAGGGCTGGAGGCACAACAGAGTCACGTACAAGGATGACAGACAATTTCTGCAGCACAGGGCTATGGCATAGAACTTAGGCTTAGGAAGGGCAGAAAATGAGCTCCACTTAGCTGGCTGGAGCCTGTTGCACCTGGGTTTTGCCCCTATCATCCCACATACACCTCACACTGTATTCATGGTCTATTGTACTGTGATGCTGCTATTTTGCATTAACATGTAGATTTAGGCACCCATTATATAAGCATGCGTACAGAATGTGCTTTTGCTGCTGATACATGCTAATGTTTACATCCTTTATAGGATTATATCATGCATGATTATTATACCTCACTATAATGCATTATGTTTGTCTTTTACATACATTATATGTATAATCTACCTAATCACTGATAAGAGGACTCTTAGGGATCATCAGTGATTACTTTATTCACTATATATATTCTCATATAATTATATGTGGTAGTGGTCTGTCAGCACTTCTCTTTGTCTAGGCAAGCTGACCAAGAGAAAATCTTTGTTTTGTCTTACACATAGGCAAGTAATGACACATGTAATGTAGTTTGAACCTGTCAGCATTTCTTTGTCCAAGCTTTATGCTGACAGGAGCATATTCTTTGCCTTATATGATACTCATTAGTAAGTATGGCTCCTAAGTCATTATCCAATGGAGAATGTCTTATAATATGTTATTTATAGTATAGAACCAACATAACGTGTTCTTTATATCTACTGTCTGATGTTATCTGAAGTATATAACCTTGTGCAATCCAGCTCTGCATGGAGATCTTGGAAATTCTGGAGATTATGTACATTCTTCAGGAGAGTGGTGAGAAACCCATCTCCCTTGTGATTTTCTATGTCGATGCTTGGTGTAAGTATTATAATAAACTATTATTATTTCTCCTGCTTGTGTATAATGTTTCTTGGCTGACACTCAAGATGTAAAGAATCTTACAGTTTACTCTAGAGCTGGTATCTAGATAACAAATTGGTGACCGTTTGGCAGGTGTCTTGGTGATAGTCAAAGTTACATTTGAATTTCTCTGCAAATTAAAATACTGGTGAGAAATCCCAGTGACAAGCAGCTGGGAGCCGCCTTCTGTTTAAATCTTTAGGTCAACTTGTGTACCACACTGCAGACAAAACAAACCTCTTGCCAGATATTCAAACTCTGTGTAATGAGTTGTTTTATTTATTTTTTTTCCCTCTTCTTTCTCTGGGAAAACACAAGCTGTAAAGGATCCAAACAGTTAGAAAGACTGCTTTCATTTGTGGTTTCAAATCCTAGTGGGTCTATACTCATCTAGGAGTAAACATACGCCAAATGCTGTTTGTGTCCTGTCAGAAACTTTGGTTGCAAACAAAGTTCTTGATCCACAGACAGCTAAGGGTTCCTCATTTCTCAAATAACATGTCTGAAAAATCAGTACTGAGGTTGAGGCTGGATGCCTCACAAAATCAAGCTGCCTACAGTGGTTTGGATGATTTTGCCAATGTGGCAAAACCAGAAACAGTCATATGAGGGTGGTTTCTGAACACTATAGTGAATTAAAACATGGTACCAAGGAAAATATTCCTAAACATTTGCTAGTTTCAACACTACTCACTCGCTTAGAATTTTCTATAAAAAAGTAATACTCTGAAATCAAATTACAATGCATATAGGCAAAAGATGAGTGTGTTGAATGCCAAGTCTGCTGAGAAAGTTAACGGACTGTTATTTCCATACAGACCTTGACTAAGCAATGTGATTCATTACTAAGTAATTAAGAAAACAGTAGTCATGAGGTGTATGCTTTGAAAATCAAGTGTGATAAAGCTTCTTGATAAGAGGCAAGTTTTATACTATGAGAAAGTCTTATGGTCTGAAATTAAGGTATTACAGCATGCTCACTCATGTATATGAGGAGCTAGAATGTAGGAGTAAAGTAAATGCCCAACTTACCACCGTGTGTAGAAATGTGGAGAAACAGATTTTGTATAATTTGATGATACCAAATCTGAGGTTGATCTTGTAAACTGCAGGCAGAAATGGTGAACTTGCACCATCAGCCAGAGGTATTGACAGGCATACTAACTCAAAACCCATAGATCTTTCATTTTCTGATATTGAAGAGTTTGATTTGACACTTGCAGTGTGCTGTGGGGTGCACTACAACAAAGGCTAGCCACTTGTTTTTCTGTGATTCACAAAATGGAGAATTGTTAGACTCTCAAAATGGTGACACACATGTCATCGTTGCATCCCCATGCCATCCCCAAGATGGCTGCTCATGGTCATGTGATGATGGTCATAATACAGTAACTCAAGATGCCCATGCGGTAATCCAAAATGGCCAACCACCACATCACGAGGTCAGATCATGCAATCACAGGGACCTGTGATTGCTGCCATAACCAAACAAAACATACCGGAAGTTTTGGCATGATTCATGATTATCAGTAAGATTAGTGTTTCTGAGGACAGAAGATTCTCATTAGAAATTATGTTGCTGGCCTGGTGGCACAGAGTGCTGAGGTGCTGGTGCCTTACCTCGAGCCACGCCAGTGACCCGGTTCGGAACGGACTCAGGGTGCCAGGATCTGGCCAGGAAGGAGGGGATTGAGCTTCCATAGGACTACTTCCTCTCCTGGGGTGGGTAGAGGATGGCATTGCTCTGCAGTGGCCCCCAGTGGAGACCAGGAGCACTGCAGATGCAATGCAGAGAAAGTCATCAGAAAAGCAGAAATACTGCTCCATGTTCAGCCAGATGATGGCTGCCTGGCAGTCTGAGGCCATCGAGAGTCCCACAGAGCCATCCATCTCAGCAGCACCCCGGGGCCAAGTAGTTGCACTGGTCTACCCTTGGCCCATGTCTTCCCCTCGAAGGAGAGGGACCCACCCGGAAAGGGTTCCATCGGGATTATGCTGGGGCTGGCTGCAGTGTGAGATGGTGGCTCAGGGACGTGATGAGTCAGATCCATGCCTTGGCATAAGCCTGAAGGAGTGGCTGGGTGGAGCACATAGGGATAACGAGATAAAGCAAAAAAAATGATGTTGACATACTTTTGAATGAGGCTGGTACACAACCTGTCATGAAGTCGGTGTCTCGACGCTGCAGCAGCAGCTGCTGTTAGCAATGTTTACTGTACTAGCATGTCCTTGGTTAAGGAAAACATTGCTCGTAATTATGTGAAATGTTGTGATTCTTCCCTATGTAATTTAACATCAGCTCTCCTGAGAAGACTGAATGTGCTGTTTTTCCTAACACTAACAGCATTGGGCACATGCAGCCCATTGATAACAGAAGCTGTCACATTAAAACAATTTGCCACCATCCAGCAACCTTCCAGTGGGAAACCCACTTTACATTTGATGGGGGGGACAACCCTGATTCTGAAAGCCCGTGGCTATGATATTTTCAGCATCACAGGCTACATTGAGGGAGGGTTACTGGTTTGATTTCCTGAACCTGTGCTGCCAGCTGTTTCAGTACTACTTTCTGCACCCACGATGCCTACTGAACCACAATCCATAGCTTGAAAACTAGTGCAGCGTGCACACCGCTTTTCTATTGTGCTGGCACCCTGATAGTGCCAGCACTGCTTATACATAACGAAGAACCCCTCCACCAGTGACACCTCGATCATCCCATACTGTGACCACAACAGCAGACACAATCCAGGAACAGTCTGGGTTATTCCCAGCACAGACAATAGCAAGCACTTCTGGCAAGAAGGTGCAAGATATTGTAACATTGATATTGTTGTCTTTTCTTCTAAGATCACTGATCATGGCCCCAGCATTGGTTAATCCTAACCCAGCTTTAGGGTATCATTTTAAAACTGCTACATTAGATATAGCAATCTCTGCAGTTTTAGTCCAAACATACAATGGACACATCAGATCCACTGCTTATGCATCCCAGATGCTCTTCTAGTGGAGCTGAAATACAACTCTTTGTAAAGGAATCTTTGGCTGCATACTAGGCAATGAGATACTTTATGTACATCATTGGATATGCACCCTTTGTGCTACATTCTAGTCATTTGCCAATTAACTTTCTGTTGTCAGACAGAGTAAAAGATGACTCTGTATCCAATGCCAGACTTACATACAGGTCTCTCATTTTGCAGGATCATAACATCACTGTCCTTCCTATCAAAACTTCATCCTTGTTGGCCTATGGCCTACAATTTAGGAGGACCCATGATTGTTCCTCCAACCGACCTACCTGTCCAGGGGCCTTTTCTGACAGAACCCCAGAAAGTGTTAAAAGGCACCACTGTGTCATGTTTGACTATGACTCAGCCACACATACCAGCGAGGTCAGATATCAGTGTTTGGAATTCTTATTGTACATCCTAGTGATGACATAGTGTGCATCATTTATGTACAATTTACAGGCATTTAAAACACACCTGGCAAGAAAAACAGTGTAAAGTAGGGAGGTAAGGAGTCTCCTTATAATTACCACAAATGTTTGTGGATGGTTTAGAGAGCTGGTAAGTCCTTGAGTGAAACAGGTTGTGATAATAATGAGGAATAGAAAAGATTTTTCCTTCGTAATGTACACCAGCACTCTATGAGAGGGTTAAGTGATGTGCTTTTCAGAAACGGCCTTGATCTAATTACAGAAAGACTGCAGTCACTGTTTTTTTATTACAGATTCTAATTGGGTCTGTTCCTCTCTGACTAATTTCTTTGAAAAAAAAACTTTCCAATACTCTAATAGTTTCCTGTGAAATACAGAGACTTCTTTGTGTACATTACAACACTAACCAGTTTAAGTACAAATTGTATATTCATAAGGTTCAAGCATATCTAAACACGAACCTTATGCTCCAAAGAAGGACCCTCACTTGAGGGCAGTGTATAGGTTCCTTAATAAAGGAACTGAGGAAAAATGTCCAAAAATAGGCCCTTATAAGAAAGTGAAATGACCTTCACCTATCCAGTGATGGCCTACTCATTTTGTATCACTGGTAACTCTCATGAAAAGTTATGGGTAGTTCCTGAATACCTAAGGACAGATTTTAACTACTGTACTAAGTACATGATACTCCAACTGGTGGACACCAGGAGTCAATAAAACACTAGACAGACTGAAATCCTCTGTCTGGTGGCCACACATCAGAAATGATGTAGAACACTACATTTATAACTGTTTGATCTGTGCACAGAACAATCCTATACCAGCTAGGAAAATGCATTGTTACCCCAGAGGCATTCAGGCCCTGAAACAACATCCAGACTGACTACAGTGGCCCTATGCCAACCACTAAGAACAACATTAAGTTTGCACTAGTGATCACCAACCTATTTCCCAAATGGATTGAAGCTATCCCAACACAGAGCAACACAGCCAAAGTGACTGAAAATGTCTTGGTAGACCAGCTATTTACCATGTGGAGTTTACTTCTAAAGGTAAATTCTGATTACAGGGAGCGGGTTTTGTAGCCAAAGTAATGCAGGAAATTCTGGATTTGTTATGGTAAAACAAAAGTTTCATATCCCTTAACCACCCAAAGTCATCAGGACAGTTGGAATGGGTTAACAGACAGATCAAAGTTATGCTATTCAGATATGTTCAGGAAAACCCCCAAAGAATGGGATTCATTATTGCCATTGCTCCTTATGGCAATAAGAGAGCCACCTCTCTGCAGGTACACAGTGTACCCCATTTTAAAATCATGACCAGACAGTCCATGAGACTCCCAGAACACTTACTTCTGGACCTGTGTACTGCCACTGCTGATGGAGCATCAGTAGATACAATATTAAATAACTCAAACAAGACATCCAAAAGGTACACTTGTTTTCTGCACAATATATGGCAGGCCCAACAGCGAGCCCTATCCCATTATAAAACAAACTCAGTCCAGCAGTCTACCAAGTTAGACTGCCTCCCAAGTCAAACCATTGATAAATGGCTACATGCCAATCAAATGAATCTGTTTAAAGGAGGTTAAATTACTTTTCCATACCTCAATGGGTGGAATAGAACTGAACTAACTGTGTTTTCTTTTTCTTTCCTTTTAGGTTCCACAGAGAGAGAGAGAGAATGCTTGTTTTATGCTTATTTTTCTTTTAAACTATGGGTCTTCTTACAAGGCCAAACTGCACATTTTATTGCAGATAAGAACCAGTAACCTAAACAGCTTGTTGAAGCGGAGTACTCACAAGCCCACATGATCTAAATGCATCCTGTGGAATTCACACTAAAGTCCTAAAGACATGTTCATCGTACAAGAGGTTAGGTGAGGCCCACTGAATGTTATGATCATTGCTTCAGCTCAATCGTAGCAGCTAGGCGTCATCTGGACCCCTGTTTGCATTTTATTGATAATCAGGAATTTTACAACCAAAATTATATGGCAATAAAAGCCATTAGACCTTAATGTTTTACCCTATGATACCCCATAATTTGTGACACCTAATACTGAGTGCCAAAACAGGACCCTGGCCCGCCTAGTGGTCTAATTACCACTTCTCAACCAGGTACACTAGTTAATAATGTGCAGCTCATGCATACCCCAGTGATTTTAAATCTTAACCTTTTAAAACTTGGAATGATTTATTATATGTTTCGCAACAAGCATTTCCCACTTTTTTTTTAATAATGATGTTATTGGAAACCCTGGCAGCATACCAGGTACTTAATAATGATCCCTATACAGGGACTGATAGCACCACACAAACACATTTTATTTTTACATCCTAACCTCTAGTAGTATATCTTATAATAGTAAACCTGCCCAAACATACTAGGCGTTTTGTTTTGTTTTGTTATTTTATTTAAAAACACACAGGTTTAGCCTCAGGCCTATTTGGCTCTGACTTATCCATTTGAAATAGGGCTGATATAGCCATTATTCAAGCACATATGTTAAAGGTTCTTGATAGTATGAAATATAATATCATACCTCTCCTATTTCATAGTATACATGATCCTGCTCATGAAGAGTGATTTACATTTAATTTGTTAAGGATATTGTGTAAGGGTTTGACCTGACAAAGTTTAATATTAATGATTTAATTTCTGCTCACATTAAGGAAGCAGATGAGCATCACATAGCTAAGGAAGTCCTTTCCACTGCCTACAGCTATTGTGTTCTTACAACCCTTTGGTTCTGTCTTCCAGGATCTGGAATTAGGACATATCCCTGATCTTATACATGACAGACATAGGGGTCAGTGCAATTGCCACATTTTGCACTTCTATTGTATGTGTTAACAAATGTTTATTTGAATCTAGCACTATTCCCTTGTCAATGGCAAGGAACCTTGGATGTCACCATACACACCAGTATTGCTCCACATTTCGAAACTTATTCCTGCACAAACCTGAAACCATGTTTGTGACTCTCCTAATAGCATTACCACAATTTCATCCGCAAATTACATCTGTAATCGTCTGGCAACCATCCATTCTATTGGTCATCTTGATGGGAACTTTATTGTGAAAAGGCTGAAACTACATCCTTTCTTTGTTTACCATGAAGTCCTGGAATCATGACTGACTTGAACTTTGAGTGTCGTACCTGAAAGGATCACTACCTTTTATGCAGATGTGACATCTTCCAGTTTGTCTTACCAGCTTGTGAATACTGGCTTAATAACTGAAATTAGCCTTCCTCTTGTGAACACTCAAATAAACTGTATTTGGTCCAGCCAATTCAGATTCTATAATCAAGCTCATTGTTATGCATACTATGAAGCAAGCCTGGGGTGGCGGCAGTCCCAACTTCAGCAAGAAGACTCTTCTTTATTTGATCTACAATCAAGCAATCCATTTTCCTCACCGCTTGTTTTCCAAGCCTGGCTGGCACCTCATACAAACCGAGTACTGTCATAAACATTTACACTTTGTGCAGCCCGTGATCACCTTCAACTGAACACTGTTGCTATTCTATTATAAAACTCAATATGCAATCTAATGCACCCCTGCTGAGGCCTCTGAAAATACTGCAGCCTCCTAAATATTTGGTTCTATGTATGGAAAATCTAAATGCATCTAAGTTGAACTATGAATCTTCATCTAACCCTTGAAGAAACCTTGGATTTATCCCTGGAACTGTTCATTGTTTATGGCTTGTGGACAATGACATTTCATGTCCTGTCTGGATTTACCAACTGAAAATTCCATCCTTCAAGGTGGTGTATTCTGCTGATGTGGAACATTGTGTGGTGACCAACTATACATTCTTCTGATATGGACTAAAAGTTATGCAAAGTGAACTTTTCTAACTTCTATTTTTACTCCTAAACAGGTAATAGGTTATACGGTAATTACACCTGTTCCCATCCGAAACCAGATACCATTAAGTCTTGTCTTAACTATCTTGATGCACTATCTCAATTTTTACTTATTTTTAATATCCATACAGGCAACTTAAGTTTGTCTCTCAAATCTCTTCCCAATAGAACAGATACATACCTGATATACATATCAGTAATTACTGATTGTTTTGATATTGGAAACCCACTTGTGAAGTTTCATTCCAAATGTTTATAGTAATACAAGGTTTACTAACATTTTCCCTTATGTAGATTTAGGCACCCATCATATAAGCATGAGTGCCAGGAATGTCTTGCTGCTAATATATACTAATGTTTACATCCTTTATAGGATTATATCATGCATGATTATTATACCTCATTATAATGCATTATGTTTGTCTTTACATTTATTCTATATATAATCTGCCTAATCAGTGATAAGAGGACTCTTAGGGATCATCAGTGATTACTTTATACATATATATTCTCATATAATTATATGTGGTAGTGGCTTGTCAGCACTTCTCTTTGTCTAGGCAAGCTGACCAAGAGAAAATCTTTGTTTGTCTTACACATAGGCAAGTAATGACATGTAATATAGTTTGAACCTGTCAGCATTTCTTTGTCTAAGCTTTATGCTGACAGGAGCATATTCTTTGTCTCATATGATACTCATTAGTAATTCTATCTCCTAAGTCATTATCCAATGGTGAATGTCTTATACAATCTTGTTTATAGTATGGAACCAATATAGCATGTTCTATATATCTACTGTCTGATGTTATCTGTAGTATATAACCTTGTGCAACCCAGCTCTGCACAGAGATCTTGGAAATTCTGGAGATTATGTAAATTCTTCAGAGAGAGGTGAGAACCCCATCTCCTTATGACTTTCTATGTCATTTGCTTGGTGTAAGTATTATAATAAACTATTATTATTACTCCTGCTTGTGTATAACTTTTCTTGGCTGATGCGAAGACATACATGAATCTTATTATTTACTCTAGAGCTGGTATCTAGATAACAAGCCAAGAGACTTGGATACCAGTTCAGCAGAGCACACTGATGCCTAACCACACAGCAGGGCTCCCCAAACATGCCCTGGTCACACACGGTCTGGTACAAAACTGTTGTGCATCCCACAGGCACTCGACCACACCATGAGCAAGGAGTTCTCTCAACAGCCATTCTCTCATTCTGAGTTCTGTCATGCTCCAAACTTCCTGCAGCATATGGGCTAACTCCGAGGCCCACCTTGGTCCCAGCCCAAACTCACCACCAGGAAAGGTGGGCTCAGCCTCTCATTCTGGGCAGGCCATCAAAGCATTGAGAGCAGTGTGCCACATGGGTACAACCTACTTGGTGCTACCACCACTGGGTAGGCCATGATGTGGCTCTGCCACTGCCACAGTGCCCACACTGCCTCACATCCTTGTTCAGGACAGGCCTGACCTGCTCGGTGCCACTTAGTGCAAGGTGGATCAGATTTGTTTCTTCCAAGCCACGGCTCCTACTCCTCCTACAGGGTTCCCATCCCACTGTCCACTTTTCTGCACTTCCCAGCAGACCCAAGCACCAAACTAGCACTGCTGAGCTGGGCCACAACCCCAGGCTTGGGGTTCATACTCCAGCCACACTTGGGCCTACCTAGCTACTAGCACCATCTACAGGGCAAAAAGGTAGCATTTAGTAAGCCCCCAAACTTGGGGGCTTACACTCTCCCGCTGTCTAAATCCATTCAAAATGGGGCACGCAGCCAACTGTGGAAGGACACCATAATTGATATGCACACCGCCATCTTGCTGCCACCTACCCATGGAACTGCCACACCAAGGACCCCAGAGGACCACTACATGGAAAACCTAGGAACACTTAAGTGCAGCCCACTTAATCCCATAACCTTCCTTTAACTCCTCCAAAACTGCTGAAATAAATTAAAGGTTTGTCAGGAGATTTTTAAACAACAACAGTATTATGTTACTATAGCACTGTAACTAAGTTATCATGCATACCAGACAACCACTGCCCACTCAAGCACCCACTCACACATAGCACAACATAACCTACGCATTCACAGCCACATTCACACCCAAACTCTCCTTCAACTATGCATCAACATTTGAAATGATCTTCCAATCCACCTCACTACATAAACCTTCAGTCTCTTACAGGGTGATATGCTGGCAGTCAAACTATTTTTTTTTCACAGAAATAAGTCCAAAAATTCCCAAGTCAATAAGGCACAGTCTCTTCAGGCAGTACTCCTGGGCACACCTTCTTGTACAAACAAGCTATTGTTAGAACCAACAAGCAACACAGAAAACAGTCAGTTTAACTCACCAAACTGGTAGCAGTCCTGGAGCACAACCAAAGTTCATAACAGGTACTCCTGTTTAGATGGTGGGTCTACTGCCATGGGAATAGTAAAAGGCGGACTGGGCTTTGTAGTTTCACTGGAGAATGAGTCCACAGCTAAGATTTAGTGATTCATATGACTACCAATCACATCTTGCACTAATGCATAATGCTTGAATAAGGTTAACCCAGACCATGATGCAGAATGGCATAGGGACCTAGCATTCCGGATTACCTCCTCCAAGGGGCTCCTGACTCATTGTTCCACAGCGGAAGTTTCTGCACCATACCTCGGAACACCCAGTTAGCTCTTTTCTCCTCCACTATGTCCCAGAGCCATTCTGAGATGTACAGGTAGTCAACTTTGGATACTCTAGATGGATTCTTTGCCACACCCAGCATTCTACCTGGGACCTTTCTGGCACCTCCCTCACTGGTATGGCAGGCCTGGCCAGGCTCCAACCAAACTCTAGTCCTGTAGTGAACATTCAGAGGGTCAGAATTTAACAGTCCATCCATCTTCACCTGGAGCACTTTGCTCTGCACTGGTAGGTGGGATGTTCTCAATAAGGCCAGGACCAGCTGGTTGTAGGGCTGTGGAATGGCCCAGTACACATCCTGGTCAATGAACATGTAGCTACAGGGCCTGGCCAGGGACAAAACTGGTGGTTCCAAGTACCACAAACAAATGGTCCACACTACGGTTTAAAGTTTAAAAATGTTTTATTTCTCATAATGTCAACCTGCACTCTGCCATCTCAGACACAGCCCTCAGACATCAGAGAAGTGCTGTTGCCATATATTACGTTTCACTCAATGGCTGTTGCACTTCATCAGATAGTGGAACAAGTGACAAACATTACTTTATATAACTAAATCAATTTAAAACACCCAGTCAGTGATTACCCACACTTAAGTGTAAAATTATTGTTGTGGCTACCAAACTCATTGTGCCAACAGTTCAGTTCATTAATTACAAATACTCCGGCATGAATCGAGGAATGCCAAGCATTCACTATTATACAATGACTTCCTTCACAAATTTGGGACTGTCTAGTACAGTATGCCCTGCAAGCCCATTGGTCCACTTGGGGACCAATGGACTTACACCCATACTGTACCTGTCATCGTCGCAGGTGGTATGCAGGCGGGTTGCAGCCACCCACCGAGGACGGGGGAGTGGGGTGAGCATGGGTTCTGTGTGGGTGCAAGGGTGGGGGTGCCACTGGATCACCAGGGACTTGATCTGTGGAGATTTACTGCGATTGCAGCAATAGGCGGAGGGTGGCGTGACCACTAGACTACCAGGAATTTACATATGGCGCTGTACCACAATCAGGGTTGGGGTGGGGTTCCACTAGACCACCAGGGATGGTCATACATACATATATTGGGTAATCGGAGACTCGGGTGGGAGGGATCACTAGACCACCAGGGATGGTCATGTATTATATTTATTGGGGATTCAGGGACTCAGGGGGCCCCTAGACTACCAGGGCTTTGTGTAAGACATATAGTGCGAGTGTGGCTATGGGGCAGGGGATGCCCTGGGATCCCCACTGCACACGTCATGCTGTGCAGGCGCCAGGTGCAAGTCGCAGGCTGCCCTGTGCAAGGCATGCAAATAGGGCCATAATGACATGCAAATGGCCCCATTTGCACCTTGCTTATATTATGCCCTCATTTGCATGCCTCTGCCAACAGGTCAATGGGTGATGCACCCAGCGCAACTGCACTGCGCCTGGCGCATCAATGTGCTCCTATCTGTGGCTTGTGCCAATAGAGTTCTATGCACCATGTGCAGTATGTTTGCTGACCATGCCATATTCAATGGTGCTGCACCATGGCGCATCCCGTTGAATATCACCTGGTCCTGGTCCTGGTCCTGGTCCTGGGGCATCACAGTTGCACTGCACCTAGGCTTGTGCCACTGCCTGCACAGTCTGAATATCTGGGACCTGGAATCTGAAGTTTTTGTCAGAAAGCATGTACGAGGCTTTAACTGTAGCCCACAGTGGTATCCATTATTTACATTTTACCTAAAATACATATAAATCTGGTGACACCTCCAGGTCGATGAATAATTTCTGGCAAAGGTTGGGTTACAGAAACTATTTCAATGTATGTAGACAGTTTTCTGCATCCATTTGTACAAACACAGAAGTTGTACATAAAGACTCCATGCAAGTTATCAGTCTGGTGGAGGAACTGAGTATGGACAGGGATTATTTTTTGCCACCCTGGACATATACTCCTTATACACAGTTTGGAGTCACTAGACTATTGCCTGGAAAAGTGTACTGAATGGGAGGGCACAAGTACCAATGTGGTATCTTCTGAAGCTTGCAGAGATGGTACTGGACAAAAGCATGTCCCTATTTGAGGAACAGTACTATAGGCAAAAGGAACAGCGATGGTGCCACCATGGCACCCAGTTTTGCCAGTCTGTTTGTAGGACCCTGGAGGAGTGCCATTTGTACAGCACTGCCACAGATCCTTTCTATGAACGTTTGGATGTGTGGTGGTGCTTTAGTGATGATGTACTCATCATATGGAAGGGTACAGAGAATGCATTTTATGATTTTGTTAAATGGTTAGAGTCAACCAGTGAATGTCTAAAATTCAAATATAATTTCATGACATTGAGTTCCTGGATTTATACATGTACAAGAAGGAAGGGTGTGAAATCGTACAATGTTATTTCAGAAACCTACAGACCGTAACAGTTTGTTACAGGCAGATACCTGTCACCCGGGACATGTGGTGAATAACATCCCAAGGGACAGCTTATAAGGACTTTAAGAAACTGCTCAGAAACAACAGAGTATGAAATGAAATAAACAGAGCAAGTAAATTGTTTTAAAAATAGAAGGCATAGCAATAAGCGTATAACTGAGGCATTAAAGGAAGTTGATAACATAGAAGATCAACCACATTAATACTGTACCGAAACAACAAACAGAAAAATCTGGTCCAGTTTGCCCTTTCATCACTACTTATTCTACTGAAGCCTCTGCTGTTTCTAACATTATTCAGTAACAACTGGGATCTATTAAACATAGAGCCTGAACTGAAAGATGTGGCAGCAAGTGATCCAACAATAGTGTACAGATGCCCCCAAACCATTAAAGAGATTGTGTTCCCAGCATGTTACCTGCAGACAGACACAATGTACAGACATGGTGAATAACAAGAACCCCAGAGCAAATGCACTGGGGCAAGGAGTTATCCGGAGGATATTGGCCATACAGTCACATTTTAAAGAAAACACAAATTGCACATATACCCCAATAATGCAAAGCATCGTGGAAGCATATGTACGTCCATGACTAATTTGACTGGCTTAACTTAAGCCAGTCCGATATTAATTCATTAAGTGTGTAGAGTTGACCATATGTGATGCATAGAAAATAATTTTAAATCCAAGCAATGGTTCTTTGATACAAAATTAATCAATCCATCACATGCAGAACTGTGGGGTTGTGTATCTGCTCTCATGTAGCTGTGGCAGCTACTATGTGGACAGAACCACCGGAACATTTAGAACTAGGGTGCGAGAGCCCACAACAGCCATACAGAGACAAGATCAAACATATGCTATTGCCAGACATGTTAGCAGTAGACCGGGAGTTGAACACAAAGTAACATTTGTGGGCATTAAAAAGTTAATTATGAAATCGGGGAGGGGTGATTTAGAAAAACTTATCGGCCAAAGAGAGTTATTGGATCTATACATTAGGTGCAAGAAATGTAGATGGTTTAAATGACAGCATTGATCTGTCTTCCTTCCTGAAAAAATTCTGATTGGTAACTGTGGTAAATATGTGACCGTGCTATATGTGTTCTAAAACTTTGGATGCTTCAATAAAATGATGAAATGTTTTGAAATACATAGTAATGTATCTATCAACATGAATAAGATAATTTAACACCTCCCTTTAGGAAAGAGTGATGTAAAATTAATGAAGGTGCCTGCCCCGCCCCTCTTCCCTTCCCTATACCTTTCTCGTTTCCCTCACTGGTGCTTTTACAGTTTATTTTTAATTAAAACAATATGAGCACAGTGAGAGGGAATCAAAAATAACTATCTTAAAAGTAACAGTATTTTTACACTGTTATATTTTCACACTGGTGTGCTTTGGAATGAATATAAAATAAGTATCGCTTTTTAATCATTGTAGTATAATAGTGAATGCTTGGTATTCCCTCGATTAGTGCCTGAGTATTTGTAATTAATGAATTGAATTGTTGGCACAATGAGTTGGGTAACCAAGCAACAATGATTTTACACTTAAGTGTGGGTGATCACTGACTGGGTGTTTTAAATTGATTTAGCTATATCAGGGCGCGTTGCCAGGATTTTCACAAGGAGGGTTCTTTTTATGCAGTCAGCAACTTTTTAAAAAAGCTGTGGATCTTAGGGCTGCTAGTACCCGGAAGCCATGGAATCCTAGAATTGTTCTGTGGTGTATTTTGTGGCTTGTTTGAAGCTAAAGAAGTCATATCTGAGATCTCTACACTCCTTGCTCTAAACAAAATTATCTGGCTGGCTGCAGGGTGAATACATATGTATTCAGTACGGAGGGCAGCAAGATGCTGTTAATGTAATATACCTAAGACATTGTCTCAAATATATTATGTTACGAGTTTTAATATCTGCAGCTGTATCTACTGGTGTGTAGGAAAGGGGTCTGGGGCTGCTTAGCCCCAGAAGCTTTGGGGTACTAGATACTCTATGGCTAATTTTGTAGATTATTTTAAACCGAATAACTCATCTGTGAGCTCCCTCCACCTCCTGCTCTAAGGACAATTATTACTATCTGGGTGGCTCAGATTGTGTGCATGTGTGTGTGTGTGTGTGTGTGTGTGTGTGTATTTATAAAATGGGAAGCAAAGTAAATAACAAATCCAGCATTCTGATTGTATAAAACATATCATATGACCATGCATCTATCAGGCGACCACACACCTGCCTTTACCCCCCTCCAAAACAAGTTTGCATTTTATTAGATAGATAACCCACTCTAGGATAAATTGGGTAAGCTCTGATATACATACACCTTGGGTGGTTTATGCACTCGGCCTGTGGACTCATGTTAACAACGCACACCAAGGCATGCGTATATCAGAGCGACTGCACTAATTATAGAATAGGTTATCTACATATCATAGAGATATACATAGATAGATATAGATAGAGCAAATGCTAATGCACTGAACCTCAATACAGAGTCTGCAGCTGGTTTTGGCTGGGTATTGTACACTACTAACTTACTGCAGTGCTGGCTTGCTACTAGGGCAGGGTCTGGGTCTGATAGGCCCCAGAAACCATGGGCTATGGTATGCTCAGTGGTGCACTTTTGTGGCTTATTTTAAGTCTAAATAACTCATATCTGAACTCTCTCTACCCCTTGTTGTTACCCCCACCATCCACAACTCAATATACCATTTAAGTAATTGAGTCAGTGCAACATGACCTATAGCAAGGCTAGCAGGATGCTGGGATGTATTGGTAGGGGTATTGATAGCAGAAGAAAAGAGTAATACTTCCCATCTACAGATCCCTGGTGAGGCCTCACCTAGAGTACTGTGCCCAGTTCTGGAGTCCTCACCTCAGAAAGGATAAGGATACGTTGGAGACAGTGCAGCACAGAGTAACTAAAAGCGATTCCAGGACAGCAGGGCAAATCCTATGAGAGTGCCTCAAGGCACTAAATATGTACTCATTGGAGACCAGAAGGAGAGAGGAGATATGATAGAGATCTTCAAGTTCCTGAAATGAATTAAAGTGAACTATTTAGCCTAAGTACCAATTCGTGGTCACATGGACACTAATGGAAATTAACAGGAGGTAGGTTCAGGAGAGATGAGGAAGTACTACTTTATGGAAAAGGTGGTGGAACTTTGGAACAGTCTGTCAGCTGAAATGGTAGGTGTAAAAACAGTTAGAGGATTCAAGCAGGGCTGGGACATAATGAAGGGAATATTGGTTACTGGAGGCAACAGGACCAAGGAGGTGACTAGAAAGAGGACAGGGAGGGTTAGTACCCTGAAGAAATTGTAGGTTCCAGGGATTATGAGGAACTTGGGCAGACTGGATGGACCTCTGGTCTTTTTCTGCCGTCATTGTCTATATTTCTATGTTTCTATTCCAGGCACCCTGCTTGGAAGAAAATCTGTAACAGACATCTTAGTTCAATATTGAGTACTACAGTTGTTCCCCCACTCCATTCTCCAATGTGGTAGGTATGACAAAGGGAGTGAGGGAAAGATAATTTGACAGCAGCAGGGATTTTCAGTGCAAAGTTACCATCTCCTAAATGCCTACCCCCCCAACCCCAACCCCACCCCACCAAGCTTCCAAAAGTACAGTGGGTATGTTCAAAACAGTGAACAGTAGCAACAAATGTCATTCTACTGGCACGTGGTCATCTAGAGAAAACACATCACAACTTATTTGATTAAATGACATCTGGCACAGATGACACAGACCAAAGTGGTACTGAATGTCCATGAAATGGGACCACAGTGAAGACCTGTCTGAACAGCAGAATTAATGAGGTGGCAGTGCAGATCCCAGCCAGACCCTTTCCAAACACTTGCATTGCCTTCCACTGTGGTCCCTCTTTGCTTTACTTATGAAAAGTTAAAACAGGCATATGAAACATGACAACTTTGCTTTTGTATAGAGGATTTAAATAATTTATTTCTACATTTTCAGCCCACCACCTGAAAAGCTCTCTTGCCTCAACTGCACAGCCTATCCCTTAATATACAGTTATTAAGGGACACATCTTCGGCAATAGTGGCCAGCAAAATTTACCTGCCTGTGACTGATAATATTATAAGTAGAGGTCCTCTACTTCTTTTTGCTCTCCTGGTGACATCATCTCTGAGCCTGCCACCATGCTCCATCTTCCTCCAGTGCTAGCTGACAGTGTGAATTGTAGGCAGTGGCCGTGCTGTATTGAGGTCACATTCATGACGTGATGAGCTCCAATTGGCCAGCCAGTCATAAGGAAGGGTGCAGAGAAAGACTCACAAAGCAGCTCCAGTCATCTTACTGGTACTGAGGGAGCTGATTGGCAGCAGATGGAGGGAGGGCGCATGCAGAGAGAAAGAGCTGGGGTTCATCATGTGTGCACTAGCACTCTGTAACAGTGAAAAATAGAAATGATGAAACTTTTTTACAAATAATGAAAAATAAAGGGAAGTTTCAAAGGGGTTTCTTTCAAATCAGATGAACCCCCTCCCGGCCATGACTATGCATATAAAGTAATGTTTTTCACTTGTTCCACTATCAGATAAAGCTAAACAGGCATCGAGCGAAACAATCTGTGGCAAAGCACTTCCCTGATGTCTGAGGCTGTGTCTGAGCTGGCAGAGAACAGGTTGATGTTATAAGAAATAAAACATTTTTAAACTTTAAACCATAAGTGTGGACCATTTCTTTGTGGTGGGTGCTTTACTATTCTAATGGCTGTACGTGTTTGTTAACAGCACCACCATACTAACCCTGGTGCTATACATTTTTGCTCCTGGTATCAAGTACTCAGCCTCACTTTTCCTACCTCGCCCTCCACAAATGCTGGTGACTCCTTGCCGAGGCCTCTTCACAGGTGGCAGTACTCTGCACAATTACACTGCTGGGCAACAGAGCCCAGGTCAGCCACCTGGGCCCTGGGGGTCAACAGATTTAGCTAGTTTTCTCTCGCCTCTCCATCTGCCATGTGGAGGGTCAGTAGGTGGTGGCAGAGAAGGGCTGGGCAGACATCATTACCCTCCCTACCATATTTTCCTCCTCCATGGACTCAATCAACACGTTTGGGGCATAAGCAGGGATCCACGGAGAGGGGTTGCAGCCTGGTTTCCTTCCACAAATCTAAGCTTCCCATAGACAGCAAAGAGGCTGAACCCACCAATGGCACTGAAGGACAATTCCAGAGGGTTGAGTAAGGTGGCAGTTCATACAATCCAGAAAGGTGGGCCCATGGCACAGGCTAAGCATAATGGTAGGCATACAATATCAATGCCCTGATAGTTACACAAACACATCACTCTTCAGCAGCTCCATGCCCTGCGATTTTGCATAACGAGACAGTAAGGAGGCAGGTACAAGAGCCTGGGGCTTTTGGTTGGAATTTTCTCACTATGGCAAATACTCATGCTCTCACACTCCTTACAGCAGCTTACACAAATGGTGACCTCAATAATGGCTCCAGCAGGCTGCACTTTCCTCCAGCCAATCAGCATAGCCATCGCCACCATGTGGGTACAGCTAATAACTATTCAGTGCCTAAACCAAAGATGGTGGCTCTCACAAGGTGTAAACATAGCCCAACATGGCGGCCCTCCTGAATGGTACAGTTTGAAAAATAGGACCACCAACAGTCTGCCGACCCTCAAATTTCAGGCCACTTGCCCTGCCAAGCAAATTGAAATCCTGGATGAGCCCCCATGTTTGTAAGCCACCCTCCAGTAGTGTCTAGGGTCCCTAATGGTAAAAAATTAGCTGGATGGGGGCACAAGCCAGGAGCCAATAAATCCTCAATAGTACGGTAAATGGTTGGCCTACCTTGACCATTGAATTCACGGAGTCAAGGGATGAATCTTTCGCAGCATGGCGTGATGAAGGTATCAGCTGGATACAATGGGCAGGTAAGGCACTAGGAGCTAGAACTGGAGCAAACTGGTTAATGAAACAGCAGCACAGACAAGACAGGAGTACCAAATTTAAAAGAATAAAAGAATAAAAATATTAATTAAAACAGAGGAACATAAAAATCAACTCTATGAGGCTGGAGGCAGAACGGAGACAGGCACAAGGATGACAGCTGTAATTTCGCAGCACAGGGCTGCAGCACAGAATTTAAGCCTAGGAAGGCCAGAATATGAGCTCCAGTTAGCTGGCTGAGCCAAGAGGCTCATATATCAGGGCAGCAAAACACACCAAGGTCTAACCATGCACCAGGGCTCCCCAAACATGCTCCTGCTCACGCACCAGCCTGGTACAAAACTGCTGTGCACCCTATGGCACTCGGCTACACCACGAGCAGGGAGTTCTCTCAACAGCTGACTCCCTCATGCTCCAAACTTCCTGCAGCATACAGGCCTAATGCCGAGGCCCACCCCAGCCCAAACTCACCACCGGGAAAGGTGGACCCGGACTCTCTCGCTCCCGGCAGGCTGCCAAGCATTGAGAGCAGTGTGCCACACAAGTACAACCTACCCAGTGCTGCCATCACTGGATAGGCCACACTGCAGCTCTGCCACCACCACAGCACCCCACTGCCTCACATCCTCACATCCTCATTCAAGACAGGCCCGACCTGCCCGATGCCACAGAGCACAAGGCAGGTCAAACTCGGTTCCTCTAGGCCACAGCTCCTACTCCTACAGGAATCCTATCCCACCGCCTGCTTCCCTACACACCTCCCCAGCAGACCTGTGCAATGAACCAGCACCACTGAGTTAGGCCACAACTCCCAGGCCAGGGGTTCAACCCCAGCCCACACTTGTGTTCTGCAGTTCCACTGGCCTCTCCTCCCTCCCTCTCACTCTCTAACTCCCACCTCTATACCCCACAGGGCAGGACCACCACACTCAAGGGGCAGGCACCACCCAGGGCCTTCCTAGCCACCAGAGCCATCTACAGGGTGAGAAAGGTAACATTTAGTAAGCCCCCAAACTGAGGGGGGCTTACAATAGAAGCATAGAGTCTGTCAGCAGAAAAGACTGGTAGGCCCATCCAGCACCCTGGACCCTAACTGGTCATCAGTGTCCCTCCTTCCTCCTTCTCCTTTACTTATTGTGGCCTTCAGCCTATTCCCCGCATGCTTGAATCTCCCAATGTCTTTGCCCCAACCACCTGTTCTGGCAGGCTGTTCCAAATGTCCACCACCCTTACTGTGAAAATGTTTCCTCATATCCCTCTTAAACTACACCCCCAAGCTTCCTTGCATGACCCATGTTCTGATGCTCCTCCTCCTGTGAGACTCCCTCCTGTACCTTGTTCTCTCCTGTGAAGTACTTATAAGTCTCAATCATGTCTCCCTCACCTCCTGTCCTCCAAGGAGTACATACTGAGCTCCTGCAGCCTTTCCATATATGGTTTCTCGTGCAAGCTCCACACCATTTTGGTAGCCCTCCTCTGGACCGCTTCTACCCTATTAATATCCTTGAGGAGGCGTAGCCTCCAGAACTGGGCACAGTACTCTATGTGGGGTCTTATTAGTGAGCGATACAGTGGCAACACCTCCTTTCTTCTGCTGGAAATCCCCCTCCTTATGTACCCCAGCATCCCACTAGCCTTGCCTACTGCCTTGTCATGCTGTTCTTCCACCTTGAGATCATCATATGATTACCCCAAGGTCCATCTCCTGCTTGGTGACTGTAAGTATCCCTCCATCTTATACACAGCCTCTAGGTTTTCTTGCCCCAGATGCATGACTTTGCACTTTTGGCACTGAAACCCAGCTGCCATACCTTAGACCACTCTCTAGGTGTCCCAGATCCTTTGCTTTCTCCACTCCTTCCTGGGAGTCCACCCTGTTGCAGAGTTTTGTGTCATCTGAAAAGAGGCACACCTTCCCTCCTATTACTCGGCAATGTCCTTTATGAAGACATTGAAGAGGCCAGGACCCAGTACTGATCCATGTGGCACTCCACTGTCAATCTCCCATCTCCTGGGTGACTGTTGTTTACCACCACCCTCTGCCTCCTATCCTTCAACCAGTTTGAACCCAACTTACCACCTTCTCCCCAACCCCAGGTTACTAAGTTTGTTTATCAGCCTCCTGTGTGGCACAGTGTCAAAGGCCTTACTGAAGTCCAGATAGGCCACATCCACTGTCCTCCCTGATCCACCTCCTAGTCACCCAGTCAAAGAAATCAATGAGATCTGTTTGACATGACCTCCCCATGTGAAACCATGCTGCTGCTGGTGGTCCTGCCGTTCATTTATCTCCAGGTACTATCTCTCAGGCTCTCCTTCATCAGGGTCTCCATTAATTTCTCCACCAGATATGAGACTGACTGGCCTGTAATTACTAGTCTTCTCCTGCTGCCACTCTTGTGCAGAGGGACCACATCAGCCCTCCTCCAGTCCTCTGGAACCACCTCCATCTATAATGAGGTGTTGAATGGTGTTACAGAAAGATGGCTGGCACTGTGCTCAGTTTTCTAGAACCTTTGGGTGAATCCCATCTGGCCCCATTGCCTTGTTTTCCTCTAGGGTTTATAATCGCCTTTGTACTCTCTCCTCCAAAATGGACTTCTGTCCACTTCTCCCTCCCCGATGCCCTCTGATGCATGTTGGTCCTTCCACCCGTCCACTGTGAAGACCATGCAGAAGTACTGTTTTAATATTTTAGCTTTCTCTTCATCTTCCTCTGCACAGTCTTTCCTATGCTCTGATTCTCACTGCCCTACCCTTGCTTTCCTTTTTTCACTCATGTTGAAGAAAGTCTTATGCCCTTCTCTACCTCCTTGGTGATCCTCTCCTCTGTCTGTGCCTTAGTTGCCTTCGCCTCCTTCCTGTCTCACTTTGTTTATCTAGATATACCACCTGTCCCTCTCCATCTGGGGATTTTTGTACTGTCTAAAAGCTGTTTTTTTTCCTTTACCACCTTAGTTACCTCCTATGAGAACCATAGCAGCCTCTTCCTCCTCCTACCCTTGCGTGCTTCCTTCACACAGCTTGCCATTGCCTTAGTTTTGCCCTGTTTGATCTTTTCAGGACATACTCCACCACAGATTCCTTGTAGAGCAAGCTCACTCACCCATTCATCTGTAACCAAATCAAGGGATTCCTTACCTTATGGCCAAATAAAAGCTTGAAGGGTGAGAACCCTGTGAATTCCTGGGGAACTTCCCTATATGCAAATAAGAAATGGCATAAGTACTGGAGCCACTCTCTGGCATGCTGGTTGGTGAATGCCCTTATCATAGCCTTACAAGATGCATTAAATTGCTCAACCAGATGTTAGTCTAGGGGTGATATGGGGAGGCTCTGAGCTGCCACACACCCATACATCTCCCAAAGTCTAGCCATTAGGATAGACATGAAACTGGTGGCTCAGTCAACAGAATCTCCTTGGGAAACCCACCTAGCTAAATATCTCCATCAGTTCATTGGCTGTCTCTGGGTACCTCCTGGCATAATCCATGACCACTAAAACATACCTCTTGTCTGTGCGACTTAGGGTGCTGAGTGGCCCCACAATGTCCTCAGCAAGCCACTGAAATGCTCTTCCATTATAGACAGGGAATCAAAGCAGTTCTAGCCCTCTCCCAATTTTTTCTCACCTGCTGGCACTGTGGATAAGTCCAGCAGTAGTTTGTCACATCCTTAAAGATACTTGTCCAGTAAAATTGTTAGTCAGCTGCCTTTTGTACAGCTGATGCCTAAGTGTCCAGAAAGGGTATATCCTTAGACCTTAAGGAGGAGCTTGTAGCACTGCTGGCTGAACTATTCAACCTATGACTTGAAATGGGTGAGGTACCAAAAGATTGGAGAAGAACCAATGTCATTCTTCTCCACAAAAGTGGGAGTAAGGAAATAGCTGTAAACTATCAACCGTTAGCCTCACCTCAATTATGGGCAAATAGAAGGCCTGCTCAAAGAGATAATTCTAACCTATCTGAGGGAGCAGTAATTTGGACACAAAACAACACAGTTTTATTACAGGAAGATCATGCCAAACAAACTTAATAGACTTCTGCAACTGGGTTACCAAAGGGTGGACCAAGGGGGCTCAGTGGATGTTGGTATATCTGGACTTCAGCAAAGCTTTTGAATTTGTGCCACACAGAAGGCTGCTAAAGAAGCTAACAAGCATAGGAGTATGTCAGAAAGTAGTGAAGTAGATCAGAAGCTGGCTGAGTGGGGAGAACCCAGAGGTACTTGTAAACTGCACCCCATTGGAGGAAAGGAGGTGACTAGTGGTGTACCACAGGGTCAATGTTAGGTCCCATTCTCTTTAATATTTTTATTAGAGATACAGCAGAAGGCTTGGATGGCAAGGTCAGCCTGTTTGCTGATGATACAAAGATATGTAATAGAGTAGATACCCTGAGGGTGGAAAAGATGAAGGCAAACCTCAAAAGTTAGAATTGTGATCAAAAACATAGAGCTAAAAAAGTCAATGCCAAAAAGTGCAAAGTTATGCACATAGAGAAAGGCAATCTGGAAAAAGAATACCACATGGGGACATGAAACTAGAGACCACCAAGCAAGAGGAAGATCTTGGAGTGATTACATCAGATGACCTGAGAAAAACCAAACAGTGTGAAAAGGCTGCATTATGGGCTAGCGGAATGCTGGGATGCATAGGAAGGGTATAACCAGTAGAAAAGGAAGTTATACTGCCACTCTGTGAATCACTAGTGCGCCACACCTGGAGTACTGCATTCAATTCTGGAGACCATATCTCAGAAAAGACATGGGGTAGATTACAGACCATGCAACGGATGGCTACAAAGATGATGCAGGGCCTGCACCAGAAACCTTATGAGCAGAGGCCAAGGATCTCAACATGTAATCCTTGGAGCAAAGGCGGAGATAGGAGACATGACTGAAACCTTCAAATACATGAAGGGCTAAATAGGGTACAGATACAGGACCTCTTTCAGGTAAAGATCCAGACAAGAACTAGGGGACATGATAGGAGACTGGTGGTGGGAATATTTAGGGAAACACCTGTAAGTTCTTTTCACTGAGAGGGTGTTTGCACATGGAACAGCTTCCCTCAAGGAGTGGTAGAAGCAAAGATGGCTGGTGCATTCAGGAATGCCTGGGATAGATACAAAGGCATAATAATACTGAGTAGCAGTTCTGGGCGGGGGTAGGAACATGAGCAGACTAGATGGATCATATGGTCCCTTCTGCCACTTTCTATGTTTCTATGTTTCTATATCATGGGCTAGAGCCAGAGGTTGCTTCCTATATTCCCTAGGAAATATCATGTACTGAGGTACCTCTCCCTCTGGTCCTCCCTTTAGAACCCACTCACAATGCGGAAGCCCATTCTCCCAGTATACCTCCCTTTTCTCTGAACACTGGCGTCTTTTTACCCTGGTAGCTAACTCCTTAATCATTGTACCCAACAGTTCTGTATGAAGTCCAAACCATCTATTGTTTAACCTGATACAAAATGGCCACCCAGGGTATAATGAGTTTCTGTAGGGATGAATCAGCTTGCTGAGCTCTCCCAGCTCCATAAGTCTGGCCTCCACTAAATGCACTTTGTTGTGGAGAGCTACCTATAATTGGGCTCTCCACTGTCTGTACCTTTGGCTCAGAACTGCTGCTCCCAGCTCATTCTTTGGCTACAACTTCCCCTGTTGCTGAGGAGGGTTGCTCCCAGCTGCGTTCTCCCCTGTGTCCACAGGGCCAGTTCTCTAGCCTTACTACTGGTAGTGGCAAACATAGTGTTGGCCTGACTGTCAAAGTCATTCCCATAATTACATCCACGGGCTGGTCTGATATGGCACCCACCTTCCATATGCCCTGGCCACCTTCCCAGCTTAAAAGATCTGGGCCACTGGCACTGAGACCATAGGACCCATTACTATTTTAATTCTGGAAAACTGGCCCTGCAGGATCTGTTCCTTGTGAATCAAATACTGTTTTACCATTGAAATGGAAGCCCCAGCGTCCCTCAGTTCCTGGATTATCTTCCCATTTACCAAAACAAGGTGCATGCATGCAGTGGAGTTAGTGGGAACTGCAAAGTGGGTAGAGATTACTAGCTGCTAGGAGTTTCCAGAGATACCCTTCCAGCTGCACTTACACTTTGCCATATTTTTCAGTCATACAACAGGTTTCCTGTTTTGGGCAGATATACTGTAATGCCTGCATTCCCTTGACTCCTTACTTTAGAAACCATTTGGCTTCCTTTTTTGTTCAGACACAGATTGGCTTCCCTTAGAGTGCCCCCTGGGTTCCCTTTAAACCACCTGATAGCCCTCCCCAATTGTGTCTGCACTGAGTGTATGGTCAACTGGATATGAACTGACCATGCCTCTTGGCTGCCTCTTTTGTGGAGCTTGGAGTCCTAGCCAGCAACTATATTCTCAGCTCCTCTGGTACAGTTTTTAAGAACTGTTCCATGAGGAACAAATCTTTATGTTTTCCACATAGCTAGCCTTTGCACCATCTAACTATTGCTGTAACAGATTGCCTAACTGTGGGAGCAGTGTTCATGGATTTGTCCAAGGTTTTCAATACCATGGACCATAGACATCTGATAGCTAGACATTTGGCTATTGGCATGTCAGGGCTCTCGTACTGGTTTGGATCTCACCTATCAGGCTGAAAACAAAGAGTGATGATTGGTGGGTAACATCAAAAAAATCTTGATACAAAGGGTGTCCTCAGGGATCAATATTGGGACCAATGTTGTTTTCTCATTTATATAGACCATCTAAATGACTTAGCTGAAATTCAAAAATTAGGTTATACACAGATGGCACTGCAATTGTGGCAACTGGTTCAAACAACAAACAAATGGAAAAAAACTACAAATAGATTTTACTAGCTTATGTGAGTTGCTAAAAGCATCCAAACTGGTACTAAATAGCAAAGAGTCCGAGTTATGGTGTTTAACAATGAATGTATTACAAAGGGTAACAAAAGCAATCAAATCGAAATCAAAGCAATTAACAGCAAAGAGCTTCACTTGGTAACAGAGCACAAGTATTTGGGGATATGGATGGATCAAAACCTAAAATCTGACTACCATATTGAAGAAATGTCAAAAGAATAAACAACAGAATCAGCACATTTAGGCTTACTGGCCATTGTATAAATTAACAAATAAGAAACACCATTGTAAATCAACTATTTGTTCCAGTTTTGGACCATAGCAGTCTTGCTTATAGCTTTGCAAACAAATCTTTATTGAAAACAGTTAATGTTCTCTACAACTGATTGGCAAGATTTTCCTTCAGATGTGACTATAAGACACATCATTGTAAATTATAAAAAGAACTCAGATGGTTAACATCAGAAAATAAAAGAAAAATAATTTGGATAAATCAAATATTCAAGGCCATAAAGATGACTAAACCAGAATATTTGTTTGAAAATTAGAGAAAGCGGAAGATAAATACTGTTTGCAGAACAAGAGCCCAAGGGAATATAAACTACCAAAGTCATTAAATAAATATGGAGAAATTACCTTTTCATATGTGGCTATATCTGTACGGTACTCTTTTACTTACAATTTAAAAAGTGTAGTTAGTAATTCTAAGATGTTCACTACTGCACTGAAGCAAGAACTATCTGTCTATTGCATATGTAATGGTGAAATACAATCTTGAAAGTAGGGTTGTCATGGTATCACGGTTTTACAACATACTGCGTATCAGAAGTCATGTTATTGATAATGTGGGCAATTTCAATACCCTAATAACCGTGATTTATGGTTCAATCAAGTATTGAGACCTTTCAACTAGTTTATTTTTCATTTTCAGGACAATTGTCCTTCCATGCCAACTCTCCTGATGCAAGAGTTGGAGGCTTCTTTTTGTGTAAAAATATTTGTTCTGCAATTCCATGGCATAACGATAACCACTGTATTACATGTGACGGTTATCATACTGTCTGAGTTTCATACCGTGAACAAGCCTACTTGAAAGGTCTACATTGATTTCTGTAGCAATGCAATGCTGATGTTTTGTTAAATTAGTAAGTGTAGTTGTTTGTCCTAAGTGATTTCTTTTAACAAAATGTTTACAATTGTCGACAGGACCCTTGAGTCCAAATGGTGTTTGTAACACTCTACTGCTGTATGAAAATAAACATTCTACAACTACTACATATTTCAGAATTGTTATCTCCACGTGCCTTCCTTAAACCTGTAAGTTTTTATCTATAGGTCACTGGAGTCAATTCAAAATGTTTTAACAAGGCATTTTTCATTTTGTTGGAATCTATATAATCTTTATTGTCCATCCTGGCAAAGGTTTCTAATGCCCTACCCATAAAGGGTGGAAGAAGGTGAGTTGCCCAATATCCCCTGTCCAATTCAAATTGCCAATAAATTCTCAAAAGATTTTAAAAGGACTTCTGGTGATGTCACAGACCAGTTAAAAAGCTAAAGCCTCGAGCTCTCACTCAACCTACCAAAAACTCCTTTCTATTGTATTTTTACAAATCAAAATCATCATTATGGCAAGTGGGGAGGTAATTTAACTGACTGGACTACCAGATCCAAGCTTAAAATCAGCATTTGCAGAAGGATGACTCTGGATTCCAGAACAGAACTGCAGAGCACAGCAGTAGCCCATCACCAGCAAGCATGGCAGGCCCAGTTATGACACGGATGATGAAGCCAAGCATCTTTCTAGAAATAGATTCGAGATCTTATTAAAAGAGATAAGAGAAATGTGAGCTGAGTTCAAGGCTCAATTTAAACAACAATAAAAAGCTGACACAAGTGGTACAAGAAGCAGAGGACCACATCGCGTGGCTGAAACTGGCACCTTACAACTGGGTCAAGCAGTTCAAATTCTACTGCATCAAACCTCTGCTCTACAAGAAAAATGTCTTGACCTTGAAAGTCAGTCTTATCGAGATAATTTGAAGATTTATGGCCTGGTGGAGCGCAGAGACTGGCAGAATGCTGAACTTTGTGTGCAATCTCCTAAAGGCATTCTTGAACTCCTGACTGACTATTAATTAAACATTAAGCAATCATGAGCCCTGCTTCCCAAACCATCAGATCCCAAAGCCAGACCACACTCAATAGTGCTTAAATTTAATAGTTACTGCACCAAGGAAGATATTCTTCGATGAGTGTGGCAGAGGAAAGAAGTGACATACTTGAGTTCATACCTCTTCTTTGATGGTTCACCACACATCGATGTGACAGTCATTTCATCAACACAGTTATGGGCACAGGCAATATACCTCCCAGCATTTTCTGTGCCAGGCATTGCAGCTCCCAGGATGGAGCACGCCAAAGCCCTGTCCCTGGAAATAGTCATGTTTTGCAGGCGAAACCTCCTCCAGGGTGAGCATGTCCTGAGGGTAGAAATGTGTGGGCACAAAAAGCAGCATGACTGAAGAGCAATCTAAAATCAAGATTGCCCCTGTCATTGTCGCTCTTATTGCAGTGCCCTAATTGCAGTGACAAAATTCAGTTATGTTTCTAACTTTGTTTTCCATAACCCATCCCCAAACCTACCAAACAGCTCCAGATCAGTACACAGTCAGGAGACCCCATAGAGGGGTTAGTACTTTTAAATACCTTGGGGTTCACTAGATGCCTCCTTCTCAATGGAGCATCATGTAACTCAACTTACCAAACTGGTAAACCAAGCTCAGGGTATTATACCTCCTCCCCCTCTTTTATCCAATGCTGCCTAAAAGATTGTGTCAACATACCTTCTCCCTATTTTGTTCTATGGTGCCTCTACTACTCTCTGCCCAATCCTCTTCCCTTCCACAGGTTTGTCAACTCTATCATAGGATTGCACGTTTTGCCCTTTAGCGGACTCCAGAAAACACCACTGTGAGGCCTTGTATTCTCTTCAAAGACCTACCTATGACTTAGAGTTACAGTTTCACACCTTATGCCTTGTATTCAAACTTACCAAGCTCTTTAATATCCCTTGCCTAAGAGGAATCATTTACAAAAAGCACCCACACGCACACTTAGATCTACTTCCTTATCCTTATTAGCAATCCAGAAGACGCAATGCCTATCGGGTAAGCTCTCATTCCCCTTCTTAGCTCCCTCTGCTTGGAATTCCTCTCCCTAACTTACTCTCCTGCCCCACCCTATCCCCTTCAAAAAGAGCTTACTCTTCCTACTAACCCCTCCTCTGCAATTGCTTTAAATAACCCTTACAGCGTCGTTAATGCCTAGTCTATGTTATTCTGATAGACGATCTTGTAATCCACCTGCTCTCGTGTTCCTGCTATGTATATATTGTATAATATTAGTTATCCTGTTTATTTATATATGCTTAATGCTTGATCTGTTTTAAGTTACTTACCTGACTTTCCACTGTAATAATTTTTGAAACATTGTTAAATCTCTCTGATCCTGTATATTATTATATTTATCTATTGTATTGTGTTCACCACTGACACCCAGGTCGTCACTGAAAAGGGATTGCATGGTCTCAGTGGACTTACCTGGTTACCAAATTGAATAAAATAAATAAAAATAACGGTATACCTTCTTTGATCATGACTATCCTTGGGACATCCGAGCTAGTGCCTATGGTCCCATCATAAAAGTTTTGAGGGTTAAACAAATTTGCTTTCAGATGCCCTTCCCAGTGAGAATTAAGGTGTTTTGGAGTAATGGCACTGGCAGGCTTCAGTCTTCGATTGGTGGCGTGTGGGTCTGCAGAGAACAAGAGCATTGAAGAGGTCAACAGCACTGATCGAATGCAGCAACGCCAGGATCTTCTAGCAAAACTCCTACGCTAGGTAATGAGGGTCCTCAACATGAATAGGATGCTTAGCTTTCCTGGAGCATCAGTAATTTTATTCTTACTTCATGTTGGTGTTCGTGCCAACTGGTAGAAGCCATTTGTTCCTTTTCTTTCATTGTTTCTTATTCACCTTGTTATCGGTGCTTAAATTGGCTTACGCTGAGTGACTAACACTGGCCCTAACAATTGACATTATGAATAAACTCAAGCACACATTAGTAAACCCAAATAATTGCTAATAACTTTGTTGATCTTAGAGAACATGCATTTACAAAGTTTGGTTCTTCGAACATTAACAGCCTTTCATTCCACCCCCACCTCCACCCCCATCCCTCAGTGGAGTACGCTTATAGCCAGTGGAGACTGAATTTGGAGGTGATCTCTAATAAGTGGCATTTCTACTTTACTGACTTCAGAACTCCGATACTATATGAAGCTTGCTGACCAAATGACTAAGTAATGCTCATAGCATCCTTTGAGTTTACCAGCTATTCCTCTGTATATCTTTATAAGCATTTTACAATATAGAAGTGTCTCTGCTGTGCTGGATGCCTTGCACTTGAATCTTTGCATTCCAGTTAGTTTTGTATATGAGGGACACACAGTGACTGTAATGCAGAGTTCTCTCTGTGGGGAGATTAAACAGAAAGCAGCTGAAATTTTTCAGTTATATAGTGGCAGATTTAATGTAATCCACCTGATGTCTTACAGTTTCTATTATTACTGACCTCACCACTATAACTTAAATGAACGCCTTACTTATCCTGTCAAACAGAGTAAAGTCCTGTCTTCTATATGAAAATGGGGCTGAATTTATACTACTTCAAGAAACCCATTTATCTAAGGAGGAGCATGACAAGTTGATTGAATTTGGTTATGGCATAGTAGTTGCTTCCTCCTACAAAAAGGGAGGCACTGGTATATGGCGATTTTAGTCCTGAAGAAAGTACCTTCAATTGAAGGACATCCTCATTGACAGCATCGGGTGCTATGCAGTGATCAAGGGTTTCTATAATGGGAGTTTAATTATGGTAGTGTCCATATATGCCCCCTGGCTCAGACGATACCTTTTTCATACCTTAATAATGAAACTCACTGAGTGGGTGGAGGGGAAGCTTATTATAGGGGACTTTAATTTGGTATTTAACCATCATTTATTTGGACACCACTTCCTCTACTCCAAGGGCAGACCACAGAGTGGCACTGAAAGTTTCAAAGCTTTTGGCAGAATTGGGCTACCTAGACATGTGCGACATTTGCAGGGGTGCAGTAAAATTTTATTTTTATTCAGCCCCCACTGCATTTATTCTAGAATTGATATATTTTTAATTCCAAAAGAAATGGCAGTCATCTTCGAGCAGTGAACATAGGTGATATAACTGTATCAGACCATGCTCCAATTGTTCTTAAATTAGACCTAGGACAGCCAAGAAAAACACTTTTGGAGATTAAACCTTTCTTTATTAGTAGATAAAGAAATCCAGACTCAAATTAAAGATACCATAGCACAGGCTGCAGAGGAAAATTATACCCAGGATGTAACCCCACAACCCTGTGGGATACCATAAAGGCCATCCTTTGAGGAAAATTCTTAGAAATTTCAGTAAAGAAAAGAAGATCATGAGAAGCCCAGAAAGCAGAACTACAGGCCCAAATATCAAAATTAGAAACTCTGAAGATGGGCAAAGTGGATACTAGAAGAGAAACTGAGTTGACTAAACTTAAAAAGGACCTCGATTCCCTCTTAGACTATGAAGTGGAGCAGAAACTGCTTTTTCTGAGACAGAGATCTTATGAAGAGGGGCTAGGGCATTTCGGTTCCTAGCAAATCGATGCGCCAACAGAAAACAAAAGCAACTACAACAAAAATATTATACCCTTAAACATAGAAACATAGAAATTGTTGGCAGATAAGGACCGCCAGGCCCATCCAGTCTACCATAGCCCTATACCTTGTATGTGGCCACTGACCCTATGTGATCAATGGCTTTTCATCACTCCCTCCCCACTCAAGATTCCCTTGTGCCTGTCCCAGGTGTGCTTAAACCCCTCCTGTGCTTGCCCCCACTACCACTTGTGGCAGACAATTCCAAATGTTGACTACCTCTGTGTGTAGAAAACTTCCTCACATTGCCTTTAATCTATCCCTCCAATTTCATATACTGCCCTCTCGTTATAGTACTTTTTCTACATTGGAAATGGTCCCCACCTGCATCTTGTTTATACGTTTGAGGTATCTGAAAGTTTCTATCATGTCCCCGCTCTCCTTTCCTCCAGTGAGTACATATTGAGGTCCCTTAGTCTTTCCTCATATGTTCTGTGGTGCAAGCCCTGCATCATCTTTGTCACCCTTCTCTGGATAGCCTTCACCTTGTTTATGTCCTTGCGCAGGTGTGGCCTCCAGAACTGCATGCAGTACTCCAGGTGAGGCCTTACCAATGTTTTATACAATGGCATCACTACCTCCCACCTCCTCCTATTGATACCCCTGCCTATGCACCCCAGCATGCCACTGGCCTTCCTGCAGCCTTGGTGCACTGCTTGATACCTTAAGACCATCAGAGATGATAACCTCTTGGCCCCTTTCCTCCTTGGTGACAGTCAGCACGCCCCCTCATCCTGTAGCTTTCCCCAGGGTTCCTCTACCCAGGTGCATTATCTTGCACTTCTTCACATTGAACCTCATTTGCCACACCTCCGACCATCTTTCAAGCTTCTCCAGGTCCCTCTTCATTTTCTGCACCCTTCCAGGTATCCACCCCTATTGCAGATCTTAGTGACATCTGCAAATAGGCAGACCTTTCCTTGCAGCCCCTCTGCAATGTCACTAATGAAGACATTGAACAAGACTGGTTCCAGTACTGATCACTGTGGTACTCGCTGGTCAGCCCTCTCTCCCCTGGATTGGATCCCATTTACCACCACCTCTGTCTCCTGTCTGTCAGCCAGTTATTAGCCCAGTGTATCACCTTTTGTCTCATGCCCTGGCTGCCCATCTTGTTAACCAGCCTTCCATGTGGGATGGTGTCAAAGGCTTTGCTGAAATCCAGGTAAGCAATATCTACCGCCCCTTTCTGGTTAACTTTCCTAGTCACCCAATCAAAGAAATCTATCAGATTTGTTTGACAAGACCTTCCAGCTGTGAATCCATGTTGCCTCAGATCCTGGGCCCCTAGCTTCAAGTGTGCCACTATCCATTCTTTCAGCAGTGTCACCATGATCTTCACCACTACTGAGGTGAGGATGACTGGCCTGTGGTTTCCGCCTCCTCTCTACTGCTGCTTTTGTGTAGTGGGACTACATGTTCCCTCCTCCAGTACTCTGGGACCAAGCCTGTGTTGAGTGACTTTATGAACAGGGCTGCCAGAGGGTGCTGCCAGTTCCTTTGCAGCTCCCTTATGTCCTTGGTGTATGCCATCTGGTCTCATGGCTTTATCCATCTTCAGCTTTGTGAATTCTTCCAGAACGCTGTCCACTATAAATGGACTGGTATCCACTTCTCCCTCCCCCATAGTCTTTGCTCCCTAACTGTAGTCCTGCCCTCTCTCCTTAGTGAATACTGAGCAGAAGTACTTGTTCAGTATTTCTGCCTTGTCTAGATCCCCTCATTACACTCTCCCTCCTCTCCTTTGAGCCTCACAATCCCCACCCCACCCCCACACCCTGGTTTTCTTCTTTCCTGAGTGCCTATAGAATGTCTTGTTTCCTTTTAACAGTCCATACCAAGCCCTCCCTCTCTCTGTGTCTTAGCTCTCCTACCAGCTTTCCCTGCCTCCCTTAGACATTCAAGGTACACCTCCCTGTCCTCCTCCCTTTGGGTCCCATCATATTTCTGAAACTCAGTCTTTTAGCCTTACTTTGTCCCCCACCACTTTAGAGAACCATAGTGGTTTCCTCCTTCTTTTCCCTTTGGTCACTATCCTAATGCATTGATTTGTTACCTCCACTATGGCTCCTTTCAGTTTCCCCATTGTTCCTCCACCCTCTCTATTTCCTCTCCATTCCCCAGGACTGATCTTATATGTCTCTACCCATTTGGTAATCTGCCCTCCTGCCATCTAATACTTTCACTCTTGTATGGCTTACTTGAGTCTGAGTCCATGCTAAACCACACCATGGGGTGGTCGCTGGACCCCAACTGCCCCTCCACCTGTACTCCCTCAACTCTGTTCCCATTGGTCCATACCAGGTCCAGAATCGACTTGTCCTTAGTTGGCTCATGCACCAATTGTCTGAGACCAAACCCCTGCAGGGATTATAGGATGGCTGTGCTTCTGGCTGAAACAGTCATCTGGGTGGTCCAATCCATGTCTGACATATTGAAATCCCTCAGTAGCAGGATTTCACCCTTAGCTGCCATGTCATGCATGAACTAAGCTAAACTAAACAGACATTCTGTTCCACCCTAGATATAGCTAATACATTTAAATAATTTTATTCTGTCCTTTATAAAGCTGTCCCTCCCCGATCAGGATGTTTTATCCACCTTCTTAGCACAATTAAACCTCCCCAAGGTCACGGAGGATGATAATCCTTGTTAAGTGCACCCATTACCCAGTCTAAAATTGTCTCTGAAATAAAGTGGTTAAAACAGGCAAGGTGCCCTGGGACAGAAGGGCGAGGGGGTTTATAAACTCTTTTGGGAGCCTGTTGTCCCCTTGCTACCACAGAGCGTATCAGTCCACTCTGTATAAGGAGGGAACCATGGCACCATCCTGGACTTAGGTGATCGTGTCTGTGCTTCTGTAGCTGGTCAAGGACCCAACTGCCTCGCCTCTTACTGCCCTATCTCCATATTAAATGTTGACTACAAAATATTAACTGGGATAATTACATAGACTTGAACATATTATACCTTGACTTAGCCACCTTGATAAACTGGTTTTACTCCAGGGCATCAGGCACAGGATAATATCCATAGGGTAGTACATATTATAGATAACTTGAACTGGGTTAATCATCTGGCCTTGATAATGAGTTTAGATACAGAAAGGCCTTCCAACGAGGCCTCTTGTTGGGCCTATTTATTAGGGGTCCTAGCCAACATTGGATTAGCAGCCACCTTTTTACAACTTATAAATAAAATATACTCAACTCCAACAGGTTACATTTGAGTAAATGGACACATTGCAGAACCCTTTCAATTAGGAAGGGAACATGTCAGGGTTGCCTCTTCCCCTTTTATTAACATTATATCTTGAACAATCTGCTCAAAGAGTACACCAGAATCTAACATACAAAGGTTGTGCTGGGTGTATAAGAAGTAAATTAGCCATGTATGCAGATGATGTGCTGCATTTTATAGGTGCCCTGACCAATTCCTTCTGGAAATATTTAAAGAAATACAAATATTTTCAAACTTTCAGATTATACCCTAAACACCAGTAAAACTGAGGATTTGACCTTTTCATGTCCTATTACTAAGCTTTACAAGACTAGTATCCAATGAGATGGGACATTACCACAATGAAATATCTAGGAATTACCTTGCACTTTCTACTTCCACTTTATTTTGGGATAATTATTTGTCACTTATTGCAACCCTTAATTCTGATTAAAAACATTAGGGTCTACTACCACTCCTTTACATGCTCAGGTGCAATCTGCAAAAATGAATATAGTACCACAGTTTTATATTTATTTCAAAGTGTTCCCTGCTCAATTCCTAAACAAGAATTTTCTGCATAGGCAAAAACAGCTACTTATGTTCATTTGGGGAGCAAAACCACCTAAAGTCACCCAGAAAACGCTCTATATACTGAAAACACAAGGAGGCCTAGCAGCAGTCCCTCATTAATAGGTTATTGGATAACAGCCCAAGTAAAAATAGTCTTACTTTGGTCTAACAGGCATTACCACTCCCACCGAAAATAAACTGAACTTGCAGAATTAAATACCCCCCACCCCACACTACAAGCCTTACTTTTTCTACCCCAACAATCACAACCTGGATGGACACACCCTTGAGGTATCGCTACACCCTTGAGGGCTGGAGGTGGGGTGTGTGGAGGGATCCACAGCGCAATCTCTTTGGTATATTGCTGGTGGACATGGGATAATTCTTTCAAACTGGCTTCATTAGGCCCTGGTTCAAACACCAGGCACACATGGGTCTACATTCCCTTGACAGCTTCTCCAGGTGAACACAGTAATTTCCTTCAAAGAGGCAGCTCAAGAATTTAACCAGCTGTGAGAGGGAGCTGGGGCTGTGTCTGAGAAAAGATCTGGCTAATTACTTGGTACACTACTGCATTTTCGACTGGTGAGAGTTTTCCTGGAAAACACAAATCAGGTGCTTTAAGTACCAGTTCTGTAATCAAAATGGGACCCCAATATCACTGTTGCATGTTGGAGGCTTTGTGGCTCTCTTGAAGTTACATGTGCCCATATTGTTTGGCAATGTTCCAAGCTTCAGGTGTTTTGGGACTCTGTGTGAGAACATTTACAGTGCCTACTTGATATCCCTCCCTATTAGGTCCCGAACACCTAAACTCGTGGACCCCCTCGTTGAACAGGCAAGAAACTAAATATATGGAATGCTTTGATAATAGCCACCCTGAGACTGTCACCCAATGCTGGCTATTTCTGAGTCACCCTCCATTGGAATTGGATCAATATAGTTAACTACATCCAAACAATGGAGAGTCTAATGTTTGCTAACAACATCGACTTACTGCCTACACCAACAGATGCTCACGCTGGGTGCTTTATCAAGATGAACTATCCCTATAAATGCCCCTACCAGGTAAGTTTGGGCAAAGGACTCTCCATAACCAATAAATCCTTAATATTAACTGTTCATCCTTTAAAAAGATGAAATCCATATTTTCTCTTATACCTCCTAAAAGGGTTTCTACATTTCTTCCCGAGGGCTTAGGAGCACCCTGGCATATTTTGCTTTCCTCTATAAGATTATTATATAGTTATTGTTATCTTTAGCAGTATGTTCTGTCCCTTAGTATGACTGTTATTCCTGATGATGTAATGTTCCACCAGTATGTATTATGTACCAATTTTATGCACTCTCATTCCAAATAATTAATGTTTACTAGTATGTATAATTTACCAGATTTTGTCACTGGATGCATGTGAAAAGCAATTTTGCTCAAATGCCTTTCCAGTATAAACAGTAAAATAAATGAAATTTCACTGTAAATCTTATGTAAATTTACTTACGGTGACATCACTGTTATAGTTTTTGTATTGATTAGTTTTGTACCAGAGTAAGCATTTTTTAATAATAACTTGTTCTCTCCTTTTGTCTCATGTTGAATTAATAGTTACAGTACTTATTTGAGGCTATAGTTGTTGTTTGTTATACTTCTTTTCACATATTGTAATATTTTAAAAGTCATAGAACTTTATTCATATTCTTTCAGATGTTTTGTATTATTTATATGTATTTGGAATCATTTGAGAACACACCAATAAAAGTATAAAAAATTAAAAACAAATCAAGATCTTCCCCCTCTTGATGCTTGGGAAACATTTTGGAATTAATTTTGACTTTTTGGGTCAAACCCTGATACCAGTGATTACAGTTTGTGGCTCTGTCTTCTGGTGCAGAGTCTCTTTCTCCCTCTTGTGTTCATGCTCTTGCTGTCACTCTTTTCTAATCTGTCTTGCTCCTCTCATGCTTTCCCTAACTCCTCTCACTTTCTCTCACTCCACAGCTTCCAGCTTTGTTCTCTGCAGCTCCACATCTGCCTTTTGTTTCTCAGCCTCTGCTTTTGTCACTTGGTCTCTGCATTCCACCTTAACCAGGGTGAATTCCAGCTCATCATCTTAATCTGCACAGCTGCTCCAGTTCTAGCTTCTGGCTCCTTGCTTGCTCCTTATCCTCCACTTCACAACTTTGGCTAGCAGTGACCACTTCCTTGATCACTTGTCTCAAGGATGTCTGAGTTCTGCCCATGGCAGGCCTTCCTCAAAGACAAATCATCTTCTTTTGCACAGCTCCTCAAGGTGTGCCAATTTAATTTTTTTCATATGGCACAGACATAGTGTCTTCTAGCTATCTACAATACTTGTACTTATGACAACATAAAATAAAAATTGTAGTATATACAGTGTCCCCTTTTGTATATCCTGTTCTATGACTGGATAGATAACATTTTGTCGACATTCTCTTTAAGATCTCAACTGCCGCCAACCAGTCTGTCACAGAATGGTTCTTTTCCAGGGCGCAGCCTCTACTTGTACCAGTTTTCACAACACTTCAGACACTTGAAAGTGTTACCTAGTATGCTGCCACCACTCAGCTGTAACCTCACTTGGGGTATCTCTAGGTCCAAATCCCACCAGATCCACTGATCTCATAGTACAGTGCTCCTACCAAAGGGCTAATGACCCATCTCATTATTACAGCTGTATACAGTCTGCTAATTGCCAGCTCAGTCGGTGCTCAGTCATGGTGCAGAGTGGAGTGCTGTGCCAGGTGCCAGCTCTGGAATGGGATGGGGAGTGGGGTGGTGGGACACTGCCTGCAGAGTGGGGGGATCCACTAGACCACCAGATTGGAAGTGTATAGGAAATGGGGATCAGGGCTGTGGGGGCACTGGACCACCAGGGATGGTTATTTTTATTTAATAAATGGGATTGGGGCTGATCAGGGATCTGCTAGACCATCAGGGATTTTATTTATTAACTGAGATTGAGGCTGGGGAGCATGATAGCCACCAGGGACTGCTGTCCATGGTGCTATTGCTGCACGGCCGACCTGCAGTTTGCAGCACACTTCCCGATGCACCATCTGTTTGGAGCAGGACCAGGGTTGCCACAAGCCATAGGACCTTGCTGATGGGACCCTACCTAATAGTGTGAGTCAAGACTCATGTCTTTTTGTTATGAAAGTAGCCCTTTGAAATTTAATCCCCAAAACCTGGTATAGTGCAGAAACTGTATTGAGTGCACAAATGCTCCACTTAGCTGAATGTCCCCAGGCATGGCTACAGTGGAATGTAATTTCAGTTAACACCAGACCTCCCCTCAGCCAAAACACTTTATAGAGACATCAATGATAATGAAATAAAGAATAAAACCACACGCAAGAAAAAATACATTGCAAGTTGTCACACAAGCATAATCTCAAATTCTGTAGAAATGGAAGCATGACTCTCCCAAGACAAAACCTTCCTTCTAAAATCTTCAAGCACACAAAAACAGGAACTGCTATTTTTCCTTGGTTATCTCAGCTTCACAGTGTGAATTATCCCTCAGGAATATGCTTTTATTGCTTACACCTGCAATTAATTACCACCCTTTGAAACTCTGGACCAGCCCATTTACATTTCTCAGTCAGCTAAATCCAGTCTACTTTTTGTGCACAATTTCTTATCCCATTTCAACAGTATTTCTATGTTCTACTTCAACTAAGCTCCTAGTGACTCTCCACAAGTGTTCACCAACAGAACTTCCAGTGTTGGTTTTGCAGCCATATTACATTCTGCATGGTTCACTGTCCCAAGGCCTGAAGAACTCCTGGCATTCCATTAATCTTGTGTCAGTCCTATGCAAACTTTATCCAGTAGTAGCAGCAGCATCATTATGGGACCACATTCAGCCATTAAAATGGTCACTTTCTTTTCTGATAACACAGCGATGGTGCACATTATAAACAAAGAAAGGTCTCTCGTGTCATCTTTAATGGCCTTCTTGAGACAATTAATGTGGTTTTGCTTGCAATACTATTTCCAGTTTTAACTACTTATATTCCTGGAGATGCTGGAAACAGATGCTGATGCCTTGTCTTGTTTTAAGATTTAATTACTGGACAGGTACCAGCTCACTTATTGACTTGGTTTTGTCCAGCCATCCAGAGCAGAACATTGATGTCTCTGTCCTCCCTGATATGCTTAGTGACCACTCCTCACGATGTGCATCTGGTCCAACAAGACTAAGAAACAACCTCCATGATTAGTGAAGAACAGAACTGTGTAAAAGGACTCCTAGAGTCCTTCAGGCACTACCTCAGGCAGATTGATTGGACACCACAGATACTGTAGAGGATGTTGACCAGGCCCTGGACTATTTTATAACAACCTTCTCCAATGCATGCAACATTTTCACCCTTTCAAAATCTGTAAATATAAGGAACAAACAACAGTTGGATCACTGGCCAACTCCTCAGTTTATGAAAGCTAGAGATAACCTCTGGCACAGAGCAAAACCTTCTGGAGAGCCCTGCAACTACCTAAAATACAGAACAGCAAGAAACAAATGCACTAAAGAGATTAGGTTGGCTAATGCTACACAGTATAAGGAACAACTAGAAAATCCTGGGGCAAAGGCAAACTGTTCTGGGATTACCAAAAACCCTAATTAGTATAGAAGACAAAGTCCTCTCCCCTCCCCAGAATGATCATATCAGAAAATACCACAACCCAGTGACCTAAAGAGATAGCAGAAATTTTTAATATAGCATTTACCGACCTGATCTCTGTTCTACCACCTGAATATCTAACCACCCAGGAGTCTGAAGCCCAGCTGAAATATACGGATCTACTCAGCCTAACCCCAGCTCACCTCAATTCTACTTCTGGCAAGTCAGTGTCAGAGGCTAAGAAATACGTAAAGAGGGTCTTTGACAAAACTAGGGTTGGAGGATACCACTGACATGAAAATCTTAGCCCTCACCGTAGGCGAGATTGCCCATCCCATAACAAAGATCTTAAACTTGTCACTCAGTACAGCTAAATTTCCACACAAATGGAAGATTGTACTAGTCACCCCACTTCATAAGAGCGGTGATAGGACTAATTACTCAAATTATCGACTCATTTCAATACTGCCTCCACTCTCCAAAGCACTGGAGCACATTGTTTCAGACCAATTAACAGACTACCTAAACAAATATAACATACAGTGTCAGGGACAACACAGCTTCAGGAAAGCACGCAGCACCACGTCTGCACTCATAGAGTTTATCAGCTATTTTATGAGGCCCTGGACAAAGGTAACCTGGTGGGGTCTATCTTCATAGACCTCATGAAAGCTTTCAACACTGTTAACCATCAAATTCCTCGTAAACAAACTACTGGTCCTGGGGTTGTCCCCAGAAATGCGATATGGTTTCAAAGCTACCTCTCAAAAGAACTCAGCTTATAAAAATAAATGGGGCAATGTCTGACCCAAGAATGGTGTCCTTGGAGTCCCTCGAGGTCAATCCTTGGCCTCTTACTATTTAGCTTATTTATAAACTCCCTGCCCCAGGCCTGTCTTACTAACATGCTACTGTAAGCCGCGACATGGTAATCTTTACTAGAAGCAAACAACTGAGCCAACTGAATAAGGAACTCCAAGACAGTTTCCAAATGTTAGAACATTGGTTCCAACAAAACAAGCTACAGCCAAACAATAAAAACAAAAGCATGCTGTCCTCTACACCCCATGCAAAAAAAGGCAAGCCCACTGTCAATACACAGTCGTGATGGTGTGCAACTTGAACAAGTAAGTTCATTTAAGTATCTTGGAGTGTACCTGGATGAAAACCTTTTCCTTTATGCCTCCACATAGACCATGTTGTCAAATCAGTTAACATTAAGCTATGTGTACTTTATTGCACAGGAACTTTATGACACCCCAATGCCTTGCGGCTAGTCATCAGGAGTTCATTACTGTCCTCAACTGACTATGGGCTGGTTATTTACAGCACTGCAAAAGGAACAGCTCTAAAAGAATTAAACTGCTACTTAACAAGGCTTGCATACTCACTCTCGAAACAGACAAACTAACACATACATGTACCTTATACTCTCAAACTGATTGGATCCCCTACACAGCAGGATCGGGTATCAAATATGTCTGCTGGCAAAACGCCAAATTAAACCTAACCCTGCCCCCAAAGAAGCTTTTACAACTGACTAAAACCACTGAACATACCGAAGTAGAAGTAGAAATGCCTCCATGTCCCTTTAGACACACCACCTAGCACAAAGGTCCCTAGCTTATAGGGGCCCTAAATGGTTAACTGAACTCCATGACACCCTTCAAGAGTTCAATAAAATCACCCTTTCCAAAGTGGCACTCTGGAACCACCAATCCCAGTCTGGTGGATGTGACTGCTATGCCCAGCCTCCACCTCTCAGACAGGCAGAATGTCCTCCCTCCAACCTCCAATACCGCATCTAAGTTTCTCTTCCAACCTATAGCACTTATATAAAACATGACAACTCCATTTTAGCTGCTTACTTGCACCTTTATGTCCTATTCTACCTGCACCTCTTTGTTTTTTATTTATTTATTTATTTCAAGATTCGGACATTACCTTTGAGTAAAAGCTCTTTTACAAAGGTTCACGTCAGGTACAATAAAATGTGAACAATTAAGAACAAGAAAACAAAGGAGAGTGGAGCCCCAGTGTAAACAAATTACAAAGGGTGAAACATTACTAACAGAGACATGAGCTATCTGGTAAGTGCAAAAGAAACATGATAAGAGCAAAACATTGTCAGGTACACAGGTATACTTTACAACAGCCAAGGGCTAGGCACAAGGTATAATCTTCAGTAGCCAGGAGCTAAATCCATCTCGTAGTGGAATTGATGTAGAGTTTTGGGGGTGCAGGATCTGGGATGTGGGCAGCGGTCCTGTGGGAGCTTTGTTAAAAGGGTGTGGGAGGTGACTTGATCCATGTCGATTAGCTAGGCAATTGTGTCTTAAGACTTGCAGGATGGGAATGCAATTACTGCCTACAGCAACAGGCCATGCTTCCAGAGGGGTACTGTTTAAGCTAGGCCTTAAAGGCAGGTAGGCTTGAGTTTGTCAGTAGGTGAGCGGGATCTCATTAAGCCACAGGGGAGCACGGTACACAAATGACCACTGTCCCAGTGTCGCTTTTTCTGAAGAGGACCACTAGGGAGCCCCGAGTCGCCTCTGGTCTGGTACCCAGATCTATAGGAAGGCAGCAAGCCACTATGCCTAGTAGTGATTTCTTGCCCAACAGGCAGGTTTGATATTTTATTCTGTTGGGAAGGTTAAGACAATTGGTCTGCTCAATGAGGGAACATGTGTGCATAAGGTTGTCTGCACCAAGTGTTAGCCTACACACCTTGTAGGGGCCATTGCAATGCATGCAAGTGCAGTATTGGAGGCAGCCCCATACACCACAAGTCTGTAGTCGATGACTGACAGAACTGAGGAGAACAGAGACGAAGGGCTAATGGTGTGAGGTATTGTCTGTGCCTATACAGCACAATCGAGCTTTGCATTTACTGCTTTTACCACATAGTCAATGTGCTGCATGAAGGAGGGGTGTCAATGATAATAACCCTTAGGTAGTTGAAACAGTGTACCTGCTGCAGCGGGCAATCTTGCTATTGGTGATAGTAAGGGCAAGGATGGTTTTCTTGTGCTGGAGACTGGAGATGATCATCATCTTTGTCTTTTTGTGATTGAGGAGCAGCTTTTTCTTACAGAACCAATCCTCCAGCCCATTGAGCGAGCTCTGAAACTCTGCCTGCAGGGCCATACTACTTGCTGCTGCACAGCACACAAGCGTCATCCGCATACAGGATGATCTTGCTCTTGAAAACTTCAGGGAGTCAATTATAAATAGACTAAACAGGAGCAGCCCCAATATTGACCCTTGGGGGCCCCTAGTTCCCTAGACCCTCTACTGCCTTCCCATTTATTCCCTTTCTCTCTCACCCTGCTCTCTCCACCATCTTCCTCCACCCCTCCCTCCGGATCTTATTCTTTTCTGTTACGCTGCAGGTTGAGTTCCTCACTAATTATACTTTAGGAGTAGATTAAAACTCCTCCACCAGTATGAATCTGATGTTTATTTAATCCTTTGTTTGTACTTACATTGTTTATTGTCCACTGTTTATTGCTCATTTGTTTTGTTGCTTTATACATTAATTCTGAAGAAGTGTCTGCGTACAGTGCCCCTTTACTTGTTCTTGTATAGTGTCTCGTACCTTCCTTTTGCTCCACTTGTTACCCCTTCCCAGGTCACCCTGAAAGGATTTTGTCTCAGTGGGCCCACCCAGTTACCAAAATTCAAATAACTAAATAAATAGTGTAATGTCCCTTGAGTGAGATATGGCTGTCCAGATTTTGACACTTTGTTTTCTGTGGGATAAGTAGTCTTGGAACCAGTGGGCCACTTCAAGTGAAAGCCCCAGGTTTAGTAGGTCAGTAAGAAGAATGCAGTGATTGACAGTGTGAATGCTTTAGTGAGATCTATGAATATAGATCCCACCAAGCACCCCCATCCATGGCCTTGTGCACATAGTGGAGAGCTCCACCAAGGTAGTAACCATGCTGTGATTCCTCACGGAATCCATGGTGTTGCAGGCATTGGAGTCCATACTTATGGAGGTACTCAGTAGCCTGGCCATTACAATCCTCTCAGGGCTTTAGAGAGAGGAAAAGAATGGAGATAGGCCTATAGTTGGCAGTGTAGGACCAGTCCCCACTTTTTAAAACTGGGGTGACCAGGGCTAACTTTCAGGTCAAAGAGAACTTTGCCTGGGCAAGGGATTTATTAAACAGCCTGGTAATTGGTCTCAGTAGCTTTTCAAGTGCTACACACAAGCTTCATGTCTGAACCATCATGACCTAGCCTTGTTTTCCTGAGCACCTTACGTACGTAAGGTTCTGACTTCACTAATTGTGAACTGTTTAAAATAGAATTTTGGATGGGACGGTTATATCGGTCTCCAGGAGGGGAGGTTCTGGGCTGTTTAAATAGTCTGGTGGCAGGACAGCACTAAGATCAGAGAATGGCAGGTTGTTACTGTGTTGAGATCTTATTCTATATTTTATTAATTGATTTTAATGTTTGATGTTATTATGCTATGATCTTATTTATTTGTATTATTGGATTTGTATTTGATGCTATTGTTTTAATGTGTTCAGCGCCTTGGTAAGTTGAAAGGTGTTTTATAAATAAATGTATTATTATTATTATAATAATAATAATTATTATTATTATAAAGGATTCGACTATGATGTGCATGTCAGTGGTAGGAGTCCCATTAATGGTGAACATGGTGGGGTATCTCCTGTCTTCCTTTCCAAGCAGGTCTTTGATGTTGTCCCAGAAGCATCTACCATCCCCCAACTGCTGTTTGCTTCTCTTTGTAATGGCCTTGGCTTGCCAAATGAGCAGGGTGCACTTGTTTCTTGCTGCCTGATAATTTTGCCAGCCAATGGGGTTGCCAGAATTTTTAGCCAGACACCAGAAGTTATCCCGCCTCCTCATACAGCTGAGTAGGTCATGGGAGACACAGCCATTGGAGGCTGCCCTTATCCTTCTCTTTCTCAGTGGTGCAAAGGTATCACAAAAAAATGAAGATGTCTACAAAGCATTGCAGAGCCTGGCTGATGTCATCAGTGGCGTCAATTGGAGACCAGTCAGTTCTGGCCAGGGCCTGGCCTATGTACTACCCACAATTGTCTGTACAACTTTGTTTGATTCACTGAGGAACTGCTGTGCTTGTTTAACTCTAAAGTGTCTCTGCACATTGATGTTTGTCATGGAACCTTTGTAAACGAGCTCTCAGCTCAAAAGTTATGTAATCTGAATCTGCAGTAAATACAAATTAAAAAGTAAAATAACTTCCAGACATTCAAATAAGGCAATCTCAAAGCAAATGACTCCATGGTGATTCTGTTGTCTTTCCAAGACCTACTCCTAATTTAAGAATTTATATTGCCAATGCCCACAAGACTATGTGGCTTTCCATTGCACCTTCAACAGACCTGTTTATGTAGTGGCATAAACATGTTTCCGCCACTCTGCACCTGCCAAGGCATACACTCTTCTCCAAATCTGGCTGGCAGTATAGCCTAGAAGTTAGAGTAATGAGCTGTGAATGAGCTTACTACATCCAGCAGACCTGGGTTTGATTCCCAGAACCTCCACTTTCATACTGTGTGACTTTGAGCAAGTCACTTAACCACCCATGAGCCCAGATTGCCCCTGAAGACAGGCACTTGTGCCTAGTGGGCCTGACCAGGATATATATATATATATATATATATATATATATATATATATATACATATATATTTCATAATATGTTATTTTGGCATTTGCTACTTTCTGCAACAGTGTTTATCACTTCACCTATGCAGCCATAAAATAATATTCATCTGATATCTAATTCTTCTGTAATATTTACATTCCTAATACACCTTCCTTCACTACTCAACAACCCATCAACACATTCTTCCAGGGCTTAAGGCATACCTTACTACAGTCTATGCTCAACTGAAAGGCAATCACTCTTCCTATCATCTTGTAGTAGTATCGTTTATTTGTTTAACTATTATAGTCTTTACAATCACTAAAAGAAAAACAATACACATTCAGCATACAATAGTTATACTTAACATTCCTGTAAGTTTACTAAAATATTTCATTTAAATATAGTACAATTAGGACATCAGATCAAAGCATACAATGTTCATTTATAATGCAGATGGAAAACAGCTTTGTACAGTAGTTCACTAGTAGGATGCCTATCTAAAGTTAACACCTGTAAAATAGATTTGTGGGCACAGCACTGTAGTAAAGCAATTTAAGTTACCAGAAATGACATTCAAGTGAGCAGCAGTCAATAAATGCTATCTACTAATATTTATATAGCTGTGTTATTGTAATTCTGTTCTAATGCACCTTTGAATTCCATACTATTCTATAAAGTATGTTGAAACCTTAATGCAACATACATGATGCAAATGGATACATTCACATACATGTTTTAGAAGTAGCCAGTTCTGTTTCATTGTCTGAACCAGTATTTAATGCAATATTTGAACCAATATATGATGACATCTTTTTCCTGATTTTTGATATTACTAAAACAATTATTGGCTAATCTTATGATAGTATAATTGTTTTCTGCACATAATAATATTTTGGTAAAGAACAGTTTATCCATATTACTCAAGTATTGTATGTATGAAGCAAGCCAATACATATGACTTTTTGTACCATGTAGTGTCAGAAGACATGCAGCAAGTCTTCCTTGCCGCCTGTGCACAGTAGCAGTTGTGTTCATTGAGAAATGTTTTTATGTTTAACAAGAAGAACATTACTTTCAAAAGTTCAGTTTATATTTAATGTATATTTTCCAGAATGGGGCATCAGTTAAAACATTTAAATAATACTTGTAACCAAAAAATAGTTATTGCTTGTGAACCAAGAAGAATATTTAGAAGTTTCAATGTTCTGTAAATTGCTGTTTATCCAATCATTTTTATTTTGTTTTAATGTATTTTTTATATTGAATGCTAAGTGTTATGTTTCTCTCTAGGTAGCTGCTTAAAATGTGTAAATCATATTTCTTAAGAGCTCTTATTCTTTCTTATACCATAGTGATAGTGCACATCCTACTTTATCCAATTTTCTCTTCTAGAGACTTATATGGTAGTCTATTTGTTGTAAGTCTTGTTATTACAATCAATAGTTTATTTTTAGAATCTATAACTGAATTAATGTTATCCAAGCCAAGTCCAGGCCTCAAATAGGACGCCGGACCAGAGTGTCTGACAACCAGGACTTGCCTAAGAAGTTTGAATATTGGTATCTTCAATTTATCCTATTGTTTGCATACCAAATTTCCACCTCAAATAATATTTGTGCCAAATGCTTTGCTCTTATTGCTTCAGTAAGTGGCTTCACTGAGAGACCTCCGTAAACATAATTAAATTTTCAGGGCAAGAGCTGACTTTTCACTGCTGTTATGGTTTTATTGATGTGCTTTAACCATTGTCCATTGCTAGAGAAAGTTATTCCTAAGTAAACATAGTAGTCTGTTAGTTCTAATTTGTATTGACCGCATTCCCATTTCCCCATCTTTTCTTTGCTACCAAAAATCATGACCTGCATTTTACAGGGTTTATTTTTAATTTGTGTTCTTTCTCTTTTAGGGCTAATAGATCTAGATTTTTTGTAATCCTTTTCAAGATAAAGCTAAGAGGATGATGTCATCAGCATATGCTAATGCTGGGTAAGGGTAATCTAAATTTTTGGAGAATGTGAGTCAAGGTTGGCCAGGTCTCTCAGAAGTTCCACTATATGAAGGCAGAATAAGGTTGAGACAGAATACACACCCCTGCTGTACTCTCTTATTTATGGGAATTGTATTTGAGAGATTTAAATTTGCTCCTAAATGTACCTTACCCAGGTATCCTCATATAAGTTATGTATTATGCAGACCTAATGGGGACCAATACTTCTCTGTGCCATGAAAGTCCACAATATGCTCCTTGAGATCGTGTCAAAGGCCAACAAAAGTCACAAAGACAGCAGAAAGTGTTTGAGTCCTAAGTTAAACATATGCCTCTGTTAGATGATGGAGTCTAAAACAATTATCAATAGTGGAATAACTGTTCCTTAAACCAGACTGGAATTCATTTAGACCACCTGTTATATCAATCTGTGTTCTTAATCTATTCATATGATTTTGGAAAATATTTTTAGGCTAACATCTAATAAAGTTATTCACCTGTACATGGCTATATCTGCTACATTTTTGTGTATGAGAATAAATTCCACTCCCTTCCATGTTGGTGGGCTGAGATTTTCTAAGATATATTTATTAAATAAAATGGTCAAAGATTACACCATAAGGCAGTGCTGCACAATATACTTCCACTGGGATAAGATACGGACCTGGAGCTTTATTAGGTTTTAGTGTCTTTATTGCAAGGTAGACCTCTTTCTTTGTAATTAAAGTAAGTGCATTGCTTATTGTGGACTCATTAGTTCTAAAATTAATATCAGAGTCTGCGGTACACTGGGCATCAGAGTCAAAAGATATCTGTAAAAAGTAACTTATTGTGTTTCAGAGATGTATGTATCATTTTTTGTTTATAGTTGTTCATTCCTTTGGGTACTAATATCCAGAAAGCCTTATAATCGTTTTCAGTAATTGCCCTCTGCATTTTCTCATTGAGTCCGATGATTTTGTGTGTTTTTTTTTTCTGTACTAGAAAACATTTATATTTTTCCTTTCTTGGTTTAAATTTATAAAGGTCTTCCTATCTTTTCTGTCTTTTGTGTTTTAATCATTACATTGAGATGTGCTTTATATTCCAGGCACTCTGTGTCAAACCACCAATAGTCTTTTCCTTAGCACTCTTCTGTGAATATTGCTTATATTTTTTTATTAATGCAATCTTGGAATTACAATTAAATTTTACTTTTGATTATTTCAAAAGATTAGAAAGCTTCTGCCAGACCAGATTTTCATTTGACTTTCCTGGTTTATCCCCTCTTCTTGGGTAAGGATCTCATGTATAATGATCTTGATACATTCTTCTAGTGTGTAATCCCAGATCATTCTCCTGTTTGATCTAATTTCAGTAAAAGGGATTTCTGGGGCAATTCTTATCAGTTGTTCTGTGCTTAGACCTTTTAAGAGAATAGGAGAGTGCTCTTTCTGGTCTGGTAAGTATAATCGGGTGGGACCATAATGTAATAGGTGCTGATCAGAAGGCGAAGTTGATGAGGGAGGTACTCATTGACCTAATGTACATTGCTCCTCCAGGCCTCCCTCCAGTCTTTCTCCATTAAGAGGATACAAAAGGTTTCTCTTAATTTTGATTTATTTAGTTTTGTTGACCTGGTAAGTGCACTAGACAAATTCTGCCTATTTTCAGGCAGCCCGGAGGGGGATACAGATGAATGCCAACTGACCTTGAACCAGATTAAGCTGTCGGTGGCATTTTTTAGTGAATGGGTTAATTAGTTAATATTTCAGTCAGGGCTAGACCCGCTTTGTTAGTTTTCTTATCTTTCATGTTTCTTGTGGGCATTATTAAGAGTGTATTAATATACCCCAATATTGTATTATCTAACATTCCATCAAAGACACCTATCCTGTAATTCATATATCTCACTAATAGGACATCTGCTTCTGGAAATTTCAATGTTATGCTGGTAAGAGTTTACTCAGAAGCTGCCAGGTAATATACTTGAAATACTTAAAATGTTCTGGTGGCACATAGCTGTTAATCATAATGATTTCATTTGATTGTTCTTTTAAAGGAGTAATAATAAAATTGAGATATATGTATTCCGTACTGTACTAAATATTCCAATTTTATGTACATAGCCAGGCCTCCTGACACTTTTCCATATTTATGTTTCCTAACCCCAGGATAACACGCGACTTCATAACCATTGAGGGAAATACTTCTGTCACTTTCATGCTGTGATCATGCTACAGTACCATCATCTAGAAAATCATACTATGCTTTTGAGCTGGCCACAGGTCCTCATACTTGGATGTACTGCTTTGTACCACCATTACTCTGGCCTTTTGGAGTTTCAAGACCTGGCAAATTATATGTCCCATAACTATGTTTTGTACCAACTTAGCATTGAAATTTTCTGATCTACAGAAAACAACAGCAATACATATGTTCTTCATCTCTCATCATCCAAAACTAACCATAGTGGGTGGGATTTAGTCATTAAGTATTTTGCCACCCACAGTGAATTTTCCCAATAGCAACATTCAATGCATATCTACTAGCTCAGACAACTACCCATTCTTAGACTGCTCCTCAGAGTACAGAGGATAATATCAGAACCATTGACTCATTTATCATCCAGATTCGAAATCTCTTGGTAATTTTGAGACTGACCCAGTCAACTATTTAGGTGATTCATTTCACATCGTAGAAACATAGACTTTACAGCAGATAAGGACCACTTGGCCCCTAGTCTTCCCATTTCCCTACCTACAGGATAAGCTGCAGATCCTATTTAACCAACAGCCTATTTCTTCCTACCCCCCACAAAAATTGCCTTATGTCTGTCCCATGCATTCTTGAATTCTCCCACTGTTTTAGACCCCACAACTTCCTGAGGAAGGCTGTTCCATGCATCCACCACTCTCTCTGTGAAAAGTACTTCCTCACATTGCCCTCAGCCATCCCCTCTATCTTCAAATTGTGTCCCTTGTTCTTACACTCTCTTTTCTGAAAGATGCTACCCTCTTGGACTTTGTTGATTCCACTAAGGTACTTAAACATTTCTATCATGTCTCCCTCCCTCCTTTCCTCAAGGGTATACAGATTAAGCTCCTTTAGTCTCTCCTCAGATAGCTTCTCTTGCAGACCCTGCACCATTTTAGTTGCCCTCCTCTGGAATGCCTCCATCCTGTCTATGTCCTTGCAGAGATGGGGTCTCCAGAACTGGATGCATTACTCCAGATGGGGTCTAACCAACTGTCTGTACAGAGGATAACAACTTCCTGTTTTCTTCCAGTGATGCCTCTCCTACCACATCCCAGTATCCCCCAGCCCTCCCTACTGCCTTCTCACATTACTTGGTAAACTTAAGGTAATCTAATATGATAACCCCCAGGTCCCTTCCATTTTCTTGTTGTTACTACCTCCCACCATTGTGTAATCTTCCCTGGGTTTTGTTTCCCAGGTGCATTATTTGCACTTCTTTGCATTGAATCCAAGCTACTATACTTCTGAACATTCCTCCAACCTTGCCAAGTCCCTTGTCATCCTTTCCACGCCTCCTGTGTATCAATCCTGTTGCAGATCTTTGTGTCATCTGCAAAGAGGCATCTTTCCTTCCAGTCCCTCTGCAATGTCATTTATAAAGACATTAAAAGGACTAGACCCAGTACTGAACCCTGCGGTATCCCACTAGTAACCCTCTTTCTTCAGAGTGGACTCTATTTACAATTACCTTCTGTGTCCTGTTGTCCAGCCAATGTTTTACAGGCTACCACCCTAGAATCCACTCCCAGGCTGGTTAATTTGACTGTTAATCTTTGTGTGGGACTGTGTCAGATGCCTACAAGTCTAAGTAGGCCATGTCCACAGCCCTCCTGGTCTACTACTTTGGTCACCCAGTCAAAGAAATCAATTAGATTCATCTGACATGACCTTCCCACTGTGAACCCATGCTGTCTTGGGTCCTGTGCCCCACTGGCCTCTAGGTACTCAACAATTCTTTCCTTCAGAAGTGATTCCATCACTTTCCTGCCACAGAGTTCAAACTGACAGGTCTGTAGTTTCCTGTCTCTGTCTTGCTCCCACTTTTGTGGAGAGGAATCACACCCACCTTCCTCCAGTCCTCAGATACCACACCATCCTCCCATGATTTGTTAAAAGGGTAGTCAGTGGTGTCACTAGTTCTCTCCTTAATTCTTTTAGAATTCTGGGGTGAATTCTATCAGGCCCCATTGCTTTGTCCACCTTCAGTTTTAGGAGTTCTTTCAGAACCCTTTCTTCTGTGAAAGGACTGGGATCAACCCCTATCCAAAATGCTTCTGTTAATTGTATTATGCACATCCCGTCCTCCTTTTTGTGAATACTGAGCAGAAGTATTCATTCATTATCCCTGCTTATTCACTGTCCTCTCTGCCCACCCACCGTCCAGTCTATTCAGCCTCACTATCCTCCCTTTGTCTTTCTCGCTCCTGATATACCTATAAAAGGTTTTATCCCCTTCTTAACAGAGTTGGTTATCTTTTCCTCAGTTTGGGCCTTTGCCATTCTGACTACCCTCCCTGCTTCCTTCTGCTTTAACTGGTACAGTTCTCTATCCTCTCTCCTTCTGTTTCCTTATACTTCTAAATGCTATCTTTTCTCCATGACCTTCAGCGCCACCTCTTTTGAGAACCATAGTGGCTTTTTCTTTGTTTTGATTTGTTTATTTGCTTCACTAAGGCTTGTTGCCTCTGTGATGGCCGTTTTGATATTTGCCCGTTGTTGCTCCACCCTCCTTCTAGCCTGTTTGCTAGTGCTTTCTAAGGCACTCTCCCATCTTGCCAAAGTCAGCCCACCTGAAGTCCAGAACCCTCACTTTTGTATGGCTTGACTCTGTAGCTGAGTTTATCATGAATCACACTGTTCGGTGGTCACTTTTTTATTGTTTATTGTTTCCAGATGGCTACCCACCACTAGATCTGAGATCCGCTCACTGTCCCCATTTGAGAGTATGAGGTCTAAGATTGCTCCCTCATGAGTGGGTTCCAAAACTAGCGGTCTGAGGCATGCCACCTGAAGGGCATTGAGAATGGCACTGCTTTTGGATGTGGCTGCAGCAAATTGCTCCAGTTAACATCTGACATATTAAGGTCCTCATCAACAGTATCTCCCCTTTCTCTGCCATCCTAAGGATGCCTTCAATCATATCCTTGTCCATTTCCTCCCCTGACATGGGGATCTGTATACAACCCCTATGGGGATTGTGGTTCCATTTCTAGTCTCTAAGGTGACCCAGAGTGCCTCCTCTCTCCCTGTTTACTCTTTTGTTCAGTTGCTTTCATCTCTTCCCTTACATAGAGAGCTACTTCACCCTCTTCTCCCTCCCTGTCTCTTCTGTGGGTTGTGTACCCTGGTATGTTCACATCCCAGTCATGGTTCTCTCTGTACCATGTTTCTTTGACTGCTACAATATCCAGGCATCCCTCTTCCATCTAGGCCACCAGTTCAGGGAGCTTGCTGCCCAGACTATGGTGTTGGTGCTCATTACCCTCCATTTCTTGATGGCCTTACCCCTTTGCCCATCCCTGTCTTTATTGCATTGTCATTTCTCCATTTACCCTGCCCTTCTCCTATTAACATCTCTAGCTTGGCGTTTATCTCACTTAGTACCCTGATTTTGTGGGGTGGGCTAGGATTTCCTGCTCCTCTCCAGTGCCTCCCCTTGACTAGTTTATATATAGCCAATGAAGCATTTAAACTTATCACCTAGGATCCTGGTTCCCTTCTGGACAGCTGCAGACTATCACACCAGTATAGGCCTGCATCCCTCCAGGTGGACCCACAGTCCCCAGTGAAGCCAAATCCCTGAGCTCTGCACCAGTTTTTCAATCACTGATTGAATCCCATGGTGTGGAGCACCCTAGCCTCACCTGTGTGCCATAGACAGGCAGCACCTCTGAGAAGGTTACCGTGTGTGCTACTTGTCTAAGGCCCTCCCTAACTCCACAAACACTTCCCACTGCTCTGATCACCTCCTTAGCCAGTCATTTGTCCCTAGGTGGACAATGACATCCAGCTCCCTCCCCTGTGTAGCTGCTCTGGCAACCCTGAGGATTCACTCCCTATCCCTCCAAGCCATGGTGCCAGGCAGGCACCTTACCTCCCTCTCCCCTTCCTCCCCAGTTCTACCTTTCTAACAATGAGTCCCCCACCAGGAGTTGTTTCCTTCCCTGTGGTGTCCCATGCCACCCTCCTGTGGGTCTCCTTTGTGGAGGTTCCAACAGCCTCCATGGTCTCCACTGTGGGTGCCTCCATAGAGGAACACACTTTGCCAGAATGGCATATGAATTGTGGAGAGGTACAACTGAATGGATGCACCTCTGTTCCACCACTCTCACCCTCCCTGAGCCCACTGTGGTCCAATCGCTCTCTTTCTTGGCAACCTCTGAGGCACTGGCAGTGACCCTGGTGGTCCCTGGGTGGGAGAAGAGGTCCCACAAATCCTGGCCAACTCAGCCTCTAGATGAGCAACATCCATGGCTTCACAGAAGAACATCCTGATGCATATCCTGCTTTGAAGGCTAGGTCAAAGATCCAACAATAGAATTAAATAAAACCCACTTCCAGTTCTCAAATGCTTAGCATACCCAGAGGGAGGTTAATAAAGTCTGTTGAGAACTCAGCCTGCTCCAGTCAATCATTGTGGGCATTTTTCAGTTCTCTTTAGCTTACGTTATACTTGGGCACCTCCTAAGAGGTGAGATTCTGTCAGCCATCAAAATTAACAGTTTGTACATGCATACTTGACATATTCTTGAGTTATTTAGTCACTAGAAGGGCATTTGCTAGTATGACTTGACAGCCCATGATCCTCAGAGCCCCACCTCTAGCCACTACAAAACATCATAGCTCCAGCTCCTCAGGATTAATCGCATTACTCCCTCTGCCTCCCCTCCTTCTCCATTCATTCACATATTCTGTATAGGCTTTCTTTTAGTTTTGTTTAGCCTGTTAAATATGGGCACCCCTAAAAGGTGAGAACTCCATCAGATGCCATAAGTAACAGCCTGCACAAGCATTCCACACAAATTTATGGGTCATTGTTTGTGTTTTTACACACACAAGAGTACACTTGTTATATTTACTACACATGGTGGCACAGTAGGTAGTGAAAATAGGGCAGACTAGGTGGACCAAGAGGTCCTTCTCAATTGACAGTGTCTATGTTTCTATGTAACACTTGAAAATAGGATCATGAGTCCTAATGAGTATGACTGTATATAAAAATAAAATTTAATATCATACCAGTGTTGGGTATAGGTACTTAAAAAGTAATCAGTTACAATTACTAGTTACTCTGAAATAATTGCAATCAGTTACAATTATTACTTTTGTATAAAAATGAGTAACTGTAATGCCTATTACTTTTCATATTACTTTATATTACTTTTGATAAATTGGTACACTTGGTAAATATGCAGCACTTACAGTTTGTGCTCAGAAAGCTCCCAAAAAAGGCTTAAAAAATAAAATCTAAAGGCAATGTTATGCCAGCTGTAGTCACTGGCTGCTTCAGGAATTTGGACTGCTGGGAGGTTCACAGCTGTAGTCCAGAAATACTGATGTGGTCTTAGAGAACCCCTCTTCACTCAGCCCTGGCAGTAGCCCCAGCTTTTGCCTCAGATGAATCATGGAACAGCACACTTAGCAGCAGCAGAGTTGTATTTAGTAAGTTGTCTGTCCTTACCTTATCTTGTCCTTCCTGAGCCTGACAGCTCTCTGTGTCTGCATTCAATCTGCATTCACTCACTACCTGGTCAGTTGGAGTCCCTTGCCAGGCCTTTCTCTATCCCATTTGCAGATGACCTGGTTAGCTGGCTAGATTGCAGTCTGTGACTGCGATGACAACTAACTAACCAGAGTGACCCCAGAAAGATGCAACAGTCAAATCTGCAACCTCCAATTTTCAAAACTGCAATGGTGAAACCTAGCCACCAGCTCCAATCCCTCAAGTTGCCACTGATGAAGAGACACACACACTGACCTGGGTGTATCACAGGTCACATTCATCCTCCACCTTCTCCTTGTATGTCTGTAGGTTACAATGCATGCAGACATTTCTTTAGACAGCTGCCTGACACTGGTCTGGGCTGGGAGGGACTGGAGTCAAGGAGGATGACAGGAGCCACAACTACTGGGTCTGGGTTTGGGCTGGGCTGGAGAGGGAGGAAGGTCAGAAACAGGGCAACTGGGTCATATCTGGAGGAAGGAATCCAGTCCACAGGAGAACTGATGGGGCAGGTCAGGTGGCAGGGGAGCTGAGCTGCCTTCAGCTCCTACACTAGCACTGGGTTCACTCAGTCAGTATGTGAGTAAGGTCTGCTCTGTTGGTTAGTGGTTCATCTTGACTCAGGCCAGAAAAGTCACACAGCAAAATGGACATGGGTCAAGTGGAGAGCCCAGGAAGGTGGGAGGCTGCTCGGATGGCGCTGGTGATGAGGTTGGCTAAAGCATAGGGCCAGCAAGCAGGGTTGACTAGGTTTGCATCAACAAAAAAAAATGGGGAGCAGAGGGGATGAAACAGTCATGCCTGGGGCCACTGAGTACATGGTGTGCACATTCCTAACAACATGCTGCACTGTACACTTGGATTTAGAAGTGGGTAGCCATCTGTGAACCAGTGACCACCAAGACTGTGTGGTTCACAATAAATACAACCATACAGTCAAAGCCATACAAAAGCAAGGGTATGGGACTTTCAACGGCTGACATTGACTAAAATGGGAGAGTGCCTAAGGAATGCACTAGCGCAAGGGCCAGAAGAAGGAGTGGAGCAACAATGGAAAAATCAAAACTGCCATCACAGAGGCAACAAGCCTTTGTGTGACGCAAACAAAACAAAATAAAATGGAGGAAAAACACTATGGTTCTCAAAAGAGGTGGCAGGAAGGTTAGGGAGAAAAGATAGCATTCAGAAAGTATAAGGAATCACAGAAGGAGAGGACAGAGAACTGTACCCAGTTAAAGCAGAAAGAAGTGGGGAAGGCAGTCAGAATAGCAAAGGCTCCAAACTGAGGAAAATATACCTGACTTAGTTAAGAAGGGAATAAAACCTTTTAAAGGTACATAGTGAGCAAAGAAAGACCAAGAGAGGATAATGAGGCTTAATAAAGGGAGGGGTGGGCAGAGGGTGACAGAAAAGGCAGAGATACTGAATGAATACTTTTGTTCAGTATTCACAAAAGAAGAGGAGGAGGATGTACCTAAACCAAACAATAGAAGCACTCTGGATAGGGCATTACCAGTCCATTCACAGAAGAAAGGGTCCAGAAAGAACTCCTAAAACTCAAGGTGGACAAGGCAACGGGCATGATGGGATTCACCCCAGAATTCTAAAAGAACTAAGGGACAACTAGTGACACCACTGAGTACCCTTTCTAACAAATCATGGGAGGATGGTGTGGTACCTGAGGACTAGAGGAAGGCGGATGTGATTCCCTTTACAAAAGTGGGAGCAAGGCAGAGGCAGGAAACTACAGACCTTAGTTTGATCTCAATGATAGGGAAAATGATTTAATCACTTCTGAAAGAAAGAATAGTTGAGTTCCTAGAGGCCAGCGGTGCAGAGGACCTAAGGCAGCATGGATTCACAGTGGGAAGGTCATGTCAGATAAATCTAAGATATTTCTTTGACTGGGTGACCAAACTAGTAGACCAGGGAGGGCTGTGGACATGGCCTACCTAGATGTTAGCAAGGCATTTGAGACAGTCCACACAAAAGATTAATAAACAAGTTAACCAGCCTGGGAGTGAGTCCCAGGGTGGTAGCTAAGTAAAACAATTACTGGACAACAGGACACAGATGGTAATAGTAAATGGAGTCCACTCTGAAAGAATGGGGTTACTAATGGGGTACCGCAGGGTTCAATATTGGGACCGGTCCTCTTAATGGCTTTATAAGTGACATTGCAGAGGACTGAAGGAAAGTATGCCCTCAGATGACACAAGATCCGCAACAGGGTTTATACACAAGGCGGGGATGGAAAGGATGAGAAGGACTTGGCAAGGTGGAGGAATGGTCAAAAGTATGGCAGTTTAGATTCAATGCAAAGAAGTGCAAAGTAATGTACCTAGGAAACAAAAACCCAGGGGAAGAGTACACAGTGGGAGGAGGTACTAACAACATAAAAAATGGAAAGGTACCTGGGGGTAGTCATATCAGATGACCTAAGGGTAGGCAGGCAATGTGAGAGGCATCAAGAAGGGCTGGGAGGATACTGGGATGCATAAGAGAGAGGCATCACCAATAGAAAGCAGGAAGCTGTCATCCTTTGTGAGGACCCCTGTCTGGAGTACTGCATACAGTCTCTGAGATCTCATCTCTGCAAGGACATAGACAGAAATGGAGACAGTCCATAGGAGGGAGCCTAAAATGGTGCAGGGTCTGCACCAGAAACCATATGAAAAGAGACTAAAGAAGCTTAAATATGTATACCTCGAGGAAAGGGTGGGGAAACATGATAAAAACTTTCAAGTACCGCAAGGGAATAAACAAAGTCCAAGAGGGTAGCATCTTTCAGAAAAAAGAGATGTGCAAGAACAAGGGCCACAATCTGAAGATAGAGGGGGATGGTTCAGGGCAATGTGAGGAATTATTTTTGCATGAGAGGGTGGTGGATGTATGGAACAGCTTCCTGGGAAGGTTGTGGGGTCAAAAACAGTGGGAATTCAAGAATGCATGGGACAGACATAAGGCAGTTCTAGTGGGGGTAGGAGGAAGTAGGCTGTTGGTTAACTAGGATCTGCAGCTTATTCAATAGGTAGAAATGGGCAGACTGGGTGGGTAGCGGTCCCTACCTGCCATCAAAGTCTGGGTAGGCAGGTAAAATTTTATTCATATAAAAATGAATATGGATAACATCACTGAGCCGAGGCTCATTTACAGTGAGGTCCATTAGTTGATACCAGTTACTCTTACATTAATTAATGTCTATGTTTCTATGTTTCAACTCACCTCCTTCTGAGTCCTTTTTTCAAGCAGTTGGGGACAGTGCGGTTTATATGTTCATGGGCCCTATGTACAACAGTCAGCATGGGCCCCCATGGTGTTGCTACCTTCCATACAATCCATGTCACACAAGAAATACAAAAATCCATGCCACCAAAACCAAAATGAATACAAGTTAAGAGACATCTCCTGGCCCTCCCTTGATATTGCCAACAGTCTAGCTAGCCTTTCTCTTTTCATAGTAGTCAGAATTTATGCCAGTTGTCTATTTTGTAAATAAAATGAATGATTTAATCTTCAAAGACACTCATATTTCACACTGAGAGAGCCACTAGATGGTTGTTGTGGAGGTGGGGACTGAAATCACAAGTGCATTTTGTGCTCTTTCTGTCTGTTTGGTTTGGCCCACTAATGCTCTGGGCTCTACTGTCTGAATAGAAGTCATTTATACTTTTGTTGTCAGCTAGATTACTGACTGAACCCCAGCCCAAACAACCTCTAATCTAATGGCTTTAATGTTAAAATTATTCGAATTCAGAGTCTTACTTTTACTGTGCTTCTTACTTGTTGACAGTTAGTGCTGCTGCTGCCAGACAGACACAGACTGACTTCCTTGCTGTGAGCATACGGAGTTACTGCTACCAGCCAGCCCACAGTCACTGTGTGTTCTGTCCGCCGCCACTGCCACCTGCCCTGCCCTTGGTCTTCCTGAATCTAACCAAACTCCTGTACCTGCCACTCCTATTCGCATTCATATCCGCTCCGTTACTTCTCTTTGTTTCTTCTTTCCCCTCCATCCCCCAAAAATTGCCACAGAACACATGACGTTAGTGGAATTATGCAACTGGTCCACAGAGGTATGTAGTTAGTGCTGTACTGGCTTGAGAAATGGTGATGTCCAATACAGCAGCAGCTGCCTCATCATGCGGACACAGTAAAGTGGGTGGGGAAAGGAAGGATGGGAAACTAGATGCTCCTCATCATTGTCACATATGTGCCAGGGCCACACACCTCCAGCTCACATCAAGTCATGGCAGCCATCAGCACTGTCACTCTGATGGAGACAAAACAATAGAGTTTTTTTTAAAGGGATGGCTCCTGGCTTTCTAGTGCAGCTGCTGGCTACCAGTAAATTGCATCAAACTCTTTCTAACTGAAGTGAGCTGGCTCACAATGCTAGGAAAAATAGAAAAAAATATAGAGAATTGTGTTACAGTAATGCAGTACTTGCAAGAAAATGTAATCTGTAATTTCCCAAATATTACAGTTTCTTATAAGTAATCTATTACCATTAATAACAATTGAGTCCCAGTTTCCATAAAGAATAACTGGGTTTATGAATACCCCTAAAACAGAATGGGCAGTGGGCCTCACTAAGCCCTCATCGAATCTGAGAGAACTGCCTACAAAACACTTCCTTCAGATATACTAGTTTCATGACAGAGTTGGGCCCAGGGATCAAACCCCAGTCTCCCACATGGCAGCATTATGCACTGCCAGCTGTGTCAACACTAATGCCCACCTCATTCCATGAGCAAACAACATCACACATGAGCTCCTTTCTTCTTGCAGGGTCCACAGGGGAGGGAAGCATTAGGGTTGACAATCCCCAAGGAAGACCCCACCACTGATTAGCAAAGACTCTAGAACCCCAAAACCCTAATATTTTTTCCTTTTTCTGCTTGGGGGAGTTAGGTGGAAAGCCTAACGCAACATTTCCCTACTTTTGTGGCATTAAGTTACCCTGACTGGTGCATTGATGAAGTTTTTGCAAATAATTTTCTTACTTTTCTAGATAGGCTCCCATCCCTCCATAGATACATACATGTATGTTGCCATGGAAGCACAAGGCTCAGAGGAGCCTGCTTTTGCAATTCTGCCAAATCAACAACAAACTGTCAGCATAGCCTTGTTATTACCCCACCTCATGAACACCATGCTGAAAATTTTAAATCCCTGCCAAAACATCATTCCATGTCACCACAACATCATTCCAACCCCACAGGTATAGAAAACATTTTAGTCAGAATTTGAAAATGGCAGCTGTCACATTCATAATGCTGAGTAAAAAAAATGGTCAAGTTGAAAATCTGGGGTCAAAATATTTAAAATTACAAAGTTAATTGTGAACCTAACAAAATCTCAATGTATTCATATAACTTTGCCATTTTACATATTTTGACTCCAAATTTTCAACATAGCCTTCTTATGATCCCACCTCATGAACAAGGGTAGTGGAAATGTTCAAATCCTGCTCAAAGATGATTCACATTTCCACCAAGTGAACTAAAATAATCCTTGGGCCAGATTTGTGAAATTCCATCACCTTTGTTCATGAGGTGGGGTCCTAAAACCGTGTTGAAAATTTGGTGTCAAAATATACAAAAATGGCTAAGTATGCATCAAAGTTGAAAATCCCTCTGAAATACATTGAACCACACTTACCTTGGTTTCTCATATTGCAGTTGGTGGTTCCAGCAGCAGGAAGTGTTTTTTTGATCAGAGTGAATCTTCACCCTGTGGCCTGTTCAGCTGAGTGAGGTTGTGGGGGTTGTATGGGGGTGCTGAGTTGGAGGTGGGGGGTCAGATCTCTGAGGGACCTTTTTTTCTTGCAGGTTGAAGAAGGAAAACAATGAGGGTCTATTTTCTTTATTTGAAACAGGGATGGCAATCAGAGTGTGAGGGGTGCCACTAGACATCAGGGAAAGTCAAAATAATTAGTGGGATAATGATCAGAGGGTGGGGATGCCACTAGACACCAAGAAAAGATAAACTTATTATAGGAATGGTGATCACATCATGAGGGTTACACAGACACCAGTGAAATAAAAAACTTATTATGGGGCCAGCGATTGGTGGGGGTGCCACTAGACACCAGGAAAGATCAAAGCATTAAGGGACAGCAATTTGGATGGTGGTAGGTGCCACTACACACCAGGGAAGGGTTCAGTCATTAAGGGGACAGTGATCAGAGGGTGAGGGGTGCCACTAAATATCAGGGAAAGAGTAAATCATTAACAGTACAGCAATCAGAGGGTTGGCAGTACCACTAGACACCAAGGTGAGATAAAAATTATTAAGGGATGACAATCGGAGGGTGGGGGATGCCACTAGATACCAGGAAACAGTGGCTCACTGCTCTCACTGCAGTCTGTAGCATGAGTTGTTCAAGCTGTGGCTGCAGAAGTCAATAAAGTCCACTGTTCTCATACAGAGAATGGTGGCGAAGAGCTCTATCGCCAAGCTGGATACCCAGGATTTTGGGTATCCCAGAAAAATATTCTGGCTCTTATTGTAAAAAACAAACATCAGAATCTAGCTAAATGGGCCTGTTTAGCTAGGTTCTAAATGTTTTAAATGTAATTTTTATGTATTTCCAATGCTAGTAAGTTTGTGGAGAAAAGCATCAAGGCGGTAGTTCTCATGGCACAAAACAATGTTTGGTGCTTTGCCAAACAAGTGGTGAGAAACCAAACGAGGTCCTACGACATCAACTTTTCATTTTGCACCAGAATGTTAACTCAAAACCTGCTGTGCATACTCAGGATGGGAAAACAAAACCATAAAGCCTTATAAATCTGTAGCTGTTTAAATTAATTTTTGTTCACCAGACCTTTCAAAGGCACTACCTTAGGACATCCCACATGTGCCCTGCAAGTCTGGGAAAAATTTAATTCCATACAGGCTGTAGATGAGACTAAAAACAAACAAACAAAAAACATATTAAGTATAGGAAAAAATTTGACATTTCAGAAAATAATATATGCAGATCTCAGAAATTACACAAGCTGCTGTCACAAAACTTTCCACAGGTCAAGACCTTGCCTACCAGACAACACATACAAAATTTCAGCTAATTTTGTCAAATGGTCAAAAGCTATTAATGCTCAAAGTTAGGGTTTAACATCAAACAGGCTACTTAACCTAACTATATAGGTACAACCCTTTAGTTATAGTGCAACCTATAGATAGGGTTGAGTAGCTTACATTTAATAATAACCCCATATTTACCTTAATAACTTTTGTGTTCTTTGATGAAATAGCCCAAAATTCAGCATTCATGGTCAGGCTATCAGAATCTCAAGTTGTAGAAAGTTTTGTGATGGCATCTATCTGTTTTGAGATACAAATGTGCCAAAAATACAGAAAACATCATGTTTGGTTTCTATACTTAACACTGGAATTTTGCACTCACCTACAGCCTAGACTGTGTGGAACTTTTCATGAAATTTCAGGGTTGAAGGGGTCTATACCAAGGGTGTGCCTTTGGAAGATTTGATGAAAAGTATTGTACCAGTTTAAAGTTATAACATTTTATGAGGTAACAGTCTGGTGCAACTGGTAAGCATGGTGTCAGCGTGGCTCAGTTGGTAGCACATCCGCTCTCTTGACCAGAAGGTCATGGGTTCTCATCCCACACCAGGATTGGACTTGCACCTAAAATTGCTGGCATCCGAGTGCAGTATTTGGGGGTGCTGTACTGCTGGGGTGTGCCATCCTTTGGATGAGATGTTAAACCGATGTCCCTTCTACTTGTCCTGGTGGGTGTCCAGGTGGAAGTAAAAGAACCCAGGGCACTCTTTGCAAAAGTAGAGAACATTCCCAGTGTCCTGGCCAACAATCCTTACATAAACTGGTTCATGCAATTATCCAGGCTGTGTGTGGGTGATGATGTGCGATATGGCCTCAGTCACTTCACTACCAGTCTAGCATTGCTTGTAAAGCGCTTTGGATGTATGAAAGCGCTATATAAATACTGATTCTTCTTCTAAAAAAACTATCATAAAAGGCTAAAAACCTACTGTGAAAGGTAAAAACATATCGCAATTGGTTATTTTCATTATTTACTTGTCATGTAGAAAAACAGTCGAGATGGCCACCATTTTCTTTTTATGTTTTAAACTTACAGACATTAAAAATACATACTAATGATATCTTTTACAAAAATAAACAGCTGATCCTAGCTAAACAGGATCCATTTAGCTAGATTCTGGTGTTTGCTTTTTCCTGCAGTTGACAGAAATATATTTTCTGGGTACCCAAAATCCCAGGTGCCCAGCTGAGTGAGAGGAGCCCTTCACCTGTGTTCTCTATATGAGAACAGCGGGACTTTCTTGACTTCTGCAACCACAGTTGGAAGTCATATTGCAGGCTGCAATGACAGCAATAATCCACTATTTTCCTGTTGTCTAGTGCCCCCCAACTCCACTGCTGTCCTTTTATGTGTGTGATGTTGCCCTTGTGTCTAGTGGTACTCCCGATTGCCATCCCACTAGTTGATTTGTCTTTTCCTGGTGTCTAGTGGCACTCCACACCTTCAATCACCATCCCCATTGTTAATTTATCTTTCCTGGTGTCCAGTGGCACCCCACCCTATGATTACCATCCCTGTTATTGATTTATATTTTCCCTGATGTCTAGTGCCCCCACCCTCTGATCACCATCACTGTTGTTGATTTATATTTCCCTGGTGTCTAGTGGCACCACACCCTCTGATGGCCATCCCCATTATTGACTTACATTTTCCCTGATGTCTAGTGGCAACCCCACCCTCCGATCACCACCCCTGTAGTCATTTGATCTTTGCCTGATGTCTAGTGGCACTGCCCACCCTCTGATGGCCATCCCCATTATTGACTTACATTTTCCTGGTGTCTAGTTGGCACCCCACCTTCTGATTGCCACCCTCATTACTTTTCTATCTTTCCTGGTGTGCTTCCCCACCTCCAATCACCATCCCCATAGTTATTTGATCTTTCCCTGAGTCAAGTGGCACCACCACCCTCCGATCGCCTTCCCCATTGTTGATTAATATTTTCTGAGGTGCCTAGTGGCATCCCTCACTCTCCATCGCTGTCCTGTTGTTGATTTATATTTTCCTGGTGTCAAGTGGCACCCACCCTCTGATGACTGTCCTTCTTGAAATAAAGAAAAACATCCTCAATGTTTTTTGTTTATTTAACCTGAAAAAGGTCCTCAATGATCTAACAGGTATCTGCCTCTGTCTTCGAAATTAAACAAAGGGGCAGATGACACTACAGCGTAGAACACTGCAGCATAGGAGCTAGCACAACAAAACTTGCCCAAAACAGGAACCAAAACAAAAAAGCAAAGAAATCCAAAACCTTCTGATCATAGGAGACTCCATGATTCGGGAGTTGATTCTATCTCCAGCCAGCTGTAATGGTCAGATGTCTCCCAGGTACATCGGTGTGGAGACACACTGACCGCATTGCTAAAATTGTTCAGTAAGCAGGAGAAAACATTGACATCCTGGTACACATAGGACTAATGATCTCACCAGCCGGTCAGTTGTGGAGACCAAGGAACACTTGACGAGGCTGGGTGACAAACTATCATCCATTTCATCTGACATCTCCTTCTCTGAGATCCTGCCAGTCTGGGAGAGGGGCAGATGGAAGGAAAGTCAGCGAAGGGGAGATAGGGGAGCTAAACATGTGGCTCAAGGGCTGGTGCCAGGAAAAGGACACAAATTTGTGGAACTGGCAACAGTTTTGGGAGGCGAAAGTTCTTTAAATTTGATGAACTGCATCTGACTAAGGAGGAGTCAGTGCATTGGGCAGAAGTTTGGCGTCTTTGCAGAATATTTAAACTAGCAAATGGGAGAGGGGTGCAGCACCTCATACGTTGAATGGGAAGAACACCCCTCCCCTCAGCTAGTGGTCAAATAGGAGTTCAGCATGTTTGCAGTTCATTTGCATCATCAGGTAAGGAAAAGGTCTGGCTCCCCATATGACCACAGGGAAATGCCAGATCTCACCCAACAACTAACACACAGAAATCTGGCCAATGGAAAATCATGTACACAAATACTCGCAGTCTGGGAAACAAGATCCCAGGCCTGCAGGCAATAATGACAGAGGCTAAACAGTACATAGTAGCAATTGAGGATGTGGTTAACCAGTATAGCCACACTTGGGAGACTTCAGTACCCGGCTATGTACTGTTCAAGAGACCGAGGTGCAGAAGGGGTGGCCCTGTATGTCAATGAAAATATCAAAGTTACAGAAATTCAGAATACACATAAGGAGTCAGAAGAACTGTGGGTCACCCTGGAAACAGGAAATGAGACAGCTATACGAACTGGGGTTGTCTACAGGCCCCCAGACCAGGGGAGGACATAGATACATTACTGTTAGAAGATACACAATACATGACAGCTAAAGGGAGGTTCTGATAATGAGAGACTTCAACACCAGACACAGACTGGTCAATATCAGTAGTAACATCTGCCAGAACTAAACACATAGTGGATTCCTGCAGGAGGAGGGCCTCAAACAACTGATACAACAACCCACAAGAAACAGGGCTATCCTAGATCTAGTACTGACTAATAGGGAAAGGATCACAGATCTCCAGGTAGAAGGTCACCTGGGAGCCAGTGACCATCACATGGTATGGTTCAATTTGGCCACTAGAACTAAATCATCCCTTTCCAAGGTACAAATATGGGACTGCAGAGGAGCTGACTTTGATAAGATGGCCAACAGAATTAAGCTAGCCCTGGCAAAAGAGAAGTACAGGTGAGGGGGGTACAGGCAAAGTAGGCATTAAGGATGCAATACTTGAAGCAAGATCCCATTGTGTTAGAGAGAAAAGGAAGTGCAAAAGAAGAAGAAACCACTTTGGTTCTCAAAAACAGTAGCAGAAAAGGTCAGGAGCCAAAAGGCTGGCCTTCAGGAAATATAAAGGAACACAGCTGGATGAAGATAGGGAGGCATACCAAACTTCCCTAAGGAAGAAGGGAAGGTAGTAAGGCTGGCAAAGGCCCATACTGAGGAAACACTAACACAAACAGTAAAGAAGGTGACAAGACTTTCTATAGATACATTAGTGAAAGGAGAAAGTCCAGAGGGTATTGCTAAGATCAAAGGAGATAAGGGGGTGTGTGAGGAGGAGGACCACGTAAAAGCATCTATCCTAAATAGATACTTCTGCTCAGTATTTATTGAAGAGAAGGTAGGGCAGAGCCCACAGCTTAGCACCACAGACACAGGGAGGATGGAGGGAGGTGTGCACTAGTCCCATCACAAAATAAAGGGTCCTAAAAGAGGCTCAATAAGCTCAGGGAGGACATAGCAATGGGACCTGATGGCATACATCCCAGGGTACTAAAGGAGCTAAGGGTGGAACTAGCAGAGCCTTATCAGAACTGTTTAGTGAGTTTCTGAGCACTGGAGAGGTCCCAGAAGGCTGGAGAAGGGTTCATGTGATCCCGCTGCACAAGAGTGGTAGCAGGGAGGAGGCAGGGAACTATAGACCAGTCAGTCTTACCTCAGTAGTGGGCAAGATTATGGAGGCACTCCTTAAGGAAAGGATCGTGCAACACCTGGAATCCATAGAAGCACAGGATTCAAGACAGCATGGGTTTACAAAGGAAGGTCCTGTCAAACTAATCTCATAGATTTCTTTGACTGGGTAACCAGAGTGGTGGACCAGGGGGAGCAGTTGATGGCGCCTACCTTGACTTCAGCAAAGCTTTAATACTGTTCCACATAGAAGTTTGATTAATAAGTTGGGTGAGCACAAAGGGTGGGTCAGAAGTTGGTCAGCTGGGTGGCAAACTGGTTGACGGGCAGAAAACAGAGAGTGGTGGTAAACAGTGGACAGTCAGAAGAGATGCAAGTCACAAGTGGGTACTTCAGGGATCAGTCCTGGACCAGTCCTCTTCAATATCTTCATCAGTGACATTGCAGATGGACTGGAGGGTAGGGTTTGTCTGTTTGCAGATGACACCAAGATCTGCAACAGAGTAGATGATCCAGATGGGGTGGACAGAATGAGAAGAGATCTGAATAAACTAGCAAAATGGTTGGAAGAGTGGCAACTGGGGTTTAATGCAAAAGAAGTGCAAGATCATGCACATGGGAGAAGAAACCCTGAAGCCACCTATAGGCTGGGAGGTTGCTGGAGTTACATGGGAAGAAAGAGACTTGGGCAACATTACCGATTAGCTGAAATCATCCAAGCAGACTACTAAAGCAGTAGGTAAGGCTAGGGGATGTTGGGGTATATTAGTAGGGGTATCACAAGTCGGAAGAGGAGGTAATAATCCCTCTTTACAAGACACTGGTTAGGCTCCCATCTGGAGCACTGCATGCAGTACTGAGGCCACACCTTCACAAGGACATTAACCAAATTGAGGCAGTCCAGAAGGGCAACCAAAATGGTGCAGGGATTGCATCAGAAAACATATGAGGACAGATTAACAGAGTTCAGTATGTATACCCTAGAGCAAAGGAAGTGAGAGGTGATATGATTGAAACATTCAAACACCTTAAGGGCATTAACAAGGTGAAAGAGTCTAACATGTTTCAATATAAGAAAAATAGCAGGACAAGAGGACACAGCATGAGATTAGAGGAGGCCGATTAGGGGTAATGTGAGGAAGTTGTTTTCACAGAAAGGGTGGTGGATGTATGGAACGCCTACCTCAGGAAGTGGTGGATATGAATACAGTGCAGGGCTTCAAACAATCATGGGATAGGCATAGGAGCAATACAGATGAGTATGAATAGATAGGCCATTGACAGAGCAAAGGCTGATGGCACATTTATAAGGCAAAAGTAGGAAATGTGGCGTTAGGGCTTCCAACTATAATGCCCCACCCCACCCCTCAAGCAGCAAAAGAAAAAACATTAGCATTCTGGGTCTCAGGAGTCTTGGTGAATCAGTGGTTGGGTCTTTTTTGGGGTTGTCAACCCTAATGATCACATTTCTGTACTTTTGTGGTGTTAAGTTACCTAACTGGTGTATTAATGCACTTTAGGGTAAGGATACATGCATGCCATCACCCTTTGAAAGACTGCACCTACACAGAAAGTAATAACTCTGAGTCTGCTGGTTTGTTTGTAGAATGATCTTGTAGGCATCTGTCTCAGTACTTTCACTCATAAGTGCTGTAGAATAAAAATACTTTTGGAACCTAATTTTGAGTCCAGAGTGGTGACATCAGAAATGGATGAGGTGGAGGCAGGAGGAGATGAAAGTGGTGGAGACCTCATTAAAGAGCTGAAGAACACCTATATCTTCAATATCAAGGATATACTGCAGCTGACGTTAAAATGAGACATTAGAGATCCAAGTGATAGGAGGTAAAAAGCATTAGAGTACAACCGCCGTTGGTTTACCAACAATTAATCTAACTGCATCAAAATGAAAAGGCATTGCAAAACAAAATTAAACCAGTAATGTAACAACCCCTCCTCCAGGTGCTGTAGGTTGTGGTTGATTCCTCTGAGATGCCTGCCTTGACACTGGCCCTGCTGGTGCCAGATCTCACTCAGAATGGGGTGGAAGGAGTATTGCTAGGATAAAAGCAGATGCCAGTAGGGGAACAACAAGACTAGAAAGTAGTAGTTTGAATGTTGACAGACCAAGAACGGCTGGAAACAGCCTGGGAGAGATCGCCCATAGAGGTCTGGGTTGACCAGGAGAATGGGACCTCGATTTATCAGCAACTGCTTATATTCCCAACATCATGTAGTGGGACCATTGGAATGGTGTGTGTTTACGGGAATGTGGGAACTGTCGGGTGGCCTGAAGACAGTCCTTTCAAAGTCTCAGAGGGAGACCCTAGTGAGGGAGGGTGAGTTTGGGAAGGTGCCCTACCATGAAAGAGCACATGCAGAAGCCAGATTCAGTGCTGTGAGAGGAGGTGTTAGCTGCAGGGTAGAAGAAGCTCCCCACAGGAAGAGTTGGGTAAAGTGCCTTGAAGCACTGTAGACCCCAACTATTTCACTTTAACTTATGTGCACTAAATTATGTTCTGACTGGCTTTTTTTATATATTTTATTTATTGAAAAGTTTCACCAGAAAAGCATACTGAGCAACAAGTCGCTCATCTCCGCTGCATCCTGGGGGAAAGAAGAGTGGCATACACAGACAAGAAAGCACGTGTGACAATGGTACATTATAGTATATACAGGAGAACATAATTACACAATAAGTAATAAAAATTCTGTTAAAAACATTTGAAGCAAAGTACAATGACGAATAGTTATACAATGAGCAAAATCGGGGAAGTGCTTAAAACATATGAAGTTCATGTAAACAACACACTAAGAGTTTGCATGCTGACTTGATCTGCCTATCAAGTAGAGACAGAATAAGCAAAAGGATGGGGAGACAGTTTGGGATTTAGAAAATAAATGGACAACCATAGGCAAAACTCAGTAAGGTGCTAGATGAAGGAGATGCTGGCTTTACAGACAGATGCCAAGTGGGATACCTTATTACCAATATTAATCTGTATAATCACTATGGATTCAGGCTGTGCATCCCATGACAGAGTGGATGAATGGTCATTGCTAATGAGAGCTGGAAATGCATAAGAATGTGGAACAGGATGACCATACCCTCTAAGGTTGCTAAAGGCTCTCTTCAGGACCATGATGCAGATGCCTGCTGTTACCAGGAAGTAAGGGCTATAGTAGAGCCATTTCTTTAGAGTTACTATAGTCAGTGAATAGTGAGACGGTAAATACATTGGACTGTGATACACTTATGAATTGAGATCTCTGGGACCACTGTATATTCATAATGATCTAAATCCATTCCTGTAGTAAATCCCAAAGTGTGCTTCAATCCAGCCTAGTGTAGTTATTGACTAAGGGTCATAGGTTAAAATCCAGCAGAAACACTCATATGCCAGAACCTGGTAAAATAAAATGTCACTGCAAGGGAACCCCATCTCAAGTGTCATCCCTAGACAGGAGGGTCCTGGTCATCACTCAGGATAATGGATGCTTCTGTCAGGGTGACAGTAGCCCAGCAGGTCACCAGTATTAAACATAGAAACATAGAAATTGTCAGCAGATAAGGACCATTAGGCCCATCCAGTCTGCTCATAAGCCCTGTACTAGTTTGTGGCCTCCGACCCTATCTGGTCAGCAGCTTTTCATCCGTCTCTACCCACTGCTAAGGTTTCCTTATGCCTGTCTCACACATGTTTAAATCCTTCCACTGTGCTCACTCCACCACCTCCTGTGGCAGACCATTCCATGTGTCTACCACCCTCTGTGAAAACCTTCCTCGCATTTCCTCTGAACCTGCCTCCCTCCATTTCATATCAAGCCCCGCATTCTAGTACTCCTTCTAACTTGGAAGATGTCACCCCCTGCACCTTGTTTATGCCCTTGAGGTACTTGAATATTTCTATCATGTCCACCCTCTTCCTCCTCTCCTCTAATGAGTGCATATTGAGGTCCTTTAATCTCCTCTATGTTTTGTGGTGCAAGCCCTGTACCATCTTAGTCGCCCTCCTCTGGACCACTTCCACCCTGTCAATGTCCTTTTCCAAAGGTGTCTGGTGTCCCATTGACTCCCAATGGAGACCAGGAGTGGTGCAGGACATTGACCCGATCTCGTGAGCATAGCAGCAGGCACCGACCAGGGTTGCCATGTGCCATATGGCGCATTACACGCCACACTCGCAAGTGGAGGGTGAAGGAGGAGCTCACTAGTGAAACAAGGAAACATCTCTTCAGCCTAGGTAGGTGACGGTTCACAGTGCCTAGCGACCACATGTCCAATACAGGCCCCCTACCTCCCCACCCTCCCGATCACCCTGTGGACCCTAAGGAGGCTCACAGGAGAAAGTAATGCCTTTGAGGAGGTCCGGGGTCACAGTGGGCAGTAGAGTGGCAGGTTAGTTGCATAGCCCTGAGAGTACTGGGGTTCTGAAGGACATAAATAGAGTAGTAAAAAATATGGCCTTTCATAGGTGCAGCCTCCAGAATTGCATACAGTACTCTAGGTGAGGCCTCACTAGTGTTTTATACAGTGGCATCACTACCTCCTCCTTCTGCTAGTGATACCTCTGCCAGTGCAGCTGAGCATGCCACTGGCTCTCCTGCCCTTTGTACTCTGCTTTGTCACCTTTAGGTCATCTGAAATGATAACCCCTAGGTCCCTTTCCACCATGGTGAATATCAGCTCCCCATCCTGTAGCTCTCCCAGGGTTCTCTCATCCCAGGTGCATTTTTTGCAATGTTTTTGTATTGAACCCCAATTGCCACACCTCAGACCATTTTGCAAGCTTCCCCAGGTCCCTACTCATTTTCTTTCACCCCATCCCAGGGTATCTGCCCTGTTGCAGATCTTGGTGTCATCTGCAAACAGGCAGACTTTCCCCTCCAGCCTTCTGCAATGTCACTGATGAAGACATTGAACAGGACTGGCCCAAGACCAATCTCTGAGGAACCCGCTGGTCACCCCTCCCCCAGATTGGGCCCCATTTACTACCACCCTCTGCCTCCTGTCCATTAGCGGTTCTTAACCCAGTTTACCACTTTGTACATCATACCCAGGTTACCCAACCTGTTAAACAGCCTCTTATGTGGGACGGTGTCAAAAGCCTTGCTGAATTCAATTGGTCACAGTAAGCTGCCTTTTTATGTTTGCTTGCAAATTGCAAAATATTGGGATAGTGTTTCAGGTCTATAGTTATATCAGGCTGCTAGCCAGTGAACTATAAGAAAAGTATTCTCTCCCTCTTGCCAGCTAATGGTGCTGTAGGCTCTGAGTTCATTTGAATATCATACACCTGACCATTTCTGCTGGGAGCTGTGGCCTATCATTCATGTCGCCACTTGTCGACTGTTTCATCTTTTTTTATTTGACGTACTTTATTAAGCATATCTCAATACAACAACATTTAAAAGGTAAATGCAGTACTATCAATACACACTGACAAGAAGACCATACATAAGTTAATGAAATAAGATTCGGAGAAATTAAAATAAAAAAAAAAAACCTCGGAAAACCCCTCCCACCCTCCCCCCCACGGTGCACTCTCCTATACTTATTATCATAAGGTTGACAAGGAAACAGCAAGAATGGTCATTAAGATATAGTTAAAAAGGGAGGAGAGGTTTGTGAACTCAACAGGAGAGATCTCATCAAGACAAATACAGGGCATATAAGTTCCCATTTTTTGTTGTTAAAAGATAAGAGGTGATGGCGCACACTCGCATTAAGTGTTCAAGGCGGTGCGAATGATATTTCATGCAACCATTCCACATAAGAAATGGTAACTTGATCTGTCCAGTGTCTAAGCACTAGCTTTTGACCGCCATTGAAATTAGAGCCATGAGAAACCGTCTCTCCTTCACGAATTCGGAGTAATCTCCCAAGATACATATGACAGGGAGAAGAGGCCCTGTAGTCCCAACAATGGGTCTAGAGCGGTTCAATTTGCTTCCACAATGGGGATATCCTTTCACAGGACCACAATATATGGAGGAGGCGAGCCTTCTTCTTTATTGCACCTAGAACACGTGTTAGAGGTAAGCCTCTTCATTTGGGCCAATTTTGCGGAGTATAATACGTATTGTTTAAGATACAATATTGTGTAAGTCTATATCGGTCCTGGGTAGATATGTGTATAGCCTGTCCATATTGAATGCCAGTTAATAGCTTCGTCAGGAAAAGAAAGCTGCTCAGACCGAGAACCGGCAATTGAAGGGGAATGAGAAAAGGTGAGGACCAACTTGTATATGGTAGCAATGCCATGGGATTTGCAAGCCAAAGTCTTAATTTGTTTGAGAAAGGCTTCAATATGAGAGGGTTGCACTCTTTCCCCACTACCTTAACCAGTAGGTGCTTAAGCTGTAAAATTTGAAAAACAGCCCGTGACGTTAGACCCAGTTTAGTAAGAATCTCCTCGGTGGATAGAATAGCACCGCTTGAATAGAAATCAGCCACCGTGAGCTCAGGAGGGAGAGATAGCCAACGCTGAGAAATGGGGACTCCCCTATTTTGAGATTCATTTTGGCATATAGTGGCTGAGAAGGATCCGAACTTGAAAGTACCTTATAGAAGCTGAACATTTGAGAGAGAACTCTTAATGAGGTACCAATCAGGAAGGACTGCAGGATTGGGCAATTTTTAGAGGACGTATAAAGAGCGATGAGGGAGCTAGATTATGTGCAGCGAGAATGTCAGACTCTGTAAGTAACCAAATAGGAACATAGTCATGGTGAGCACAGAGATCAGTTAATGAAAACCATTTCCACACTTATAAAGGTGACAGGCCCAGTAGTAAAACAAGAAATGAGGAAGATGCAAGCCCCCATCTCCTTGGGTAAAGAGAGCTTATGGTAGGATCTTCTAATTACCTTATCTTGCCAAATAAAGGAGCTAACGTCAGAATGGATACGCTGAAAGAAGGACAAGGGTAACCAGACGTCCAACATATTTAATGGATAGAACAATCTGGGTAAAACGTTCATCTTAACGGTGTTAATTCTACCCCAGAGCAAGAGAGCCTCTTCCATCTTGTTAAGTCCTGTTGAATGTTGGACCACAAGTCCTCTAAATTAAGTTTATGGAGTAATGGTAAGTCCAAGGTAATATAAATGCTCAATATTTAATGGACTTGAAGTCCATTTCATACCAAACTCACTGAAAGCTGAGCTATATGTTAAAGAATTAAGGGAAAAATTTCAGTTTTAGTAATATTGAGTTTATAATTTGAGAATTTCCCAAAAGTATCAATAATATGCAATGCTTCTGAGAGGTGAAGCAATATGTCGTCCACATAAACTGAAAGGACCGGGTCCTATCACCTATTGGAATGCCAGTAATTAAGGGGAGGAGTTTAGTCTCTGATCAGGGTTCAAGATATATATTAAAAGAAAAGGAGAAAGTGGGCAACCCTGCACGTGCCGAAAAAGAGAGAAACCTCGGATAAGACTCCATTACAATTTACTTTTGCCTGAGGAGAAGAATACAGGGTCTGAATCCAGTTGATAAAGGTATCAGGAAAGCCATTGTCTGCAGCATAGCCCACAGGAAGTTCCAATCCACCCTGTCAAATGCTTTTTCTGCGTCGAGGATATCAGTGCCATGGGAGAGGGGAGGTCTTGGCCGCCCTGAACCAAATCGCCAATTACTGAAGGTGGTCAGCAGGTGTTCTACCCTGACATGGACCCAATTTGCTCTGGGCAAAGAAGCTGAGTCCAAACTTGCTCAATTCTACCAGCAGTATCTTAGCCAAGATTTTAATATCACAATTTAACAAAGAGATGGGATGATAACTCGTGGGAGATTGAGGTGGCTTGTCTAGTTTAAGAAGAAGGATAATGGAGGCTTCTAATAGGGATGGGTCTAAGGTTTGTCCTGAGAGCATATATTGATATAGACGTAATAGATAGGGATCAAGATCTTTAGCAAAGACCTTGTAGAAGTTCGAAGGAAACCATCTGGACCAGGGGCCCTATCCAAGGCAGATTATGAATAGCAGACAATACTTCCTGAAGAGATATAGAGCAGATAAATGGGATTGTTGTGAGAGAGAGAGGTAGGTAATGGTAAGGCAGATAAATACTCTAGTAATTCGGCATGAGACAGGTATACAGGGCGCTGACTATAGAGAGAAAGATAAAACTGTCTAAAACAGCAGTTTTGTCTCTGGATGTGTTTTAGTGGTTCCATCCAGATCATTGATCGAGGAATAAATCTGGATGCCTCTAGTTTCCTCAGACGCAATGCTAGAAGATGAATTGCCTTCTCCCCTGCTCTATATATTTTGCCTTAGTTCTTAAAATGAAATTCTGCTTTTTCCTGCACTGGCGAGAATACTGATTCCTTAAGTTCAACAATGATTTTAGTACATCGGGAGAAGAGGAAGAGGTGAGAGAATGCTCAAGCGTGCAAATCTGACCCAGGAGGAAATAATGGCCACCTTCTCTCTTTCGCTTTCGATAGTGGAGGAAAGTCTGATAAACTCGCCGCAAAAGCATTTTAGGTGCACCATTCATGGTCCATTCTTGTAACCAAGCCCTGGTTATTTGCAATAAAAAGTTGAATCTGATCTGAGATCCTGGTAATGACGTAGTCCTCCTTTAGAAGCTGCGTATTTAAATGCCATATTGAGCCCCTTGAGATTTTGATTTAACATAACTGTGACCCACGCCACAGCATGGTCCGATATAACAATCAGTTCTAGAGTGGAATCACTGAGGCCGTGTGATGAGAACGACTAAGTAAGATATAATCCAGCCGAGACCAAGTGGAATGCACCATAGAGTGGAATGAGAAAACACGGGTCTCAGGATTTAGAGACACCAGGGATTGCACAATACAGTAGAGTCAATAAATTCAGCAAGAGCCTTTGGACTTGAGAAAGGGGCTTAGGCGAGGAATTAGATCTATCCAAATCCTGAGTGGGTGGCAGGTTCCAGTCCCCACGAGAATTAGGGGGAACATCGAGAACCTTTGTAATTCGGTCGATAATTCCTGAAAATACAGAATTTCCCCACACAGGCCCCATACACTCTCCAGGACCAATTCAGTACAGTCCAATAATCCTTGGACTAAAACATATCTCCTGTGGATCAGCAATTGTTGTTTTGGGTTGAAAGGCTGTCGCCTTGTGAATTAAAAAAGCAGTACCACCACTGGCGGATGAGTTACCAGAAGCGAAACTTGCCCAATCCCAAATCTGCACAGGCCCCTGCTTCCCCAGGAGCAGATGAGTTTCCTGAATAAAGGAGATATGGGCATTCAGTAGTGATAAGTGTTTTAAGATCTGAATTCTCTTGTTAAGATCACAAGCCCCTCTAACATTCCAAGTTATAAACTTTTTCAGACCTGTAGCCATTGAGTGTTATACCAACCAATGCATAACCAAACCAATATACTATGAAGTGCACCGCTAAACACCCCTCACCAATCTTGCATACATATTATTAAATTGGTGTTCCCAAGACCCCAGAAAAAAACAGAACATACTTCTGTCTATGATGACAGTTATGAGATGGGGGAAACCCCATCATTAACAATAGAAAATGACGGAACACCATAGTTTCCAACCCCCATAATCCCCAGTATAACTATTTACAAGTAACTCTCTACCTAGCTTTGACACTAGTAAAGAGACTGCATTATTATTTAATGGTAGAGAGCCACAAGTACTCCATTGTAACTACCCTCAATACCTCTGACCAGATATAGGCTAGCAAATGTAGTGAGAACTGCACTGGGTACACTTCCAACCCCAATTTGGGCATTAATGTAAACCAGTCTAACAGACTAAAAGGAATCCCCAGGATGTCAAGCCAAACAAAGCAAGAAACGACAGTAACTAGGGTACTACCCCCCATACTTCAGGACGGTGGTGGTTACTCTTGGCCAATACCCTCCTCCCCCCACCCTCCAAGATGAAAAAGAATGTTGAATTTATTTTGCAATCTCGGACTGAGATACCCCAGCAGTATATAAACTTCATGCAAACCCCATAACTCCAATCTTATTCCTGTGAGAACCAAAAGTGAAGTAAAGTCAACACCACACTCTCCGACAAAAAATTAGTAGGTAAAAAGAAATGAGTGTATGGTAACGAGACTACAGAGAGCTGAGAAAACCCAAGGGATAGGTATACCAAGAAGAGTGGTGAAGAATAAAGAGAGACATGAACAATAAAGGAAGAAAAGGACTGGAGTCCTATAGAGAAGAGAGAAGTCGAAAAGAGACAAACAACAATATATAAACGTAATGTAATTATCTCACTAGATACAAAAGATCAAGAAATATAGAGAGGAGCTGAAACAGCCAAGAAAATAATTCGATAGTGAGCAGGAGAATAGGTAATATGAGTCTTTCCAGAATTGTTTGCATAAAATAACAGCAAAATCATCGCCAAAAGATGCAGGCATAGCAGGCAGCTTCTCAAATATACAGGTGTTCCCTCGGGGAACAATATTGAAATAGGGTTGTCAGAACCCTCTGAAGTTCTGGGTTCTAGTTCTAGTCTAGAACTTTTGAAAAAGTTCTAGTATTCTAATCTTTTAGAACTTTTAGAACTCGAACCCTATTTTTTATTGTGCTGCCAGTAACAAAGATAGTAATAAAATACATGTAAAGGAAAAACTGTTCAAAATAAGGGGAGAAATTATCTTGTATGACATTGATAGGAATACAACTAGGTTTATTTATAGTTTCTTCTGTTTGCTAAAGTCAGCAACTTAATATGTAACAGGCCCACCCACCCACCCATATGTTAAAAGTTTCCTGCTGCAGCTGCATCATAGTTCCTTAGTGAAAGAAAGAGGCACATTAGCCATTTATGTACTCAGCTATATATACATCGTCATGAATTAGGAGAAAAAATAACTGATATTACCTAATTTAGCTATTTGCTGCTTTCTGTTTTAAATGAGTGAATCAAAAGTTGCTATGTTTAAAGAAAGCTTTTATAACAAAGTCAAGCCAAGTACTACAGCAGCAACATGTGGAACTGTTACAAAACATATTATGTCATAACATATTCAGTCAAGACATTGGAATAAAAAAAATATTTGCAGAAACCACAAGAAGAAGCTGCTCCAATCCTAAGTTGTGCCTGTGTGAAAGCTGAGCACCAGAACAAAAAGACACAGCACCAACACTTCCAAAAATATACTGTATTGTAATTTTAACTGATAGCATCACAGTACGAAGCATGCATGCAGGACAAAACAGTTTAAACAGACAAAAGGTCCTTTGTCTGTTTAAACTATTTTGTCCCGCATGGCTTTCTGTACTGTGATGCTATCAGTTAAAAAGACAATACAGTGTTATTTTTGGAAGCGTTGGTGCTGTGGCCTTTTGTTCTTAATAAAAAAATATGCCAGTATATTGTTGCTGGCAAAATGATGTACAATTTTCTAAGGTAATGTATACATATACCAACATTTTTGTTGGCAAATTGAAGAATAATATACAAAAATTCTAAGATGATGCATTTTGCAGCTGATACTTCAATAAAATCTGTATTTCAGTCACATAAATAAAAACAGTGGTTTCCTCACCACATACTAATTTACTAAGGAACTTTTATGTAGCTGCAGCAGTTGGCATGTGATGTTTAAGGGACAGCGTCTGTCAACCCCATTATGTATCAAATTATCACTACTTATAAAGCAAAAACACTATGATACGTCATATTCTGTGAAACTGCTGATGCAGATTTTCTTTTATTTCTGATTCCTTTATTCTTTTTAAAGGGACAGGACAATTGTGCTAGGTGCAGCAGTTTGCAATGTATTTAATAAGAATATATATTATGTGTACAGTAGGTTCGGTCTGTCATCATTTTTCCTCCACCATCCCCAGCTGATCACGAATCTGTAAATGAAAGAACTAAAACAACACCCACCTTTCACCCCATCACCCATTCCACTTTTCTTCCACCACCCTCATCTGTGCAGTAGCACCCATGCCACCCTTACACCCATGTTAAAACCAACCCACAACCCTCACCCATGTACTAGCATCCATTTTTCGTTTATGGCTAACATTTCTGTAATTGAAAAAATAATAAACAGCTACCAATTAGAACTCATTGTTTTGTCCTCTTTAAAATTGAAAAATAGACCGTCTCCTGTCCCAGCCCATGCTGATGCACCACAAAGTCACAGAAGGTAAATCCAAAAATATATGTCTGCACTTTAACTATAAATAATATGATACAGAAAGGATTGACGTGACAGTGTCCCTTTTATGCCAAATTTGGGCCTGTTCCCACTGATGTTAAAATTGCCCTGTATATAAAACTTGTTGACTTTAGTTTAGACCCTAGCTACAAAGCAGTTTGCCATGAAATGGTGAAAGTTTTGGGGGTATATAGTCAAGGTAGTAGATCGAGAAAGGAGAGAGACGACAACCAAAGTCATCACAGTCTGTAAAGTTTCCTTTTGGTGCAGAGAGACTCATCTCCCACACAGTATTTTTACCAGCCACCACCATCTGAGTTGTCATCATCACCATCAACATCACAACATCAATCACTTCAGGATCAGTTTGTATACTTTGTAGGATACGAAAATCTTGACTTATTAACTTTAATAAAAGTTAACGTGCGTACATTTTCTGGCAGCAACCTATTTCTGGTGTCTGTCACAATATTGCCAGCTGTACTAAACATGCGTTCTTGAAGAGACACTTGTTGCAGGACAACCAAGATATTTACAGGCTTCATCATACAGCTCTGTCCAAATTGACTTTTTGATCTCCAGTATTCAAAAGGGCATGCATCAATAGGAATAGGCAGTTCTTGCAGGTAACTGTCTACCATGTTGGACAGAGACCGCTCAGAAGAGGAATCAGCAGAAGCAGCTGGTATGGCAGCAATTTGGGAAAGGTTTTGCCACAGATTTAGCTTGCTACTAAGGGCTGAAGAAGTGGCAGTTGTGGAACAACTACTGTTAATGTTTGGTGACTTTTCCAGTTCTGTATCCCTTGTGAAGATGAACCTGCATGTTGTGGTGATGACAACCTGACGGTACTGTGCGTGTCTGTGTTTGACTCCTGTAGTGCTGCAGCTCATCTAGCAACATACATTTGTACTGCTCTACATCATCTGTTTTGGAAGATGTATAGCCTTGAACCTGGGATCTAAGAGAGTTGCAAGGATGTAGTGTCTTGATTTCGTCATTGCAACTAATTTGTCATTGGTTTTGAAGCGCTCGCTCATTCTCTTTACTGAGATTCCCATGATATAGGCGACATGTTGTCTCGCTTCAGATCTGTCTTTTCTATTTGTAGATTTAGAACACTAAGATGATGTGAAATGAGCATTATGAGTGGGATAACCTGACTCACAGATGCACCTTCAGAAGACATGTCCCTTGTAGCTGTCTCAAAAGGAGCTAGGATACAGCACACTGTCTCCATTAATTTCCACTGCAGCACAGACAGCATAATGCCATCTCCAATAATGTAATTGGAGCAGTACTCATACAGCTTGCTTTTGCTCCAAGAGGCGCTGCATATAAAGCATTGAGTTCCAACAAGTGGAAACATTTTGAATCAGCTTTTGCTGGGGCAGCTTGTGTTTTTTTGCAGTTCGGACAATGTCCGTATAGCCTTAGTTGAATGTGAAAAGTGAGTCACAATTTTTTGCAAACAGCAATCATACCATCCACTTGTGTTTCGTTGCTGAAATCCGTGACAATTAAGTGTAAGCAATGTGCAAAGCAAGAAGCATGCAGAAATCCTCCATCCTGTATTGCTTTTAAGATGTTGGCTCCATTGTCACTTACTATGAAGCCACATTTTAGACCGTGAGAATAAACCCATTCGTCAAGGAGGTCATTTAGTTCCTGCAAGATGTTTGCAGCAGTATGACTTGCCCAAACTTCTTTATATGCAGCAGCGCCATCTTTGAGGTGTCTTTGTTTTGAAGAAGCACAAGAAAGCGTGACCCAATGAGCGGTAAGGGACATGTAATCTATGTTTTGAGTGCTGGTCCACATATCTGTTGTGACATGAATAACCCCACCCTCTGCAGTTTTAATGCAAGCATCACTGTCGCTTTTAAAGCCTGATAAATGTTTGGTATTTCAACATAGGAAAAGTACCTTGATGAGGAACATTGTAACGAGGCTCTGCTAATGTCATGAGCTCCCTAAAATCCTCATGATCTACCAAAGAGTATGGGAGAAGGGCTCCGGCTAACAGTTCACCAATTAGGTGATTAAGATGAAGGGTCTTTGGATGATTTCTAGTAAAGGTATTCTTCCTTTCAAATGCCTGAGACAGTGTTAGCTGTTTGCAACATGTCCCTGCTGGTTTATTATACACACGTGCTTCGATGGGCAGATGGGCGCAGAGATGGTGGACTAGGACTTATACATTCAGTGCCATCACTGGATGTGCAACTAGTACTAATGGTGCTGGCATTGGTGGTAACAGTGATCCTAGGGCTGGCAGTGGTTCTGCCTGCATCAAGTTCAGACAATTCAGTATCCATTTCAGATTCTGATCCTGACCCTTCTCACGTGCGGTCTGGAAGATGGAGGACATGGGTTTTGGTTTTGGATGATCAAGCAAAACCGAATGCTTTTTCAGATGGCATTTAAGCACTGTAGTGCCAAGGCATGACACAACTTTACCACGGCTTACACTCTGTTTACACAGGAACAAATTGCTCTGCATGGATCAGTTTTACTGACTGAGAAATAATTCCACACCTCAGATGTGACAGATTTTGTTCGAAGTGCTAGGAAGATAGCTAAAGACTGTTTGTGTCTTTTCACCTGTCCTAACAGAACCTGGGACATGCTCCTTGGTGCTAGAAGAGTGGACAGAAGACTCTGATGGATTTTCATTGCTGGCCAACACAGAAGTGGTGGATTCAATGGATATGTCCTTTTCATTGCCAACAGTGCTGGATGTATTTGCAAGTGCACTACCTGATTCATTGTCAGCAGACTTGCTCATTTCACTTTGTTGAGGAAGTAATGATTTGTCACGAGACACAACAGTGTGGGACTGAGACAAAGAGCTACTGTCTGAGTCAGAGAGGGACTCACTGTCACTTGCATTATTGCTGCTAGTCACAGGGATCTTAACGGCATGAATGGCATACCTTATGGTGCCTCTCCGTGTGACCCCAGCAGCTGTACAGGTTTTCTTAAAAGGTCCCCCTTTACACACTTCACTGTTGCTCTTTTATTGTTTGTTGAATTTTATCACGTGAAACATTTTGGTTATTTCTGTTAGCACCAGCAGGATTACCACTACCACCAACACCTGCTCCAACACCAGCACTAAATGCTTCATCTATGTTGGTGTCAGCCATAACAGACAGTAAGTACCAGTACTACCAGTCCAGTATACTGCAGTGAACACACCAACACCCAAACAATTCCTGTTTAACAAAGCAATGTGATCTGTAATCGCTGGCTACAACTCCAAAATTTTATTTTGGTTGTGTGACACTGTGATACGTGGACTGAAAGTAATTGAAGAATATGACAGTTTGCAACTAAAGGATCCCAGGTTCAAGGCTTACAGAATGATTGGGCTGCTGGGCATAGGCATACACATAGCAATCAAAGGGCACACAGCAGCAGGGTGATGGGCTGACCACAGGAGACGAGTCACATACGCAACCCAGGGAATGAGAATTATATTTCTATGTTTCTGTCATGTAAGGTTAATGCCACCACACAACTGGCCACTGGGCTTCTCTCGGTAACCCACACACTGGGTAGGGTACAGTGCAGTCAAAGGGCACACAGCAGCAGGGTGATGGGCTGACCGACCACAGGAGAGAGAGTCACATCATAAACCAGGGAATGAGAATTATATTTCTACGTTTCTGTCATGTAAGGTTAATGCCACACACACACACTAGGGTTCAGAAAGATTTATTTGCCTTTTGCCCCTACGTTTCTGTCATGTAAGGTTAATGCCACCACACAACTGGCCACTGGGCTTCTCTCAGTAACACACACACTGGGTAGGGTACAGTGCAGTCAAAGGGCACACAGCAGCAGGGTGATGGGCTGACTGACCACAGGAGACGGAGTCACATACATAAACCAGGGAATGAGAATTATATTTCTACGTTTCTGTCATGTAAGGTTAATGCCACACACACACATAGGGTTCAGAAAGATTTATTTGCCTTTTTGCCCCCTCGTTTCTGTCATGTAAGGTTAATGCCACCACACAACTGGCCACTGGGCTTCTCTCTGTAACACACACTGGGTAGGGTACAGTATGCACACACTGGGCTTCTCTCTGTGACACACACACACACTAGGGTTCAGAAAGATTTATTTGCCTTTTTGCCCCCTACATTTCTGTCATGTAAGGTTAATGCCACCACACAACTGGCCACTGGGCTTCTCTCTGTAACACACACTGGTAGGGTACAGTACAGTGCAGTCAAGGGGCACACACTGGGCTTCTCTCTGTGACACACACACTAGGGTTCAGACTTATTTAGATTTATCAGATTTATGTGCCTTTTTGCCCTTGTATGCTTGTTGCTGGCAGCTGCTGAGTGTGCAGTGTGCTGCAGTTTCAAATAATCACACTTCACAAAGGTTCTTTTCTCTCCGAGTCCTCCTCCAGTCCTCCTCCTGATATTGGTCTCTCATCAATCCCTCCTATCCCCCCACTCCCCCAATCTTGATTAATCCTCCAGAGTCCCGATTCCTCCTTCTGTCCTGAACGGCCCCTAGTACTCCCTCCCGTCCCCAGTTCCCCCGATTTTAGCTTTTTCTTGTTCTCGCCGGTCTCACAGGAGAAGAAGTGGCCACGACTGCTGGACAAAAGTAGCGGACGCTAACTGCTTTGCTACAGTTTAGTGGGCTGCTGGTGCTGCCTGCTGCTGCTGCCTCTCTGCGATGATCCTCAGTCAAATGGCGCTCCTCCTCGTGGCGCATCTCTTTAATACCCCACAGATCCGCGGCTCGCGTTGCTTACTCGACCCCGTCGTCTGGCGTCTCGCGGTGATTGAACCCTTTTGCGAACCGTTCAGTGTTCGAGGTTCTGAATTAGAACTCGAACACCAGGTTCGAGGAGGGTTCGAATCTTTACCAAACTAGTTCTGACAACCCTAATTGGAAACGGGCCAAACTGTCCGATAAGAAAGAGTCCCCACTGGAAACAAGTGGCTGAAAGAGAGAGGATCCGAGGGAAGATGGTGCCACGTTGCCGCATGAGAGTCCTCCGGGTCCACAGGCCATCATCCGCCTCTCTCGCCGCCATCCTCACCACACCGGAAAAAGCTCCCTCCCAAAGGCGTCCCTCAGAACAAGCTCCTCAGTGGTAAGCCAGCCAAATAGCAAGTGATACAGTCAAAATAAACAGTTCTTTGGTAGCAAGAGCATGAGAATGCAGTCTAAGATTTGAATAATGAAGGCAGCTTCTTGCAGAAGATCAGCTTGAGCCTGATCAGCTGAATCGTATGATAGCCATGCTCCATCCACCAAAACCTCAAATGTGCTGGCATGCCATGCGAAACTTAATACTGGCAGCTATCAGCTTGCTGACTATTGAATGAAAGGAGGCTCTTTCCCCAAGTTTCTAATGGCAAATCCGGAGTAATTCTTAGACGTTTGCCCTCCCATTGTATAGATTATAATTCTCTGACTTTTGCCAAAATGTGCTGTTTTTCAGATAGTTGAAAGAACGAATGATCATCGGACGAGGAGGCATTCTCCTCTGGTTTTGGATGTAGAGACCTGTCGCCTCTTTCTATTAGATAGGTAGGGTTTATGTGGGAAGGGCCCACGATCTTGGAGAAGAGTTTCTGCATAAATAAATTGCAGAGGGACCTTCAGCCCTTCTGGTAGGCCAAAGATCAAGATATTGTTCCTCCTATACGCCCCTCTAGATCTTCAGTTTTGAGCTGTAGTTTAGTAATTTGTTGCCTGAGCTTTGTGACTTCTGGTTCCATCTTGTCTCTCAGGCCTCTAAAGAGTAGGTGTGAGTCTCCGTGTCTGCCATGCGAGATCTGAGTTCAGCCATTTCGAGTACGAATATTTTAGATCAGTAACGATATCAGGCGTCTCCTTAAAGGTTGCAGCTCTTGCAAAAACGCTCTTCTGAGAGTGGTGTTGATGCCGCCAGTGCACCCAGTTGTTTAGCCGATAGTTGCTGGAGAGGTTTTACCTTCTTCGACTGCTTGTCAGAGCGAGACCGGGGCGTGTGTCTGGGTAAGGCCATTTTCATCTCGGCCTCCATCCGTGCATAATAAAATGATAGATGCTACCAAAAACAGCCAGCAAGCTCCGTTGGGTGAGCAGGAATATAGAACTGTTGAGGATACCCAAATTACAAGCCTGAAAGCACTCGATGATATTAAATTATCAATCGGGAAGCGGGAGCCTAGGGAAACAGCAGCTAGCAAGCCCAGACCATCACGTGATCTCAACTTTTCATCTTGTTATGTGATTTGTTGGTTGAGGTATCAGTCTCCCTGTGAGGCTGTGATTCATTGAGTTCAGCTGTCATTCTGCCTGGGAGGCAAATATGTAGTAGTAAGCAGTGGTACTAATAAACCTTTTTGTTCAACAGAATAAAACTTTAGGACCAAGATGGGCCCTATTTGCAAAGTTGTCCAGCATATACCAGTTATGCATTTAAGCACATCATTTTATACATGCAAAAAAAAATTGTCATACTATTGCAAACTACATTAGGATGACACACAGAATCTAATACCAAGATAGCACTACATATCCATTATTTTAGATTTATACTACAATGGCCCCTATGCACCAAAGGGCAGATTGCCAATGCGCTTACAGATGAGCAGCACATAGGCAATCCTATGTGACAATGTCCACACAGGGGGTCTTGCAGACCCCAGTTGCATGCATAGAAGGAATGTGCATTCCTCTTACACTTAATCCTCCATCCCTTCATGCAGCTATGCATGCCGGATGGTCAGCGGCATGTCTGGGGGTGTGACTGCACTCAGCACCATTTTACAAAGGAACAGGTGCCAGAAATGGGGGAGCACAGGATATGGCAGCAAGGACCTCCCATATCCTCTGCATGCCCCAACAAAATTCACCCACCAGCTGTAGCAGGAAATGAAATGACCAAGTTGTGCCACCAGGCCCTTCATTTAGCAAGGAGGGCTGGCACTCATATATTCCTTTTTCAATTATGTGACTCCTGCCATCCCATGAAGCAAAGGATCCACTCAGGGACCAGGTCAGGCATCTGATCAGATGCCTGCCTGTATTTTCAGATGTGCCCCTATGCTGTGGTGTACCAGGGGGTCTGCAAATGAGCACTGCATGGTGGCCAACATCTATGCATGCAAACCACTGCACACCTGTCCATGGATGTGGAACTGTGCAGCCAGGATATCACCCGTTCACATGTACCCTGTGCCACATGGTGCATAAGCATCAGTGTGGCCAATATGGAAAGCTGTGAAAGCTGGTTTTAAATGCAGACACAAGTAGCCCATCCCTGGTGTCAGCTTTTACATGTTTTTCCTTAGGGGCAGAACATCAGCTGCATCTTGGCGACTAATCTCCTTGGGTCGTCCTCAAGAGAGGAGGGCAACAGAGCCATGGTACAGTGGCAAAGTCCTCAGGTCCCCTCAAGTGAGGCAAACAGAAACAGTAGAGCTGCAGCTTGGCAGAAAACTCCACTGGGCCACCTCAAGTGAGGTGGAACTGAACCTCAGAACCATGGCTTGGTGGCAAATTCTTGAGGTCCCCTCAAATGAGGGGGTGAAATACAGAGCCACAGCTCACGTCAAACACCTTGGGTCCCCTTAAGTGAGGGGAATGGAAAACAGATCCTCAGCTCCACGGCAACTCCTTTGGGTCTCTCTCAAGTAAGAAGGACAGAACTATAGAGCCATGGCTCAGCGGTGAACTCCTTGGGTATATTCAAGTGAGGACAGAACACAGTGCTGTGGCTCACTGGCAAATCCGTGGGTCCCACTTAAGTGAGAGGGATGGAACACAGAGCCAGTGGCTTGGTGGCAATTTCCTTGCCCCACAATAGAGCAGGAAAGAACCAAAAGAGCCACAGCTTGGTGGAAATCTTCGGTATCCCTCAAGAGACAGGGACATAACAATGGAGACATGGCTCAATAGCAAACTCCTTGGGTCCTTTTGAAAACTAGTTGCCCTGTTTAACTTAAAATCCTGTCCTTCACCTAGGAAGCTAATAAAATGAAGTACATTCTCAATAATGGACTGATGTAAAGGATGAGTTTAAAGAAAAATCAACAATCTTTCACATCTTTAAAGTGCTTACCCAAGTGTCTTCCAGACAAATTTTCTTTCCTGCACTTTTTCCTGCTGCCCTCCCACTCTCCTCTTACCTGTGCTGTATGGCAGCAGCTTGGCACCCTTCTTCAGTGGCCACCTGCTCCTCTGCTCCCTCCTGCCTTGGCTCTGCATCCTGTGGTGCCTGGGTCTATGGAACTGACAGGAATATTTGTATTTCTATGCCTGGGTCTTCACAGCTCTCCCTGTGGTGATGCTTCCTGGATTTGGCTACTAGTTGGTGGCTCCTGCCACTTCTGTTCCTGGAGTGTGCTATCACCTTATTCTTCCTGTGCTGTCTGTTGGTTTCTGCCCAGAGTGCATTGCTTCTGTCCTGCACTGCTGCTACTATTTCCTCAGCATCATGGTGGAGGTGCATCCCACACCTGCCTTCTGCCTCCTGCCTCCTGGCTGTAGCTCTGCTGCCTGGCTCCTTCACTATATGCTCCTGCCTAGGCACCTGCTGCTACTAGGCTTCCTGCGCTATTTCCTCCTTCTCCTCCTTTGTTTGAGAGGGATTCTTGCTGGGACTTGCTCTTCCAGGTGCTTCTTGTCTCTTTCAGTGGCCACTTGTTGGGCCTCCTGTTGGTTGTCCCCAACTCCCACTTCTACTCCATCTGTGGCTTTGTCTCTTCTGCTCTGGTCTGAGGATGCTTGTTGAGGCTGTTTCTCTCTCCTTCTCGGTCTTCCTGTCTGCCTCTCTCTGAGATTCTCACAGCTGTCACTCTGGCCATGTTTTGCTCCCTTCTTTCTTGGAGATTTCATTGGGTGGTGTTCCACAGGCTTCTTTTAGTTTGGGCCACCCCCTGTTAATGATTTTCAAGGGCTTAGTGCGCTGTTACCCTCAAATCTGTACTGATTTTTGCCAGCACAGTTTCTTTGTGGCTGGCTTCCTTCCAAGAGTTTCATTGGGCCTGTACCCACTGTTCCTCAGTTCCCACCATTCTGCCCAGGCAGCCATCTGGTCCTCCCTCAGGGCTCATCTTTAATTCTTCTAATGGTACAATACCTACCATTCCTATGCTACCTGTTACTTTCAGGAAAGCACATCTACAATCAACAACGGGCACATGCACCAGTGTCACCTAGGCTATGCTCCACCATCAACTAATGGGCATATGCCCTTCTAACTACCAGTCATATGCCCAGTTTTTGCCTTTAATGGTTCATTAAGGGTTCAGTATGCTTTCACCCTCTATGTCTTCATATTGCAAAGAACAGAACACTTTACCCTCTATGACTTCGCAATTCAACTAACCAAGCCCATCAAAGGATTGGCTTCTTTATATACATAAGCCTTGTTAAAGGAGAGTATTAGGCTGCCATATCTGAAACATAAAACATAGAAGGTGTCGGCAGATAAGGGCCTCTGGGCTCACCAAGTCTGCCCTATTTTCCCTACCTACTGTGACACTGCATGCCCTAACTGGCCTAAGGTCCTCCCCTTTCACTTCCAAGATCCCTTTGTGTCTATCCCATGCTCTTTTGAATGCTGTAACTGTTTCTGCCCCACCACCTCTGCCAGTAGGCTATTCCAATTGTCCACCACTCTTTATGTGAAGTAGCTTCCTCACATTTCCTCGTAACCTCCCCCCAACTTCATGTTGTGCCCCTCATCCTTGAGCATCTTTTTTCTTTGGAAAATGGTACCCTCCTGTACCGTGTTCTTTCCTGTGAGGTATTTGAATGTTTCAATCATATCCTCCTTTCTTCGAGGTAGTACATATTTAATTCCTTAATCCTTTTTTCACAGGGTTTTGATGCAGTCCCTGCATCATTTGGTTCCCTCCTCTGAACTGCCTCCACCATGTTCTTGTCCTTTTGAGATGGGGTCTCAAAACTGGACACAGTATTGTAGGTGTGGTCTCACCAGTGATCTATACAGTGGAACTATTACCTCACTTCATTCTGCTGGTGTTGCCCCTGCCATTGCATCCCAACATCCTGCTAACCTTCCCTGCTGCCTTGTCACATTGTTTAACAACCTTCAGGTCATCTGAAATTATACCTAGGTCCCTTTCCTGATTTGAACTTGCTACTGCCTTACCACCCAGTTGGTATGTTGCCCATGGGTTCCTGTGTCCCATGTGCATAATTTTGCACTTTTAATGTTGAAACACAGCTGCCAAGCCCTTGACCAATCCTCCAGCTTTTTAGATCTCTCTTCATTCTATCCCCCAGTGTGTCCACTCTGTTGCAGAGCTTTATGTCATCTGCGAACAGGCAAACTTTCTCTTCTAGACCCTCTGCAATGTCACTGATAAAGACACTGAAGAGGACTGGACCCAGCTGATCCTTGTGGCACCCCACTGGTCACTCTGCCTACCTCAGAGTGTATGCCATTTATCACCACCCTCTGAGTCCTATTGTCCAGCTAACTCTTCGCCCATTTCACTACTTTGTACCAACTCCTAGGTTCCCCACCTTGTTTATCAGCCTCCTATGTGGAACAATGTCAAAGGCTTTACTGAAATCCAGGAAGGCCATCCACTACCCCCATCCACCTCCCTGGTTACCCAGTCAAAGAACTCTATTAGATTTGACTGGCACAACTCCCCCTGTGAACCCATGCTGCCTTGGGTCTTGCAGACCGTTGGCTACCAGGCGTTCCACAATTCTTTCCTTCAGTAGTGCTTCCAGTCGTTGCCCACCACTGAAGTCAGGCTGACTGGCCTGTGGTTTCCTGCCTCTTCCTTGTTTCCACTTTTGTATAGTAGGACTACATCCACCCTCCTCCAGTCCCCAAAACCTCCCTGTTTCTAATGACAGAAAGAACAGGGCCATCAGAAGTGCAGCCAGCCAGCAACCCTTTAGTTCCCTCATTAACCTGGGGTGCCCCCATCTGGTCCTATAGTCTTATCCACTTTTAGCACCATTAGTTCCCTAAGGACCTCTCTTCAGTAAATTAACTTGTGTCTACCTCCGCCTTTATGCCTTTGTCCCTTACCACTGGCCCGTTATCTTTCCCTCCTCCGTGAATACTGAACAGAAGTATTTGCTCAGTATGTCCACCTTTGGTATTTTTCCCACACACAGCCCCCTTCTTCCTTCTTTTTCAGCCTCACTATCTCTCCCTTTGCCTTTGTTTTGTCACTTATGTATCTATAAAAATGTTATCCCTCCTTTCACTGGATTTGCCATATTTCACCTTAGCTCTCTAACTGCCTTCCTTGTCTCCTTTGCTTTTCCTGGTAATTCTCCCTACCTCCCTCCACCTGTGTTTGTTTATATTTTCAAATGCCATCTTCTTTGCTCTTACATTTTCTGCTACTTCCTTAGAGAACCATAGTGGTCTCCTTTTCCTTTAGCCCTTGCTGACCTATTATACAGAGTTTTGTCATTATTTCAATTCCCTTTTTGATAGTTGTCCATTGTTCCTCCACTCCCACCATATTCCCTACTCCTGCCAGGATTTTCTCAGACATTCTCCCAGTTCCTGAAATCTACCGCCTAAAGTCCAGGACCCTGGTCCTCATGTGGTTTTGGTCTGAGCTATCTAACATATCAACACACACTGAACAGTGATCACTGTTTCCCAGGTGTTCCTCCACTGTAACCCCTACCACATTGTCCCTGTTTGTAAGTACTAGGTCCAGAAGTTCCCCTCCCAAATGGGTTCCATGACCAGTTATTTGAAGAATGCCACCTGAAGGGAGTCCAAGATGGTACTGCTCCTGGCTGTTGCTGCCAGAGGAAGGCTCCAATCCATGTCTGGTAGGTTGAAGTCTCCTACCAATGACACCTCTCCCCATGTGCCATCCTCTGGATTGCCATCATCATTTCCTCATCTACTTCCTCACCCTGTGCAGGAGGTCTGTAAATCACTCCTGTGTGGATAGCTACCTTTCTCCTTCCTGTGTGACCCACAGTATCTCCTCTTGTTCCTGTTCCCCTGGGTTTTGTGGCCTTTATGTTGTCGCTGACATAAAGAGCCACTCCCCCCCTCTGCCTACCCTGTCCCTCCTGAATAGAATGTAACCTGGTACAGCCACTTCCCATTCCTGGTTGGCATTACACAGGTCTCTGTTATGGCTACTATGTCCAAATCTGCTTCCACCATGGTAGCCTCAAGGTCACTTATCTTGTTGCTCAGACTTCAAGCAGCTGTTCTTGTCTTCTCCTTTTCCTTGCAGTGTTTTAAAACCCAACATTCCCTAGCATAGCGGTAGCTATGCTCCCAAAAACAGCCTTCAGCTCCTCCACAGCTAAGTCCTTCAGGCCAGAAAGAGAAGCTCACTCATTCCTTAGTTTCAGCAGTGCGTCAGAGGTCAACTTACACTTAGGTTAAGTATTGTATTGCATTATACTTGAAGGGATGATGGCCTGAAGCCTTGGAACCCCAGAGGTTTCTTCCAGGGGTGAGGTCTCTCTTCCATGCTGATGGTCATAAAATGAGAGTAATTTATTTAGTGTAGTTTAATCCACTGGAGGTTGGGACTTGGATGGTGTCCCCTGCTTCCTCTCTGGTAGTGCTCTTACTTCCTCTCTACTTTGTGGAAGACCATTTTCTGACAGTTCTTTTCATACATTCAGCTTAAACTTTTTGGTCTTCTTTCTTAAGATACCTTTAGCCAAAGGACTTGCCATATTGTACCACCTCTAGGGGTGGAACCCTCCTCAAAAGAGTTTCTGTGCCTTTGGTACTCCAAAGGGCATGTAGTTCCTTTTGAACAGAGAGCATGAAAAGCCACAAAGACTTCAAATCCAATCATGTCACAAACAGTTCTGAGCTACCAGCAGCTCTCAGAAATCTCATTCATGCAGCGGCACAAGTATCACATTACATTGTCAAAGTATGTATCATAACTAGCCAAGTAACCAAATACACTGTTATTTAAAGTGCTGTCACAACTGACCTCTGAACACTTGTTTGCTTTGCTCCCACCATCTTCCCATCCTCCTCCAGTGGTTCACCTCTCTCCTTCAGGGCTTCTTTACAAAGGTACCTTAAGCCAAAGGACTTGTCGTCCTGAGGCACCTCTAGGAGTAGAACCCTCCTCAAGAGGGTTCCTGAGAATTTGTTTCCTCAAATGAACTCAGGATCAGACAGCATGAAAGGCCACAGAGACCTCAAATTGAATCATGGTGCTAACAGTCATTCATTTGTACAAGCACTATGTTACATTACACAAGAATGTATCACAACTAGCCTAGCAACAATATGCACTGGTTATTCTATGCTTAGTTGCCTGCTGAGCCAATGAAACGTGCTTTATTCTTGAGACTGATGGAGAATAAAATAAATCTGGCATTCAGCTGACTACAAGAGTTTACAATTCTCAGTTCTTAGTTAGATCTGACATTGCAATGTAAGCATCTGTTCTGTTTTATTAGATTGAACAGTAAGATGCTTTAGTTCAGCTACACAATAAGCTTTACATGTGGTTTCATTTGTTGCTTAAATGTTAGATACAGTAAAATAACCACTGCGTCTTTTTTGCAAACCCATGCTATTTATGATTCTGAGTCATTCATCTATTGTGCCATGCATATGTTGGACTAAGTCAGCCAAGGCTAGAATCTGACTTTGAGAAAACAAACATCTGCGTGTTTGTGTGTGGGATATTGTGCATTATTTTCATAATGCCTTTAATGGTAACATTTTAATTTATACTTACATTTTATTACACCAATTGGTGATTATAAAACCATAAAATGCTGAGACAGCTGTGCTGTAACCCCAGGTCAAAAGTGACTTTATGTGCTCTATCCGTCTAGTTCCTGTGTTAATTGTGGTCAAAGTTCTGCACTAAATGTGGAGCATGGTAGATACTGATATTAATATTATTATGCATTCTCAATTTTTAGTTATGAGGTGGATATACATTTTTGGTCAGAATTAATGTCAGTTAATTAATATAATATCTGCTGTGTCCTCTTTTAGCTCCAAATTAGGTGCAAGAATGCTATTGAGAAACACTGTAGATATATGTTATCATATATTGCATTATCAAGTAGTCTATAGTTTAAGTACCAACGGTGGAACAGCATGACTGTCAGTAATACACCGTGAGTGGAAGGCTAACAATCAAACAAGTAATGTAAACTATAAAATGGGAAGGAAAAATCTTGTGTTCTGATTGGCGTTATCTGTGCATTAGAGGTGTCAAATGCATGGCTTAAAAATAAGTGCTGGCCAGCTGGACACAGGACATGATAGAAATCCTTGTGCCACTCTTTAGAATGTTACAACATGCAGTAGCAACACCTCCACCAGCTGAGGTTTACACCCTAACTCTTCTGTTTCTGGTGTGCCATAAGTGGCTTCTTATCCTATGCCACAAGCCAAACAGGGATCCTTTTTTTAACATCTATAATGATCTCACTGTTTTCTGCCCAGCTGACAGCCACTTACTCACTCACTCAACCACTGCTTTCAATTAAATTCAGCTGTAGCTCTGAAAGCTGCTTTTTTAATTTAATTTTGTAATAGCTGCCACTTATCTGTTGTGTGCCTTGTTTCTTCTATTCCACCTGAATATCAGCCTGCTGGTGACAGTTTGTGCATGCCCTTGCTCTCATACTCCCTCTCATTCATTCTCCCACATCTGAAAAGCTGCTCCATGTCAGTGAGTGTGTTGTAAGCACAATCTTTATGGTCTGACATACAAAATAAAACAGGCATTTGTCAATGCCAAATGCCTGCATGTATGGTATATGTGGCAGGCATGCATAGTGAGATGAGTACTTGGTAGATTCTGACTTCCTACTAACTGCAAGTCTGTGCCTGCAGTGTAATTTAAAACTGTCAGGCTAAGCTACTTATCCAGATGCAGTGCATGGGCCCACCAGGCCTCAATACACACATCACCCCTTGTGAGGGAAGGCCTCTGGCCTGCCACAAGATGCCGTATATACAACAGAACACTTCTCTGTCTTTCCTCAGCCTGGAACCAACCTCAGCCCATTCATACTTGAACTCAGGTCACTGGCACGGGAAGGCAACGTGGTCCCCACTGGGAGAAACAATGATGGAGTTTCAGCCCACTGATCATGTATAAATCTGCCAAGTGCTGTCAGCGATGCATCAGTCCACTTGCATCTAGACTCAGCCCCTCTACTTGGTTAAGGCAGGCTGGCAGATGCTAATGACTGTGTTTGTAGAGATTGTGAATTCTTCTTTGAGTGAGGGATTTTTCCTGACTCCTTAAAGAGGCCATTGTCAAGCCCCTCCTCAGGAAGCCAAGTTTAGATCTGGACAATTTAGCAAACTACAGGCCTATCTCTAACCTTGCTTTATAGGAAGATTACTGAGAAAGTGGTGGCCATTTGCTTGTCAGAACACCTGGAGAAATTTGATCTCTACAAGCCTCTCCAATCAGGTTTCCCCTCACACTACAGTATGGAAACTGCCTTGGTCTGGGTCATGAATGGTCTTCTCTTAGCAAAGGATCAAGCAGCATTATGTGTTTTAGTTCTCCTTCACATGTCATCAGCATTTGACACTGTGGATCATGGGGAGTTAGTTGAGCACCTGAGGTGTTTCTGTGCATTGTCTAGTACAGTGCTACACTGGTTCAGATCTTTCCTGGAAAATCATCACCAGACTGTAGTATTGGGTAACTGTCAATTTGCCCTTCCACTGGTCATATGTGGCATCCGTGAGCTCTAAACTCCCCTTGCTATTCTCAGTGAATCTGCTACCGCTGGGAGAAGTGATCCAAAGGTGTGGCATGGCACTCAGCTTTACTCTCATTTAGCCCCGGTCATGGGGATCCGATTAGTGTGGCTGAGAAGGCCATCATGGAAATCAAGTACTGGATGAGTGTAAGCTGGATGAAACTCACTGCCAGCAAAACAGAGTTTCTTCTGGTTGGCCTAGACTGACGTGTGTCTGTAGTAAAGGAAATGTTGTTTCTCCCGCTTGTGATGGTGAATTACTGCAGATTAAGGAAAAGGTTTGCAATCTGGGAGTAATATTTGACAGTAAATTTGATTTGACATCTCACATTACAGCTGTCATGAAAAGTGTTTTACCACTTGAAAAATGTAACCAGACTGCATTTCTTCCTTGATCATGGTGATCTGCACACACTAGTTTAGCTTTCACTACCTCATGAATCAACTGCTGCAACATTAACCAAATTGAGGCAGTCAGAGAAGGGCAACCAAAATGGTGCAGGGACTGCATCAGAAAACATATGAGGCCAGATTAACAGAGCTCAATATGTATACCCTAGAGCAAAGGATGGAGCAGGGTGATATGATCGAAACATTCAAACACCTCAAAGGCATTAACAAGGTGAAAGAGTCTAACATGTTTCAATATAAGAAAATAGCAGGACAAGAGGATACAGCATGAGATTAGAGGAGGCAGATTAAGGGTAATATGAAGAAGTTCTTTTTCACATAAAGGTGGTAGATGCATGGAACGGCCTACCTCAGGAAGTGGTGGATATGAATACAGTGCAGGGCTTCAAACAGGCATAGGATAGGTATAAGGAAGCAATACAGATGAGTATGAATAGATAAGCCATTGACAGAGCAAAGGCTGATAGCACATTTATAAGGTAGAAAAATAAATGGGCAGACTGGATGGGCCTTGCGGTCATCTGTCGCCAACTTTATGTTTCTGTGTTTCTATACACTCTGCTATGGACTCCCAGCTATGCAGTTCATCTACAGTTATTGTAAAATTTGGCTGCCAGACTGCTGACTGATGTATACAAATTCAGTCATATTACTCCCACTTTGAGAGAGTTGCACTGGCTCCCTATTAGGAAAGGGGAAATTGTTTAGGTGCAATGAATTTAAAATTCTTTTGTTGGTGTGTAAGGCCATAAATAGACTGGGCCCCCTCTACATTCATGAATTACTGGCAAACCCATCTGAAGATTGTTGGGATACCAGAGTTCTCTGCTTAGATACCCAAGAGCTTTTGTAATCCCCATCTCAAGATTAAAATCTGCTGGGGTCCAAGCATTTTCTGTAGCTGCACCAAGACTCTGGAATGTTGTCCCTAAAACCGTCTGTTTTACCCCTCAGTGGAAAGTTTTAAATCTCAGTTAAAGATCTGTCTGTTTAGGCAGGCCTTCTGGAGACAGATGTGTTCCATTAATCTCAAGGAATATGCACATACAGTACTTAATGTATAATTTTAGACCTATTACTGCTGTGATGTAGTATTGTAATTTATATTTACTTGTATTGTAAAGCACTTTGAGCTCTGGAAAAGCACTATATAAAAAGTTCCTATCCTGTACTGTCCTATCCTATCCTATTCTATCATTTTGTTGTGACCCCAAAATTTCAACATAGTTTTATTACGACTCCCCCATTCTGAACATGACAGGTGTCATTTATAAAATACTGGACAAAATATCATTTCACATCACAAGTTAAAATCACATTTTGACCAGGATTTGAAAAATGACATAGTCTTCTCATGACCCCACCTCATGAACCTGGTAGGTGACAATTTCCAAATGCCTGCTGAAATGTCACTTTGCGCCACCAGTGCAAAACACATTTGGCCAGGATTTGAAAAACGGCAGCTGCTGGGTTCATGAGGTGGAGGAAAAATGGCTATGTTGGAAATTTGAGGTTAGAATACTGAAAATTACCAAATTTATGAGCGAGCATTGAAAATGTCAATGCACTTTCATAACTTTGTTGTTTTAATATTTGTACTTCAAATTTTCATCCTAGTCTTCTTATCACCACACCTCATGAACCCAGTAGGTGAAAGTGTTCAAATTCTGTTTAAAGGTGATTTTGCAGAGGAACTGCAAAATCAACTTTCAACCCGCAGTTGAAGAATTTCACCTACTTGTTTATGAGCTACAGGTACCAAAAAGGTCATGTTGAAAATTTTGGGAAATATATTAGAAAGTGATCAAGTTATGGAGTACATGTTTAAAACCCAATAAAATACATTTGCCGTGACACTGATTTCCTCTGTTCTTGGTCTGACACCAAAACGAAAGACATGTCTCCGGTCCAGAGAGGAATACAGCATTGGACCCCCAATAGGTAAGTAAAGGGTGGGGTTGGTGGGTGCTGAGTGTGAGGGTAAGGTGGGGAGGGTAAGGCAGCAGACATTAACTGACTGTTTTCTTTTGACAGGGATTTAAAAAATAAAAAAGACTATAAGGGATGGTTTTCTTTGTTTGAGGTACCAGCACTGGGGATTGGGCACCCCAGTGTTGGTGTCATGTTCAGCAGCACTTTGGGTGGGCTTCCCAGTGTTGCACAGTGGAAATGGACTAGATGGGGAGTACTAGCTGGCACCAGGGATTGGCAACCCTCAGGATCACGTCCAGGGATGGTGCAACCTGCTCATGAACCTGGCAACAGACATGAGCAATTAGCAGCTTGAGGGGTTCACAGTACTTGGACTGGCAGGATGATTGAAATCACAGTTGGGGGAGGGATAACTAGAGAGAAAGAGGACTGAAGGGAGGGAGCCAACTCAGCAGTCGGAGTTAAAAAATGTGCAGGGTTATGGCTTGAAGGCAGAGCAATTACAATTCATTGCCACTGCTATTAATTTCAGCTGACCATCCCAATGGCCAATGATAGCACTGGAAACTATCTGGCAGTGATGCATGGTTTGAGCTGAGCAGCAAAGGGAAGATGGGTTTGCAGCAGACAGTCAGCCGCAGATTTAATGCAATGTAAAGGAAATCCACATGAGAGATAGAGAGAGAGAGAGCACCCCCTTTACACTGCTCAGTTAGTTGTTGGACGGTAGATGAAAAGAGCTAGTCATTGTCTGATAGGAGCAGCTGGCTCTTTTCAACTATGCACAGTTATGGCTCACCAAGCAGTAAGTAGTGTCATGACCAGAGTGCCTGGCCATTGGTCTGTCACTAATGACCCACTGCAGCTTGAGCTGCTATGGGCTCAACAGTGACACATCTCTAAAATGCTGTTCTTCATAACAATAAGTTTGCATGCACATGCATGCACACTCAAACATAAAAATGACAGTAAACTATGCACCGGGAGGGCAGGGACACTGGTGCACTATATATGGCAGGGGGTAGGTATTTCAGTAACAAAAAGGCACAGACTTGGCATGGAGACAGAAAACGAGACTAACTGGTGCAGTATAAGATGGTGCATTATGAGAAAAGGGAGAACAAAATATTGGGATACTGTAAACAACTGCCGACCATAGTTGTCATTTTCCTTTCAGCTTTCAGCTTCTTGCTTGCTATGTTTAACAGGCTGCTGTGTGTTTGTTCTAGCACTCAAGAGATTAGAGAAAATGGCAGTTGAGACAACAGGGTCAGCATTTTACTCAGCTTCTTTCTTTGCTGTGTGTTTCTTAAAGGAACAGGCACATTAGATTAAGCAGTACGGCACCGTTTTCAGAGGATCAGGGGTTGGGGAATTTGCAGTTTGTGACCATGTGATCCCCAGGGTGAAGCAAATGCCAACAGCAATCAGCAGTTGGTGATCAGTTTCTTGCATTCAGCTTCCTTTTGTAAGGGTGTTTGTTTAGTGGTGAGTAGTGTGAGCTAGGATTAGCGGAGTGAGATACAGGAAGGTAAGTGAATGAGTTACTGCTCGCCAGCTGAAAGACTGATCAGAAATAAGGAAAACAAATAAAAATAAAGCATCTATCATGTTTAGAAGCTCTGCATCTGTGTGTGGGATGGGCAACCATGACAACTAGCTGACAACCATGAAAACCAGCACCCAATTTACAAGTCTAGAGGCCCAAGTAGAACAGAAGTCCAGCTCTTTAAAAAAAAACAGCACACTAGTATAGGTAGAGGAACTATTTTACTTTAAAATGAATCCAACTTTTTACTATTTTAACATTTAAACATATAAATTTATTTTTAAAACATTTAAAATATATGGTCCAATTTATAAGCACACTAAGACACCCTAGGGCAGGCATTAGACGTTTTATACATCATTGTTTATTGTTCAGCATAAGCTTTTACAAAATCTAAATATACATGAATACTGATACCAGTATTCTTCATACATATAATATACATAAAAATACATTAGACAGTAGCTTAAATAGCTATACAGTGTATGTGCAAATATTCATAAATGATGAGCAGATAGAAAATTCACTAATCTTCCAAAACATCCATATTTGTACTGTTGAAGAAGAAAGATACCAACTGGTCAGAAGGGAGGTCAGTACCTGCAGGATTTCCCAACCATTTTTTCCTGTGTGGACTATAGAAGGGCAGAGCAATAATACATCCTTCGAGTCATCCTCTGAAGAATTTCCACAAGGACAAAATGGAGTATCAACATTCCTCTCCTTTGTCTCAAGTAAATATAATTTGCTTTATATAATTGTAGTCTATACGGGTAATTAAACATCTAGATTGTGGATTAGTTAATCTGATTAGATAGTTCTAGGACACATTTCTGTTTCAATATTTTATACCACCTATAGTTCTTTAGTATTGCCAATCTCTCCAAATCCTTTGTTCTGGCTATGTCTCTAACTCTAGTCTTTACCAGAGAAATAGTTTCTTCCACAGGTTTACAGAATATGTCAGTTAGTACATGACCTAATCCCTAGGATATAGTTCCTCCAATAAGATGGATACCAGGTGATATAAAATTCATGGAAGCATAGTATATTTCTTCCTCCAAACACCATCTTGGAATTCTTTGTTATGATAACAGAAATGTCTTCAATACAAATAAAATACATCTTTCCAAAATTATCACCTCAGGGAAAGTTGTCCTAATTCTAGACTTAAAATATCTTTAGGAACAGCTTGGGGTACTATTAGAATGTGCCAATACAATTTATTAATTACACATTCAGGCCCAGATATTCAAAAAGGTTGCATATAGGTGCAACAGTGTTGTGCCATGCACAACACACTGATCGCCCGGTCGCGATATTCAAAGGGAAAAGTGCACCGCACAAATCCCGATGCTGCGAACACATCAATAATGTATGCAGGCACAGGTGGAGGGCGTGCCCATGCATAACCTGCACAGTCTGATATTCAGCCCGGATGTGCAGAGTCATGCATGCACAACCCCTACCTGTGCCTGCACAAAAAATGTTAAAAGGAACACGTGATGGCCACCACAGGTAAGCTGCCGCACTGCAGGGTGCAACACGGCAGCTGCCACCTGTGGGTGGCCACACGAGTTCCTGCCGCATCTGGTGGCACCTCCCATGCCCCATTGAGGGCATCCCGGAGGAATCTCTCTGTCTCATTGACCTTGGTGGTCCAGTGAACCATCATGCCTGATCAGCAGGCATCCATAACACATAACAGACCCCACCACCCTGGTGGCCCAGTGTACCCTCCTCACCCGCCCACTGAGCCTCACTGCCCCACCCCCGACAGCCAGCGGGTGGCAGCATCCCACCTGCCTGCTGCCCCGCCGCCCGACTGACAGCTCAGTAGGCTGTGCACCCATTGGTTTACAGTGTGAGCCAATGGTGTGCAGCCTATACCATACTACTCCATCCAGATATGCAGCCCTACTGAGCTGTCAGTAGGCGGGCGGCAGGCGGTGGTAAGTTGCCACCCGCCGCTGTCGGGGAGCAGGGTAGTGGGGCTCAGTGGGTGGGTGGGGAGGGGGTACACTAGACCACCAGGGTGTTAGGGTCTGTTGTGTGTTGTGTTACGGATGCCCGCGATCGGACGGCGATCGGTTTACTGGACCACCAGGGATATTGGACAGGGGACTATACTGATGCCCGCGATCAGGCACATAGAGGTCCACTGAACCACCAGGATATTGGATGTTTGTTTTTTTATATTACAGGAATGTCTGCAATCAGGCTGCAGGGGACGCCAGTCTCGACAGCTGCTACCTGGCAGGGAGCCAGGCGCAAGTCATCAGGATCGGTGCACCTGCATGCTAATGGCATGCAAATGGAGCTAGAATGAGATGCAATGGCCCTGTGTGCCTTGCATAAATTATGGCCCCATTTGCATGTCCTCTTTGAATATCACAGGTGCTGTGCATAGCTTAATGGCACTTGTGCTAGCGCATCTCCATGCTCCACTCTGACCACTTGTGCTGGTGCAGTGCCATCGCCATGCACAGTGGGGTGGCCAGGTGCAATATTTCAAAGCTGCTGCACCATAGTGCAGCTCCGCTGAATATCACCCAGGCCACACCCCTGCGCAACAAAGTTGAGATGTTCAGGCTTGCGCCACAGCCTGGCACAGTTTGAATATCCGGGCCTCAATGTCATCCAGTTAAATATCTCCCATAAGTTATGGAGGTATTGATTTTGCATTTATCACTTTCAAGATTTCCAGAATAGAAGCTCTTCTCATCTTTGAATTGAATTGCCTGAAAGCACTGGATGCAATCTTAGTTTTAGATTTAACAAAGTCATAATGCTCCTTCCGGTTGTAGTCTGTGAGAAGCGAGTCCAAGATAGTCATATGACTTAACTATATCTATTTCAGTTTCCAATGTAGACTCTGGGTAATTTCTTGGTTTTGTTTCAAAAATTACTATATTAGTTTTGGTTCCATTAATTTACAAACCATCTCTGGTACATAATCCCAGCAGAGAAGTTGAGAGCAGAACAATGTCACAGCACAAGTCAGGAGTGACACCCTAGGTATCCCTATTTTGGTGAATGGAAATCATCATCTTCTAAATTTTGTAATATTGTATTGATGTATAAATTAAACAAAGTTGGTGCCAAAATGCACCTGTCTGACTCCCAAATTTGTTTTAACTGTAGAAGTCAGTTCACCCTTTGATTATATAGAACTTGCTTCAAGTATTTGTATGAAAGTCTAATTATTGTATTTAGTAATGAACTGTCCAAATCCAACAATTTGTATTTTTCCACAGTAGATTTCTACTGACTCTATCAAACACAGATGTCAGATCCACAAAACAGCAATATAGTTTGCTGTTCTTACCCGTCACGTATTTCCAAATTAGATGTTTTAAAATATAACAGTGTTGTACAGTTGATCTTACTGTTCAAAACCCATTTTGATATTCACTAAGGATGCCTTTGTTGTCTATCCAGTTCTGAAGTTTATTAAGCAGAATTTTACAGAATATTTTCTGCATTATCTATCAGACTGATTGGTCTGTACATCTTGATTAGAAGGATCGTCCTTCTTCAGGACAGGGTAAACAACACTGCCAAGCCAACTATGAGGGACTTCTTGGCCCTGTATTATGGTATTATAAAGTACTTTAAAATTGAAACCCACCATTGTGTAAATGTTTTACGATTTCAATCAGGCTATCGGGGCTGGGGCCTTATTGATTTAAGTGACAAAATCGCCTTGACTGATCTCATCTTCATTAATACAAAGGGGTAAAGGATACATTTCAGGTGATTCCTTAGGTGAATTTGTAATCTCCAGACTTTCTTCTACTGAGAAATATAAAGATTCAAAGTATTTTTCCCATGTAGATGGTGTAATATGTGCTTGAATTCTATTAGAATATTGTCCACACTGCTTACCAATCTCCAAAAGGCCTTAGTATCATTTTGCAATATAGTATTACACAACTTGTCCCATTGTAACTTATAATATTTATTTGTTTAAAATCCAAATTTTATTATATTCTTTCCAGGATTGATTTAAGTTTTAATGTTTTATTCATTTTTATTTTCCCTTGCTTCACTTATCTTCTTATTAAGAGTAGTTTGGGCTATTTTACACTTATTATGAAACCATGTTTGAGGTTTTACTGTATTAGTAGAAACTGTTTTACAAAGAGGTTTACTATAATTTATAAGTCTGTCCCAAATTTCCAAAATGGTATTCGGACAGCTATTTGAAAGTGTGATTAGTCACTGTTCATTTAAGAAATCATGTAGAACAGTTCCTGAAAAGTATATATTGAATGATCATGCCATTTAATTCTGTTAAAATGTAAAACTTCTAATGGAGGCAAGACTTCAGGTGTATCCAATCTAGAAATTTCAATATTTAGATTTGTAAAACAGGAAGGTGTGCTGATTCTGGTCGATCCATTACCCCATAACCTTAAGGATCTTAGCCCTTCAATACTGGTCAAAACAAGATCTGTGGTAGAGTATCCTTTAGGTCCTATAAAAGTTTCCTCAACATCTGTCTTAGTTCTGCCATTTACAAGCATAAAGTTCTGCTCTCTAAAACAGGCATCCATGCTTTTACCCCTAGCATTATATTTTTATCCTCAGACTTTCTTTGTAGCTGAATTCCAGGGTTAAACTCAGCTATGTGCCCAACAAAATCACTCGTAAAAAACGTCATCTGATTCATATGCCCCAATACATGCATTATAATTGCCCAGGATAAACAAAAGGAAGATGTTCGCTCTGTTCTGATATAATGTTCATATCTTTTTAAATTGAAACCATGGAACTTTCTTCTTTTAACCTTTGGAGGAATATAAATGTTACAAATTATAAATTTGATGCAATTTTGCATAGTTTCACTGTCAAGATTTGATTGTCCTCAGATTTACATTCAGTCACAACAAAATCTAGAAAGTCTTGACCCAGGTAATAAGTCCTGCTTTAGGTCTGCCTAACTTCTTATTCTTATAAGCTGGTATTACTATTAAAGAGAAAACCAGAATTGTGTTATTCTCTGGTACTAGACTCCATGTTTCCTGAAAGCAAAATAAATCAAAAACTCTAGAAAAGAACATGTATCACTGTCTGCTAGCTTTAATGTTAACCCTCAATGTTCCAATATAATATTTTAAGCTCTTGATTTACTTGAGAAGGGCTTGCTAAATGTCAGGGTTGTTCAGTTTGTGAAGGATCTTCAGACACTCTATTGTTCCCTGATCTGATCACATGATCTCTATGAAATTCCCTGGGGTAGTCACCAGGATGCCCAATTTTCTAGTATCATTGCCTTTTCCATAATAGCCACACACAAATCTGGCCAAAGTGAAGGCCAAATCTTTTCGAGAGGTTTCAATTTCACTCCCAATATTTTAATATTTGAGATGGATGGTAAAGTCAATTCTAGATCAAGGGAGTGGTCAGAAATGTTATAATTTTTTACTGATAATTCTACAATTTCTCTCCCCTTTGTATTCCAACCCAAAATTGAAATTATCTTATCATTCTGTTCCAAGTACTGGTTAATCTTATAGTTATCAATCACTTTCAAAAGGGTTACTATTTCTGAATCTCTTCTGCAAGTGATATAATTTTCCTCTGCAGGACTATGTTACTGGAACTGTGTGGTTAACTTATCAAAATCCCTTTGACTGCATCAGATTTCCTTAGACCATATATCAGCTGCTAAAGCCTGGGATTTTGTATAAATCAAAACACAGTCCATAATATTGGAATTAAAAGGACGTGAAATTTGAAAGTCCTTTTCATCCTGTTCAGTACCCAGAAGGAATTTCATGTGACTCATAAGTAAGTCATTAGTTTCATCTGGAATCAATTTTAATTAGTTTAATCTGGAATCAATTTTATATCATAAGTCTCAAAAAATATGCTCCTTCCTCTCCAATCTCCTTAGATAAATTATTAAATGAGGATAGACCCTGCACAGACAAGATGTCTCCAGAGAAAGGAGGAAAGGGATAAAATTTGAGACCTGGGGTAGTGGCCTCCTTCCAACCAATGAGTAGATTCAGTATCAACAGATACATATACAATTTGTTTATCAAAACCCAACTCTTCCAATAAAGGCCTTTACTATAGCTTCCTTCCCCACTAGCTCCTTGGGTATTTAATTGCTTCTTTTCTTCAGTTTTGCTCTTTATTTTTATCTTTACTTTTGTTTGTTATATTTCCTTTCCTTTCCTTAGTTTTACTCGTCCTTTAGACTTCTGGGTATCTATATTTATTTCTCTAATAAAAGGTGCAGGAAGGTTCACTTGTACAGATTTATTTTCAGTGGAGGTAATCTCTGTTAAAATTTGTGATTTCAAATCTAGGTTTTCCTGTCTATCCTAAAAGATTCCCTTAGATACCCGGTCCAATAAAATTTTATTCCTAAAAACATCAGTTCTTAAATTAGATAATTCCACTTTCAGTGCAACTATATTCTCCAAAATCATTATATTGGTGTAATAAGAGCTTTTGCAATTCCCAGCATTTGCTTAGAAAGATTAGTACAAGAGAGAGAATCTCCTCATTTGTAAAACGCTCTTATCATAATTATCCCTGATCCACTTAACATTCTGCTCTTGTGTAATATCTACATTACGGATTGATCCAGGAATATTAGGCCCAAGAACTCTGGGGCAATCTGGTAATGTAAGATCTAATCTTTTCAGTCCTTTAATAGTCCGACTTAGTTCTTGAATTACTGGCAGTAAATTTCCTTCATAAATTCTATATCACCCTTATCTAAACTCCTATTTCTTAGAATAGGGAGATGAAAAGGCATATATTGGATATTTCCTTCAGTAAAATCTAAATTTGTTGCTGAATTTTGATCAATAAAAATCTGCTTCTGGATAATCATCAGATAATCCTTCAGTACTTGTACTATGTATGCTGTTAAGATTAGGACCAATGGTATCCCAGTCTCCAGCCAATATGGATAGATCATCCTCGACCAAAAACTGTGTGCTCATTGTTACTGCACACAGTAGGAGCATACTAAATATTATTAAACTATTTAAATTTTGTATGTCTGGAGTAACAACTGTATTCTGATCCTTGAAGGAGTCAGTTTGGGTGTGGATTAAGTTAAAGGTAGTTTATTCCTATTTCCAAAATAATCTGTAATTTTATTTTGTTTCTGACGTTGAAGAAAGAGTCCTTTCTGTGACAGTCCCTTATCTACATCTATGATGTTATTCTTGGAATTGATACTATTAGGCTCTTTGATTTCAACTCTCACAGCCATGGGCTGAAGGCACTCAACCTGTAGCCTTGCATCTTAGATGCAGGAAAGAAGTAAGGCAGTCAGAAGAGCTTAATATTAAACTTACAATTTTATTTAAGCAATTAAAACGTACTAGAGACAGCAGCAAATGGTCCTCTCAGACGCCAACATTTCACGTAACACTTTATGCTTTTTCAAGGCAGAGTTACATGACTATGGCTATTGCTTATTAAGGGATTGATTTAAAGACACAGTGTCAAATATATATATATATATATATATATATATATATAAATATATATATATATATCTATTCCCATATCCAGTAACTACATATCAACAACCCATAAACAATCTATACACCACAAATCTATACAAATTCACTATCTAAAATGTTCCTAAACCCTAATAGAGTGCTAGAATATTTTATATATAATAAACTCTATATTCAGCAAGGGTCACATATTCCAGGCACACATGCAAGATACATTAATTAATTTTTATCTTTAAGGAAAGGTAAAAGGCTAAAAACCTTGTTTAGTCCTTCATCTCCACTGGCCCTTAAAATGTACTGCTACCTGCTCTCAACTTGTAATAATCTGTTATCAATATCACCCCAGATGCCCAATCTGACCTTTTGTGGGTCTTGAAACTTAAATAAATGTCCAGCACCAGCTTCTATAGAATGTATGGTCAAAACATTCATTCTGTCTTTATGACTTATGCTCCTGAAATGTTCACCAATTCAAGATTTAAAATTAAGCTTAGTTTTGCTGACATAAATTTTATCATATATGCACTTAGCGCTCATTTGTACCTTAGTCGGTGACAGTTGTGGTGGTGAGAGGAGGGCTGAGCTGGTGGTCAGCTCCATACTTGGACTGTGATTGGGATGAGTGGGGGTGTCACTGCCAGGTGGGGGATCCACTAGACTACCTGGGATAAGATATATATTTGATTTACAACAGGGGATGGGAACTGTGCTTGGGGTGGGGGGACCACTAGATTACCAGGAAAATAATCATTTTAATATCTACTGGGGTTGGGAGCCATGCTTGGGGTGGGGACCACTAGACTACCAGGAAAATATATATATTTTAATATCTACTGGGGTTGGGAGCTTGCTTGGGGTGGGGGGACCACTGGCACATGAGGGGTTTCAGTGTGTTTGAGGCTACCGGGGTTGGGGATCATGCTGGGGGACACTAGCCTACCAGGGTATAACAGGCACACACTGGAACAACGACCTTAATGGCAGAAAAGGACTGCCTGGCCCAGCCAGTCTGCCCTGTTCTATCTACTGGATATGCTGCATAACCTAGTGGCCCTACAGCCTATGGCCCCTGCCCCCCAGGTTTGCCTTATTCCTGTCCCATGCATTGTGTCCCCATTGTGTTTCACCCACTACTGCAGTGGGTACTTATGTTGTTGGGGAGGCATCCTCCAGAGCATGTATGGCCATGGGAAGTGTGTCTGTTTAGCTATCGGTCTGTATATGTATGTGTATGTGTGTGTGTGTGTATATACATATATATATATATATATATATATATATATATACACACATATATATGATATATATACACTTACTGATCTACAGGTCCTGCTTGCACAGCTGCATGGGTGTGTTGTATGCATGGACTGTGCCTGTCACACACAGTTCCTGCTGCTTCCAGCTTGTACTTCATTCCGACCAACAGGGATACTGTGGGCATGCCTTGGCCTGCAGCATCCAGGTTGTGCTTCCATTCTGACCAAAAGGGGAGCTTGTGCTCCATGCAGTAGCACCAGGCAAAACTGTATGGTAATGTATACTAAACAGCACTTAATGAGATGCAAATGCACTTGTTTGCCCACGGATTACCTAAGTAGGCTCATTTGCATGGGAGCTTTCACTTATAGCTCCTACGCTGAGCTAACCAGTTTGCATCGAGCTAATGTTTAGCACTGTGCATTCAGGTTAGCCCTAGGCAAACTTCACTTCAGCATAGCAGACTAAGCACAGTTCTGCAGTGTGTAGCTTCCATTGTTGTTTGCAGTCATCTCTTAACTGTCCCAGATTTTCAGGGATGTCCCTGATTTTACCTCAACCTTTACTTTGTTCCTCCTACAAATTGTGTTTCCATGACCAAACAGTGGAGTCAGACATTAATGTTACAGATGTGTTCTTCCTTAGAAAATGCATTTTACACTACGCCACTTACTCTACCAGCTTCCTAAGTGGATATCACCAATTTGTAAGGTGTGTCCTGATTTTAAACCTTTGTCCCTGATTCTTTGAAGCCTTGTCCCTGATATATGAGGCAGGAGGTTGAGGGGTGTGTTTGCAGTAGCTGTGAAACATCTCTGTGCAATCACACACAATGTTCTCACCTGCAGCACTGGCTTGCTACAGAGTCTGATGAGCTGCAGTTGCAGTTTGCACTTCCTGTTGCTATATTCAGTGCTGTCTTATTCCCGGCTATTTTGCCCTGCACTCCCAGACCAGTTTGCCCGCTTCCTTAGATTGCTATATTCAGCAGGATTAGCACGGGCTATTTCTTTGAATATAGCTTGCTTTGTGCTCGGGCTAAGTTTGCCCACCAGGCAGTGCTAATTTAGCCCTGGGGCAAAGTTTTGAATATCTGGCCCCTATGTCTTTAAATCAGTCCCTTAATAAGCAATAGCCATAGTCATGTAACTCTGCCTTGAAAAGCTGTAGCGTTACGTGAAACGCTACGCCTGAGAGGGGACCATTACTGTTGTCTCTAGTACTTTTCAATTGCTTAAATAAAATTGTAGTTTAATATTAAGTTCTTCTGGCTGGACTGTGATGCCTTACTTCTTTCCTGCATCTTCGGTGTTTACGTAGTGGCTCCAGTCCTGAGTTTTATGTGCCTTTTTCATTTGAAGCCTTGCATCTTACTTCACACTTGGCCACACATTAGAACTATCTAAAGCACACCCTGTCATGTCTTATTGCTTATGTGTTTCAGTCTGATCTCTTCAAAACACTTGCACTGCAGCATACCTTAAATGCTGTCTTGATAAATAATGTGACACTATTGGCAGTGTAAATAGTAAAACGTAAATACTCTTTTCGGATTTATTATGTTTATATAGTTTAACAATTCAGTTTATGACCCACATCTATAGTTTCTGACAAAACACAATGCCCACAGTTTTACTGAGATACACATCTGAAGTTATCCAATATGGCTGCAGTAATATTCATTCTGAACAAATGTTCAGCTGAGAAGTAAAATGTCTCTGCTGGTTTCACATGAGAAGTATTTCAAACTAAGATTACAGTAAACAAGATCTTTAAAGCTCAAAACTGGGGAACTAAACAGCTGACCTTTGTATTTTGCAGTACAATGTTCCCTCTGTTTAAAGTCAGATATAGAGGCTTGGAGAAAAGGCTAAGTACAGTTGGCTGATGGATATTGTAGCAGCTGATGACTGCAGGTGAAATTCCACAACTCCCAGTAGATGGTGGCTGAGAAAACTGACCGTGAAATGCCGAAGAGAATGTATTCCCCATTACCTAGCCACTGGTGAGCAATGGATGCCCAAACTGCAAAGCAAACATATTGGGATGGTGTTGGGGTCTGTAGTGTGCCAGACTGGTAGCCACTCAGTGATGCAGAAGGCAGTCTCTCCCATTTCCCAGCCAGTGCTGCTGTGGGCTCAGAGGTCTTTAGAATGACTATACAGCATGTGTCCATTTCTGCAGGGAGCTCAGTGTGGAGCCAGGTTTGGGAGCATTTGGGAGCCACAGGGGGCCTTTCAGTCAATCATGGGGTCCACAATGGGCACTAAACAGTGAATAAAGATGGTGGTGGGGCACCATTATTCACATTGGGGTAGCCAGGAGGGGTGACCATCCCCAGCCCCCTCTGGCTCCGCCACTGAGGGAGCTATAACCTACTGCATGACAGAATCATCCATGTCACCGCCTGCTTACGCTTTTCCTGTTGAGCACCATACAGTACGCTCATTTGATTCATTTTGTCAGTTTATGTGTCAGTCTCCCTAAGAGACTCTGACTCATTGGATGAGGTGTCAGTCCGCCTGTGAGTGAGATATGTGGCTGCTATGGAAAGCAGTGCAGCTCTGTGTTTTCCTGTTTCCCTCCCAATACCAGCAGTACCGTCCTTTGTAATGCCACTGTGCAGCTTTGTGTCTGACGTGCCCCAAAACTTGCAGTGCTGGTCGTTTGAAGTGCCACTGTATGGCTCTGTGCTTCCAGCTGTCCCCCCAATACTGGCAGCACGGTAATTTGTAATGGTGTTGTGCATGTAAGCCCCCACATTGGCTTACCTTAGTGGCAGCAGTAGTGCTCCTGCATCATTCCCCAGCACTGGTTCCCTGGTGGTGCTGGTGGGTGCGTGCCTTGACCTTCCAGGCCAATGATGCTCCAGTTTTGGTGTGCCTCACCCACCTCAAGGCTGGACTGAGGCCGGGGGTGGGATTTGGGCCATCGGGTGGGGGGTCACGTGGTCCTGGGCCTAGCTGGGGATGGATCGGAGTCTTGGGGCTGCACTTAACTGAGAGGGTTTTTTGTTTGTTTAAAATGGCAGTCCTGCACATTGTGAGCATGCACGAAGACCGACGAGAACAGTTAAAAGGAGTCAGGCTCCTTTCTCCACGCAGCCAGGTGGCTGACCCAATGGAGAGTTTCCCGTCCAAGCATGTGCAGGACTTGTGGGAAAGGCACATGGAGACCGGACAAGCTCCGGGTCAGCAAATACCCATAGGGCAGCCTGATTTGCAGACTAAGTCACCCAGGGGCCCCAGGATCCTCCCAGTGGGGAAGTAAACAAAGATGGCAGCCCCATGCAGCCAGGTGACCTCGGGCAGCTGGGAGATTTCCCAGAGTGGAGGTCACATGGGGGCTGAGACCAATGAAAAGAGGGCTGGGGGCTAGGATTTAAAAATGGAAATGGCGAAATTAGTGGAGAGAAGAAAGAAGAGCCAAATGGGAGGAGAGAGAGCCAGAAGAAGAGTAACTCTAGGCCCTCACAAGAAAACAGAGCTAAGAAGCCTGCCTGCCTGGTAGGGTCTCTCTGGTGCACCTCTTTCCCCTCACTCTCCACAAACTGTAAGAAGGGAAAGAACAAGAGGAAGACTGCAGCTGTTGCAGTGTGAGGAAGATCCGAGGGCTTCTTCCCTAAGGGCACTGAGGCTGACTGTTTAGGCCGGAAGGTTCAGTCACTGTCAGTTTTGGGCCCGGGGCCCAGCCTCACCAGTATCAGTGTCTTCTGACAGGGGAGAATTGTAGGAAGCAGGGCTAGTGCAGCCAAGACCCTACTCATGGGGATTGAACTACTGTGTCCCCCCTTCCAGTATCAAGACCCATGGAGCAAAGGAAAGAAGGACCAACAGGCCTGCCTAGTGAAATCTGTATCCAAAGGCCTGTGGGTGAAGAGCAGTGCCTCTCTCGTGGACCGCAGTGCCATGGACAGCAAGTGTCTTCACCTCTAAAGGCATCATGAGTACCCGAGCTGCAGCTCTGGGGAGACTACTGTTGCATCTACCAGGAGGGTCAGGAGATTTTCCCCACGCCAGTCTTATCTCTTCGAACTTGTGTTGTTGTGCAAGGCCCCAGTGAGAGACAGCAGGCCTGCAGACTAGGAGCAGTGAGGTACCCACTGGCTGGGAGTGTTCTGGGTGCACCCAGGGAAGGGGAGAGGTCCAACAAGGTGTGTGCTTTAATTGTGTGGAGGATCAAGGAGATAGCCCTCACCTCCTCTGTATTATAAGTGTATTAAATAAAGGGGATTATTGTGGGTCACCTACCTCATGTGTTTGTGCTTTTATTATTGTTATTGTGGGAGGGAGTGGATTTAACTGGATCAGAGGGGCAGTCATCGGGTATCTCTTATTGTTCCTTGGGGAGTGTTAACCTGTTTATCCTACAGGAGACAGCACCATGGCCCCTGGTGGAGGCACTAAGGCACCATAGAAAATCTGGTCAAGACTCCGTCCGGCCCTTGGGGAGGTATGGCGAGACCCCGAGGACGCTTGGGCAACCCAGGTGAGTGTGAGAAAAGAGGGACTGTTACACATACTTTCTCTGTTTCCTCTCCCTCCCTAATACAGGCAGTGCTAATCATTTGTCAGTTGAGAAGGAAATGGAACATACACTTATACAAATTTCAGTTTGGCTTAGCTTGTGGCTGTTTGAAGCAAGCTGATTGCAGGATTGCTGTGCTGGCAATGTGGGTTCAGACCTCAGATTAATCTCCTGTTGCCCCACCCAGCAAAGTGGTAAATGTCTATAACTGGCTGCCTGCACCAACTTTCTATCCTGCAATATGAACCAAGCAGAGGCAGTTGGAGCCAAAACAGTTGATAACTTTCAGAAATCAATTCCTGCACTTAAGTAGGATCCTAGGCATGCTGTCTTGCCAAGTCCACTGCAGAGGAAGAGCTGCTCAGGGCCTCATTGGGAAAAGCCTGTCAGTCAGGACTGGGGGTAGGAGGCAGCAAATATGCAGTGCACATGACTGCCTGATGGAAAGAGTAGATCTTGGCGATCACAGTGATAATACCCTTCAAACTGCAAAGCAAACGATTGAGATAGAAGGCTCTGTAGGTGTGTCAGGCTGTTTACCAATGACCAACAGAGAAAGTGGCCTCCCCTTGCTGACCAATGGTGCTGTGGGCCTCTGGGTCCATTTGAATGCATACCTGTGACCATTTCTGTGATGAACTATAACCTATTGTATGGCAGAGTCATCCCCATCACACACTGCTATCGCTTTTCCTGTTTAAAAGACATATGGTACGTGGATGTGATTTGTCAGTTGAGGTCTAACTTCCTATGAGACTATGATTCATAGGATGAGGTGGCAGTCTGCATATGAAGCAGACATGTGGCCAATATGCAGAGCCACGACAGCTTATTTTAAAAGCCAACACCTGCAACTTTCATTTTTATTAACACTGGGAGAACATGTCCAGTGCTGGTTTCACTATTTTGTTCATGCTGTCACCAGAAGCCCATCCCTGTATTGGCTTTCACTTTGTAGATGGCACAAGTGATAGCGCCTGCCTATTGTCATCATATGTACTCTTTTGCCCAGATTTTAAAGCTCATTGTTATGTAGAAACATAGAATTTGACGCAGATAAGGACCGCTTTCCCATCCAGTATTCCCACTTGCCCTACCTACCGTAACACTGCAAACCCTACTTGATCTTCGCTTAACTCTCCTTCCTAACCACTAAGGTTCCTTATGCCTATCCCATGCATTCTTGAATCCTGTTACAGTTTTAGCTCCACCACCTCCACTGGGAGGCTGCTCCAGGCATCCACCACTCTTTCTGTGAAGAAGTACTCATGTTTCCCGAGTCTACCCCCATCACCTTCATAGCATGTCCCCTCTTCTTGAGCATCTTTTTTCCTGAAAATGCTTCCTCTTCTACCTAATTTACACCCATTAGGTTTAGTTTGTGTGAGTTGATTGTGAGTTTGAATAGTAATTTGTCAAACAGCATGCAGAGAAGTACCAATGAAAAATTTTGGACTGCCCCCCACACACACACACACACATTCACACACAAACACTTGCATACCCATGATGCTTTATGTTGGCTTTGAGGCATTTGATTATATGTGTGTTTGCTGTTTAGAGAAACCATAAACACTGGAAAGTATATGCCTTCTTGTACCAGTTATGCAGTCTACATATTGGTCTCTCCTTTCTGATCAGCTTTAAACTACTTCATCACTTTTCACTCACTATGACAATATAAGACCTGAAAACATCTGGCCTCAGGAAGCTGAAATACCAGTTGCTGCTTATCCTTACAAGATTCAGCTTTTGCTGACTTGGAATCCACTTGTCAGCTGTTGCTAGAGTCTGTTTTTGTCATTGCCTGATTTCACCTCTTGTTTGGAGCAGAAGGTGTGCAAAAGTGGTTCAACCCTATGTTGTCTCAAGTATTTATTGGTTGATTTATCTTTATGTCTTTGGTAAGTGAGTGGATCCAAGGACCAATTTCAGTCATGACCGGGCCACAAAGTGGTATCAGACAGATTTTACATGGAGCATAGCCCAGCAGTAATCCAAGTACATGTAAAACAACTTCAGCAGAACTGTCATGATACAGCAAACAGCCATTTGGGTGCTACACACAGCAAAATAAAAGGAACAGAAGGGCAGATCTTGATAACAATTTTGTAGTACTAGCTATGTAGAGCAAACATAATTTACAAACAGAAACAGTGATTACATAACTAGAACTGAGCAGCAAGTAGTATAGAGCACTGCCCCAGAGCTGACATCTGCAGCTAGTCCCTAATACTACAACTTATTTCCTTACTCTGGGGTGTGTTTTTTCTTAGCAAAAAGTCTTCAAAGATATCTTCTCCCAGCTTACAAGCTATTTATTTACACAAGATTGCCTAACTGTGATTCCATGTCTCATTTATACTGGGGTCCTACTTCTGCTTAGGGCAGCTTTCACTTTCAGTACCATTGTTTCTACCTGGTTTGAGTAGCAATTTGTCAGACAGAATATGGTGCCTAGAAATTAATTCTTAGTTAAGTTACCCCCCCACACGCACACACACTTACACAGATTTGCATAGCCATGGTGTTTTTGCTGGGGAGAGGTGTGTAAGATCGCGTTCATTCATGGACAGATCAGCGGGCTCCTAGCCGTGGAGAGAGAGAGGAGGCTAGTGCCAGTCACCGCTCAGGTTTAGGATAGGGGAGCGGGGTGGTAGGACATTGCCTGCTGGGTGGTAACAGCCCACCAGGGAATAAAATTTTAATTCATGGGCTAGGGATTGGGGACGGGGGTGGACTAGACTGAAAGGGAGAAAGTTTTTGTTTTTACTATATGGCAGCGATTGGGATAGGGAGTTACACTGGACATCAGACATGATGTTCTGGGCTGGTCGGGTGGGTGATAAGGGTGGAGAGGGACCGCTAGACACCAGGGATTCTGAGGATTTTTTTTTTAAATATGGGTGGGTGATTGGGTGGAGGAGGGACTGCTAGCCACCAGGGATTCAGGGATTTTTGTTTAAATATGGGGCAGGTGATCAGGTGGTTGGAGGGACCGCAACCAGCAGGGATTATTATTTTTATTTCAGAGCAGTGCAGGGGGATGGCACGACACCAGGTAACTTTTTTTTTCTTCCGCAGCTTCCACCTATAGGTGAGTGAAACAGGGCAAAATTTCATCCAAAGCCTTCAGAAGTCTTCTGATCCACCACAGGTGGAAATTCAGAAACTTCTGCAAAGGTTGCACACCTCTACCCTTCGATCACCATCCCTGTAATTGTGGTATTTTTCCTCCTGTCTAGTGGCACCCCATCCTCCGATTGCTTTCCCTGTTGATATGTTTTGTTTCCCTGGTGTCTAGTGGCACCTCCACCCTCAATCACCATTCCCAACTGAAATAAAGAAAACCATCCCTCAATGTCTTATTGTTATCTGTAGAAAGGAAAACTGTCCTCACCAATCCCACCCTTCCACCCCGACCTCCAACTAAGTACCCTCCCCACACACACACACATCCCCTCACTTAACTGACCAGGTCCCAGGGTGAAGACCCACTCTCCAATCAAAGACACGTCTTGCTGCTGGAACCGGCAACTGCTATAAGAGAAAGTAATGTGGCAGCGGGTCAGGTATTTCAATGGGGGTTTCAACTTTGGTGCATAATGTTGCCATTTTGCATATTTTGACACCAAATTTTCAATATGGCCTTTTGAGACCACACCTACCTCATGAACAACGGTGGTGGAATTGTGCAAATCTGGCCTGAAAGGCTATTTCATAGTCACTTGGTGAAATCACCTTTTGGCAGGATTTGGAAATTTACCACCCTTGTTCATGAGGTGGGGTCACAAGATTGATATGTTAAATTTGGGGTCAAATACATTAAAATGGCAAAGTTATGCACTGCCGCTGAAATTTAGCTATGCTCACTCTCAGCTTTCATAATTTTAAGTATTTTCACCCCAAATTTTCAACATAACCATTTCTTTACACCATCTCATGTATGTGACAGCTCTAATTTTTCAAATCTTGGACAACATGTCTTTTCTGGTGTGGAATTACATTGCAGTGGTGTGGAATGATGTTTCAATGGGGATTTGAAATTTTCCAGTACCAGGTTCATGAGGAGGGTCATAAGAAGGCTATGCTGACAATTTGGTTGCTGTTGTCCTACAAATGGAAGCACTGGATCTCGAGGGCCTTGCTCATCTACAGCAACATACATACACACATCTATGGAGGAAGGGAGTACAGGGCCCAGAGGGCATTGCACTTCCCTGAGAGCAAATAAGGATACAATTACACTATATTAAAAGTATTATTGAATGGAAGTGCAGCAAATAAGGATACAATTATACTAATTCAAAAAGAAAAGAAATACTTTGAAAAAACTGCTTAATGCAACATTTAGGTTCAGGCTAAAACAAAAAGTAGGAAATGTGGTTTTAGGGTTTCCACCCGAAAACCCTACCCATGCCTAAAATAGATTAGGTGCATTATTCCTTCGGATGTCAACCCTAAAGCTCACCTCATTCCATACACTCCAAAAACATACACACTAATGGAGTGAGCTTTAGGGCTGACAACCCCAAGGAAGACTGCACCTGATTTGTTTTGTTTAGGTGTCAGGTGGGGCATTTCCTACTTTTTCGATTTAGCCTAAACCCTAAATGTTGCATTAATGCAGTATTTTGTAGAGGATAGGTAGACAGAGATAGATAGATAGATAGATAGATAGATAGATAGATAGATAGATAGATAGATAGATAGATAGATAGATTTATACACACTGTAAAAGCCGCTTAATTGGGAAACCTAAGTGGATGCCATTTTGTCCTGATTAAGTGGCCATCCCAATAAACAGAAGTCTATGTAGTTTTATGGGAAGGCATTCTATTCACAGATGTCGACACTCTCGCCAGAAGAACTAGGAGAGGGGGGCAGTAATGGCATTTGAGCAGCACATCAGCTTCAGAAACAGCTTCACATGATGTCATTATCATAGATGCCGATACTACTAGCAAGCATAACATTTGTGGGCAGGTCATCGCAACCATGAATAACCTGTAACTGAGTGCATTATTGTGATAAGGAAGCAGCTAGCAATTTAAACTTTTTTCGAAAGCAACAGGTGTAAGTAAGTATCCAGCATATATATATATATATATGCACACACTATATATATATATATACACACATATGATGGGGCACAGTAGCACCCCTATATTAGGGTTAAACCTTCACATCTATCTGAAGCCCAAAGTTTGAACTTTAATTACTTCACAACTGTTTAACCAATTCCCAAGAAAATTTACAAGTGCCATCAGGGACCAAAGATTTCTAGATGTGGCAAGTTTGGTTTTGATCGGATATGTGGGTATGGACATATGGCTGTGAAATTACCATTTTTGTTGAAATTCTGCATCATGCTGCTGCACAAACATGGTGTGAAATTTTGGTCTGAATTTTAGGATATGTAGGTCTTGGGTCACAGTGGTGCATTTTGAAGGTTTGGAAAAATATTAATCCTTTCCAAAGTTATTACATTTCAAAGTTTCCCATTATTTGCTATGGGAACAGTTTGATGTGAGCCTCAAAAGGATTCTTTATTACAAAAGCAGGATTCTGTTTTGCAAATGCGGATCTTTTGCCACAAATGCATAAATCTTTTTCATACTGCTGTCATCTTGTTTTTGGTTAGCAGTGACAACAAAATTAAATTACTAAAAGAAATAGAGGGCTTTAGTAAACACCAACAGTTGTGTTTATCTAATCAGGGTCTGTAGAATCTGATTCTGGGTTACTTTTTCATAACTTACTTAGAAATCTGTGTTTATTACATGCAGAAATACATTTCCATAAATTCGGTAAGAAAATACCGTGAAACAGGATCTTTTCTGAAATTTAAAATAAAGGATTTTCTTTTTTTGCAAATTGCAAAAGAATAGCAAAAAGGATTCTTTTGCAATTTGAAAAATGATTTTAAGAGTGCTGTTTCTTTATCACTGCACACTTTGTTATTTTGTCTGACATTTTCAGGGTACAAAGGGCTTCCCATAGATGTATCTTTTGCTGGTTTGGTGAAAATATATTATTTTTCTCTACAGTTCTGCAGGGTTAAATGTTGCTTCATTCCTCATAGGATAACATTGTAATGGAGGTGAACACAGTTGTTTCTTTATCACTATGCTATGAAAAAACAATTAGCAATTTTTGTTCTGAAATTTTCAGGGCACAAAGGGCTTGCCCACCAATGTGCCTTTTGTTGGTTCCGTGAAAATATATTGATCTGGTGTTGAGTTACACAGGTCTCAAATTTTCCTCTGTTTTCCATAGGAGAACATTGCAATGTCAGGTGTTTCTTTGGGTCTGCACATTATGGGATGGGCGCCAGGGCCCAGAAAGCCCTGAGCTCACACAGGCAAAGAAGGGTAGCATTACACTATCTCATAAATTATGCATGGGAGGAAGCACATGGTCTGAGGGCCCCAGTGCCTCACAAGTATGAATACCATTAAGAACTGATGGGAATGCAGAGCCTGCGCCTCACAGGGAAATAGGGATACAATTACAATTTCTAAAAATTCTAGATGGATGGTACTGTGCACTCCCTGCTCCCACAGGAAATAAGGATACAATTACCATCACTCAAAAATTTTGGAAGGTTGAGGAGCACAGGGCCATCTGGGCCCTGCACTCCCACAAGCAAATAAGCCCATGATTATATTATCTCAAAAAGTAAGGAAATTCTCTGCAAAAACTTAATGAATGCATCCATTAGAGTTACTGCAACAAATATTGAGAAATGTGGTCTTAGGGTTTCCAACCTTAACACCCACCCCCACCCTGCATGCAGGAACAGGCATGGGGGGTTGCTTTGAGTTGTGAACCTAATGCTCACCCCATTCCATTAGTAAGTAAGCTAAGATAAGTGCAATACAGGAAAATGGGTGAGAACAACAAGGCACATCCCATGCCTGTTCCTGCAGGTGCAGGGTGGGCTATTAGGGTTGGAAGCCCTAAGACCACATTTCCCAGCTTTTGTCACTGTAACCCTAATGGATACACTAATGAAGTTTTTGCAGGGACTATATATATAAAATAATAATAATAAAATGTTTTAATTAAGCCCCACAATATCTCAAAGCTATACAGTATTAATACAGACAAAACACATATCACGAATACATATAATATAAAATCACGATAAAACAGGAAATGCCTTCCCCATAAAAAAGCTTTTAGTGCCTGTTTAAAACTCCCTACCATCCTGCACTCCCTGAGCTGACGGGCAGAGAATCCCAGAGGTAGGTGCCGCAAATCCAAAGGCATGCACGCCAGATGACTTTAAATTAACCTCGAATCTACAGCAACCCTCGTCAGCTGAGCAGTGCTCACAAAGGGTAAGGAACCAGGAGCTCTTTCAAGTAATTGGGACCCGATCTGTATAGGGCTTTGTAAGTCAACAGACCTACTTTTAAAAGTGATCCACTATTGTATTACAGCCAGTGCAGAGCGTGCAGCACAGGAGTGATATGACATCTTCTAGAAGCCCTAGTCAACAAACGGTGCTGCAGCTGTCTGCACTAGCTGCAGGTGGTGGATATCAACCCCAGAAAGCCCTAGATAAAGGAAATTGCAGTAATCAAGGTGTAATGTCACAAAAGCATGGATCAAAACCAGCAGGTCGCTGGATGGAACAAGGTGCCTAGTCATGGCAATGTTCCTAAGATGGTAAAAGGCCAGCTTGATGACTGCCAATACCTGATGTCAAAGAGTCAGACCATCGCCAAGCTCTACTTCCAGGTTACACACCTGCTCAGAGGTGAGAATCTGGGCCTCCCCAGGACTAAACCAGAAGGGACCCCGCCTCCAATCCTCTGCCCTATGACCCGGGTCCATAACCAAACCTCAGTTTTTCCTAGGTTCAACTTTAAACCACTGGAATTTATCCAATCTTGGATTTCTGTGAGGCATTTGTTCAGTACCGAGATAGCACCAACCTGGTCAGGTGCAAAGACAGGTAGAGCTGGGTATCATCAGCATAGCAGTGAAACCTCAGCTCATACCATCTTACAATGTCTCTGAGGGGTAGCATATGTACTGGAATAACATGTGGGACAGCACCAACCCTGAGGTACCCCACAAGGTAGAGAGAAAGCCCCGGATGAAAACAAACCGAGACCACTCTCTGCATTCTCCCAGCGAGGAAAGATGAAAACCATCTGAGGACTGTACCCGACAGCCCATAGACAAACCTCAGGCATTCGAGTAGAACCTCATGATCCACAGTATCAAAAGCTGATGATAGATACAGGAGAACAAGATAGAATGGTGTCTCCGATCTATCACCATCAGGAGATCATCGAGCACCCGAACCAGAGCAGTCTCAGTACTATGCCTCTTATGAAAACCAGACTGGAGAGGTTCATATAAATTATGGATGGTTAAATGGTTATCCATTTGAGCAGCCACAAGTTTCTCAATAACCTTCCCCACAAAGGAAGGTTAGAGAAAAGCCCGTAGTGGTTGCTAGGTTCTCCGGGTCTAAAGAAGCTTTTTCAGAAGAGGGATCACCACCCCTCCTTCAGGGAGCTAGGAACTCACCCATATCTAGAGAGCATCGGACAATCTGAGCTAAGACCAGGCCAATGATCTCACTACAACCCAAAATCAGGGAAGTGGGCCAGGGTCTAAACTACAGCACATGGGATGCATCTCCTGGACAATCCTCATAATGTCTACGAAATCTGTCAGGCCAAAGGTACTCCTGGAAACTTGGGCTCTGTGACAGAACACCGATCAACAGCAACCCCTTAGGGTGAAGCTGGTGGCACTCCATCCTGATGTCATCAACCTCATTCACAAAGAAGTGGCGATCTCATCACAATCAGTTTGTGTAAAACTTCGATGGAACTGCCGACAGGCTGGGTTGTACAGCCTGTCAACAGTTCTGAAGAGTTCAACCGGTCGGTTCCATGCAAAAGAAATTTCCCTTGACAGGAATTCTGCCTTCTTATGGGTAATTTCTGTTTGGTAGAGTTATAATGCTCTAACAAATCGGTCAGCATCAGCGGCAGTCTTCCTCCAGCAACTCTTTAACCTACGCCCCAATTTCTGCAACTCTCAGAGCCCCATCAAACCACGGGCTCCAGGAAGATGCAGAAGGGTGAACTGGACAGGAGCAATCTGATCAAGAGCTGAAGAAATAGCCCCATTATAGGCCACTACCAACTGCTCAGGATCAGTGCAAGACTTGCACACAACGAGGTCAATAACCACCATCAGGTCTTCAGGGACCACTTCCGCAAAGGATGATATCTGACCAACTCCACAAGGCCGACTCTACCCAGGGGCCTCAAAATTGAACTCAACTGAGTAATGATCAGACCAACCGACCTGTTCCACCACTAAATCGGAGGCCCCGATCTCCAGAAGGAAGACCATTACACATACATTCATACATACTGTATATTCACTGCAAAAACTCCATTAATGCATCAGTTAGGGTTGTTTCCACAGTGACAAAAGTTTGGAAATTTGGTGTTAGGGTTAACACCCCACCCCATCCCCATGACTCCATCCTCAAACCCCTAACTACGCATTCCCCTACCCCACACACACACACACACATATGCAAGCAGTACAAGAGACATCCATCACCACAGTGAAGCAGCTGTATGAGTTCTGCTGCCATCAGAGTGCCTTGTGGATACACAAGCATGCTGGGCAACCATGGGAGGTGCCCACAGTTGGCATTTTCAGTTACAAACATCAAGAACAAGATTTAAGTAGATGCCTATATTTCAATTGTTAAAAGTGAAACACACAGTATGTTACCTATAGATAGCTGTATTGGAAATAAGAGTTTGGATAACCCTAGCAGCAGTCAGTGGCTGTTTGCATATTTTTTTCTGATAGAGTGAGTCAGTCCTAATAAGAAATGGTAAAAATAATAAAAATAATGTTTTGTAGTATAGTTTACAAACAACATGTGAGAGCAACAGTTGTAACATTCAAAGCTAGCCATAACATTTTGCTAATGAGTATTTGCAGTTAACGCGGCAATATTACAACATGTGATGGTGCTAGTTTCATACCTGAGCAATATGTGAAAAGTACTTTAATATATGGATTTAGATTTTAATATGCTACAAAAGCATACAAAAATTTCGGTAATATTATCACCCTGAAGTGATAATACTACACTTCAAGAGTGATAATACTATCGTTCAGGTCCGTAATATTATAATTCGGGACCTCCAGCGACAAAATATTACCACTAGTCCTGAAGCATGCACTTGTCAGTACCCATTAAGTCTTACAAATCGTGCCTCCGGATTGGCACTTTTTCTATGTGGGCAGGCACAGCACTTTTAAAAGCATGGCAGCTAGTCTGTTGCTTACTCAGACCGAACTCGGTCCTCAGCCATTCTCCATATTTTTTCACAATTTAACATTAAAAGGATTTAAGTGCTCGATCCTGCTGTCCCTAATAAAAGAAAAAACAGGTAGGACTCAGTATTACAGAAAAGCGGGTGGGAGTGGTAGCCTCACAGACGAGTGAGATGAAGGGGCTGAATGGGACAGACAGTGCCAGGCAGTGCAGCAGTCAGCCAGAACCAAGTCAGTCCTTCAGTGAACTGGCTGACCGCCCGTTAACAAAAAAATTAAATCTCGGATCCATATATTAAAAAAATAATGGACAGGTTTCTGTCAATTAGCAGGAGTCCTACCATCTCGGGGTTCTGGACACATTGGAACCTCTTGAGCTTAGTTCTGAGGGTTCATATGTCCAGAACCTCTCGAAGGTATTACTCCCTAGTAATAGAAACCTATCCATTATTCTCTATATGTATGTGTCAGGTGTGTCCATACTGCTATCATATGCCTATGTGGTGGCAGCGATACCTGCAGCGAGCCAATCATTGAATTATGACTAATGAAAAGCAGTATGTAGAACATTTGTGTAGACTATGTTTCACTTTATGAAAACGATATGGCAGCAATAATGTGTCATCATGCTATGCTGGCAGTATAGAGTCGATCATACTGTATGTATGCAATAAGACATGACAGGGTGTGTGTTGAACATATATTACCGCATGCCCAGGGGCATAGTAAGGCATGAGGCCACCAGCCGAGTGTCTTCAGCCCTGGAAGTGCAGTAATATCTGTTCAACACACACCCTGAATGTTTTATTGCACTTATAAAATGGTTTCTCTCTCTTTTTTTTTTTATATTTTGTCACCTTGAAAAATATTACTAAACTGAAATCATTGTGTTAATCTGAGATAAGATAGTCCTTCTGTCTACTAGGTAATGACGTCATTCACAGTGCTGGTGAGTAGCCGGCGCTTTCGGCGAATAAAGAAGCTTGTTGGGGAGGGGTTGCTGCAGTGTGTCACTTTTACGGGACTGATTAATTCATCTCTGACCTTTCAGTCAGTAAACAAATTTATAAAATGAGCATGAAAAAAAGCTAAGTGATTGGCAGAGTAGCCGAGTCATTGGCATCAGTCGGTCACTTCCAAGACATTCACTCCTAAACACCGAGACTAAAAACAATGGTGGCTTTTGAAAAGTGACGTTCCATCCCTAGCTATGAACATTCCATTTAGGGGCATTGATGTCTTTGCCTGTACTTTTTTATTCTATGTGTAATACAGATATTACACTGGTTTTCTAACCAATCACTGAGCTTATCTTTTCATGCCCATTTTATAACTGTTTTCATTACATACTGGTATGTGAAAGGAGTACAGCGTCATGATTATTGTGCTTACAGATGTGACTGACTGGTGTAGTGTCTTACAATCTTGCATGTGTTTTGCATGTGTGTGTGTAGGGGGTGGGGTGGGGGAATGCATTGTTAGGGGTTTAAGGATAGGGTCATAGGGATGGGGTGGTGGGGTGTTAACTAACACTGAATTTCCAAACTTTTGTCACTGTGGAAACAGCCTAACTGATGCGTGAGATTTTACAATTAATTTCCTTCTTTTGAGAAAGTGTAATATGAATAGTAAATGGTATGTGTTTGTTCCCATCAAGCTGCCCATTTGTGCATAATGATATGTGTTTGTGGGGCTGGCCCTCTGGGCCCTGTACTCCCACAAACACATAAGTACAGAACCATACAACAGCCCTATGGGGCAAGGAACCCATGTAACATTCATTTGCCAATATCTCTTGAACTGTAGCATGTAGAAAAACAAATTCAAGTGTTGTTATAATGATGAGGTGAGTATTTCTCGCAACATAAATTTGATTGAATCTGTATCGCACATCATTTCTGAGATACGGGCACCGAAAGGCACTGTGTGTGCTAACTCTGAGGACATAACACTGACCTACAGACATGAAAATGAGTAGTTGGAACACCAATTTGCAAATATCTCAGGAACCATATAACCTAGAAAAAAAATCAAATTTCAGGGTTTCATGGCTTTCCAACCTACTTCTGAACTTAGTCCCCTTTAATAGGGACTAGAAATTTTGTGACAAAGTCCGTATCTCAAACTGTTTTTCGAGATATAGGCTCGAAAAGACTTATCTGAGGCCGCAAATGTTATCCTATGAGAAAATTTCTGAACTTCAGAAAGCTGTAACTTTGGGCCCCTGTACTGTTTTGGCACCAAACCACCAAAAGGCACATCTGTAGGACCAGGGCTTGCCACTCTGCAAATTTCAGCCCAAAGACCCAAGCGTTTTTGTTGCAGGAGGGTGTCAAAGATGTGCAGTTATTTTAGGAGTATTTTCACAAATTACTTTACTTAAATCCACAAAACTTTCACATTTGCAAAAGTATTTTGTGAAGGTATTTTCAAAACTATTAAAATGCATTTCTGGGAGGTTTAACCCCCAAAAAGATACGGCTAGCATCCTCAGGACCCTACCAGGCGAACACAAGAATCAGAGTTTACCTAGAGGGTACCAGTTTTAAACACTAGGCATTTTTGTGTGTCACTAATTGAAAACAAGATGGCCACCTCATGAAAGTAAAAGGGCCATTTGCGACAGTAAAAACAGCCTTTCATGAAAGTTTCATGATTTTTGCTAACTTTTCCCATTGACTATAATGGGAAATTTGTTTTGAATAACTTTTGAACCGTTTAATATTTTCACCAAATCTTTGAAAGGCACATCAGTGACCTAGATAGACTGCATCTTCCTGAAGATTTTGGACTGAACAGACAAAGCTTGCAGACTGCGGGCTTGAGCAAAGAAACATGCAAAAGTCTTTTTTTGCATTTTTTGGTGTTCTGTAGCTCAACAAGCATACATCCGACTGTAATGAAACTTGCAACATCCAGAGATCTATGGTACCAGACCATGCATGAAAAACTTTAGGCAAATCTGTTGTATGGTGGCAAAGTTATTTAAATGCAACATTTGAGGTGTTGCATTAAAGTGACTACTGAACCCTAACTATAGTGGCATGGAGTATATGTGTGTGTGTATATATATATATATATATATATATATATGTATGTATACATATATATATAGAGAGAGAGAGAGAGATAGATAGATAGATAGATAGATAGATAGATAGATAGATATAGATATAGATATAGATATAGATATATTCTATGTAAAAACTTAGCTAATGGACCATTAGGTTTCCAGTATCAAAAGTAGGAAATTGGATTTTTTAGGGTTCCCAACCCTATCACCACACCCACCCTCAGTTTCAAACCATAACACCCAACCCCTACCTGCATGCAGGAACAGGTGTGATGGGTGTGTCTTGGGGTTGCAAACAGTAATGGTCACCCATTCCAAGAGTCGTAAGCTAATGTTGGTACACAATAAGAGAATGGGGTGAGCATTAGGGTTTGGCAACCCACACAACCCCATAATTGTTCCCATGTTAAAGAAGGTGTTAGCTAGAAACCCTATAAACATTTTATTTCCCTACTTTGATGCTGGAACCCTAATGGTCCATTAACAAAGTTTTTGCATAGAATATTCTTACTTGAGAAGTATAATCATAAGGAACCCTAATGGTGCATTACGCAGTTTTAGCATAGAATGTTCTTACTTTTTGAAAAGTATAACCATAGCCTTATTTGCTTATGGGGCCACAGGGCCCTCTGGGCCCTATGCTCCCATGTATCCGTGCGTGCAGATAGATTGTAATTGACCCTCATTCCGGGCCCTGTGATCTCACGCATATATATTGTAAATGTCCCTCATTTATGTGTAGGCAAAGCAGTACAGATGTCACATTGTGAATGCATGGCACAGTAGCATAGTCACCTTAGCCCCATTCATAAAATGTTCCCAGCAACTGTAAACAAGGCCTGGAAACATGCAAAACAACTTAGTACACCTAAAGGTGTCCTAAGCTACAAGTCATAACAAGTCTATATTCAAAGTGTTTTGAGATATAGATGCTGAAAGAAACCAACCATTACAGTAATTTCCTACGGAAATTATGAAACTTCAAATTGTTGAACTACGCAGCACATAAAATCTTGTCATCGAACCAGCAAAAGGCACATCTGTAGGGAAGCCTTTGTAATCCCTGAAATGTCATCCCATATGTGCAAACTATTTGTTTGCAACAAAGTGACAAAGAAACAGACAGTTTTAAAAAGTAATGTCTCTAATTGCAGCACAACCTTGTTGTTTTGTGAAACAGTGCCACTATTTGCAGCAAAATCCTCAGTGTTTAAGTGAAACAGTGCAGCGATTAATGGTACTTTAATAAAAAGTACTATAAACAAGAATGGCTCAATTAAAATAAACATATTTCTGGCCATTTGGGGGCAAAATAAGCACATAATCTGATCCTCATGCCTGATTAGGTACACACAAGTGTTGGTGTTTACTAATTGGTACTGTTTTTAAGATATTTGAAAAGCAGCTGACACCTTCAGGAGAACTTCACCAAAACATAATATTTAGATGCAGTCCAGCCTGTAGTTCACATTAGTTCTGTATCCCTCCTGCTCATTATTTATTTCTGAGGTAATTTGCATGAAAACAGGATCTTTGCTCCTGAAGAGTTCATCTATTCCTGTGTCTGTCTCCTACCTGAGCTCATAATGCACTGCTTGTGACATCACAGTTACTCCTATGGCAACAGATTGTGATCTCACAACAGAGGATTATTACTTAAAAGTAAGGAGTCAGCTGTAAAGTAGATGAACCCTGAAGGCTAAAGAGCATGCATTCATGCAAATGGCTATAGTAATATATACAGGGAGGAGGAATCTTTAGAATATATGTGGAATGGAAACTGAGATGTACCTAAATATGATGTTTTCAAAGTTATTTTTAAGGTGTCAGCAGCTCTTAAGTTTTCCGCATTGCTAACAGAAAACAAGATGGTGGAACCCCAACACTACATTCTGCTTTTTCTAGCAAAAAAAAAACACTTTGGTGGTAACAAAACAGTACGTTCCCATGGCACATCTAATTTTCCATTAGGAAATAATGGGAAACTTTGAAGTTTAAATAACTTTTGAACAGATTAATATTTTTCAACAAACCTTCAAAAGGCACATCTGCAGCCCACATCAATATACCCTAAAATTTCTGATAAACTTCCCAGCCATTTCTAAGAAAAAGACTGACAAAGGATTTACACAAAATAGTAATTTTCAAATTTTTGACATTTCACATCTTTGCAACCACACAACTGATCAGTATGAATCTTGCCACATCAAGAGATCTTTGGTCCCTGATGGCGCATGCAAAGTTCATGCAAATCGGTCAAACAGTTGCAAAAGTTATTAAAGTGCAAAATGTTGGGTTTAACATAGAACTGACATTGAACCCTAATATAGGGGCACTATTGTACATATATATAATATTATATACAGTATATATATAAATATATAAATATATATATATATGCATATATATATATATATATATATATATATATATATGGGATACATGATGGGCATGGCGTGATATGGAAAATAGCTTCACTCCTATAGGCGACCTCTGAATACTCATGAGTGGCCAAGCCACGCAGTGAGGTTTCAGAGGTCACTGTGGACTGAACATATTACCCATATCACACGAAAGTGCTCATCATGTATTCGAGCAGTATACAATGGGGCCTCATTGTTGCAAAATGTACCATTTGTGTGGCTTTGCATGGGTGTGATAAATGTCAGGTCTTATTTTTATCACACCCTGATGAAAATAAAATAATTTATCACACTCATTTACTACTCACCCCATTGTGTGTGTGTATATATATATATATATATATATATATATATATATATACATATATATATATATATATAAACTAGATATATAGATAGATATTATAGTGGTGCAGTAGCGCCACTATAGTAAGGGTTGAGCAGGGCTTTCTATGTTAAACCTCAAATTTTTGCAGTTTAATAACTCGCAACTGTTCAACTGATTTGCAAAATATGTTGCATGCACTGTCTCATGATGCAGGTCCCTTGAAGTGCCAAGTTTCATTCAATTCAGATGTGCAGATTCTAAGATCCAAATAGCACATTAATGTTAAAAATCTAATTTTTCGATGATTTTTTATTATCACCTTGTGCTCAGAAAGTTTGGAATTTTGTGTGAAATGTTCAGTGTATAAAGGGCTTGGGTAACAGAAATGCCTTTTCGCTTGTTTGGTGAAAAAATATTAATCTGTTACAAAATTATTAAATTTTAAAGTTACTGTTATGTTCAATGGAATTTCACTCTCCATGATAGCTTCCTGGAATGAAAAATAATTTGGTCAAACAAAAAGGATTTTTTTTTTGTGATGGGCCAATCCTTTTGTTTCTTCCATCTTGTTTTCTTTAAAAAAACTCCCAAACTGGCTAAAATGAGGCTTGCAGACATAGTAAACTATGTATCTTTTCATTGGGAGTCCGTTAGGTGGATTCTGCAGTCCTTCATTATAAAATTACCCCAGAACATTTTTATATTATTTTAAATCCTTTTTGTGACTCACTAACATCCTTTTGTGAGTCTTATTTTGTTCTTGTGAAAAATAGATTTCAGGAAAAACAAAGTCCAAAATCCTTTTTCATGATACGTGATACTTTTCACAGGAATGAAAAGAATTCAAGATAAAGGATCCTTTCTCATGAAAAGGATTAAGGAACATACTAAGTCAAAATCCTTTTTAGAAAGCAAAAAAGCTGGCAAAAATTATTTATTTTCACAAGAAAGGATTCAAAACGCTAAGTCAAAATCCTTTTTCATGAGAACAAATCCTTTTCAGAGAACAACAAAAGCTGGCAAAAATGGGTTTATTTTCACAAAAAGAATTAAAAAACTAAGACTGAAACACTTTTTCTTGTCAAAGGATCACTTTTAGTTTGAATGGAAAAGGGTCATGAAAAGGATCCCTTAGCATGAAAAGGATTTTGGACTTAGTTTTTCCCAATTTCTTTTCATGCCAGTAAATCTTTTTTCATTCCATGTGGCAGCAGATTTAATGTCACAAAAAGGATTTCTGTCTAGCTCCCCATTATGATTTTATATGTATCCCTGGTGTCCAGTGGCACCCCCACTCTCTGATTTCTGTTATATATATTTTTGTGTCCAGTGGTACCCCAACCTCCCCTGCCCAACCCTGTTAAGTCTTTTTCTCCCTGGTGTCTAGTGGTGCCCCCAACCCTCCATTGGGTGTCCAATGGTACCCCCAACCCGGTCATGTCCCAAGCATCCTGGAAATAAGAAAAAGGTCCCTTGATGTCTTGATTTTTGTTAAATATTTTTTTAGAAGTCTACCAGTGATGCTCACCCACCTCCCCACCCAACCTTCCACTGTGCACCTACCACCGCACCTCCCAGACCTCCCACACACCCACACTCACCTGAATTAGTTCCACTGTGAGCTCCACTCTCAATCGAACACACATCTTGCTGTTGGAACCAGCCACTGCTGTATGAAACACAAGGTAACTCAAAACAAAACTAATGTGCACACACCACCACATATTGCACTGACACATGAGAATATAATTAAAAAGCTTTATTAAGCTATTCATGGCAAGGCAGGCAGGGTTTTCATTCTTGCCATGAATAGCTTAATAAAGCTTTTTAATGATATTCTGCAGTGTCAGTGCAATATGTGGTGGTGTGCACATATTTGCTTCCATTGATTTGTGCACCACAGCCTTGTGCGCGAACTCACCTAGTGTAAATTTAACATAAGGTAACTGCGGTTGAAAATCCCACTGAAATACACTGAACCATAGTTACCTTATGCCTCATACAGCAGCCACTGGTTCCAGCATCAAGACATGTCTTTGATCTCCTTGGTGTCTAGTGGTGCCCTCCAATTGCCCATTGCATGTTGCTGATTGTTTTCCCTTTTGTCTGGTGGTACTGCTCCCACCCTGTCATGTCCCAAGCATCCTGGAAATAAGGAAAAGGTCCCTCGATGTCCTGATTTTTTAAAATCTGTAAAAGCAGAAGTCCACTGGTGATGCTCACCCCCCCCTGACCTCCACTGTGCACCACAATAGTCTTTATAGGGTCAGGACAGCACTATATACCACTGATGGATCATCTTTTTCTTCTACTATAGGGGTGCAGTCATGCCCCTATAGTTAGGGTACAGTCCACTTCTACGTTAAACTCAAAATGTTGCATTTTAATAACTTCACAACTGTTCAAGCGGTTGCATACAATTTTGCATGCACCATCAGGAACCAAAGATCTCTTGGCATGGCAAGTTTTGTTTTGGTCAGATGTGTGGGTCCAGAGATACAGAGGCCCAGATATTCAAAGCTTTGCATGGTGTGCAAACCATATGCACAGGTTTAGCATGGGATTAACGCATGGTCTGCTATATTCAAAGGCCATATAGCATCGCAAACTGCATTAGCGCTGGTCAAACCATAATATATGCAAGGGCAAACTGAACATGAATACAGGTGCTATAGAGATATTCAGCAACTAGCGCCATACTAAGGTGTTTAGCATGACTTAGCACGACCCTTTGCATGGTATAAGTTACCACCCAGGAAAAGCTGGTCTTAACTATGGGCAAACAGCTTTGCATGACATTGTGGCCTTGCATGGCATTAAGCGCAGCATTAGCACAGCCTTATGCGACCCTAACATATGACTATGACACAGAGAAAAAGCCAGACATGGAGGAAACATGCTGCTCACTGATGGCACCACAATGATGCCAACTGCTGCCACCAGTCCCAGCTATGCCAGGCGGTATGTGGTGACCCAGCCCTGGGGGACACCATGGAAGTGTGGCCATACAGCACACACCTGCAGACCATATGTCTGTGGTGACCAACAGATGCCAGCACACACACATGCAGCACTGTTGGCATGGTGGGTGTTGAGGGTAGGGTGTAAGTGGTGCTAGGCCTCACCAAAGACCAGATGTGGCTACAAGGCTAGGGACACAGCATGCAGTGCACATGGGCCAGTATTGGGAATATCCCAATACCAGTGTTCCTGTTAGATTGTACATGCCCCCAGTCACATACCACACAGCTGTACATACACCACAGCACACACAGCCAGCCATGTCTATGTCACTATGAGCATCCCATGCCAGAGGTGCAGCATCTGTGGGTCACAACAGTGTGACAGTAATGTCCACTGGCAGTACACACCTGGAGGTGGGCTTGTCAAAGATACAGTGCAGTGGTCATCACTACCCTACACACCACAGGCATTGCTGTGTCCCTCACACTACTGGCCCCTTGCTGACTGTGTGTCTGCTGTGTACTGTAGCATGCCCTACAGTGTGACAGTTGCATGTATTACCACCACAACCTGTGCCTATGCTGTGTTGTCCCCTGTGGTACACTATGCTATGCTGTACTGCATACATGTAGCCTGCAGCAACAATCATGCACTGTCAGACTGACCTGCAGGTGGAGCTGCTGCCAGACCTAGCCAGCCCTGTACTTCCAGACTGACCTACAGGTAGAGCTGGCGGGACCCTGCAGTAGCAGCTGGGCAAACTGCATGCCAAATCAGGCCATAATGAGATGCTAGTCTGGATGTTTGCCCAGTGACTACAAAGTAGGCTCATTTGCATGTCGCTTTTGAATATAACAAAGTTTAGCACCAGGCAAACGTGTTTACACTGTACAAACAGCTTAGCACCATGCTAAAGCCATGCAAGCGTGTTAGCGCAGTGCTAATGGTTCAGGGAATATTATACAGTTTGAACATTGTTCCTTCCATCTGCTGCTGCCTGCAGCTGTACTGAGTCCACACATTTGCTGGTACACACATTGGCCACATAGTTCACCTCTACCTACCTTCACATCGCTGTGCACTGTGTTGCTGTTGTGGTTTGCACTTCCTGGTTGCTATATTCAGAGCTGTCTTATTCCAGTACTACATTTGCCCTGCACTCCCAGCCCAGCTTGACCGGCTTCATTCCAATGCTATATTCGAAGCTGTTTGCCCTGGGCTATTCCTTTTGAATATAGCTTGATTTGTGCTCCGGGCTAAGTTTGCCCGCGGGCAGTCTTCTAATTTAGCCCAGGGCAATGTTTTGAATATCTGGCCCAGAGTGTCATAAAATGTGAAAATTACCATTTTGGTCAAATTTTTAAGTCATGCCACTGCAAAAAATGGTGTGGAATTTTGGTCTGAAATTTTAAGGTACAATGGTCTGGGGTCACAGATGTGACTTTTAAAGGTTTGGTGAAAAAATATGAATATTTTCCAAAGTTATTAAATTTCAAAGTTTCCTATTATTTCCTATGGGACCAGTTAGATATTCAGCTTGAAAACAGATTCTTTATTGCAAATGAGAAATCATTTTTGCAAAGAAGGGATCTTTGCTGCAAATGTGGAATCTTTCTCCTGTTATCGCTATCTTGTTTTCAGTTAGAAGTGACAACAAAATTAAAGACATAAAAATACATGGGTTTAATAGACAACAACAGTTGTCTTTACCTAATCAGGATCCATACATTCCGATTCTGGGGTTAGCTTTTTGATAGCTTACTTAGAATTATTTTTAAGATGCAGAAAAGAACCTCAAAACAGGATCCTTTTTGCAAATTTGTGAAAAGGATTTTCTTTTCCACAAATCGCAAAACATGAATCATGAAACAGGATCCTTTTTCACAATTTGTGAAAAGGATTCTCTTTCTGCAAGCTGTGGAAAAGAACCATGAAAAAATTTTTTTCACAATTTGTGAAAAGATTTTAAGACAGCTGTTTCTTCATCACCCCACAGTTCACAAACAGTTGTTGATTTTGGTCTGAAATGTTCAGGGTACAAAGGACTTGCCCACAGATATGCCTTTTGCTGGTTTAAATTTCGGTTCTGTTCCCATAGGATAACATTGTAATGTGAAGTTTATACAGTCGTTTCTTTGTCACTATGCTGCAAAAGAAATGTTTTGTAATTTTGTTCTGACATTTTCAAGGTACAAAGGCTTGTTCCTCTGATGAGCATTTTGCTGGTTTTGTGAAAATATATAATTTGATGTTGAGTTACATAGGTTCAAAATTTTTCTGGGCAGACTGGGTGGCCATAGGCCCTTATCTGCCGACACTGTCTATGTATCCATGTATCCTGTGTTTCCTGTAGGATAACATTGCAATATAAGGTGTTTTTGATGTTCCACATGATATCTGTATGAAATACCAATGCAGACAAGCCAACCATCGAAATCAATGATGAAATGCGATGGCCACAGGATGGGGTGGGATGTTAAGGTTGGAAGCCCTAACACCACATTTCAAACTTTTCTTGCTGGAGCCCTAACTGATTTTCTTGGCAAAGTTTTTTGCCAAGAAAATACTACTATATAGAATAGGGGTTGTCAACTTTAGTGCATAACTTTGCTATCTGTTTATATTTTGACACCAGATTTACAACATGTGTCTTTAGACATCCCACCTTATGAACAATGTCAGTGAAATTATCCAGTCCTGTCCAACAGATGAATTTGTGGTGGAAGATGAAATCACCTTTGGACAGGATTTGCAACTTTTACTGCTCTTGTCCATGAGGTGGGGTTATAAAAGGTATATTAATAATTTGGGGTCAAAATATGTTACAGTGGTGAATATATGCTCATCCATTGAAATTACTTTCAGCTTGATGGTAACTTTTGTGCTTTACAATATTTTTGCGCAAACTTTCAACATAGCCATTTGTTTACACCAACTCTTGAGCGTGATAGCTGTCATTTCTCAAATCTTCACCAAAATGTGTTTTGCACCTCTGGCATAATGCGACATTGTGGTGGTGTGAAATCACTTTTAGGCAGATGTTGAAAACTACTACTACTGGCTTAATGAGATAGGATAATAAGAAGACTATGCTGAGAGTCTACCTGCTATTGTGGTACAAATGGAAGTGTAGGGCCTACCAATACATATGTACACATTGATGCAGGGATAGGAGTGCAGGGCATGGAGGGCACTGTGCTCCAACAAGAAAAATAATGATATGGGCCCAGAGGGCCCTGTACTCTCATGGCCAAATAAAGATATAATTATGCAATCTCAAAACTAAGAAATTACAATGCAAAAACTTTGTTAATGCACTAGTTAGGATTAAAGTGACAAAAGTAGAGAAATGTGGTATTAGGGTTTCCAACCATAACACCTCCAGGCACCACAGCAGTTGTGGGGTGTGCCTTGAGGGTTCTCAAGCATAACACTCATCCCATTCCATCTGTAAATAAGGTCAGATGTGCAAAATGTATAACAATGGGGTGACTGTTAGGATTAAGAGCCCCAAGGCATAATTCACTGCTGCACTGCCTAACTACATTTCCTACTTTGGTTATATAGATACATAGATACATAGACAGTGTCGGCAGATAAGGCCTATGGCCCACCCAGTCTGCCCATTTGAGCTTGTAAGTTCAGTTTGTTTTCCTAGAAGTCTGTGGCCCCTTACCCTGACCTCCAGAATTCCTTTATGTCTATCCCATGCATTCTTAAATCCGTGATTGTTTCAGCCCCCACCACTTCCTCTGGCAGGGTGTTCCACTTGTCCACCACCCATTCTGTGAAGAAATTCTTTCTCATGTTTCCTCTGAATCGTCCTCCCTCCAACTTCATCCCATGTCCTCTAGTCCTGGAACATCTTTTCACTTAAAAATAGTGTTTTCCTGTACCCTGTTCCTCCCTGTAAGATACTTGTATGTTTCTATCATATCCCTCTCCCTCCCTCCTCCAGGGAGTACATGTTCAGTTCCTTCAACCTGTCTTCATAGGACTTGTGATGCAATCCATGCACCATCTTTGTTGCCCTCCTCTGAACCTTCTCTACCCTGTCTATGTCCTTACGTAGGTATGGTCTCCAGAACTGTACACTGTACTCCAGGTGGGGCCTCACTAGTGTCTTGTATAGTGGAATTATGACCTCCCTTTTCCTGCTGGTGATGCCCTGCCTATACATCCCAGCATCCTATGGTTGCTTAAACCCTACCTAGTGCATTAACAAAGATTTGTGCAATTTATAGATAGATAGATAGATAGATAGATAGATAGATAGATAGATAGATAGACACATACGAACATATGAAATTTGCCAGCAGATAAAGGCCTAGAGGTCTATCAAGTCTGCTCGAATGTGCTGCTAGCACCCCTTATACTGCAGCTGCCCGCCCTTCCACCCTTCCCTTCATTAACCCTCCCCTTGTCCTGTCCCATCCCTTTTGAAGCAGTCCACTGTTCTACTGGATACCACTTCTGCAGGTAAAGCATTCCACCCAGCCACCACCCTCTCTGTAAAAAGTGTCTCCTCATCTCCCTCCTGAACCTTCCTCCCTCCAGTCTCATATCATGGCCCCTGGTGACCCTCCCTCCCTTACTTTGAACAGCCCTCTATACCCATCTTGTTTATTCCTTTCATGTATTTAAAGGTTGCAATCATGTCACCCCATCCTCTCCTCTCCTCCAGTGAGTACATGTTCAACTCCTTCAACCTCCTCTCGTATGATAAGTCCCCAGCCCTTGATCATCTTTGTCACCCTGCGCTGCCCCTCCAGTAACAATGTCCCCCTTCAGATACGGTTGCCAGTACTGCATGCAGTACTTCAGGTGTGGTCTAACTAATGACCTATACAGTGGCAGAATCACCTCCTCCCTCCTTGAGGATATACCCCTTGCAATACAACCCAGCATTTTGTTGGCCTTGCAGCTGCCTTCCCATTGTGCCGAGTTGTTCATTGACCCTGTAATGAGCATACCTAGATCCTTCTCCTCCTCTGTCTGGGCTAGCTGCACTCCCCAGCTGGTAGTTCCTCCTTGGGTTCTTCATCCCAAAATGCAGCACCTTGACTTTTGGCATTTAACTCAGTTGCCAGGTGTCTGACCAGGTTTCAAGCTTTGCCAGATCATCCTGCAACCCCTGCCATCTCCTAGGTCATCCACCACCGCGCCTACCTTGGTATCATCAGCAAACAGACTGATCTTGCTCTTGATGTCCCATTATATGACTGCAATGAATAACTCAAACAACACTGGTCCCAACACTGAGCCCTGTGGAACACCGCTCATCACTGCTCTTGGGTGTGAGAGCTCCACCCACCACCACCCTCTGTTGCCTTCCCTGAAGCCAGTTTCCTACCCATCTCACCAGCTTTGCATCCGCCCCTGTGCCTACACTTCCTTCCCAGCCTTCCATGCAGCACAGAGTCAAATGCCTTACTGAAGTCCAGATACAGGACATCCACTGCATGGCCCCTGTCCAGTTGTCTAGTTACCCAGTCATAGAACTCCACCAGGTTGCTTTGGCAGGATCTACCATGTATGAAGCCATGCTGTCTGCTGTCCTGTAGTCCTTTGGCCTCTAGGAGGGCCACCAGCCTCTCCTTCAGGATAGTCTCCATTAGCTTACCCACGATGGATATGAGGCTCACTGGTCTATAGTTTCCCGGTTCATCCTTGGGGCCACTCTTGTGGAGGGGCACCACATGAGCCATCCTCCAGTCCTGGGTACACACCCCAGATGTAGTGAGGCATTAAATAGGTCTGCCAAAGGTCCTGCAAGGACCTCCACCAGTTCCTTCAGTACCCTGGAGTGGATGCCATCTGGGCCTGGCACCTTGTCCGCCCTCAGTGCCTTCAAACCCTCTCGAACTCTGCCCTCCATAATTTCCCCATCTGTCACCCTTCCCCCTGTTTCTGCCATTTCTCCCCACCTTGGGTGTCACCCCTCTTATCTTTAATAAATACTGAGCAGAAGTACTCATTTAGTGCTTCTGCCTTACTCCACCCTGCTTCCACCCAACCCTCCTCCTTCTAATCCTTACTATGTGGACCTTACAGCTCCTTTTCTCCCTGATGCACTTAAAGAAGTCATTCTCCCTTCTTAATGCCTTGTGCCAGCCTGAGTTCTGTGAGATGCTTTGGCTCCCCTACTGCCCTTGTCACCTCCTTCGATTCTGTCAAGTACTCCTCCTGTCCTCCCTCCCTGTTTTCTTGTACTTCTAAAAGGCAGCTCTTTTCTTCCTTACCTTTTCCATGACCTCCTTGCTCAACCAGATTGGTTTCGTACCCTAGCCTTCTTGCTCTGGGCTTTGCAGCAGGTTTTAGTTGCCTCACTATCCCCAACTTTAAGAGCTCCACCTCTGGTTAGTGTCCATACTAGATTGAATTCTGCCCAGGTACCCTTTTACCACTTCCCCCATCCTCCCAAAGTTGACCCTCCAAGTCCAGCACTCTTGTGCCAGAATCCACTTCTTCCTTGCCCATATCCAATGTGAGCCATACTGAGTGGTGGTCACTCCCTGACAGCAGTTCTTCCACTGTAAGTTCTCTCACAAAGTCCCCATTTGCCAGCACAAGGTCAAGGGTATTCCCTAACCTGGTTAGCTCACTGACCATTTGCAGCAGGAAGCTGTCCTGGAAGGCATCCAGCAGTACCTGCTCCCTTCTGTTCTTGGTTGTTGGGGTACTCCAGTCCACTCCTGGCATGTTGAAGTCCCCCACAATCACCACACTACCCTTCTCACAGATCCTCCTGATCTGTCCCACTAGTTCCCTGTCCAACTCCTCCGTCTGAGATGGTGGCCTGTACACCACTCCCATTCTAAGAATCCTATTCTTGGAATCATGGATTTGCATCAAAGTGACTCCATACTACCCTCCTTCCTTCCTCCCTTACACACTTCAGTCCTTCCTTCACATATAATGCCACCCCTCCTTTCCCAATCACCCTGTCCCTACAAAAGATAGATAGATAGATAGATAGATAGATAGATAGATAGACAGACAGACAGACAGACAGACTGACAGACAGACAGACAGACAGACAGACAGACAGACAGACAGACAGACAGACAGACAGATAGATAGATAGATAGATAGATAGAGATAGATAGATAGATAGATAGATCGCACTATAGAGGGTATGGTCATGCTCTATAGTTAATGTTGGGCACTTCTATGTTAAATCCAGAATTTTGCCCTTAATAATATTGGCATTCTTTGATGAAATAGCTTAAAATTTGACATGCACAGTCATTCTGCCAATGTCTGAAAGCGTAAAAAGTTTCATGACAGAATCTTGTATGTTTTTTGAGGTATGGAGTGGTAAAAACAGAAAAGAATATTTTTGTATTCTTAACATGGGATTTTTGCTGTCATCTACAGCCCAGACAAAATTAAATTTTTCGGTAAATTTTCAGGGATGATGGGGTCTGTGCCAAGGGTGTGCCTTTGGTTGATTTGGTGCAAACATATCTCACCACTTTTGAATTGTAAAATTTTTGTGATAGCGCTAGATACTCAGGTAAATGAAACCATTTGAACTGTAATTGTTAAGGATTTACTGTTTGTGCTCTGAGAAATACTGTTTGTGCTGTCTGCCATCTTGTTTTTTATTTTAAAATGGATTTCTAAGTAAATACTACTTGATAAGGAATGATCAAGACCTATATTTTGGTCTTAATCACATACTTAGTTCAATTTTTGTATTATAATTTACAAATTTTCAGGGCAAGCATGTCTTTCTGAGCCGAGAATGATATCACCCATCACTCGCTTAGGTAAGGATTATATTCAACTGAAAATAATGATTTGCAGCTCTTTACAGTTCAAACTTTACTGTTAGAACTGAAAAGACTGTGAACAATAAAGGTTCATGACAGTTCGAACCTTCATAGCTCCCTGGTATCTAATGGCACCCTCCCCACCGATTTCCATCCCTGAAGACAATACTATATCTCTGGTGTCTAGCGGCACCCCTACCCCACTGATTGCTGTCCCCATGATGAAATAAATATTTTCCTGGTGTTTAGTGGCAACCCCACCCACCGACCATCTTCTCTGTAATATAATGGTATTTCCTTGATGTCTAGTGGCACCATCCTGCTGATTGCCATCCCCATAGTTACTGGTTATTCCTTGGTGTCTAGTGCCCCCAACTGCCATACCTGTAGTTACTGTTTATTTTACTGGTATCTGGTGGCATCCCCCAACCTCTGATTGCCATCCCCCTAGTTATTTCTTATTTTTCTGATGTCTAATGGCACCCCAACCTCCATTTGCCATCCCCACAGTTAGTGCTATTTCTCTGATGTCTAGTGGCACCCCCACCCTGATCACTGTCCATGGCTGAAATAAAGAAAATGGTCCTGAATATTTTTTGTTTGTTTTCAAACCTGCATAAAAGAAAAGGGTCCTTTGCCAATCAGAACCCTCCACCCTCCCACAGCACCCACCACTCCACACCACTAAGTACACCCCACACCCTCAATCACCTGAACAGGACCCAGGTTCAAGATCCACTGTCCGATCGAAGACACATTTGCTGCTGGACCCGCTAACTCCAATATAAGAAACTAAGGTAAATGCTGTTCAATATATTTCAATGGGATTTTCAACTTTGTTGCACAACTTGACCATTTTCCATATTTTAACGTAACATTTCAAAATAGCCTTTTGGGGACCCCACCTCACGAACAATGTCAATGGAATTGGTAAATCCACCAGAAGGTGATTTCACAGTCACTTGGTACAATCACATTCAGGGCAGCATTTGTACACTTTCACCACCCTTGTTCATGAGGTGGGCTCATAAAATGCTAATGTTGAAAAATTTGGGGTCAAAATATATACAAATGACAAAATTATAAGCATCTATTGAAATGTTGTTACAGCTTATAACTTTGGAAATTTAAATATTTGACCACAGGTCACATATCTTCTTAATACCCGCCTCATGAATGTCACAGCCATCATTTTTCAAATCCTGGCCAAAATGTGTTTTCACACCTGTGGCATGGAATTGCATTGCAGGTGCATGGAATTACATTTCGTAGTGATGTGAACATTTTCAGCACTGAGTACATGAGGTGGGGTAATAAGAAGGCTATGCTAACAATTTGGTTGTTGTTGTACTACAAATGAAAGTGCAGGGCCCAAAGGTACACTGCTACATACAGTACATATATGCATCTATGAAGGGATGGGAGTGCAGGGCCCTCTCCCACAGGCAAATAAAGATCCGATTAGACTATCTCAAAAGGTAAAGAAAATCTTTGCAAAAAAAAAACTACATTAATGCATCAGTTAGGGTTCAGGATAAAGTGACAAAGGTAGGAAATATGATGTTAGGTTTTCTCAACTGTAACACCCCTGCCTCACCCTTACAGCGAATGAGGGGGAAACTCCTTGGGGCTGTCAATCCTAATGCTCACCCCACTGCAGTAACAGAAAGCTGAGATTTGAAGGAGATGGTGTGTATGTTTCGTGAGTGCATAGAATGGTGTAAGCATTAGGGTTGACAACCCCAAGGAAGATTCCCTCCTCATGCAGTTCAAGTGTGGGGCAGGGGTTTTAGGTTGGAAACCAACATCACATTTCCTACTTTTGTCACTTTATCCTGAACCCTAACTGATGCATTAATAAAGTCTTTTGCAAAAACTATATCTACCTATCTATCTATCTATTTATTGCAAAAACTTTGTTCATGCATCAGTTAGGGTCCATTTGTAGGAAGGTAAGATGGTACAGTGTAGAAGAATGGGGTTAGGCGTCACATTGATGACCCCAAGGCACACACTGACACCTGTTGGTGTGTGGAAGGTGGGGTGATAGGGGTTGTGGGGGTGAGGTGGGGTGGTAGGGTTGGGAACCCTAACACCACATTTCCATACTTTTGTCACTTTAATATGAACCTAACTGATGCATTAACAAAGTTTTTGCAATGAAATTCCTTACTTTTTGAGATAGTATAATAGTATCCCCATTTTATTTGGGGACAACAGCATAGATGGGCATATGTATAGGTGTGGAAGCACAGGGTCCAGAAGGCCTGCACTTCCATGTGTAGAACAACAGTGACCAAATTGAAAGCATAGCCATCTTATTACCCCACCTCATGTACGGTACAGAAAAAATTGTGAAATACAAGTCAAAACGTAATTATGCTCAACTGCAATGCCATTCTGCACCACAAGTGCAAAACATATTGTGGGCAGGATTTGAAAATAACAGGTGTAACATACATGAGGTGGGGTAATAAGAAGGCTATGTTGTAAATCTGGGGAGTTAAAATATTGAACATTCTGTACTTATTGTACATACAGGTGTAAGCGGAATTGCAATGAATGGTCGTAACTTTGTCATTTTTCACATTTGGACCCCAAATTTTCAACATAGTCTTCTTATCACCCCACCTCATAAGCCCCATAGGTGAAAAATTGTTAATATGTGGAAAAATGCCATTCTGTGCCATAGGTGAGGAAATACATTTTGGGCATGATGTAAGAAATGACAGCTGTACTGTTCATGAGGTGGCGTGAAAAATGGATATGTTAAAAATTTGGAGTGAAAATATTAAAATTGGCATAGTTACACACAGTCATAGGAAAATTTCAACAGCCACATTTAACTCGGGTGTTATGGAGTATTTTTGCCCCAGATTTTCAACATGGGCTTTTGGGACCCACCTCATGAACACTGGCACTGTTATTTTGTTACTCAGTCCCAAAAGGTGATTTCACGTGCAGCAACCATGCCATTCCATGCCACAGGTGCAGAAAATGTTTCAGGCAGGATGTGAGAAATGACAGCTGTACTGTTCATATGAGGTGGTGAGAAAAATGGCTATGATGAAAATTTGGGTGGAAATATTAATAATTGGCAAAGTGACATATGTGTGTAGGAAAATTTCAACAACAGTGTGTAACTCTGGTGTTTTTGGTATTTTTGTACCAAATTTGTTAACATGGGATTTTGGGACCCCACCTCATAACACACTGGCACTGTCAATTTGTTACTTGGTCCCGAAAAGTGATTTCATTTAACATCAGTGAAATCACATTACAGATCTGGGTAATGTAATGACAGTGACTGTGCTCATGAGGTGGGGTCAAAAAGCCCATGTTGAAAATTTGTGCAAAAATACCAAAAAATGGATGCTATATCAACATAAGTTCAAAATGTCATTGACGGCCATTATACAGCACTGACCTTGATTCTTCAATTTGCGGTTTGGCTTTAAAAAGTGCAGATGTGTTCCATTCCACAAAAGATGACAGCTGTCAAACTCTGTTGGTAAGTATAGGGCATGGAGGTGTGGGGTGGTGGGTTGCTCAGTGGGATGGTTGGGATGGGGAGGGATAGGAGAGATAACGAGGGACCATTTTCTTTTACAGAAAAAATACGTAAGGGACTGTTTTCTTTTTTAAAGGAAACATTAAATCAACATTTTGGTACACTGGGTGGGCTCCCCAGTGTCCCACAGTACTGAGAGATTGTTGTGTTTGTGTGGAAGGACATAATTGTGGACACTGGGGTGGGCTCCCCAGTGTCCCACATTAGGAGGGTTCTAGTGCCAATTGGGCACCCTGATGTCATAAAAAAAAAACAAGTACTGGTGTGGGGTAGTACATAAATGGGGACACTGAGTGAGCTCCTCAGTGTCCCACAATGGTGGGGTTTTAGTGCTGACACAGGGATTGGGCACCCTGATGTCAGCAAAAAATTTAATTGCAAATAATAATATTTTGGGTCACTGGGAGTGGCTCCAATGTCCCACACTAGCGTGGGGGATCTCTACCACCACCAACTCAGGGATTTGGCACAACAACATCAGCAGAAACTTTTTCTTTATTAAAACATGCCTTGGCCCCTTAGAGCAGTAAAAGGATGAAATAACCTTTTATTAGGTAAACACCAACATGTGTTCACCTAAATGGGGACTGAGGATTCTGGTTCTGGCCTTATTTTTGGCGAAAAGTGGCCAGGGAAGGTTTAGAGTGTTCATAAGGGAAATAGGTTTTTCACTTCCAGTAGTGTCATAAATTTGTGGCAGTTTCAGCACAGCAGTTCCATCATTTGTGTGAAAACTACCACAAATTTGTGACAGTTTTGTAAAAATAGTGCTGCAGATTTGCAACACTACTGAAAAACATTTCTGGCCATTTTTTGGCCAAACTACTTCTAATAATACAATTAAAGGTCCTGATTAGGTAAACACCTGTTAGTGATTACCTCAATAAAAGATTTTTTATCCTTTTACTGCCTTCAAGGGGCTGAGGCATGTTAACATTAAATATACATTTCCCAACATTGGGGTACTTAATCACTGTGTCGGCACGCCCACACTCCACATGTTCCTCTATAGAGAATAAGCACCCACCCTGCAGCACTCAAACCTTTCCATCAGACAAATAAAAGTATTTTTAAACATTAAGTGCGATTAAAATGTTCACCTCTCAGAACCACAGTACTGTAATGTTTGATGTCTTGGATGGGACACCTGCCAGTCAGACAATCAGCAGCCTCAAACATAAGAAATGTCCCAACAATCCAGATCTTCACTTGCCTTCTTTACACAGTTCTTCTATCTGTGCCTCCATCTCCTTTACTGACTTCATTGTCCATTTACCAGACTCTTTAGAGTCTGTATACTGGAAAATTTGCTGCTATACTGTATTCACAGTCTGACCAGAAGCAAAGCTGAATGGAAGATCCCCACCCTCTGAGCTGCCATCTAACTCCATCAATTGTTTGCATTGGGAGGGTGGTACAGCTAAGGTCAGAAAACAATTAGCTTGCTGCTCCTCCACATGTATTGGAGCAACTCCATGAGCCACTTTCAGGATTCAGTCCCATGTTACCATGCTGTCCATAACTACATATACCTCTGACATGTTTTATTTCCATTGATTTGGACTGGGGTTTACCTCAAATGCTTCTTTAAAATCCAGCTTAATATCCAGATTTAGATTATCTACTAACCACTGCATTGATGCTGTCCTGTCCTGTATGTTCTGTGACACTATCACTCTTACATTTTGGTCCCCTCATTGGTTTCATATCTCTGTAGTATGTACTTAAAAGATGTATTCTCTTCAATTATCATAGCTGTCACCCCCACCCACTCCCAGTCTTGAGATGTCTCCAACCACCACAGTGTGGGACACTGGGATCCCACTCCCAGTGTCCCAAAATACAAACTAATTGTAAGAAGAAAACAGTCCCTCAATGTCTTTTTCTCCTGAAAAAGAAAATGGTTCCTCATTGTCTCTGCCTTCCTCCTCCCCATCCCTACCCTCCCACTGAGCACCCACCACCACCCCTACCCCTATACGTATCTCCAGAGGTCATCCGCTGTTATCTTCTGTGGGCTGGGACACTTTTGTACTGTTCAAAGCTGAACTGCAAACTGAGGAATCAAGAAAAGAGCCATATAATATATTTCAATGGGGTTTGGAACTTAACTTCATAGTTTTGCCTCTTTTGGTATTTTTCCACCAAATTTTCAACATGGGCTTTTTGGGACCTCACCTCCTGAACACTGTGACTGTTGTTTCATTACTCATGCATGGAAGGTGATTTCATGCCAATGTTAAACATTTGATGAAAAAATTCCCAAAATGGCAGAGTTACGAGTGATCATTAAAATGTTTCTAGGCACATGCATAACTTTGGTAATTTTAATAGTTTTTAATAACCTTGTATTTAGATCTGGTCTGCCCTAAGACAGCAATTACCAAGACCCTGGCTGTGAGATGTAAAGAGGGTAAGTGCAGTGAGAGTGATGAATATGCCCTGTGGGAGGTTCGGCCCAAGTCCCTCCACTAATAGTTTCAACAAAGGCCTGCAGGTGGGGAGTCTAAGAGCAGAAAGATGATTATAGGATGAGTTACAGTGCACTTGAAAGCCCACTGAAAGCTATGGTCCCCCAGCTAGAAGACTGGGAGAGCTGTATACTGTGCATGGCACAAGGAAAAGAAGGAACAGAAAATGGAAACAGTGGGGCACCCACATGGTGAGGCCTTGCGTAAAGGAGACCCAGTTGATCTGTCTGGTCCTTGCAGCTGATAGATTGAATTAACAACCTACATAGCAGCAAAGGTTCCAGCTACTGAGATGGTTTGGCTGTGACTGGGTATGTCACCATAGGCAGTGGAAGCGTAAGAATTGAAAGGGTATATAGTCAGATTAGGGTGAGGTCCCTAACAATAGGGCAGGTTAGAGCAGTAATTGAGAGGAGTTAACTGGAGTGGCTGGAGAAAGGTTGAGCACAAATGTGCGACCCTGTAGGGTGAGACTGCTTTAAAAAGGCGGTAAGAAAGTGAGTCAAGTCAGGTATTGAAGACAGGGAGGCCAATAGCATAAGAATGTGCAGCAGTGGGTGACCAATCAGCTGCAAGGCTGAGGACCTTGGCAAAGCAAGGTTCTATTTAATACTGTGAGGAGGTGGGGGTGGGCAAAAAATTCAGTCAGAACACAGCACAAAAGAGATTTCCCTGAGATCAGGAAGCACCAGATGTTGAAAAAATCAGCCAAGGAGCTGAAACTGCCAATCAGTGCCTGGCTCCTCCACGGAGCATCCAGTCAAAACAGTGGCATTCAAAATCATGAGTTTTGGAGGTCTGGTGCATACCTGAATCTGTACAGGGTCAGCCGGATGGTCTGTTAGCTGCGGCCTGCTCGGAGAGCCAGGGCCACAGGAGCAACAGGAAGCCTGCAGATGGGCTGTCTGTGGAACAAGGAGAAAAACAGAGAATTAAATACAGCTGGAGTACAATAGTAAGCTCAGTGGGGGCAGGCAATGGGGAAGGACAAAGCATGAGGCAAAAGGTGGCAAATGCAGGGTAATTATTTAGAGATAGAAGAGGAGTTAATGGGGGGGTCTGTGCTTTGGCACCGGGATGTCTGAAGAAGACAGCTGCAGCAGCAGGGGTGTAAGGGAAGGGTTTGTAGGTAAGGCACAGAAGAAATTAAGCTGTTTAGAGAAACAGCATTACACGTGGGTAGAGAAATTAATAATTAGCAGGATGACCAGTGTGGGGAAGGGATAGGGTTTGTCGGTAGGGCAGAAATGAAAAACTGCAGCAATCTTGCTCCAGTAGCATCAGCTACTATACAATACAATTTGTCCAGCACTAGTCACACAGCAGCTAGTAACACCAAGTGACTAGACTAGTGGCTTGTAATGGACTAGCTAAACTGGCAGGTAAAGTAAGACCAACTGATGCATAATATTAGTAATTACATTAACAAAAATTCAGTCCAGAACACAGCACAGAAAAAGATTTCCTGAGATCAGGACATGCCAGGTGTTGGAAAATCAGCCAAGGAGCAGAAACTGCCAATCAGTGCCTGGCTGCTCCACTGGGCATCCAGTCAAAACAGCTGCATTTAAAACCATGAGTTTTGGAGGTCTAGTGCATACCTGAATCTGTCCGGGGTCAGTCAGGCGGTCTGTTAGCTGCGGCCTGCTTGGAGAGAGCCAGGGCCACAGGAGCAGCTTGGAATCCACAGATGAGCTGTCTGAATCCGTCTGGGGGTCAGTCGGGCGGTCTGTTAGCTGTGACCTGCTCAGAGAGAGCCAGGGCCACAGGAGCAGCTTGAGAAGCCCACAGATGGGCTGTCTGAATCTGTCAGAGGTCAGTCAGGCGGTTCACTAATCTCTTCACTCCTACAGGGGCTTGGTACTGCATTCTCTCCTCCCAGGGCAACCCTTAGATGGCCCACAGATTTTCTACTTGGCTCCTATTTTCCTTTGGCCTTCCAAAGCAATTTTCTCCTAGTTATCCATTCCTCTAATATATCTCCCTTCAATCCTCCCTATATCTCCCCCAATTTTCATACCTATAGTTGTCTGCCACCTGGACCTGTTTCCACAATTTGTAAATATATCCTCTTCTCCTACCCTTATGACAGAACCTCTCTGGCTGATGTATTCTCCTCCCATGTGAGTCTTCCGATCTATTATGTATGTCTTAGCTTGTCTTCCTGATTGTTACCTTTACTACCCCTCACTCTCTTGCTTCTAATTGTATTTTTACATACTTTGTACAATGCCAACTTGATGTCTTGTTACCTTACTTGCCTTAGTTTAACATTGTATGTATTGTTTACTTGGTATTTCATTCTTGCTGTAACAGCAATCACTTATGTTACACTGTCTAACTCTAACGTGAAACCTACATAATGAGCTTGTTCTCAAAAGGTGTCAATCTGAGATCACAATAAAATAAAAAATAAATAAAATAAACTAATTTATCCTCTCTCACTAAGCATAACAGTTTTACTACTAAAACTTGCAAGCACACATTGAGGCATTCACCAACGCTATTTCTTTATTTTAAGAGGACCACTTTCTGAACTGCTAATGATTTATAGTTTAGTGACATTTAGGGCTCTTAACATTGTCTAAAAATGCAGAGGTAGCTCCTGCCAGAATTGCAAAAGAATAGCAGCTATGGTAGCAAATGGCAGGTTTACCCAAGCTGTTAGATTTGTTGGTATAGCTGTGCTCCATCAACTTTACATCTTAATTTGAGGCTTGTTTGGACAAGAACAAAAGGTTCTGTTTGTTTCTGCTAAATAGGGTTAACTCTTCTCTGTGTCAAACAGTCAGTTGAGGTGAAACACAGTGCTCTCTTTCGTTAAAGAGACCTGCCAGTGTCCGTACCACCCATTTGCTGTGAAATTGTCTGCCATTTAGATACCCATAGCTTTTGCTGAAAATTGACCATCAAATGTCATTTTCCTTTCCATTTTGAATGAAAGACCTGCTCCCAAAACCTGAGAGTGCATGTAAATATTTTGCTCACACTGCATCAATATTTTATTATATCTTATGTCCTCCACCCACAAAAATAACCAAACCAGCTATTGAGATGGCACAGATGTACTTCTCTTCAGCATCCTACACCCACAGGGTAAGGTTCACCAAATATTTTTTTATTTTAAAAGTCAGCATATTTATAATCCACCCACCAGGTAATGGTTTACGTAATAACCTATCAGATTTTCTAGATAAAATACTCTCCTTGGGAAGAGAGACAGCTCAGTGTAGCAAAAGTATTGTAAATGGAAAGCCACTGAGAAAGCCCTGCCACCAGATTGCTTCAGTCGGGATCTTGGGATGGCTAGCAACAACTCCTGGTGGGCCGGAGAGAGCAGCTGGCAGCAGGCAGGGCTCAAACCATGCAGCAAACTGGTACAGTACTGCAAGTCAATGCGTGTGGGCTATAGTTGTTGTACTATTTATACCACACTGGTATGGTATGGTACTGTACAGTCAGTACCTATGGGATGTAGTTACTGTAGGAGATAACTACACCATCAGTTGGTACTGTATAGTCACATAGAAACATGGAAACACAGAACTGTGATGGCAGACAAGGGCAGCCAGGCCAACCCAGTCTGCCCATTTTTTTTATTTTGTAATGCTGCAGACCTCACTTGATCTCAGCACCATCTCTACCCTTCCTCCTCTCCCCATTTCTCACCTCTGTGGTTTCCCCTCTCTTCCTTACCCCTACAATTCCCTTGTGTCTGTCCCAGGCATTTTGAACCCCTCCACTGTTTTGCCCCACTACCTCCTCCGGAAGAGCTGTTCAGGAATCCACTCACACTTTCTATGAAGAAGTACTTCCTCACACACCTCCAAATTACCCCCAACTTCACAGCATGCCCCTTGTTCTAGAGCACCTTTTATCTGAAAATACTCCCCATCTGTTCCTTATTAACCCCATATATGGTATTTAAAGGTGTCTATGATATCCCCTCCTTCTTCTCTTCCAGGTGTACATGGTTAGCTCGCTTAGACTCTCCTCATAGGGCTTTGATGCAGACCCTGCACCATTTTAGTGTCCCTCTGCTGGGCCACCTCCACTCTATCTGTGTCCTTTCTGAGGTGTGGTCTCCAGAACTGGACACAGTGTTCAAAGTGTGGTGTCACCAGCGAACTGTACTGGAGCAGCACCACTTCCCTCTTCCTCCTGGTGATACCCCTTCCTATGCAGCCCAGCATCCCACCTGCCCTACTGATTGCCTTGTCACATTGCCTGGCCTCCTTTAGGTCATCCGATATGATTGCCCCTAGGTTTCTTTCCTGCTTTGTCTTCATCAGTATCGTTACACACATTTTGTATTCTGCTTCCAGGTTATTCTGGCCCAAGTACATTATTTTGCACTTTTGCATTGAAACCCAGCTGCCATGCCCTTGAACACTCCTACAGTCTTTTCAGATCCCTGCCCATCCTTTCCACCCACCCCTGCAGTGTCCACTCTGTTGTAGATCTTTGTTGTCATCAGCAAAGAGACAGACCTTTCCATCCAGTTCCTTTGCTACTTTACATATGAAGACACTAAAGAGCACTGGACCCAGCACTGATACCTGAGGTGCTCCACTGGTCACCCTCCTTCCCTGGGCGAACTTCTTTACTGTACCACTACCCTCTATGTCCTATCCACTAACCAATTTTTCCCAGGTTACCACCTTATTACCCATACCTAAGCCCTCCAGTTTGCTTACCAGTTTCCTATGTGGAACAGTGTTGAATGCCTTGCTGAAGTCCAGGTAGGCCATGTCCTCTGCCTCACCCCGATCCAACTCTTTGGTCACCCATTTAAAGAATCTCTCAGGTTTGTTTGGCATGACCATCCTCCATGAATTCATACTGCCTTGAATCCTGTAATACACTGGATGCAAGATATTCCACTATCCTTTCCTTGAATAATGTCTCCATCAACTTACCCACCACCGATGTCAGGCTGACAAGCCTATAGTTATCTGCCTCCTTCTTGTTGCCACTTTTGTAGTGAACTACTTCTGCCTTCTTCAGTCCCTAGTACCATGCCAGTCTCCAGTGATGTGTTAAATAGGTCTGTCAGAGGTGCAGCTAGTACCTCCCTGAGCTTCCTCAGCACCCTTGGATGTACCCCATCTGGCCCCATAGGCTTGTGTATCTTCAGGTTAGTCAGAGATTTTGGACTTTCTCATCAAAAATGGACTGGTGTCCACTTTGCTCCACCCAAAGTCCCTATTGCCTTTTCGAGGTCCCTCCCCTCCCCTTCCACTGTGAATACCAAGCAGAAATATTTATTCAGGATGTCTGTCTTTCTTGATCCCTTCCATTCAATCTTTCCTTCCTCTTTAACACTTTAATCCCTCCTTTGTCTTCCTTTTCCCACTCATATAGCTGAAAAAAATATCTTGCCCATTTGATATTCCTAAACTACTCTTTCCTCAGTCTGCACCTTTGTGCTCCTTACAGCTTTTTGCCTCCTTTTGTTTTACCAGATACACATCCTTTCATCCTCCCTCTGGGTCCCTTTATACTAGGGATGGGCAGGTCGGCTGTGACACAGTTCTGATTCTGACTCTGATTTATTTCCAAAAGGTTCTATTTACTTTGATGAGCTGTTTGGTGCTGACTGTTACCTATTCCTGCCATGAGGCCCACTTGCCAATCCCAGCCCTGATGCCACTCTCCCCACATCAAGCCAGAGGGAATCCACAGTGCAGGACCCGAGGACTGCGGTGGCCCACACTCATGGTGGCCATGCACACTCAAGTATGGTATAAAAATACTTTCTTGTTGTTTTTTTTCATAGAGTTGTTTGGCCACCACCTACTCCTGCCATGAAGCCCACTTGCCAGTCCCCAGCCCTGTTGCCTCTCCCCATCGTCAAGCCAGCAGGGATCCACACAGTGTGAGACCTGAGGACCACGGGGCCAGCACTCCTAGTGACCATGCATGCACATAGGTTTTCCCTTTGTGTTGCCTCATTGATTCTGCCCTCCACCCCAGACATCCAGCAATTCACTGCTTGGAATAAACAAACTGCACTCCACCTGGATCCCCAAACTGAATGTGAAAACACATACAGCAATACATATGATGTCATATACACTATGACCTCACAAGGAATTTTTCTTGATCTTTCTGTTATGGCTACTGATCTTTGTCTTCTGAATTCAAAGAAATAAATCATTAAATTAAATAATATCATCACCATCATCTTCAAACACCACCAAGGAAGCACCCTTATTAGGCGACACCCATTGCAGCTGTTTGTCATCATCACTTTTATGTTCCTGCCCCTGTTCACTGAACTGGTAAGAGAATTTGTTGAGACTGACTTTTAGGAATGTAAGGCACTGTACATTTTCAGCAGTAAGCCTTGTGCGGCCATCAGAGACAATATTTCCAGCTGTGCTAAATAAACGTGCTCAGTAAACACTAGTGGGAGGGCAGCTAAGAAGCTTATAGCAAAGGCAGATAGTGCAGGCCAGATGTTTTGCTTTTCAAGCAAGCACTCAAGGTAATCAGTAATCTTAATGAGTGGTTCTCATAAATAGGCATCCACAATATCAGACAAAAGACAAAAGGCGGTTGCACAGCAGATACATCTGAATGATCAGTTTCCATGAGTTTTGACCAAAAGCATGAGAGTCATCTGTGTGCTTTGCAGAAAGACATGCCTTTCTCAAGGGCCGTGAAAGAGGATTTTGTGCAGGACTACCCAATGTTGATGAAGGAGTATGTGGGTGGCACTAAGTGTAAATGATTGCTGTCACCACCCTACATGTTGCATCATCAAATGCATTTGTCAGCTACAGTTCCTTCCTTTTCCTGTGCAATTGCTGAAATCAGCATCTTTTGTATTTGAGAAAAGAGTCACTAAGATCTGAAAGAGGCAGCTGTTGCAACTTAAAACCAAGGGTCAAGAAGAGTCAACAGAAGAACATTTATGTCTGTCATGATATTGTGAAGTATTTTGCAATTTTGGAATTGCTGTATCAGTCGGTCCATGAAGGATACACCAGATTTGTCTCCTTTTGGTCAAAACCTCTAGGCAGCCTCCTGAGTTCCTTGTTCAATAAATTTATGATGGGAATAACCTGACTTAGAGTAGCATTCTCTTTGCTAATCTGTTGAGTTGTTTCCTCAGAGAGTCAAGAGCAATGTAAGATGCTCCACGAGGCCCTACTGGAATGAATTCAGCACAACACCACCTGCTATATTGTGCTCCGTGGTATAGCCATGGACTGCCCTTTTTGTGTGAGAAGTCTCACACATGTAAAAGCTGAGTTCCATCTTGTTGGAATATTTTATTTTAGTTTCTGTTTTGGCATCCATTTTTTTCTGGAGTCAGCCAAGATACCATGTGATTTTACAGAGTGACTAAAATGACCACACATTTTCATTGCAGCTCCACTAGTGTTACTATACTGTTGTCACCAGACAGAAAAGCTCATACTAACAGATTTAATGAGTCTGCAAAGCACAGAATGTGAGTAAAACCACCACGCTTCAATACACTAACAATATTGGTGCCACTGTCTGAAACCACAGATTTGGTATTGAGTCCAAGGGCTCTAACCACTCAGAAATTTTGTCACACAACTCTTCCAAAATACTGTCAGCGGTGTGATGCTTACCACACATGCTAATTCAAAGAGCTGTCATTCTTTGTCTTCCTTCCTGTACAGTGCTGCTTATGGTGATGTTTGAAAACGATTGTAACATCCAATGTGCTGTGAATCACATATAATCAGTGCTTTCAGAACTCGTCCACATGTCTGTGGTCATGTGCACAAAACCACATTCACTCTCTTGAAGAGGCAGTTTATTCTGCTTTGCATACATTCATACATTTGGGAACAGCCACAGTTGCAAAATATTTATGTCTTGGTATGCGTGTAACATGGAGCAAAATATTTTAAAAGGGCTCTAAAACCGTCATTCTCCACCACAGAAAATGGCTGCAGGTCCTTGACAATACATTCAGCAATTAATCAATTAATCTTTAATGTGACTTGATGTACTCTACTATAGGTAGTTTTTGTTCAAGCATCACAGTAATGGTCTGCTGTTTAGCTCGTGCAGGGAGCAAAACCACAGGATTGCAGTGTTGAAGCTATAGTTTGTCCAAACACTTTTGTCAGTGAAGTTGAATATTTTTTTCTGCCCTGTCTCTGTCTCTTCACCATCACTGTTGCCTGTAGGATTATTTTCATCACAGATATTTTTCCTTACTTAGGACTGCTGACCAGCCAAGCGGTTGGATGTGCACTTTGCAAATGCCTTTTATGATGTTGTCTCGAACTGGCCCTCACTTCCCCTACTAACTTCCCAATGACAAAAGGTGCAGACAGAAAAACATTCATTTTTTGGACTTTTATGAAAATAGCTCCACACAACTGAGGTGGAACGTTTAGTCATCATACCAGAAGTTGCAGCAATTGTGGTGGCTGGTGTTTCTGACCCTGATTCATGCACACCGTGGCTGTCCCTAGAAGAGCTACCATGATTACTGATTTTTTTTCCGCACTACTGGCTGTGGCTACTGGTGGTGTTTGCTGTATGTGTTTTTCTTTTTGGGTGGGGAACCCAGGTGGCATCCTCTGCCTCATCGGTATCACAATTTGATTCGGTACCTTTAGAGGAGGCGTAACTGTGATACATGGTGATCTTATTCTTGTACATTCACAACCTCTTCATCATCAAAGGCACTGCTTTCTAATGAAGGAGCTGGTTATGCATGAGTGGCATATCATGGAGTGCCACTTATAGTGGTACTAGATAGATCCTTTAATTAGTCATTGACTTTCTAGGTCTAAGTGTTTTGGATATCTGTTTTTGTGTTTTACTTTTATCTGATTTTCCTGGCAATGCCGACAGTGCTGCATTACTTTGATCAGTGGATTTGCCAACGTTCTTTTCTTTTCTAGTTGTGTTGCTTCATCTTTTTTTGGTTGTGTTGCTTCATTCTTATCAATTTGTATTAATTATATTCTTCAGTGGTGAATTTCCTTTTTATGAATTAGTTTTCGGAAATGATTTTTATTGTTACCATGTATCAATTTCAGCCAGACTGCTGGTGTTGGCACATGTTCCAATTCCATAACAGACACTGATTTTGAATCCATTTTTTGGTCCAACTTAATTACTTAATTAGTAGTATTAGTTCAGATGCAGAGATGGGCAACACAGGTCTGAGACATGACAGCCCCCAATACGTGAGGCACTAAATGACCTAGCTGTAGTTCAGTCACAGAGATGGGCAACACAGAGTCTGAGATATGACACCCCTCATTCAAAATCTGTATGGTTCCTATGACCTAGTAGTAGTTCAGGTACAAAGATAAACACAGAGTCTATGGCACTATGATCTAGTAGCAGTTCAGGCACAGAGCTGGGCAACACAGAGTCTATGGCACTATGACCTAGTAGTAGTTCAGGTACAAAGATAAACAACACAGAGTCTACAGCACTATGACCTAGTAGTAGTTCAGGTACAAGATAAACAACACAGAGTCTACGGCACTATGACCTAGTAGTAGTTCAGGCACAGAGCTGGGCAACACAGAGTCTACGCACTATGACCTAGTAGTAGTTCAGGTACAAAGATAAACAACACAGAGTCTACAGCACTATGACCTAGTAGTAGTTCAGGCACAGAGCTGGGCAACACGAGTCTATGGCACTATGATCTAATAGTAGTTCAGGCAGAGAGCTGGGCAACACAGAGTCACGGCACTATGATCTAGTAGTAGTTCAGGCACAGAGCTGGGCAACACAGAGTCTCAGGCACTATGATCTAGTAGTAGTTCAGGTACAAAGATAAACAATGCAGAGTCTCGGCACTATGACCTAGTAGCAGTTCAGGCAGAGAACTGGGCAACACAGAGTCTCGCACTGTGATATAGTAGTAGTTCGGGCAAGAGATGGGCAACACAGAGTCTGAGATGTGAGTGGCACCACCCTTCAAAATCTGTATGGTACAATAAGCCTCCCTCAAAATTAGTGAGGCAATATGACCTTCAGACAGAGTCCCCTGTCCTGTATGCTCCCTTATTAGTTCCTACTTTCTTTCTTTCTTTTTTTTCAAAAATGAATTAAGGAAATGCGGGGGTGTGCGATAACTGATTTATTTTGTACAGTCACCAGTGACCTCAAGTAACCCCACAAGTGGTAAAAGCAACGAGTGAGGTCACAAGAGTCACTTACGTATCTGAGATAAATCAGTTATTACTTCACCTATTCATTTATGCAACAGGGCAGGAGTTTCTGTGATGAATAATCATAGACCAAAATTTATTGTTATTTTATAAATTAGGCATTTTAATGTCTTCGTGCACCTCCATCTTTCTTGTGCCCTGTTGCTGCGGGCGTTGATGAGAACCTCGACATGACATTAGAATTGATGCTGCTATGTAGCACCTGATTGGTGTTTTTCTTGAAGAGTGGATTTTTTGGGGTAAGAAAAATGGTGGCGGCACTTAGCGATAGCAGGTAGGTGCATACGAGATACCTCCTCTTAGACTTTATTTGTTTGCTGGAAAGACAACTTTGAGGAGTAAGCACCAGCAGACGCGCCGATAAAGTGAATTGAAGCAGGACCTCGGGAGAAACAGCGAGCGAGGTGTTGTTGAGCACCAGCTGCAGCATCCTGTACATGAAACAGGGACAAGAGAAGCTCAGGTGGTTTAAAAAGGAGCAACAATTAGGAATATGCATTCTTGTATGGGAAGGTGGTCTGATGTTTAAGAGCTGGGGCAGGTTGTCAGTAGGGCGGTGAGTTGGGCTGGGAGCAGGAGGAATATGGCAAGAGGCGTTCGGAGTTTGAAATTGTGAGATGATGTGGGAGCTGTAGTAGTGCGGGGTGTTGGTGATGTAGTCACTGTGTGGATTAATGGGGTATGATGTAATCACTATGGTAATAACTTGAGTTATTACCATAGTGATTCTGTATAACTATTATCAGACAGTGATTGAGATAAAAAGGATTTATTTGCCAGTTTTATCCTGACAACTGTTGCATAAAAAGAATTATTAAGTTGTTAAATGCTTTACACTAGTGATATTTTTGCACTTTTCAAAAACTAAGAAAACGTCTGCAGTTTGCACTCTGCAACATCTGCATTCTGCTGTTGTCTGCTGTTAGTTGTTGATCTCTCTACTCTCTCTCTCACTCTCTTTCTGACTAAGGAAGAAAAAGTTGTTTCTTTTTTCTTGTTACTGTGAAGTGGAATTGAGTACTCTGCCATGTCTGCAGCACTCTGCAGTTTGCTGTGGAATTCATTGGTCTCTCTCTCTCCTGTCTCTCTCTCTCTCTGACTGAAAGAATTAAAGAAAAACATTGTTTTTTTTGTTTTTTACTGTGGAACCTACACACACACACACACACACAACTATCTCCTTTCAATGCAAAGCCCCAAATCGCTGGATATACTGTTTCCTACGGGATATACTGTGGTGGCTAGCACACATGATTGGCTATTACATACAGTGAGTCACAGACAACAGATCCTAATGGTTGGCTCCTTCAGTGCCCCAGTATCACAAGTGTTTGCCTTTGCTGGTCATGTGAAGGTCCAGGGACTTGAGACTATTCAGTAGAAATCATGAAAAATCTGCTTTTAATTTATTTCTGTACCCTGCCCTACCATCCCTGGAACAGGATGCTGCCTGTTATCCATTGAACAAGACCAGACCGCACTTCCGAACTGGGCCAACACGGCAACTCGGTCAAGCTACAAAAGGTCTGGTATTCCCAAGCAGAGCCAGGTCAGCCCAGTCTGGGAGGTTTGAAGTGCGGCAGAGCTGGTTCACCCATCCCTACCTTATACCTTCTGAATGCTATTCCTTTAGTCTTTCCTTTCTCTGCCACCTCTTTGGACAACCACAGCGGTCTCCTCTTTCTTTCTTTTGCTTACCTGCTTGACACAGAGGTTTGTTGCCTTCACTAGCCCCTCTTTTAGGCTGGCCCACTTTTCTCCATCCCTCCAGGTCCTCACCCCTGCCAGTTTATTCCTGAGGCATTTACCCATCTTTGTAAAACCAGCCCTTCTAAAGTCCAAGACTCTCGCCATTGTGTGGTTGGATTCCGTAACAGTTCTTATGTGAAACCAGACTGTACAATGATCACTGGTCCCCAGATGGCACCTTGACATCCTCAAGCTTATCCCTATTTCTAAGCACTAAATCCAGTACTGCCCCATCGTGAGTGGGTTCACTGACCAGTTGCCTGAGGAATGCCCTTGAAGGGATTCCAGGATGTCTCTGCTCCTAGCTGAAGCTGCCACAAGAAGGCTTCACTCCTCATCTGACATACTGAAGTCCCCACCAGCAACACCTCACCCTTGTTAGCCATCTTGCTAATTTCTTCTAACATTTCCCTGTCAAGTGCTCCCTCTGTGTTGGAGGTCTGTAGATCAATGCAAGGAAGAGTGCGCACTAGAAGCATGGTGCTGAGAAACTACAGTGAAATTCAAATACAAAACTTTCCCAGCACACACTAACCTCAAAATGGGATGCCAAACAGTGAAACTGTTAAAAAGCATTTATTAAAGAACACATGTGGACCAAGTCCTGTCTGACATGTTTTGGACAGAAGGGTAGCCCAGCACCTCTGCCTGCACCTGATTACTTTGTACAGTATATCTGTTGCTTTTATGCTATATTTCAAATAAAGCACCACTCCCCACTTCTCCTTCCTACCCTGTCCCTCCTGAACAACGTGTACCCTGGTATGACCATGTCCAAGTCATGGCTGGCTGTGCACCATGACTTGGTAATGGCCACAATACCCAGGTCAGCTTCTACTATGATAGCCTTTAGGTCCAGGATCTTTTTCCCAGAATGCTAGCATTAGTCTACGTGGCCTTCCAGATTTTGTTAGTACACTGCTTGCTGATTCCCTCTTTCCTTTTGTGCCCCTTTCTCCCTTCTTTCTTCTGACTCTTATATAGATTTAGATATGAATTTGATATGAAATATTGTACATGTATACTTTTGTTTTAAACAGTGAAAATGAACCCTTGAAAAGCTCAAAATAGTGAGAGAAACATTGGGACAATAAAAAGATGAGAAATTGATCAATGGAACATTCATCCAGTCATTTATGAACTAAGGCACCCTAACATAAACATATTTTATTGAAGTTGCAAGCACCTCAAGAGAGCCTAAGAAAATGAGATATCCAGCACCATTTCCACAGAAGAAATCTACAGTTATTGGGAGGAAGGTCCCTGACTCCCAGTCAACACGACCTCAAGTCAAGTGACCTCCTCCCAACTCATAGCGAATGCAGCCTTGAGGTCTACAGGCCCTCTCTGCCAACTCAGAGAGGAGCATGCAGATGGAGCAGCACCACAGCCCCAGAAGGTCTCCTGAAGACTGCCACCCTGCAACCCCTGTGCTGCACCACTCCCCATTCTCTATTCCTGCACTCCCTATGCTTTCTGTCCTCTTGACCCAGAACCCAATGAGACTAACCAGTACTAGTTACCAAAGCACAATTCACCTGTTTAGCACAAAACAACTTTTGTTTCCTATTGTTTGTTAATAGTCAGTGCCTATGGACTATACCTTACTGTAGTGAGTAATTACAGCACTCTGGTATGGTACTGTATAGTCAGTGCCTCAATACTGTAGTTCCTGTAGTGAGTAATCACACGCATTAGTATGGGACTATACTGTTAGTGCCTATGGGATGCAGTAACTTACTGAGCAATTACAGAATTATAGCACATCACTGTACAGTCAATACTACTGGTGGAACTGGGTAGACATGGCTCTCCCACAAACTTTGGGGACATTACGTTCCCCTTCGTTGGGAGGAATGACCTCTGTCCAGCAGATAGGGTTAAGAATCTGGGGGTCATTCTGGACTCTAGCTGACTCTGGAATTCCAGGTGTTGGCTGTTATCCGCGAGTGGCTAGTAACATCTTCGTAATATCGCCTGGACCAGGCCCCATTTTGAACCGTCCAACCTGGCGACACTAGTGCATGCCTTTATCTCATCAAGACTGGACTATTGCAACACTCTTTACCTGGGGCTTTCCACAAGGCTGATGCACTGCCTGTAGCTGGTTCAGAATGTGGCAGCCCGGTTGGTGGCAGGGACATCTCTTTCTGCACGCATCACTCTGGTTCTCGTGTTCTCCATTGGCTTCTGGTCAGGTGGCACGCAGTTTCCAGGTTTGTTTGTTAACTTACAAGGTCCTACACAGTCTGGGTCTGGGCTATCTGAAAAAACCTCCTAATGCCATGTGCTCTTTTAGTGCTCTTAGGTCAGCTAAGACAGACCTCCTCTCTATTTCTTGCTCGTGATTGAAATCTTCTGGGGATAGGGCTTTTGGTGTAGCACCAATTTTCTGGAATGCCCTTCCTTGAACTGAGGGCAGGTCCCTTGCTGACCATTTTTAAGACATACTTGAAAACATATTTGTTTATTTTATTTTTGGACTGGTCTCCTAATTTTTAATGTAAATTTTAATCTGTTGTTTTAATTATTTTATCTGTCTGCTGTGAGGTGCTCAGAGCCATTTGGATTGAGCACCATATAAATAAAATTGACTTGACTTAATTATAGGCTGTAGTGACTGTAGAGAGTAATTACACCGATAGTGTACCGTACAGTCAGTGCCTATGTTATGCAAGTTACTTACTGAGTAATTACAGAATATTGGTACAGTACTGTACAGTCAGTGCCTATAGGCTGTAATTACTGTAGTGAATAATTACACCAGTATGGTACTGTACAGTCAGTGCCTTGGGCTGTAGTTAGTGTAGTGATAATTACACCACATCAGTATGGTACTGTACAGTCAGTGCCTATAGATCATAATTACTACACTGAGTAATTACACCAGTATGAGTACTGTACAGTCAAGTGCCTCTGGTTGTAGTTACTGTAGTGCGAATTACAGCACATTGTTATGGTACTGTACAGTCATTGCCTATGTTATGCAGTTACTTACTGAATAATTACAGAATACTGGTACAGTACTGTATAGTCGGTGCCAATGGGTTGCAGTTCCTTACTGAGTAATTATACTACACGATACAGTACTGTACAGTCAGTGCCTATAAGCCGTAATTACTATACTGAGTAATTACACTGGTCAGTATGGTACTGTACAGTCAGTGTCTATAGGCTATAGTTACTCTCAACTCAATTCAAACTTCATTTTATAAAAAGCGCATTTCACGGTGTATCAAACAGCTTGTACACAATGTAAAATCCAAAGTAAAAGCAGTAATAAATAATAAAATACCGATCTCCTTCAACAGTTTATCCAAATTCAGGAAAAGCAAGGTTAAAAAGATGTGACTTTAGTGTAAATTTAAAACTCTCCATAGTAGGGCACTCCCTTACCCAACAGGTAGAGAATTCCACAGGGTAGGTACTACAAATGCAAATGCTCTAGCACCGAGGTCTTCAAATGAACCCTGGGAACCTCTAGCAATCCCTCATCAGTGAAGCAGAGTGGGTGGGCAGGGCAGTAGGGATGAAGATGATCTTGCAAATAGCATGGTCTCTGTCTGTGTAGGACTTTATAGGTTAGCAAACCAACCTTGAAGGTGATCTGCCATTGAACAGGCACCAGTGCAGGCCATGGAGCACAGGCGTGACATGGCAAGATCGAGTAAATCAGTCAACAGCCTGGCAGCTGCATTCTGCACTAGCTGCAAGTGGTGGATATCGAGCCCGGTAGCCCTAGGTACAGGAGTTACAATAGTCAAGGCGGAGGTCACAAAGGCCTGGACCAGTGTTGGAAGGTCGCCGAATGGGACCAGGTGCTTAATCCAGGTGATATTTCTCAGATGGCAAAAGAGGTCTTGGCGACAGATGACACCTGAAGTTTAAGCATCAACCCTTCATCAAAAATAACTCCCAGGTTTCACACCGATCAGAGACCTCCAGCTGACTTCTCTCCAAGCATAAGCCCGAAGACTGCCAAGCCAAAAGCCCCTCTGCCCCATGATCTGGGTCCACAACCAACACCTCGGCCTTGTCAGGGTTCAGCTTCAGCCAGTTGGCACTCATCCAGTCCTGGATCTCAGTAAGTAAGTAAAGTAAATACATATTTATTTCTATAAGGTGCCCTTCCAAAGCTCAGGCGCCTTTACAATATCATTCATACAAAATTAAACTACAACTATAAACAACATTAAATTCAAGATACAATCCAGTATAATTTAAATCACTAAAAAAAATGCTTGTTTAAAAGGAAGGTCTTTAAAGCTTTTTAAAGCTCTCCACAGTCAGGCAATTGTGTATCTGGCAAAGTAGAGAATTCCACAGGGTAGGGGCCATAAAGGCAAATGTTCTTCCACCAGATGTTTTAAGGTTACCCTGGGAATCTCAGCAATCCCTCACCAGAGGATCGGAGGGAGCAGGAGGGACAGTAAGAAGTCAGGAGTTCTTTCAGGTAGCGAGGTCCCAAACCGTGTAGGGCTTATAGGTCATCAACATGACCTTGAAAGTGATCCGCCACTGTGCAGGCAGCCAGTGCAATTTGCGAAGCACAGGTGTTATATGGTTGGACCTCAGGCTTCCAGTCAACAACTAGCTGCCACCTTTTGCACCAACTGTGGCGGGCGGATATCCACTCGGCAGCCCTAGATAAAGGCGTTGCAATGATCAAGGCGATTGGCCACAAAGGCTTGGACCAGGGTAGGAAGATCCTCTGATGGAATCAAGTGTTTTCACCGTGCTATATTTCTTAGATGAAAAAGGATGATTGACTCTGACTGCCACCTGTGCCCTCAGGGTCAAGCCCTTGTCAAATATAACACCAAGGTTAAGCACCTGACAGATGCCATGAGCGGGTTCCTCCCAGAAATAAACCTGAGAGTTTTCCGCCCATGGACTTGATATCCTTACCCCCGGTTCCACCACCAATACCTCTGTTTCCCGGGTTCAACCTCAGCCAATTCTGTATCTCCAGGAGGCAGTTGGTAAACAATGTCATGACTCAGACTCCTGCTCGGGCACAAAAGACATATAGAGTTGAGAATCATCAGCATAGCAATGAAAACTCAAACCAAAGTGTCTTATAATGTCCCTAATGGAAGCATATACACACCAAATAACATGGGGGACAATACTGAACCCTGTGGCACTCCACAGTGTAGGCAGCGAGAGGTCGAGGAATAAATCCCGACACTACTCTCTGAGTCCTACCCTGCAGAAAAGATTTAAACCAACTGTGGACCACCCCTTAGTCCACAGAGAGACCACAGGTGTTCAAGCAGCACCCCATTATCCACAGTGTCAAATGCAGCTGAAAGATCAAGGAGAACCAAGATAGAATGAGTTCTCCGATCTCTTGCCATCAGGAGATCATTCAGTACCCAAACAAGAGCTGTCTCAGTACTGTGCTGTTTCCTGAAACCAGACTGGAGAGAGTCATAGATATTGTGGATGTTTAAATAATCTTCCAGCTGCCAAGCGACCACCTTCTCAATAATCTTCCCAAAAAGGAAGATTCGAGATCGAGTCTGTAGTTTCCTGGGCAGTCGGGATCAAGGAGGGCTTTTCAGGAGGGGCGTACTATTGCCTCCTTCAAAGGGATCAGGAAAGATCCCTCTCTCCAATGATGCCACTACTATCCCAGTAAGGATCGGGCAGATAACCTATACACACCCCACAAGTAGGTGTGTAGGGCCGGATCAAACCACAGAAAGTTGGTGCAAAGTCTGGACGATTCTCACTATGTCCATGACTACCAGTTGACTGAACGTGGACCAAGTCAAATGGGTATTTGTGTCCCTCGATTGGTCACTGCAAGACCCAATGGGAAGGCCCTGGCTGATCTTATCTCTGATAGCAGACACCTTATCAGCAAAGCAGTCATGAAACTCCTCACACTGTAACTGTGATAATGCTCGACCGCCATGAAGACAGACTGGATTGCACAGTCTGTCCACAGTCCAGAAGAGCTGGGCCAGTCTATTCCTTGCTGTAGCAATCTCCCTGGACAGGAACTCTGCCTTCTTATGGGAGATTGCTAACAATAGATATTGTAATGATCTAGCAGTCTAAGCCTGTCAACTTCCAGGTGAGTCTTCCGTCAGCGTCTTTCCAATCTTGGCTCTGTCTCTTCAAACCACGGATCTCCGTGGTAAACCACGGGTCCCAGGGTGAAGAGTACAGGGTAACACGAAAGGAGCAATGACATCCAGGGCCCCACAACCGCCTCTATTAAAGGCCAGCACTAAAGACCCTGGACCCAGTGAGACAGTTGTTAAATACTGAGACAGATCCATCCTGTTTGGGCATAAAGGACATGCATAGCTGAATATCATCTGCATAGCAGTGAAACTCAGCCCATACCACCTTACAATGTCTCCCAATGGCAGCATATACACTATGAACAATATGGGTGATAAAAAGAGCCCTGTGACACCCCACAAGACAGTGGGAATGGGTCAGAGGAATAAATCCCGACACCACTCTCTGGGACCTGCCAGTGAAGAATAAATGAAACCACCTAAGGACTGTACCAGACAGTCCACGATCCAACTAGGCGCTCTAGTAACACACCATGGTCCACAGTGTCAAATGCCACAGCGAGATCAAGGAGAACCAAGATGGAATGGCTCTTCCAATCTCTCTCACTATCAGAGATCATTGAATACCCAAACTAGGGACATCTCAGTACTATGTCTCTTCCAAAATCCGGACTGGAGAAGATCATAAACATCGTGGATGGTATGGTGGTCCTCCAGCTGCAGCATTACCACCTTTTCAATAACCTTACCCACAAAGGAAGGTTAGAGATGGGTCTGTAGTTAGCAAGAAAGTCTGGGTCATGAGAGGATTTCTTAAGGAGGGTGTTACCACCACTTCCTTCAGGGCATCAGGAAACACACCTGTCTCTAATGAACACAGATTGTCTCAGCTAGAACTGGGCCGATGACATCAGCATTACCCCACAAGGAGGCTGGTTGGGCCAGGGTCCAAAGTACAGCAGGTCAGCAGCATACTCTGGATGATCCTCACAATGTTTGCAATTGCCAATCGGTCAAAGTCAGACCAGAAGAATCGAGGGCTGCAACCTTCCACCTATCATCACCACACCCATTGGAATGAGCTGCACCGATCTCAGGCCTGATGTCAGCAACCTTATCCGCAAAGAATCGAGAAAACTCGTTACACCTCTCTTGTGACAATGCTCTCTGAGACTGCAGACAGGCTGGATTGCACAGTCTGTCGACAATTCAGAAGAGCTGAGCTGGTTGATTCTGTGTGGCAGTGATCTCCTTGGATAGGAACTCTGCCTTCTTATGGAAATATCCGATTGATAGTCTGTGTAATCAGCCATCAATCTAAGTTTGTCGTATCAAGGCCTGATTTCTGCCAGTGCCATTCCAGCCTTTGTCCACTCACCTCAGCTCCCTCAAGGTCCCATCAAACCAAGGGGACTGAGGAAGAGGGATGAACATGGACAGGAGCTATGGAATCCAGAGCCTCAGTCACAGCCTTATTATAGGCCTGAACCAGATTATCTGGATCCATGTTTGCACTCAGAAGACCCGATGGGTCTAACACCACCACCAGGTCATCTGGGGTCAAACCCCTTAAAGGGAAGTACTGAACCATCTCCATGGGGAAGACCTATGGGGAGCCTGGAAACTGAACCTTATAGTGTGATGGCCAGACCATCCCACGGCTCCACCACCAGGTCAGAAATCTCTATACCAGTAGGAATACCAAGTCCAGTGGTGACCATGAGTATGGGTCACAGAGGAAATAACCTGTGTGAAGCCCAAAGCGAGTTCATAAGCTGGAGGAAGTCCTGACCAAACCGTGAGGTGCCCTTGAAGTATCGAGGCTCACTATCCTGACACTGACCTACCGGGCAGTATTGCCTGAGAGGTTCAGTATCCAGACAGTGAGCATCCGGCATGATAGATCTTGAGGGATGTTGACAGGGGTAAGGTAGCAAATATGATGGCTTGCTACCTTACCTATCGAATCATTAAAGGGAGAAAATTTGGAAGTCTGGCTATGCTGCCCTGCTGGTGTTGTTGACTACACTGCTGTGACTTGGCTAGCTTGCTATGTGGCGAGGGTTCTATCCGCACTGCAGGCAGCATGTATTTTAGCAGTCCTGCCCCGTAACATTTTATTTCTAACTCTAAGGTTTGCTGCTCCTCTGTGTTAGATATTTTAGTTACGGGGGTGAGGTGGGAGCTCCACCCCACATGGAGGATATGCCAAATTATTTTCAATCAGATGCCCGAAATCATATTTTGAGCATCTGATTGATTCAGCAGACTGGATTTCGGGCCAGTGAGGTCAGAATCCCAAGACTCAGGTTACTGAGTTTAGGGATACCATAGTATATCCACTGTGAGAGTTCATCATTGACCTAGGCACCATCCAACTGGGGACTCCAACACCATATCGGCAGATGAAGTCATTGACTTCCTTCAGGAATTGCTTTTACCTGCAGAAGGGACGGTAGATGAGCAGAATCCTGCGCCTTACACCTGCACCTATGATACCCTCGAAGGACTTGGTCTCCCCCACTGGCACATCTACTAGGCCCAATTTCATTTTAAAACAAATGGCTACACCCTTGCCCTAGGATCTGTCCTCGGGTGGTGTATCACCGAGAACCCAGCCAGAACAGCTGACTCAAGAACTGGGCCAGCATTCTTATCTAGCCAGGTCTTAGTGATGCATGCCAGGTCTGATGACTGAACAAGAGCAACAATCACTGCTGTCTTGTTTTTGCTAGAACTAGCATTACATAACTCTGTCCATACTGAGTAATTACAGCACACCAGTACAGTACTTTATAGTCAGTGCTTATAGGCTATAGTTACTGTAGTGAGTAATTAAACAACATCAGTTTGGTACTGTACAGTCAGTTCCTATGGGCTGTAGTTACAAACTGAGTAATTACAGCATACTAGTATGGTATGATATGGTACAGTACTGTGCAGTCAGTGACTATAGGCTGTAGTTACTGCAGTGAGTCATACACCAGTATGTCACTGTGCGGTCAGTGCATATAGGCTGTAGGTACAGTAGTGAGTAACTACACCACATCGGTACTGTATGGTACAGTCAGTGCCTATGGAATGCAGTTATTTACTGAGCAATTACAGCACACTGTGCAGGTACTGTACAGTCAGTGCTTATAGGCTGTGGTTACTGTACTGAGTTATTACACTGGTATGGTACCATACAGTGAGTGTCTATGGGCTGTAATTACTGTAGTGAGTAATTGCACCAGTATGTCACTGCAAGGTCCATGCGTATAGGCTATAGGTACAGTAGTGAGTAACTACACCACATTGGTACTGTACAGTCAGTGCCTATGGGCTGTAGGTTATCAGTGAGTAATTTACACCAGTAGGGTACTGTACAGTCAGTGCTTATGAGCTATAGTTACTGTACTGGGCAATTACAGCACACTGGTGCAGTACTGTACAGTCGTCTACTGTGTTGAATGATTACTGCACACCAGCACAGTACTGTACAATCAGTGCCTGTCAGCTGTAGCTACTGTAATGAGTAATTACATCAGTATAGTACTGTACAGTCACTATATAGGGCTGCAATTACTGTTTTAAGTAATTACATCACACTGGTATGGTACTGTACAGTCAATGCCTATGAGCTGTAGTCACTGTACTGAGTAACTAAACCACATCGGTATAGTACTGTTCAACCAGTGCCTATGGACTGTAGTTACTGTAGTGAGTAATTACACTGGTATGGTACTGCACAGTCATTGCTTGTGGACTGTAGTTACTGTAGTTTTGCCAGGCACATCACATAAAAATATATCATGATTCTGAACAGAGTCCATGACAATATTAATCTAAGTGTAGGAAGTAAAACTGATATACCTGTGTATCAAAGCCAATCAAACTTCAGGAAGAATGGACCTGCGGTATTGCAGGTTGGATTATACATGCAGTACCGCATCACTGAGAATCTTGGGATGAGGAAATGCTCAGCTTCATCATTTATTTCAAGTTTGGAGATTGAAGCTTTTCAGTGAGATGCCACAGTCTTGTTTAAACAAATGCCCTGACTGGGGTCAGGATTCACCAGGATGTATTTTATAGGAAACACTTCTCTGCTATTAGTATTACACTGGAATTTAGACTCTTTTAGTGCAGTTAGTTGTATTAGACTTAGCCTTAATATTTTTGAGGAACTGCATGGTAAATCCCAAACTGACGATCTCAGCTTTTTAGTGTAAAGACTTTTAAAGAGCTTTGCTGCTTCCCAGCAAAACAATCCCAGCTGGTGTCACAGAACGCAGAATACAAAATGCTTCCCTCAAATCACACATTTAAATTTCAAGACTTTCTAGTTTTAGTACCACTTACATTTTCACTAAAATGAGATGTTCGTTTAAGCATTAAACCATGAGAGTGTGTGGGTTATGGAATTTACCACGGCTGGCATGATTTGGTGGCCGAGTGGTCAAATCCTTGCCAGCTGTGGTAAATCCCCATAACCCACACACCAGTGAATTTTTGCAATTATACCTTTTGCTTTCTTTTCTGATATTTCATGTTAAAGTTTAAAAAAAATAAGATTTTTTTTTTTACTTACTATTTTCCACCTACTCCTGCCTCCTGCTCTCCACTTCTTCAGGAGCGCCTGGCATCTGCCTCGATTCCTTCCGATACCTGGAGCCCTGGCGGTCCCCCATGTAGCCTTGGATTTCCCCAGGTGGGGACGAGGTGGGGCTCCAAGCACCCTGAACTAACGCCACCATCGGGCCGCTGCATGAGACAGGCAGGGGACCATTGAGGTCTATGCTGGTGCTCCGTCTACCCGGAGCGAAGGAGGTATTTTTCCTTGTTCTTTCCTGGGCGTGCCATGCACCTGACATCAAGCAGAGCTCCACCGGCGTCTGGAATGGCTAAGCACTCGCTGTACCCCAGGCCTCACGCCTGGGGTCAGTCAATACCGAACCTTGTTCCCCTCCCTCCCTGGAGAAGGCGAGCAGTCCACTGACACTCAGCCTTCTCCCCCAACCAGCCCTCCAGCTCCCCAGGCTTGTTCCCAAACCCGGTCACCAGCATCATGAATGATAGCGCTACCGCTGCGTAATGGGCCAACCAAAAAATAAGATTTTAAAGGCTTTTTATGTAGAAATATTACTATGCATAAAAAAATAGTCCACACCATTACTGTAAATTTAGAGTAAATATTTATTTTGGAAATATATAATAAGTTTTCTTTGTTTTTGTAGACATTTTGTTTTAAGTTTTTAACTTTTCATGGAAGAATAGTTTCGTAAGCAAACATTTGAAGAACTGATGAAATTGGTCTGAAGTGATCAACTGATCTGAGGAAAACTGCAAAGAGAACAAAACTGATGTGCTTTTTAAACTTTAGAAATTTATATTCATTTTATTGTTTCTGGTTGCTTGCTGCAGAGGATTTGTTAATTTCTTCCGTCCATTTAAGAGTCTCATTTTTTTTGGCTAGCATTAGTGGCGACATGATAGCTATCGAAGGCATTGTGGAGAAGCTGCCTAGGAGAAGAAAAAAAGATTATTTTTGGGTTTGATTTTTTTCATATAGGAATTGATTGAATAGTGAAAGTGTGACAGTTTACTGACCTGCAGTTCATTTGTTGAAAAAGTTCACCATCCCATAACTGACTAGGATTGCAGAGGTCATGAAAGAAAGGACGGGTCTCATTATATGATTGGCTGTGAGGATGAGGTTCATTGTGTGGCGACATGTTGGCAGCTCCGAGTGCGCACTAAGTTCGTTGCTGGCTTTTTCTTCTCGAAATGCTGCTTTTCAGTATGAGCATTTGTTTCTATGTTCTGTGCAGCTAGTGAAGTCTTCGGTTACTTTCTGGGTCACATTTATTTTCATTGTCTGCAACTGTTTGCTGTGTTCTTAGATCCTGAAAATGGGAGGGTACATGGCACTTGATGAGGTGTTGAGGCACTTCAGTTTGCTGTGACTTGTGGATCTGTATTTTGTGTTTTATTGATGTGTCTCCTGAAATTATTTGGCCACTTTTGAAACTCAGTGAGGCTGGGGCACCAGTAACTTCTTAACGATGATTCGCTTTTGTACCCAGTTATTGTCATAATTTGTCTTGTTTTCATTCCTGAGTCACTGAGCAAAGTTACAGCCATGGATCGAAGGGAATGATTAGTGAATGTTTTAGGAAGTCCAGCTTCTTTGCAGATTTTTAGGAGCAGGCCTCCAAGAAAATTTACTCCCATGGGTTTGTGGGTGTACCAAATATCCATTGTGTCTAAGATGCTTTGGTCCAGTTTTTAGGGTGTAAGAATAGAGCTGGAGGGTTGGGGGCAACTTGCATGAATATTTTTGTAACTTGACAAAGGGCAAAAGGGATCATTTGGCTGTTGAAACATGCATCCCCTTGTGCATTGCCTGGTAGGATCACATCCCTTTGTGCATTGCCTGGTAGGATCATGCCCTTTGTGCATTGCCTGGTAGGATCACAACCCCTTTGTGCATTGCCTGGTAGGATCACGGCCCCTTGTGCATTGCCTGGTAGGATCATAGCCTCTTGTGCATTGCCTGGTAGGATCATTGATTTTTTATGATTCTTTGTTTGCTCGTTGAACAATTTTGTTATATATAGAATGCTGTCTTCTGTACTTTTAATTTCAAAAGAGTTTATTGTAAGCAGTCTGACCCCTTCATTCCCTTTCATTCCCCTTCATGCAAAATGGAGTTGTACATCTAACCAGACTTTTTACCAGTCCAATTGCTGTGATAGGAGACACAGCTTTAGAGTTCCTAATTGCCATGAGCTCATGAATTGTTAATGGGATGTGATGCTCTGCTATATCCTCTCCTTCTCTTCTGTATCGTTTTACTATTGCTTTAAAGATGTTATTGGCTGTACTGAAGTCTGTATCTGCCATTAAACTAATGCTTCTGCTGAGAGGGGCTATTTAAGAACCTATTTAAGCCTGCTCTGAGGCTCACATAACTGCTGATTACATACTCATTTCCATCACTGTTTCTGACTGTGAGTAATATTCCTTAGGATACTACTGAGCTGTGAGGCTGTTATTGTGCTGAAATTAATTTGTATTCCCTGTTGTTTCATCCAATCTAAGAATACATTTACAGCCCATCATGTTTGCTTTACTGTGGTATGCTCATGACATTCTAACTCTAGCTTTAGTAGCTGTTCTTGTGTTACTTGTTCGTAACGTCCTTTTTTTCTTTTAGGATTGGAAGGGCCTGCCTGGATGTCATCGACCGCAGGGATTGAGTCTGAGGATACAGAAGTTACAGGCGCTGTTTGTGGCATAGTGTTGCTGGTAGTACGGTTTCCAACATCTCGGGTATGGACAGTGTGGCAGCGGTGGACCACTGACAGGTACATTTGATTCTACAGTTGAATTGTTTACATTTTCATTCATTTCTAGCGACGGAACATGTGATCTATCTCTGTGGGGTCAATGACTTCAAAACTAGTATCCATTTTGTTTTTAAATGAGGGGCTATGATGGAGGAATGTCACTTACCAGAAAGACAAGATGGGGTGGTATGGATGTGAAAACGGGATCAAAGTGATATTGCAGCTGTTGGGGCACGAGACTGGCAATGGGTGGCTGGTCCTTCTTCCGTGGGTATAACGTGGGATTTACAACGGAGAGGGTCTGTTTGGTAGCCAATTGTGTTGTACCATTTCAGTGATTTGATTTTACACATGGTATAATTAGATTTCATCTGTTCTTATTGTATTACAGTCATGAAGTCATAATCCTCTGCTTATGGCATCACAGGTAGTTGCCATGGAAATGGTAATCTTGCCACAAGTGGAAGACAGAAAAACAGAAAAAAATAGATAAAGTCTAAGAGTCATTGTTTTCAGTTACCCCCGACAGCTACATTTCACCAGCGAGGGGACAGTGACTACAGCACCTAGCCATTGTGGTAGACCTGCTGAAACCTGGTGCTGTCTGGGGGTCCTGCACCCCTCCCAATCAGCTCCAACTGGAGTTGAGAATCCTTAAGGTGAGGGGTGTGGGGGCACACCATGGGGGGTTGGAAGCAAAGCCCCCAAAAAAAACAAGAGAACAAGTGTGAACTGGCAGCCGACTGCAGAATGTGGTCGACCTGCCGGTGTTGTATGACGGCGTTCGACAAAATTTTGTCGGACTTCCATCGTGGATCCATTGTTTTTATGCAAATGTCTTGAATAAGAGAACGGTCTGAATCTCAAATGTTTCTGAGTGTTAGGAGATTTAAATCCTGCTTATGCCAGCTATATTCTTAGAGCTGGTCTGCTCTGCAGACCAGTTCCTAGTGTGATCACACAGTAGATTGTGACAGTTTCTTAGAGCAAAATCGTTGCAAGGTGGGACAGGTGAAAGTTTCTTCCTAGGAGGTGTCCCTGACCAGGGCACTCTGGCCTGCCAAGGAAAGCACCTAGGGATGTGGCGTAGCTTCATTGCAGTCCCTGCATCTCCAGTTCACCCTCCAGCTCTGTAGGAGGCATCCCTGACCAGGGCACTCCAGCCTGCCAAGGAACAGCACCTAGGGATGCGGCTTAGCTTCACTGCAGTCCCTGCATCTCCAGTTCACCCTCCAGCTCTGCAGGAGGCATCCCGTGACCAGGGCACTCCGGCCTGCCAAGGAACAGCACCTAGGTATGCAGCTTAGCTTCACTGCAGTCCTCCATCTCCAGTTCACCCTCCAGTTCTGTAGGTATGAACTTCCTTGTGGCTTGCTCCACTTTCTTCCCGATGTTACCTCCAGCTCCTGATTGGGCGGTGCTGGCAAATCCCAGCTCCCAGTTGGCTCCCTACTTCTTTCCACTGTCTGAACTTTGCCATATGCCTCCTAGCCAGAGTTTTAACTGGTGGGTGTACATTTTCAAACCATAACAGCTTTCTCCTCTCTGCCTTTGCCTATTGGTGTACTTTACTGGAACTGTGTGTAGTCATTTGAACAGTATTTATTAGACTGTTTAATGCAAGTGATAGACTTTTAATGCAAGTAATTACAGCTCAGTTTGGAAAAGCTGGTAAGTTAAACTGAAATTTATATCTGTCTTTCCCTCTACCTTCTACTCCCTTGTTCCCATATCTCTCTCTCTCTCTCTCTCTCCCAGAGTAATTCCTAGCCCCTTTTTGTCCTCCACTCTACCCTGTATTTCTAGCACTTGATGCCCCTACTGGCTCTGTTTTCTGCATCTGCATTGCCAGGCACTCCTGTATAACTGAAATAGCAGTGCCAGGCACTCCTGTAGTCCTCTGTGCTTTTTTTTTTTTTTTGTGTCCATTTTCCCATTAGCAAGTTATACTATACTGCCACTAGAGACATCATCTTTATCTAAGCGATCCCTGCCTGTTTTGTACAATATAGATACTTTCTAAACTACAGCCCCTCGTCTGACCAGCCCCTCCTCCGTGCTCCCTGCTTACAAATTCTTCCTCTTCCTAAATCAATTATTCACTAATTTCTCTTCCTTTATGAACAGTGCATCTCCTACTCTTCTCACTCCCCATTGTTCTGCTCATATCTGTCCCTCTCTTTACCACCTCCACTTGTTCTCTGCTCACCTATTCCTAATAACTCTCCCAACCCCATCGTTACAAGATGGTTTTATTCATTCATCACTGGTAGATTACAGAGGGTAGTCTTGGGGTTTATTTCTCCGAGGCATTCCCTCTGTCCTGTAGGTGCCCAGGGCTCTGTTCTGTCCCCTATGTTGTTGTCGGTGTATATGCTGTCATTGGGAGACATATGGGCTGACGTTTCACTGTTATGCAGATGACACACAGCTCTACATGTCCTTTGCACCTGGCCAGGATAGCATGCTCTCAATCTTTAATAACTGCCTTGCAGAAATCCAGCACTGATGAATTCCAGCTGGTTGAAGCTTAGTTCCAACAAGACCGAGGTGTTGGTGGTGGATCCTGGTCTCCGGATAGAGGTGGTGGACGAGTTTCCTTCAGGTCTTTGGCTTGGCGGGTCCCAGTAACCAACCTCTGAACAGGTGCAAAATCTGGGGGTAATTCTTGATAACAGTTTGACACTTAGTGCTCAGGTGTCTGCCGTTGTCAAGCCCTCTTTTTAATCTGAGGAACATAGCCGGATTAAGCACCTAGTCCTATCCGGCAACTTGCCAACTCCATTCATGCCTTTGTAACCTCTCACCTTGATTACTGTAACTCCCTGTAGCTAGGGCTTCCAGGGGTTGATATCCGCTGCTTGCAGCTGGTGCAGAAACGCCACTGCAAGCCTTTTGTCTGGATCATCTTGATTCAGTCATATTACGCCTGTGTGCTTGAAACTACACTGACTGCTAGTTCAGTGGTGGATCACCTTTAAGGTCAGCTTGCTGGCCTATAAAACCCATGCAGGGCCAGTTTTAGGACTTTGGGGCCTCCAGCAAACTCAATGACTGGGGCCCCACAGGCAGTCCCCGGGATCTTTCCACGTAGCCCATATTTTACCTTAAGGGCATAAACAACTGTTGACATAAAACTGCTACTCCGAGTCCAGCTGCTCCAGCTACTGCTAGTGTACAATTTGTCACAGGAGACAGTGACCTACAGAGCAATACTATAAATGCTGCATTTATAGTTAAATAATTAGAATATAATAAATTGCAAAATCCTTTTTAACTGTTTCTCCAGCTACTGCACAATTTCTCAGTCTGACACACAGTGACCTGAAGAGCAACACTAAATGCTGCATTTACAACCCTGTTCCTCCAGCACAATTTGCCATCACAACACAGACATAATTACACAAAAACGTAAGAAGTACACTACATTCATAATAAAATTAATCTGTACTATATAATTGTAAAAAATGCAGGACCTCCAGGCCCAGCTGCTAGCTACTAATTGTTCTAGCTCTGCTCTGCTGCTTTCTACCTATGGCGCTGTCTCCTCTCCTACTACTATATAAACCTTCTGCATCTGTTGTCAGAGACTGAACAAACTAAATATTTATTTTAACAACTGACCAAATCAAGAAATCATGACCCAGACCGACCATATTATAATCTCCCTCCCATCTAGGTACTGCTCTCTACCTATAGTGTCTCCTCTCTCCTATATATGTAACGTAGCTGTCTGCAACTGTTGTCAGAGACCAGTCCAAAATAGAGAATAAGGAATAGACAGAAGACACTAAAAATAGACAGACTAGTCCAAATAAGATATGGTCCAGACTGACCATATTATAATCTCTCGTCCTATCTAGTTACCTACCTAAAAGAAGTGAAGGCTGGGCGGGCACACCAGCAGTCTCACAATCTGCGCTGGACTTTAGTGAATTGCTGCTGCTAGCAGCTTACCTCTTTTTTTTTTAATAAAATGAATTACACTGTTCTGGCAGCACAGCATTAGCAGGGCAGGCAGCAGGTCTTTATCGGTGGGTCTGGCTCACTTCTGGCTATGGCCAGCAGTGGTGCTCTGTCTTCCACTGGCTGGCTGTCTCAAGTCAGGAGGCTAGTGGCTGCAATGTCAGATTTCTCTCCGGTGCTCTGGAACTGGTCCTCGGCTGTATGTTCCAAGACCGCCAGAGGGGCCGTTTTTATGTTGCAGCTATGGACCTGAATAGGGCAGAACTTTTCAGGGCTGAGTGGGAGGTGCGATATCAGCAATGGATCAAGTGGAATCCTGTGATTGGTTCCACGCACCTCCGACATCAGCATGTATTTACTGTGCAGTGCACTAGGGAACCGTGTGAAACAGCAAACAAAGACGTTGAAAACGGTGTGGTGGACAGCGTGATTTGGAGATCAGAAATCGGGAAGCCATGATCGCCATAAACTGCAATGAAATGACAAGTCAAGAAGACCGAAATCATATGCAGCCAGCATCACATCAGCGACAGAAAATTTGAGAGTGGGGCAAGACAAGAGATAATTAATTAAAGGTACGCTGCAATGCTCAGGGACAGGGAGTTATGATGGTTTAGTTTGATGCTGATTGTGCTGGGGTCCACCGCTGGACCTGCCCGCTACATGTGCTGAGTGCTAACTGTGCAGGCCAGCTGTGCTGCCACTGGCTACATAACATTTATTGGGTTTATTGCTGACTGCTCTGCTGGGGCCCACCACCAGACCTGCTACAATTTGGGGGCAGCGGGGTTGGCGGGTGCCTACGCCAGCCCTGCATCGTGGACTGGGACTGGGCTACCTGCAAGATCTCCTGCATCCTTACTGCCCCTCTGACTGCTCTGCTTGACTGGCGAGGGATTGCTGGAGATTCCCAGGGTTTGACTAAAAACATTTGGTGCTAGAGCATTTTCATTTGTGGCCCCTACCTCTGGAATTCTCTGCCTCGTCGGGTTCATGAGTGCCTGACAGTGGAGAGTTTCAAGACTGCCCTTGAGACACATTTGTTTCAACTGTCATTCGGTGCTATCTTATAATTGATTGAATTGTTTTATTCTGGAATATGAAACTATGGAATAGTGTTGTAATTCTGTTTTATTTTATGATTACTTTTGTACAGCACTTTGATATACTTTGAAAAGCACTATATACATAAAGTTTTTATTTTATTTATTTAGCTTTTGTTGACGGGTAAGTGCACTAGACAAATCCTGCCTATTTTCAGGCACAACCGGGGAGGGAGATTCAGATGAATGCCAACTGACCTTGAACCAGATTAAGCTGTTGGTGGTATTTTTATTGAATGAGGGAAATTTAGCCAGGACACCGGGAAATTCCCTACTCTTTCGATAAATGCCATGGGATCTTTAACATCCACCTGAACTAACACCAATCCAGGCAGATGGGACCTCGGTTTAACGTCTCATTGAAACGGCACCTCAGAAGTGCAGCATCCTCTCATGCTGCACTACAGTGTCAGTACTGGGATAATAACCCAAGTGCCAGATGTGGGAACTGAACCACAGCCCTCTGATCTCCGGCTCAGAGGTGAGTGTGCTACCTACTGAGCCACGGACACTGACAAAGTTTATTATATTTATTATTATTACTATCTCCAACCCCACCCACATCCGTTGCTATCACTCCTTCCTGCCATTTGAAATATGGTCTCACTCTACCACTATTCCTCATGCGACTTTGATAACATTGCCCACGTTCACTGCAGTTCTCCATCTTCTTCTTCCTCACTCATCCACTCCCTTCTCCTCAAAACTCCCAACCTCCTCGCCAGACCCTTCAAAATTCTCTAAGCTCTACTTTTCATACTCGCCCTTCTCTTACTCTCCGTCGGAATATCCACCCCAACCCAGGCCCTATTGGCCTTGCTTCTCTGGTGCCTCCTCTTCTACTACCCCCGCTCTCTAGCCCTTCCAAAGGGCTTAAGGATCCTACATCTAAACACCTACAGCTTGTTGCAAAAAATAGACCAGATTCAGACCATGGTGTGCGTTCTAAAACCAGACGTTCTAATCATCTCAGAAACTTGGCTAAAGAGCACTGTCCCTGACCACTTGGTCTCCATTCCTGGCTACTCACTGCTACGGCAAGACTGTGCTGGCAGGGATGGTGGTGTGGCCATTTATGTCCTAGCCTCCATCCAATATTCCATCATCTACTCATCCTTCAATTCTGAGACCCATGATGCCCTAGCTAGCCATGTGACCCTCCCTTCACTCTCCCATTCTTCATAGCCAGCATATACTGCCACCTAAATGTCCATCCTTTGGTCTCGCTAGGCCTCCCATCCTCTATCACTTCCCTTACTCGCTCTGGGGAATTATTCATCCTAGGTGACTTCAGTATAAATTGGTTGTCACCTAAAACTACCAAAACTAAAAACAAAATAGGAGCCCTAAACTCTCCCAGTTGATCTTCAAACCCACCCACCCAAACCACAAGTCACAACAACACTCCCTACTCAACTGGGCCCCTTATCTCCCACCCCAACCGTGTCATCACCTCGGGCATCCTCCCGATGCTCTCAGTGACCATAACCCACTATGCATAGTTAGGAAAGTCCACAGAACTAAATCACTACACAAAACCATTCAACTACGCTCTTTCAAGTCTCGACCTTGAACCTCTCTTGAGTAACCTTGCCACTTCTGACTGGTCTCCCCTAACCTCCTTCCCTCAGTTGATAAGGCCCTTGCCTACTTCAAAGAAATCTTTCTTATAAACTGAACGCCTTTGCCCCACTCAGACAAACCAGAGTCAGCGGTAACCACTTACCTTGGATAATCCCTGAACTTCTGGCCTGCCTCAGGGCTAGACATCAAGCCTGGAAGCATCATAAAGCTACCCAGCATCATAGTGACCTCATGAACTTCCGCATGCTCAGAAATGCTTGCACCAGGGCTACAAGGTTAGCCAAGTCCAAATACTTCAAATCTGTCTTCATCACCAACATAAATTCCCTTCAAAGTACTGGAACGTGGTCCACACCCTATTTACCCCCTCATCTAGCCCACCGTCCCCGGTACTTAAAGTAAATAGCTCACTAGTGTCCGACCCACTAGCTGTAGCTGCGGAATTTAACTCTACTATACCTCCTGTGCCACTGAGCTACTGAAATCACTCCCTCATACCTTCTTTCCCAACCCTCTACTGGTGCCCCTCCACCACCTTCCCATCTTCCCTTCTCTTTAGCTACTGTAACCTCAAATGATGCCCTAAGTGCTGTCCTCACCATCAGCCTCTCTAAAGGTGCCTCCTCTGATGGCCTTGACCCAAAACTCCTCTCCCTCTCCACTTCGGCCATTGCCTACCCCTCTCAATAATCCTAAATCTCTCATAGTCTACTGCCTTGGTCCCCTCTTTATGGAAACATGCTGTGGTCTTCCTCTACCAAAGGGTGACCCCTCATCCCCTGGCAACTATCGCCCATTCTCCTCCCTACCCTTGCCAAGCTCCAAGAACACATTGTCCTTTCCCAACTCCAGTGGTCCAGTTAAGGGCTGATCCCAGTATTTTACACCCAGTTTGCTCCTTTACACCCTATGTAGAGTCCTGGTAGTATCATCACTACCAGGTGTTTCCACGTGCCATTGCATTCACACTTCAGTTCACCAGAACAGTGTGACCACATTGCAGAATACTACCTGGCATACCGAAATACTACCAGCTTGGAAAACTAAGAAGTTTTACTTCCTGGCCTAAAGAGTTATCTGGAGCACTGCCCAACTCACCTCTTTTCTATCTGACACCTCCTTTTCACTCCTTTCCAGCCTGGTTTCAGGAGAAACCACTCAACCACCACCTCTCTCCTATGGCACAAAGACTCCATCATAACAAGGATGGACAATGGCCAAATTACCTCTGCCATTTTGTCAACCTAGCCAAAGCCTTCAACACCATCTCTCACTCCCTTCTCCTTGACTCACTCCCAACAGCTGGCCTATCTCCCTCCACCACAAACTAGTTCAAGGCCTACCTCACTGGTAGAACCCAATCAGTTAGGATCTTGGGCGTCACTTCCCTCCTTCCCAATTAGCCCTGGATTCCCCAGGGCTCGGTATTAGGGCATCTCCTATTCTCCATTTTCTTAAATGACCTTCCCTCTGTTTGCTACCCATCCTCTGCTATACATATGTACTGTATGTCGATGATACAGTCCTGTATGCATTTGGCTCCTGTCCTGGTGAGGTTACAACCAGCTTACAGCAAAACTTTGACACGGTTCAGCTCTGGTTTGCTAACCGTAAACTTTTCCTCAATGCCAAGAAGACTGTCTCCATGACCTTTGGCACAAGGCAGGAACTCTCAGGCTTCCCTCCCTACCACTTTTCACACCCTTAAGGGACTTTACTTGAGATTCATCCTCCTTCAGGTACTAGGTGTTTCATCGGACCAACATCTAAACTTCTCTGGACATATTGACGCCATCCAGAAAAACTGTGCCAAAGCTTGGTGCCCTGTTCAGGAACCGTAGTTGCATCCCTCCTCGACTGAGCATGAACTTGTTCAGAGGATGATACTGCCCATTTTCAACTACTATGACGTAGTCTATGGTGCTGCCACTAAGTCCTCCCTGGCCAGACTGGACAACCTCTTCAATTCCTTCTGCTGCTTTGCCCTGAATGCCCCCTCACACCCATCACTGTGATCTTTATCATGCCCTATCCTTCCCCTCTCTTACAAATAGGAGACTCTCCCACTGTGCTAAATTCACCTGCAGGCACTGAATGGGTGAGCCCCTTCCTCTCTCACCTCCTCCTCCTTTATAACCTCCCCACCCTCCCATTCCCTTAGATCAACCGACTCCCATACCCTGGTTGTCCTCCCAGATCCACCCAAATTGGCCAATCCAGTTACTCTCACCGCCTCCCAAAATGTGAAATTCTCCCCATCAAATCTGGCACTCATCCTTCACCTACTCCATCAGCTCTGCCCTCAATAATTGCCTTGCATCTAGCTGCTCCTGCCATGTCCCTCCCTAATTCCCTCCTCTAAGCCCTGGACAAACCCTACCCCTTGGCCCTCATCTTCATTTTATCCTGTGACACCACCACCCCAAATCTCTAGCCCTCCTTCCATTCCCCAAATTGCTCCCCTTACTGGCCTCCCTTGATCTGTCACAGAATGTAAGGACCCCGATACTCTCCATGGGTCCCTCTCCTACCCCCAAGGGACTTGTATCTCTCATCTACTCCCTTCCCCCACCATCTTAAAGGGGTCTCTGGGACAGTGCCTCATCCCCTTCTCTCTGTGGTCCCTAGTCCCTTGCAGGGTTCCTCTCATCCTGAAGGGGTCTCCAGGGACATGACTCTTCCCCCTCCCCACCTCCCCCCTCCTTCCCTCCCCATTCCTTTCACAAAAGCTCTTGTTTACTTATTAACCCTGCATATTATTGTCCACTCTTTCACCATATTTTCACCAACTTTGCTGTAACACTCTTTGTAACACCTGCTTTACAACTGTATGTTAATGTTGATCTTGTAACTTGAATGTTTAATGGCTCATTCCAGTTGTACCCCTTCCCCAGGTCGCACCTGGAGGCAAGCGACTTGTTGCTTGGTGGCCTTCTGGTGAAAGATTTCAATAAATAAATAAATTAATAGTGTATGGTGGGCGCTGTTCCGCTGGAAATCCATGCCTGGAACAGCGTTGTTATCCTTCACTCGATGCGTCGCGATCTTGTTGTGCTGCACCAGTCGTCACGGTTGGCACAACAAGATCGAGCTACATCCGGCATGCGCAATAAGTGGCCTTTATGCGGCAACCTGGAAGAGTGGCACTTTGGCGGCAGACACAGAAGTGTTTTTTTCCCCGAGTATTCATGAGTGGTATTTATGGTTGCCCATACACTATAAAGATTAGTATGAGCAACTATACACAAACAAGGCAGTTTTGCGATCTTGAGGTTTCCGGTAACGGGACTCTCTCGAGCTACGCCTCGAGGTCTCAGGTTACCACGGAAACCTCTCGGACGAATTGCCTTTTGTTGTGTATGCTTGCATACACAATCCTCTATATGTTCCAAAAGAGTGAGTGCTGTGGGATTTGATTTGTTGGTTATCATCTCTGTAAGAGTAGCCGACACATTCATTGGCTGTGAAAAGGAGAGGGTCAAGAAATGTGGCAAACCTCTCCAGAACTAGCACAGTGCATCTGCGAGAGCCTAGTTTATTGCTTTTAGGCAAGTTTGCCTCACACACAGTTAGAGCTATCTTAAAAGGAACACATGTCCTCTGTTGCGCTTCAGGGTTAGTAAACAGCATCCAAAACTGTGACAGATACTCTGTCCAAATAACATCAAACCACACTATGAATTAACTCAATTTACTTCTCACTTGGAAATAGAATTTGTTTTAAACCTGAGGTATCTGTGATGGAAACCTATTGCAAAGGAATGAAGAAAACATATTCTCAAATAATAGCTATGCAGATTTTATAAATTGAAGAAGAAGCTGTTTATCGCATGAGCCTGCAGTTTTCATTAGCATCTGTTAGAATTAATCTGGAATTCAGATACTTTAATCACAATTCTGTTTGCGAGATCTAATTAATTTAGTTACTTGGCAGCAGTTTGTATGCTATCTTAGATGGAAATGATGGAATTCTCTTTACTGTACACAAGCTTGTTTTCTCTGTTTTGTGTTGGTAAAGGTTTGGGACCGTGAGCAGTGGGGACTGAAGCCCTCTGTTTAAGCATAGGATCGGGCGCCAAACAATGAAAAAGATAGGACAGCGCAGGCTTCCACATAGCATTACATTTAGTGCTCATGAAAGATAAGGGACTGGGGCGCTGGACACTGAAGCCCTCTGTTTATCCACAGGCCAGGTACAAGATGGCAACTGTGGGAGGGGCCTCATGGGCAGGGGTGGGCAGGCTAGGACACTGAGAGGAAAGCACACCTTGTGTCCTGCCAGGGCTATACATTGTAAACCATCCTGCCTGTGGAGGAAGGGATACATCTGCAGGCACTGCAGGGGTGGCTGACACTCTCAGGAAGTATATTGTTACTCTTTATTGGCAGATAGAGGCCTACAGGGGTGCGGGGACATGCCTGGTAGTGAGTGCATAGGTATACTGAAGATTTCCCACACTATAAGGAAATTGGTGCTGGTCAACGGTGAGGGACAGACAGCAATGTAGTCCGAAAAACTTCAGGTACAGAGTGGGCAGGTATACTACAGGCTTCTCAATGCAGTGATGAAACTGGTGCTGGTAGAAGGTGAAAGACTGACAGCACTGTAATCAGAACATTTCCGTTTATTCATAGGGCAGGTACAATGTGGGCAGGTACTGTGCAGTCTTCCTCCAACTGTGAAGTATTCAGTATTCATGAACGGCGAGGGACTGAAGCACTGGCTATTGCAGCAATCTGTTTGTCTGCATGGCCAGGTACAGCGTGTAGAGCAGTAACTTCAGTGTGATTCTGCACGCTAGCCAGTATAGATAGGTATGGGGGTAACTGCATAAGCATGGGGCAATTGCACTATTTCCTGGACTAGTGAAGTAATGTTAAATTTGATCCTTATTGCAAGAACTTTTGTCTACCATGGTGTGCTACAGGCACCACTAAGGACTATTCATTACCGTCTTAAAATAAATTCTGAAATATATTTAACCTGGATGAACAGGTAATTCTGTTTCAGTATATCACATAGTTTACAAATAGTAAAACCCTCCTAGGTGTAGCCAACTCTGCATGTCACCCTACACCACAAACCAGCACTACATCCCCTGGTCCTCCAGTATTGGAAGTTGGGACCCACTCTCCCTGCTACAAGGTCTGAGATATTATGAACTGATGGGGAGCTCCCTATTACACAGTCCTGTGGTGGTGTTGCATGGCCCTTATCTGACGATACTATGTATCTATGTAATAAAGATGAGAACTGTGCTCAAAATAACATCCCGAGGCCATGCAATTGCAAAAATGGCAAAGTAGACCCCAGATGGGGTATTTATAATTCAGCTGATGGCCAATTTATTTATTTAATTTATTTATTTAAAGGTTTTACCAGGAAGGCATGCTCAGCAGACTACTGTTCAATTGCAGATGTGTCCGGGGTGGGAGGAATACTTACATATTTTACAAAGTCCAGAAAACCTTAGAGCAAAATCTTACAAGGTATAGTACAGTACAAAAACAGAATACCAGTGCACAACCCCCCAAGAAAAAGACATGGTACATATTAGTATTTAAATAATTTAATGGCCTATTAGCTTAACTTACTTTAAACTCCTTTTAGAAAAGGGGTCCTCTTAGTTTTCAGATTGGAATTCCAAGGTGAGCAAGCTATACCACCACTTCACAGTGGGACCCATTTGGTATAGTCCTACACTAGCTTCTCAGCTCTGAAATACCTGCAGTAGCTACTTACAAATATAGAGTGCTGCCTGGATTGGCCCAAAATACATTGCCTAATTAGGTGGAATCACCTTATTTAAAGGAGCCAATTAGGCAATGCACTTTAAGCCAATTCATCTGACATGACCTTCCCACTGTGAACCCATGCTGCCATACAACACTCTATACCCCCAGTCACTTAGCTGCTGCAGCTTCACCACCTGAGTCCACCACCCATCACACACTTCTAGCTACCAAGCTCCCCCAGCATATAGCCAAAAATTCTGTTTAATACTTTTGTTGTTTTTGTTTGTTTGTTTTGTTCCTCCCAAGCCCTCGGACTGGCCACTCCAATCCAGGCCACCTAGGTCTCTGCACCACCACCATGCCCTTCGCCATCTGCCACCCTCTTATTGTTGCAACCTGAGTAACCTGACATAGTCCTTTGTTAGGAGGACCCTCCCCATGGAAAGGTACTGGGAGAGAAGAGTTACCCATAGCCATTCCAACTGTATCCAGGCGTGGCAGGGTCGACACTGGACAATTCTGGGCTTCATGGCAAGCAAGCACAGGCCGCCATCATGCAGTTGGCCAAGCAGCTAGTTTTCCCATTTTCTCCCAGGCCTCCTCCCACCTCCCACTAAATGGGCTGGCCACTGCAGCATCCTGTGCAGGGAGTGTTCAGCAGCACGTTGAGGCCACATGCCACAAAGAAAGAAGGCCATTGGCCAGCACCAGGAGCTGTCAAACAGCGGTCCAGGACCCACCCACCCCCTGTGCTCTTTTGCTTCCACCTGGAGACTCACCAGGACAGCAGCAGCAGAGATGGGCAGAAGGTACCTCGGGTTAACGTTTCATCCAAAGGACAGCAGCACAGTGCCAGCATTTACGATATAAGGCCAGACCCAGCTGGGGGACCAGTACCCACAATCTTCTGGCCCAGTGGCAGAAGTACTATCAACTATGCCATGCTAACACCTTTCAATGCAGGCTCTAGAGCTCCCCAACCCTGGTGACAGACTCCTCAGTCCTCCCTGGTCACAGATGCTGCACTGTCACATGCAATGCTGCTCTGTCATGGATGTTGCTGCCACTATGCTGTACGTGCACTGCTAACTGCACTGTGAAACATACTGTACATTGTTGACCTCACTGAGCCACATTAACTGCTGTCACTGCACTGTGCCACATGTCTCCTAAATATGGGTAGTGGGAGTGGGGCACTAAGTTGAAGAGGGGATTTACAGGTTACAGCCAATAAAAACATCTCAGTCTTTCTGCTGGTGATACTTTCCTTATGCACCCCAGCATCCCACTCACCCTCCCTACTGCCTGGCCACCTTTAGGTAATCCACATGTCGCTGTGATGGTCTCTGCACAGTCAGGAGTGCCTCACAGGTGTTTCACCTCCCGGTCCAACTCCAACTTGGAGTTAGAATCCTAGAGACTGGGGGCTGTGGTGGGCAGAGCCCCCAAATGGAAACATGAAGCATCCCGACACCACATTGCCGACAATCGGCAATGCGGCTGTCGCTGTCGGGACCGTCTCCGTAATCGCTGTCGCTGTGGTAAGGTAAAACCAACTAAATCATCCTATTCCAAGGCAAAATATGGGACTTCAGAGGAGATGACTTTGATAAGATGACCAACAGAGTTAAGCTAGCCCTGCAAGAAGAAATATAGGTGAGGGGGTATAGGCAAGGTGGGCAGACATTAAGATGCGATACCTAAGCAACATCCCATTGTGTTAGGAGAAAAACAAGAGCAAAAGAAGGAGGAAACCACTTTGGTTCTCATAAACAGTAGTAGAAAAGATCAGAGTCAAAGAGTTGGCCTTCAGGAAATATAAGGGTATGCAGTGGGACGAAGATAGGGAGGCATATCAAATTTCCCTAAGGGAAGCAGGAAGGCAGCAAGGCAGGCAAAGGCCCAAACTGAGGAAACACTAGCATGAACAGTAAAGAAGGGACAAGACTTTCTATAGATACATTAGTGAAAGAAGAAAGTCCAGAAGGGTATTGCTAAGATCAAAGAGGGTAAGGGGAGTGTGTGGAGGAGGACCAAGGAAAAGCATCTATCCTAAGTAGATACTTCTGCTCAGTATTTATTGAGGAGAAGGTAGGGCAGGAGCCAGCTCAGCACAAAAGAAATGGGGGTTTGTACAAGTCCTTTCACAAAAGAAAGGGTCCTACAAGAGCTCACTAAGCTCAGGGTGGACAAGGCAATAGGACCCGATGACATACATACCAGGGTACTAAAGGAGCTAAGGGTGGAACTAACAGACCCATTATCAAAACTGTTTAGTGAATCTCTGAGCACAGGACAGGTCCCAGAAGACTGGATAAGGGCTCATGTGATCCCACTCCACAAGTAGCAGGAGAAGGCAGGGGAACTACAGACCAGTCAGTCTTACCTTCACTATCTCTTTAGTATTTTGTAAAGGAAGGACTGTTTCTTGAAGATGTCACCAAAGAAACCATCAGGGGCAGAGTTTAGAAAACTGTGGAAAGCCAGAGAAGAAAAAATTGAAAACTCTTCCAGCAGTGACAAAATTGGCTTACCAAGACTAAGGAGCAGAATGGAAGTTCAGCAACTCAGTCAGTAGCAACACCAATTGACATCATTAGCATCAATGACATCACTGATCCTACTCCTACAGAGACAAGTTTTGGCATGACAACAGATGTAACAAGCTAAGATCAACATATGGTGACACTGATCACACATATATTGAGGGCAATAATAGAGAAGAAGAAGAAAAACTTGAAGAAGAAGAAGATGATGATTGCCAGCCAATGCCATCTGCGTGCAATACTGAAAAAGATACAGAGGATCCTGAATTCAAAATTAATGCAGATGCTGTTGCCAGTTCAGTACTCCAACTTAATTTCAATGACCCAACGTTATGGCCTGACATAACTGATAGATTTAGATGTTGCTTGGTGGAACATGGCCCTGAACAAAAGAAGAATGCTGATGTTAGTTTTAAGTGTCTGATGATGGCAGACGCTTCAATTGGAATTGGTTCACCAAAATTCTTTCTAATGGAGAAACTGTCAAATGCACATGGTTAACATATAGTGAGACCATGAAAGCTATCTATTGCTTCCCATGCATGTTGTTTTAAGTAATCATCCACTACATCAAGTCTGACAAATCAAAAAAAGGATTTTGTGACTGGAGGCATTTAAATTCCAGAATTCCAGGTCACAAAACTCACCTGAACACCGCGACAATTACTTACTTTGGAAGAATTTTGAAATGCACTTGAAGACGGTAGCCATGATAGATAATCAGCTGCAAAGATCCATTGCCTCTGAAAAGAAAAGTGGCATGCCATTCTTAAAATTATTCTTGATGCTATACTATTCTCATGAAAGAATAACTTGGCTCTCAGGGGTCCACAGATATAATCGGACACACACATTTTGGAACTTTTCTTAATTTGCTAGAGCTGGTAAGTCACTATAATCTGGAGCTTGCAGGGCACATTGCCAACCATAAGAAGGGGTCTACCACCTATTTTTCTCCTACAATTCAGAATGAGTTCATTAACCTGGGTTCCACTGTGAAGCATGAAATCTCAAAATAAAGGAGGCAAAATATTTCTTAGTTATGTTTGATTGTCGCCAGACGTGGCTCACAAGGAGCAAATGTCTCAAATCATTCGTATGTGAGGACACAGGATAATGATTGTGGTGTTAAGGAAAGTTTCATTGATTTCATCAACTCACATGAAAGACAGAAAACACAGAAACATAGAATTTGATGGTAGATAAGGACCTCTTGGCCACCCAGTCTGCCCATTTCCTACCTAAAGGATAAGCTGCAGATCCTAGTTAACCAACAGCCAACTTCCTCCTACCCCACTAGAATTGCCTTATGTCTGTCCCATGCATTCTTGAATTTCCCACTGTTTTTGACTCCACTACCTCCTCAGGAAGGCTGTTCCATGTATCCACAACCCTCTCCATGAAAACATACTTCCTTACATTACCTCTGAACTGTCCTCCTTCTATCTTCATATTGTGCCTCCTTTTCTTGTACATCTCTTTTCTGAAAGATGCCACCCTCTTGGACTTTGTTGATTTTTGAGGTACTTGAAAGTTTCTATCATGTACCCCTCTCCCTCCTCTCCTCGAGGGTATACATATTAAGCTCCTTTAATCTCTCTTAGTATGTTTTCTGGTGCAGACCTTGCACCATTTTAGTTGCCCTCCTCTGGACAGCCTCCATTCTGTCTATGTCCTTGCGGAGAAGGGTCTCCAGAACTACATGCAGTACTCCAGATTGGGTCTCACCAACTGTCTGTACAAAGGGATAGCAGCTTCCTGTTTTCTACTGATGATGCCTCTCCCTGTGCATCCAGTATCCCACCAGCCCTCCTTACTGCCTTCTCATTGCTTGCCCACCTTAAGGTCATCTCATCTGATATGACTACCCCATATCCTCTCCATTTTTGTTGTTGTTAGTATCTCACCTCCCATTGTGTACTCTTCCCCTGGTTTTGTTTCCCAGGTGCATTACTTGCACTTCTTTGCATTGAATCTAAGATGCCATGCATTTGACCATTCCTCCAACCTTGTGAAGTCCCTTGCATCCTTTCCACCCCACCTTCTGTATCAACCCTGTTGTATATCTTTGTGTCATCTGCAAAGAGACATACTTTTCCTTCCAGTCCCTCTGCAATGTCACTTATAAAGACATTAAAGATGACCGGTCCCAGTACTGAACCTCGCTGTACCCTGCTAGTAGCCTCCCTTTCTTCAGAGTGAACTCCATTTATTATTACCCTCTGTGTCCTGTTGTCCAGCCAATATTTTACCCAGACTACCACTTTGGGATCCACTCCAAGGCTGGCTAACCTGTATATTAATCTTTTGTGTGGGACTGTGTCAAATGCCTTACAGTCTAGGTAGGCCATGTCCACAGCCCTCTCTGGTCTACTACTTGGTCACCCAGTCAAAGAAATCTATTAGATTAATCTGACATGACCTTCCTGCTGTGAAGCCATGCTGCCTAGGGTCCTGTGTGCCACTGGCTTTTAGGAACTCAACAGTTCTTTCTCTTCAGAAGTGTTTCCATCATTTTTCCTACCACTGAGATCAAACTAACAGGTCTGTAGTTTCCTGCCTCTGTCTTGCTCCCACATTTGTGAAGGGAATCTCATTCACCTCCTCCAGTCCTCAGGTACCACACCATCCTCCCATGAAGTGGGCTAACCACAGAAATTGAAAAGAAATTAAACAATGATGGCTTGGATATAGCTAATTGTCGTGGCTAGGGTATGACAACAGTGCTAATGTGGCAGGAAAGTACCGTGGATGCAAGTCCATATAGTACAAGTGAATGAGCATGCTAGATTTGTACTGTGCACAGCTCATTCTCTTAATTTAGTTGGGGTCCATGCTGCGAGTGCATCAGTGGACATGGTATCATTTTTGGTACAGTGCAAAGATTGTTTACATTCTTTGTTGGTTTAACAAGCCACTGGGAAGTGCTGTTCCAAGCAGTAAAGGCCACTCTGAAGGGTCACAGTGAAACAAAATGGTCTTCAAAGTTTCAGGCAGTTCACTCCCTTCATTTTCAAATACCTGATGTCTTAAAGGCATTATACAAAATAAGTGAAGATGCAACCAATGCTGATGTGGTATCAACAGCCCAGAGCCTAATCAAGCAGATAGATTTCAAATTTCTTTGTACCCTAGCAATGTGGGACAAAATACTGAACCTGGTTGAATGAGTAAACCAAATTTTGCAAGTCAAGGGATTGCCTGTTGATAGCGCCTCAAAACATATCAGTGGATTAAGGGATGCACTGCAGCACATGCGGATGATGGAATAAATGATGTTGTACAACATGCAGCAGAACTTGCTGAACAGATGTCACTGAATGCAGAATTCACATAAAAAGAAAAGAAGGTGAAAAGGATGGCTGATGAGAATGTCAAAGATGAAGGGCACTTGTTTTCTGCTGAACAGGCTTTCAAATTGCAGTTCAACAACATTCTAGACACCCTCATTTCCCAGATTCAGTGGAGGTATGAGGCATTGTCTGAAGTGGCTGCTAACTTTAACTTCCTTACAGGGCTATCTTTCTCAACAATGGAAGTTAGTGGTTTAAAGAAATGTGCAGCAGATCTGGCAATGGAATATTCAAACAATCTAGATGCTTGTGAGATAGTATATGAGGTAGAGAGCTTGAAATTTCAGGCAGCTTCAGTGCTGCCCAATTTTAAATGCCACACCGCTCAGCTTGTTAAAGCTCATTCACAAATGGTCTTTGAGTACTTCCTATCCAAACACTGAAATTGCTCTCCGAATCTTCTTGATGCTCCCTGTGACTGTTGCTGCTTATGAGCATAGTTTCAGCAAACTGAAGTTGATCCAGACCTATTTGACATCATCTATGGGACAAGAAAGGCTGTCAAATCTTGCTATACTATCTATTGAAATGCTGTAGCCAGTGCCATTAACCCGACAGTCATTGACTGAATTTGCCTCTTTGAAGGCAAGAAAGGTTAATACATAGGCCAGACAGACAATTGTGAAGTGAGTGCACAGTATCTACTGTGGGTATGTGATGGTCAACATTCTTTGCATGAAAATATATAGCATCGCCCTCATCAGTTACCAGGGTTCCTCCTGTCCTGATTGCATTGAGGTTTTCAGTTTGGTAGTCAGTGAGCTGTGTTGTTGTGTGTAGGGGTGTTGATTCATTCAGCTCCAGCTCCATATCTCGTGTTACTGTGTTCCTGTGTGTTATATAGATTGTTGTTCAATTCTCTCATTACATATATTTATCAATTAAGTTGGAGTAGTGAACTGGCAAAAGCATCTGCATTGCTTTCTAATGCAGAATCCTCTGTTAGCAAACTGTGATTTTAAATACTAAACCAGGTGAACTGGTTGTCATTTGGTCACTTACAACACAGTTTGTTCTGATTCCATGGTGAAAAAACATTTCTGAAAACAGGGGTAGGGATACTGTTTTGGGAGAACATGTAACACTAGGGTGTTTTGGTTCAGTAGGGGACTGATTCAGCAGTAGATAACCCAAAACTAACCATGTCAGATGACAGCATGTAACCCAATTCCAAGAGCTTCAGTGGGCCTAGAGGACCCACAGACTCCCATGCTTTATGTAGAAATCTTTCACAACATATTTCAAAAATGCATATAGGGTGGTGGTTGATGGCACTGTTAGTCAGCCAGTTGTCCACAATTGCAGCTGCACACCTGATGCCAGCCAGAGTCTCCCACACCTCAGATTCATGGGAGCAACATTTTCCTTAAATCGGTAGGAACATGTAGCAAAAGTGTATTTTTATTTCAAGAAAACCCCAAAGCTCACTACATAGTATGTAAACTACCCAAGCTCCCAGACCCCATGCTTTATGTAAAATTTCTTAGAAATCTTTCACAGTATATTTCAAAAATACATATAGGGTGGGTGGTTGATGATGGCACTGTTGGTCAGTCAGTTGTCACAACAATTGCAGCTGCACACTCTGACACTAGCCAGCCAGAGTCTCCCACACCTCAGATTCCATTGCAGCAACATTTCCCTTAAATCAGGGTAGGGACCACGTAGCACAAATTTGTTTTTTCTTCAAGAAAAGCCCCAAAACTCACCACAGAGCATGTAACCCCGAGCTTCTGGGGCCACAATGGCTCCAGACCCCCAGCTCTTTTCCAGAAGGGGTGCAACATTTATCTCTTGCCCAGGGCACCAAAATGCCTTCCTATGGCTCTGGTGATTTAAACTAAGGAGGGGAGGTATGAAGATAGGGAGGAATAGGAAAAGTGGCTAGTGGAACTTACCTAACTCACACTCCCCAAACTAGGGGCAGGGGACACTAGTAGGAAGTGAAATGGAAGAGGAGGATAGATGGAAGGGTCTGCTGGTAAATGCCAGGAGCCTGGGAAATAAGAAGGGGACCTGGAGGCAGTGGTGGGGATGGATGACCTAGATCTTATTGCAAGAACTGAAACATGGTGAATGGATAATCACAGTTGGGTAGTGGAATTACCAGGGTATAGCCTCTTTAGGAGAACAGGAAAGGAAAAAAGTGGGAGGTAGTCCTATATGTAAGAGAGGGATAAGAGCAACAGTGAACAGGGATGGGTAGGGCTCAGTGGAGATCCTTTGGGTCACATAAAGTAAGAGGACAGGAGACACTTAGGATAGGGTGGTGTACAGTCCACCAAATCAGGAGAGGAGGTGGATAGGGATATGGTTGGGAAATACAGAGGATGATCAGCAAGGGAAATTCTTGTGGTTGAAGATCTAAATCTTCTTGATGTGGACTGGGAAATCCCAGCAGCAGCATCAGAAAGGAGTAGGGAACAGCTGGGTCCCTGCAGGAAGCATTTATGCATCAGCTGGTCAGGGAGCCGACTGGGAGGGGTCATACTGGACCTGGTCATGACAAATGGGGACAGTGGAGGAGGTAGAGGTTGGAGAAAATCTAGGAGACCGTAATCACAGGATGATAAGATTTCAGACAGGGTCTGATAAGAGCAGGTCTGTCATTAGGGTACTGAACTTCAAGAAGGCAAATTTTAAGAAGATGAAGGAAATTTTGCAAGAGGAACTAGAAGGGAGGAGAACCTAGAAGGTACTGGGAAGCTGTGGGGGCAATTAAAGGTGGAGTTTTGCTGGCGACAGAGCAATGCATCCAGAGGGTGAGCAAATGTAAGAGGTGAAGGAAACCACTTTGTTTACAGCAGAGGTGATTGATTGAGTTGATTTGAATTAATTATTGTTCAACAACTGGTCATTAAATATTTTACAAATCACTAACAAAAATAAATTAAAAATACAGTCATTATGGATAGAACTGACAAGAACAAAACAAGAGTTCTGCTAATATACTAAAAAGTATCAATTAACATCAGTCAGTAATACCTGTACATCTCACTGCTGACAGGTCAGTACCAGTACCACTAGCTCATAAAGGTTGCCGAGATGAGGGGTGTCCTGACTGGAGGTGGTGGTGGGGAGCACGAAGGCAGTGGAGGGGCTACATAGATCTGGTCTCCAACTTGGGGACAGGTGTCTGGGACACCCAAATACCAGCATTGCTCTCTGGACTCCCAACGCAGTTCCACCCATGAGGATCCCACCGGGCCCATATTGTTACAATGCCTGAAAGCTAGAAAGCTTTTTTAATGAGTGCATTGGTACACAATTCATAGCTAGAACTTGTACTGCAGAAGGAAAAGACATACAGGCAGGTACATGGGGCTGTCCCACTAGAGACTGTACTATGGTAGACCAGCAGGCATGCCCTGATTACACGAGCAGATTGCTTAATGAAAAAATGTGGATGTCCCAGAGATCTCAGTGTCACAGATACACTCAGCAGGTCAGGCCCTCTACTCCCAAAGTGTCAAACTCTGAGCACAGTCTTGTGAACAGTGTAACAGACAAGGTAACCCTCTTGTCTGTTTTTGTGAGTTCGGATCAACCTTTGGTCTCAGTTCTGGAGGGATTCAAACTGTTAACCTCTTGCTAGCATACCCAATGCACAGGCTCAGATATATCTGTCTTGAGGGCCCAGATAACTTTGTCTATGGGCTCCTAACCAGGCATTCAGAATTGAACCCTTTAAAACTTTAATAAAGGCCTCAGATTTAAAACGCTTCTCTTTCCAGTTTGGTACCACCATACAAGCGTATGTCTGCTGTCTGCTATAACCATAAATATTTCTTAGCAAAAGAAAGCAATTCAAAGACAGACCAGGTTTGCTCTAAAATTAGAGTTTTACTAAAATATATAATAATACATCAAACATACAATACAGAACTCTTATATCACAAGACATACATATCTTTAAACAAAACAAGGTTTAAAACAGTGCAATTCCTACAACTATATTTAGATTTTGTCTAGCTTTCTAAATACTTGTTTTCAGTGCTTAGATGTTTTCTTGGTCAGAGTCAGATAAAAGTGTCCTGTAGTGAAAACAGAATAATCTTTTCAAGCTGTATTTGCCAACCCCTTTTGGATGAGGTCATCCAGCTCTTCCTCTGTCAAAATATCTAAAAATGTATCTTTCTATACAATCACAGAATGTAATTTCAAAGTATTAATTCTGCAACCTTAGCATAACTCAAGTTTCAAATGACACTTTCTTTGATCTCATGCTGTACCCTCCTCACACAGGCTTCATATGAGCATTTATGACCTCTCACTTCTGTGTAATAACCTGTGTTTTCTTCAACGTCATAAACCCTTTTTATGATTTTCCTCTAAACAAAGGTAACTTTTACAACTCTGTAATTAACTCAGAGAAACAAGATCCTTGATTAAATTATTCCAGGTAACACATTGTCTCTAAAACTGAGTAGGTGATACATGCTGTCAGCAGTTCTCTTGGCCTGCATCTGTCAGCTTAAATCTGGTGGAAGAGGAGATGAGTGAGGTCATTCCTAGAGCATTTGATTTTTCAGCAGAGACAGTCATTAATACATTTTATATAAAACAAAATATTATACAGCACTCAGAACAGGCTGTCTACGTCACACTTAGTATAACCTACCAAATAGCATAAGGTTGGAGACTCCTAAACAGAATGGAGCTCAGAGAAATATCTCTTAAGATATAGTATAAAGCATAAACAGGGGCAACAAGGCCGCTGCCTGAGAATGATGACCTGCACAGCCCGAGTCACATGTTTCTTAGAAATGGGGCCCACTATAGGAACTGGAAATGGATCAAAGGGCAAGAAACATACACTCTGAGGGGGAAGAGAAATCTGTTCTTATAATTCCAAGTATGATCTTCTCTGGCATGTTCTCTCTTCTTTAGTTTTCTGGGCTCACTTCAGGTGGAGGCATCCATGAGTGGCCTCTACTTCATGGGCCAGCAGTCCACTACTATCCTCCAGCAAGGTCCACCAAAGAGACAGGTGCCCTCCCCAGAAGACAGAAGAATATTAAATATATTCCTCAGTATTGGAAGAGATGTTAGGTTATACAAGTTACTTGTTTATAATGATTTTTGCGTGTTGTATTTATGTGGAGGAATGTGAACAAAACTGGAAAGGAAGTTTGGGTGGGAGGGATGGTGAAGATGCACTGCAGATTTGAATGGGACACTGTTTAAAGTTACCAAAATACAGACCAGCCAGTTAAAGTACTTACCTACAATGTCAACGGTCTAACCCACCTCATCAAAAGAAAAAACTAACATATCCACCAACTAAAGCAGATTTTGTACTGCAGCAAGAGGCTCACCTCTCAGAGGCAGAGCATGAAAAGCTTACCAAATTTGGATTAGATCATATACTCCTCCTCATACAAAGCTGAAGGAGGAGGAGTGTCACTATTTTGATCCTGAATAAACTATTCTTTAAGACCAAGTAAACCACTGTAGATAAGGAAGGCAGTATGTGGTCTTAAAAGGAGCGTATAATGATGAGATGTTTACACTAATCTCGGCTTATGCACACCCACTTCTAACTATGCTTTCATCGAAAGTTACTAACCCTGACTGCTGAAAAAGGGGATGGGCTGCTGATATGCAGGGATGATATGAACCCCAGTTTTGTGCTAAAGATAACCAGCACATCAGGCATACCCATAAGGAACACGTGGCAAAAAGGTTGAAACACTTAGAGCTAAGACTCATTAGGTCCTTTTACATGGGGCATTCATTCCAGTGATGGCACTTTTTATGCTTGGTCTGTTGCAGTGCAATCGCCTTTACATGCTATATCTGTACTGGAACCAGCAGTTCATATCAACTGAACGCTACCCAGTTTGTGCCATGTACAGGTGATCCGGCTCCACAACAGCCAAGATAGCATAGAATTCCTGTTGTCACAGGACAGAAATGAGCAAACAGGCACTAGTACACAGCCTGGTAGAATAGAACAAATTCCTGCAAACCCAGGAAAGCAGGGCAACGAGAATCGGCAAACATTCATTTCTCTTTATGGAACAGATTGGCTGTACATGCCAGAAGGTAACGTTGCAGTTGATTTGTATCACTTGTTGCGATACAGATCACTGCATATAAAGACACCTATTGATGCCCTGAGACACCAGTACGGCTCTGCAAAAGGGTATACATTCTGTTCAGCTGCTTATTAAATATACTCAAAATAAGACATATTTCTGCTTCTAAAGGAGTTTCAAGACAGACTAACTAACTGCTACATAGGCTTGGTTGGGTTATCTGATCACACACCCTTTTCATGCATCTAAATCTGAAATGTCAGAAGCAGGCATATTTTTAGAGATTGTCTCCCATTTACAAGACAGGTAAGAAGACCAAATTCCTAAATGTATCCAACAGGCAATACAAGAAATAATATCACCAGAGATTTCCCTGGGATCCTGCAGGACACAATCAAGGCTATGCTAAGGGTTAAGTTAATAGCTATATCAGCAGGAAACTGAAACAAACCACAGAAAAACAGACAGTCTTAGAGACCAAAATAATGCAATTAGATGGGTTACAGCAGAACAAACTAAACAGACAGGAAAACAGCTAATAGCCCTTAATAAATTAAATAGAACGTTGATTATAAAGTAAAACAAAACCTAAAATATGTAAGGTAAATATACTACAAGGGAGGCCCAAGAACCTTAAAACTACTAGCCTGCAGACTGAGAACACAGAAGGCCAGGCACGTGTTCCCAAGGTGAAACATCAGGGAACAGGGCTTAAGGTTACCAAACTGAGCTTGTAGCTGAAGCCTTCAGGTACTGCTATGAGGTACTATACAAAGCTAGACCACATTAGTTACAAGATCAGCTACATACTTATTGTACATTGCACAAATACAGCTGCCACAGATAACCCAGGAGCAGAATGAGAGATTATGCACCCTATCACCACAATAGAGATAGCACAGGTCAGCAAGGATAGCAAAACTGGAAGTGCCTGGCCTCTGATGGCTTTCTGCAGGACTCTATAAAAATGCAAAGAGGAAACAACACCTCCACTAAAGGTCTCATACCAGAGTGCCCAGGTAGAAGACGAGGCCCTTGACCGATCATGGAACTAACTATGCAGTTATATCAGTAATCCCCAAGCCCGGCAAGACCAACCCAATGCCCCTTGTATAGCCTTTACCACTTTTAAATGTTGTCTACAAGTTTCTAATGGCTATTCTGACCAAGAGATCAGAACAAATAGTGCCAGAAATAATACAGATGTAACCCCTAGGTGGTGCTATCCCAAGGGCTACAACCCCTGCCTGTAGCTAGTTGCAGGTTAAGGGCTTAGGTTCTAAACGGGTGCCTCCACCGAGGATCAGGGTTGCTAGTGGTCAAGCTGACCTGGGCACAGCCCTCCGGGACACTGTAACCTCTTTCCTTCTAGTGGCTTGAACAGTACACAATTATCAATTTCACAATGACCTGTATTCATCAGGCATTACCCACACTGTTTGCACTTACCACCAGGGCCGGTTCCTCTTGCTTGACCCTGGGGACCCCCTAAAACAAGGTTAAGCAATAGCAACAGCAAAAGTACAAGACTTTGGCACAAACTGGAACCACAGTCAGGTTAAATGCAAACAAAGCTAAATCTGATTTATTCAGAGGACTTGAACAAGGAGGGGCATAATCAGGTTGATTTACTTAAAAGCTATATTAACAGGACAGTTATGCATGCAGTTCAGAGTCCCTACACAGTCACATACTCTGGATTCCCAGGTAGGAAAACAGTGGCTAGCCAGAAACGTTGCAGCTGGTTGGGGCCCTGTGATGGAAGAAAGCAACATGTACAACACACGCTATTTGTAATCTGGAGCCGAGAGCTCAGTTCATGAAAAAAGGCAACAAGACAATCAAATGACAACACTTCTAGATTTAGCTGTTGTTGCAGGAGCTACCCTGATATTTACTAATGATGCCCACTACTGGGCGCAGGCAGGACAAAATCAAGACTGCAGATTGTTGAGCTGGAGTGCCCGGAGAAGCAGAGCCCACACAAATCACCGAGGCGTCATTCTTGTTCAAGGCATTGAGCAGGGGCTGATCCCCAGGCTGGTCTCTTGTTGATGACTTTCTCTGAGCAGGATTCTGGCTGGGCCAGTGTAGCAGGCCCAGGCAAATGGAAATGGATACGAATCAGTCCGTGGAGCTGGATACAGCCTCTAGCAAGCAAAACACAGTTCAGACAAACAGTGGGGAACCAAATCACGACCCACTACAAGCACACAGCACATTCACATGTAATTAAATTCCACTCTACTAGGCAAATGGCTCTCCGGTCACAATTACAGAGTTTCTGCACAATCCGGGAGTTCAGATGTAGCTGAAGTCCTGACAGGTCAATCGCATTCAGCACATTTTGGTCTTCTTCGGTTAAAGCCTGGTCACAATTGATGGCTTAATTCGCTCTCCAAGTTCGGATTCAGTCCAAAAAGCACAAGTTCCCTCTCAGGAACAGCAGACAGGCATGCAGACCAAACTCAGGCTTTTTCCACAGTTCTCCTGCATGAATCCACTATGGATTGCTGCTCGAACTATCTTGAGCTGTTACTTCTTCACTTCCCAACTCAGATGTAACTGAAACTGCAAACAGTGTGGGACTTTCCTAAGATCCAGAAGGTTTGGTTGGCTGATCTGTCTGTTGTTCACAACAAGGGCTCCCCTCCAGGTTATTTTAGGTGCCAAAAGCTCAAAACTACAATTCCTACAAGTTTTGGCCCCACCAAGCCCTGTAGGCAGGCTCCATTTTACAGTCCCAAATGTACTGATTGGCCCATTCTGCAGTCCAGGACCAAGTCGATGGAAACAAACAGAACTGCCCATGCTGCAAAGAAGGCAGGTTAGAACAAACTGCTATATTATTACTACTCTAACAAATGACCAGCAAACAAGTACAACTTCTAACAGAGGCTCCCTCTCAGATTAGTTATGACTGCAATCCAGGCAGCTCTTAAAGAGACAGTACACAGAGGCTATACAAGCACTCTCTGGCAATCACATTTAAACTGCTAAAATGCAGAACACTAGCCTGGCAGTGAGCATTTATGCAAGCTCAGGAAGACTTTCAGGAATCCCCATTTGTAGGGGGTTACACACATAGACCAGGCTGGTTTTGTAGCAGGCAGACAAATCCCAGATAATATCATAAGAACCATACGCTAATGTGGGCAATGTAAACTTCCACAAAACTCTGACTATAGCAATGAATGTGGACGTAGAAAAGGCATTTGACCAGGTAGACTGGAACTACATGTGTGGGGTCCTTGCTGGGTTTGCTTTCCCAGACATTCATTGGCTATATACAAAGACTATACCATTCGTACAAAGCATGTGTAAGAGCAAATAATCACTTTTCTGGGGGTTCAAACTAGGTCGGGGACACGACAGGATGCCCTGTCCCTATTCTCTTTGAATTATACACAGGTCTGGATTTACATTGTCTTGAGCCCTATGCACAGTAGTAAGCATGGGCTCCCTTGCAGCATCGCCCAACCCTCAAAGTGGTATGTGGTGGCCCTCCAACCATGTCAGTGGATGGCACACTCTGGCAGTATAGCACTCCTTCACACTATACTAGAAAGAGTAGTACAATAATTTTTTAAAAAGAACCAAAACTAACTGAAAACTAAGTAAAAATCTTCCTTTTTTGAAATGCAAGTATCCATCATCATGGGATGGCAGTATAGCCTAGAGGTTAGAGCAACAAGCTGTGAACAAGTTTGGTATATCAAGCAGACTTGGGTTTGATCCCACAACCTCCACCTGCATACTTTGATATCCTGAGCAAGTCACTTAACCTTCCCACTGCCGCTAGGTCACCCTGATAATGAACCTTGTAGCCTAATTCCATTACCGAGGAATAACAAAAGTTACCTTCACAAACCACAAATAATCGCCATCTGGTGATCACTGTTATTAGCAGAGCTAGCATTCTATTCACAAACAAACACAAAACATAGTCATTCGTCAAAAATGTGTCTCAGAATGTTCTGTCTTTTTCTGAGTCTTCTCAAACTTTCTAAAACAAAGGCTGAGGCAGGATTCAAACGTGCACCTCTTGTGTTACAGTTCAGCTTTCCTGCAACTACTATTTATAGAAGCATTTTTAATGTTGTCAGGCACTGATCTGATCCTATCCCTACCTGCTCTGCAGACCTTATTTGTCCTCAATTCATATAATTCCTAGCACTCTGCCCTCCCTCCATCTTTGTTTTGGTTCCAGTAGTCCCTCCTGGACCATTTTTTCCATCCTTGCCAAAATCCCACACACACCACAGTGCCATGCTGTACTGTCTACACAAGCTGCCAAAGCCACCCACCATCACATGCACACGCCGCCCATCCTTAGCCTTCAGACAGTTACAGAACACATCTCTCAGGCTCTGCTCACAGTAACGTTTGGTTAGCAGCCAGCAGCGTGGCTCACAGAGCTCTAGTAACATTTTCACAGTTGCACTTTGGTAAGAACTCTGTGGTCAGCACCAGCCCTCACTGTCCTCACAAGTGACAGTGTTAGAGTTAAACACCTCACCCATCATAGGCAATGTTTCCATGGCTCTATTCCCAGCCTCCCATCTGGCTCCCTGACTTCACAACCACATTTAGACAGTAGACCTCATCTCGGCTGTGTCAGTATCGGCAAAATATAATGGGAAGGTTGCCATGATGATCACTTGCTGCACAGCCAAGAGGCCAACTCTGGATTTTGCTCACTAGTACTGTTGAGTCCCAGTATGCACACAACACTTAGGAAAGTTGGGATACACTACAGATTTGAACAGAGTGGACTCAGCCTCAGACAACAAACTGACTCTCCCAAGGGTAAGAACAATTGCAGAGTCCTCAGATGGCCATGCAATGCCCTAACCAGACCAATACCAAAATATATTTTGCACGGAATGAAAACCGCTCAGAAAGGACCCCCCAGAAAGCAAGGGCCCTACACGCAGTGTCTTTTGTGTAACAGTAAATCTGGTCCTGGCCACACTTAGAACCATTGATGCAAAAGATCTGATAAGACCCAGGAAGTAGTGGTTACCTGTTAGAGCTCCTGCACCCTTATGTCCTGGGACGCCCTCTCTGCTCTGCCGAGGAAGGCTTCCTGGTAGTCCCAAGAGTGAGATTAAAAATCCTATGGGCACCAGGCATTTGAGTGTAGCTGCCCCGGTCCTTTGGAATTCATTGTCCAGGACTCTGAGAGAGGCTCACTTGGTAGAGGCTTTAAATGTGGTCTGAAAGCTTTTTTTTATTTAGGCAAGCATTTGGGGATTAATTACAGCTGATGAGTTATTTATATGTTGTTTTATGATTTCTGTATTTGTTTTATGGATTGAGTAAAGTTTGTATAGGTAGATATTTGATCATTTATGTTATTCTTTGTAATGGCACTCTGAGTTTCCAGGAAGGGCTCCACAAATAAATAATTACTACTACTACCACTGCTAAAAACAAAATACGAAGGAGCACCAGGAAACGTGTGGTGCTATGTTCAAGTCACGACAAGCACCGAATTTTGAACAGCACCCACACTACTACAGGAATGGCCACAACACCAAATTCTTTAGTAGAAATGTTCTTTATGAACAGACGCACAAACACTGTAGTGGCTAGGCAAAAAAAGTATTTTTCCACCCAGAAAGCTACAAATAAACAACAAATGAAGAGGGACTCCTAAAATTAAAATATTTGTGGGTATATCTAAGGGCCACAAACAGCATGTTTACCAGGACAATGACACCCCACTAATACAAACTTTGAAAGAAGACATCAGGCAATTGCCTGTCTCCTCCCTCCCTATGTACTTCCGCATACAAGCAATCATAAGAATGCACTACCCAGGTATTCATACCTGTTTCAATTATTGAAAAAGGTTGCAAAACGGTTGGGGGAGTTTATTTTTTCCCTATGTGATAATTTGCACTTCTGCCACAAAATGCACTGTGTTTTATAAATATTTGTAACAATAAAGCTGGTTAATCTCCATACTGGAGTAAAGTGATTTTTGGTAGTGTGAGCATGTATGGGGGTTTCTTTACTATTTACATGGGCATGACCTGTTACCCTAAAACACTGCTAGATTTGGGGCAACCTGTTTTTCCTTGAAGCTACTGTTTCAATATGCCTCTGTATACCTGACCAGACAATGGTTTATTGAGACACAGAGAGACTATAAATTCATGTGGGCAGACAATAAACAAGGATGTATAACTCCTTCCTTGTTACCAAGAAGGAATGGGGAGGACGGGCCTCCGCTCACTTGAACAGTACTGACTGGCAATACAGATGAAAACAACACTGCAGTTGGATTCCCAGAATTATACAGCTCACTGGAAAACCATAGAACTAACCTCCTGTGAGGCCCCACTACCATCCCTGCTCTATGATGATACTTTTGAAAAAATAGAGAAAAGTCACACCTGGGGCCCTGGAATCACATTGAGAGCACTGGACTGGGTCACTTCAAACACTAGAATAGCCACACACCAGTGGAGATATACTGTAGGTGGTTTGCCTGGGACAGTACCTTCCCATCGAGCAGGATAGACCCCGTGTAACAAAGGTGGCGTGTACCAATGATCTAGTACCACTGCCTTGCGGTCCCAACATGGTTGAGGGAACTGAGTTCTTGTTCTAGTGTTACATGGGGTTCTTTTCCAGATAGAAAATAAGCAGTGCCTCCACCCACAGGTAAAACATAATGGGTCAGATGTCTAAGTAGTACAACCCCTGGGATTCTGTACCTACCCACCTCCTTGCAGTCACCCCACACACGGAATTCCTGAAACAAAAATAATTTGTTAGTACACATGCAATTATTAACTGTAGCTAATAATATGTTCACTAATAACGTGCTCATGAGTCAGTTGTAAAAGGTTAACCACCCATTTATTTACAGGGAGGGCTAGGAAAAGGAAAAAGGATATAGAGGTTAAGCAACATTTTGCATTTTAAACATCGATAAATCACTTTGGCTGAATAAACCAGGAACACTTCAGTGCCCACCTCCCACCAGCATAAGCAGCACAAAAGGTATTAGCCTACTTGCTCTAACATTACCCAACTCCCTGACTGGTACCAGTTTAACCCCTAAGAGTCCTATCTTGGTACCAGGGTCTAGTTGCAGGCCTGATAAAGGTGCAGTTGGTTGGCGGCGTTAGTGCACTTTTGGAAGCAAACAATTTAAATTCAACCCTTTTAGCTGAAGCAACCTTTGGTTGGTAAAACTTGAAAACATTACTTAGGTAGCTAAATTCAGTAACTGGCAGCCACAATTTACAGTTTCCCCGGATGCAGAACAAGTCCATGCTACTCATGGTTTCGTGGAATAGTCTCTTGGCTTGTCAGGCTGATGGATTTCAGACTGCGGATCTGGGGTGATTAGTAGGACTTGGCAACTGATGTAGCTGAGATGAGCAGCAGGATCTTGCAGCTTGACCTTCTCCTGCATTTCGTGCAGTTTGGATCTTCTCAGCAGCAGACTCTCGAGGCTGGAAATCTCTCAGCTTCTCTGGCAGCTTATTAGCTTCTTGTCGATGGTGTCACAAGGCTGGACAGACCGGTGCTGGGGACCAGGGCCACATCTCAACCCCACATCCAGGCAATAACCCTCAGGGGTGACACACAGATAATGTCTAGTAGTGACTCCACCTGGCTAATTCTGCAGACAGACCTCAGATTATAGTCATCTCTTTAGGTATGCAGAAACATCTGGCTATAAATGACTTCAGCCACACTGCCAGCTGCCAGCAGTGGGTCTCACTCTAATGGACATAGTCTTTGGTTTCCCACCAGAGGATAGTGGAAACAGTCTCTCTCTTTCAGACATCACAGATGCAGCCTTGAGGCAGAAGACAGGATCACATACTCTCATAGAACTGGACAGAAGAACAAATCTTGTCACCTTGCATGTTCAGACTTGAACAGAAGAACGAATCTCCTCACTTTATCTTTCCAACTACTGGAGAACGTCAGGCAGGCTTCTTTGGCTCTATGGCTGTGCAAGTCTCCAAGTAGGCCTCCATACTTTTTCAGGCATCCCAGCAGAGGTTTGACATCCCTTGATTGTGGGCTGCTAAAGCCCTAGGAACACCTCTAAACTTCTTTTCAGGTACCACAGCAGAGCTTCCTCTCTTCTGGAAACTCCCAGCTGATGGCCTTGACACTGGCCAGCAAACCAATAACACTTTCATTCTGGTGAGCACTCCTTCCAGGCATCGGAAGGAACACAGGCAACGAGAGCACCTTCCTGGGCTGGTGGCTATACAAGCCCCCAAGCAGGTCTCCTTCACCAAGATCACAACAGGCTTATTTCTAATTTAGGAAAATCCTCAAGCAGCTTTCTTACCTCTGGCCAGCAAATTGACAAGTTAATTCTGAAACGGCTCCTTCCATCCATTGGAAGGCAACACAGAGCAATGTAGAGCACCTCCTGGGCAAGCAGCTGTGCAAGCCCCACTGGCAGGTCTCCTACTTCTTTCGAAGATCACAGCAGGCTTCCTCTCATTAGGAATCTTTCCAACTGCCTTGGCTCTGGACAGCAAATCAGTTCTTTAATTCTGAATAGCTCCTTCCAGACACAGGAAGGCAAAGCAGGCCCCTGGGCTGGTGGCTGTGCAAACCCTAAGGCAGGCCTTCTTCCCTTCTCACAGGCAATCATCATGAAATACTCACCCCTTCCTCAGGACGGAGTTCCATTGGATTGAATGCAGGCTGGTCTTCTTTTCACTGTCCCTTTCTGAAGCAACATCATGAAGTAGTCCGGGGGCGGGCTCCACTGAACTAAACTAAACTCAGTCTGTCCTCTGGGTTTCAGCAGATCAGGGCAGCATCCTATTGGTTAAAACAGGCTGTCCGTCAGAAAATGAATATGTATTAGGCTCCTTAGATGCCTGATTGGTAGCAGCAAGGTGCCAATACATTGTTCTTCCCCCTCCCATAAGTCCTCTATTAAGTTCTCCAGGGCTCCGGCTTCCTCACTGGCTAACTGGCAGGTCAGAGGTTGCAAATATGGCTGCTAGCAAACAATTTATTCAAAGTCCCTTCTTTAAGTTATTTTTGTAAGCAAACAGCATTATTTTACATTTACATGCCCCCAGAAACTGATAGCTGATCCTTTGCACTGGCATCCGGTGGCAGAGTAGGTTTTGCAAGGGCTACCCTGCCTGTAGGTGGTGCCATAGTGCTATCCTCCCAGGCAGCCATCAGAACTCCCATTCATTTATTTATTTAGCAGTCTTCTCTACTCTTAAAGTAAATGACACCCTTTAAATACATAGCACTTAACAGCACACTTAAACATTTTATTTTGCTTCCCCTAGTGCCTCCGGATCTCTTCACTATTTTTATACCCACAGGGCCGGGCACACACAGAGCACTGGCAGGGAGCCACCAGAGTGGTTTTCACATATCCAGCACTGCAGTGCTAACTCCAGCCCAGCTGGCAGCTGCTAGCTCGCACATTCAAGCAGACTTCTTGCTTGAATGACCACATACTGAACAGTGCAGTATTCAGTAAAACCACCAAGTGGGCGGTAGCAGTCTTGCTTGGCCCTCCAGTCCCCACTAGATCTATTAACATATTGGAACCAACAGGAGCAATCAGAGGACCAAAATCAGGACCTTGGACTGGTGGGCTGAGCAGCACCCAGCGAGGTGATTCAGGTAAGCCTCACCTTTGTGGGGGTGGGGATTACACCTGCCATATGTAACAGTGAAGGAAAGGATTATATTTCCCCACCATTTCCTGCAGGGAGACATACCAAGGCTAAAGGCAGAATTTAACAGGCAAAACACAAACAGATTTAAATATTTTTATATAAGGATTTTGTGATGTACCAATTGCAACAAAGGAGTAGGAATAGGCAAACACCACCAAAAGAAACATTGACACTTTTTAAATTTATTTATTTATTTCAAATTGGATTAATACCTTTGAGCCAGGGCTCATTTACAAAGGCTCCAAGTCAACAAGGAATACAAGACATTAACAGGTGATGAAACATTGCAGAACAGAAAGACATCAACTAACAAGTAGTATTAGTGTGCAGTTACAACATTAAGCAGGGTACAACAAGTGAGGAAAACAGGACCACACTTGCAGAGAAACAAATTAATGCAGCACTAATTAAGTGCAGTACAGTGTTTAACAATCATGTTACAGTTCAAATGGGCGCTCCCAGTCTGCAGAAATGCAGTTTTAGCAGCCAAGATGAGGCTTTGTCAAGGGGAGGTGGTAGGTGGTGGGAGGTGGGGGAGGTAGGCAGTTATGGAACAAGAGGGTGGGAGTGAGAGAGGGTAGTGTTTGACAGGTGCAAGAATGGCTTTCAGAGGCCATGGGTTAACAGAAACACTGGCAGTCAGATTTGCTGGCAAGAAGAGATCAAGCTCATTTTAAAAGTGGCCAAGTCTGGGGAATCGGCAAGGTCTGCAGGCAGATCATTGAACCATTTAGGCCCACAGTAGGAGAGAGATCTTGGCCAAGGGTGGTTCATTTGAAGGAAATAGTTAGGACAGCCCTGGGAGCACTCCTTGTGCATATAGATGATTGTGCAGGATCAAAGAGGGCTGAAATAGCACTAGGCATGGACCCCATCAGGGACTTTTTGCTAGCAGGCAGGCCTGATACTGGAATTTGTGGTGGAGTGGGAGCCAGACAGTTTTCCTTGTATGGGTCACAAGAGTGGAGTCATTTTGTGTACTCCCAGGACCAGGCGGCAGGCCCTGTTGAGGATGGTTTTGACCCTTTTAGCGCTGTGTCTGTGCCTGCCCTGTATATGAAAAGACCATAATCCACTTGAAACCCTCATACACACATACTCCAACACAAAGGTGCTAGTTCACTCATTTATCAGTTTTAACACAGGATGCCTCTATGCAGGCAACTCCCATAAAAAGCAAATGAGAAAGTGAAGCAGAACTTCAACTCACCCATAAAGAATGGGAACACGTTTGAAAAGTTTCTTTAAAATAGCCTCCTTCCCCAGGCGGCATGAGTATTCCTGGAAACTAGGGCTTTATTACTCCAGTTATTTGTACCCCTCCCAACACACACACACATACACACACATGGGTGGGGCTTGCCTTGTTTTGCCTCCCAGCCATCTTGTCCCACCAGTCCCAGTCCATGGTGCCCCTTTGTTGCTCCTGCTGACCCCTGTGTGCCTGTTTTACCATTGGAAGACCAGAGGAGCATGGTGTTAAAGTTAAAACCACCTGCTCAATGGTATAGTGCAGAGAATGTCGCAATCCAGTGGACTACGACGCAGCTCTGCGTCCATATGTTTGAGCTGGCACCTGCTTGAATGTGTGAGCTGCAGTGGTCTGCTTGCAGATCCTAATAGGCTATGGCACTTAAGTGAAAGTTGCCTTATGGCTCAGTGCTGTTTCCTCTGTGTGTTCTGATCCCTGGGACCCCAAAACACTAGTGGGGTCTGGAGTCACACAGGAGGGGAGAGAAGGAAGAAGGATGAACTCTGAAAAAGTGCATGTAAGAACTATTATTTTAAATAAGCACTGTTTCTTTAAGAAGCAGCATTGTTGCTGTGTAACTAAATGCTCTATCTGCCACCTGGGGACAGCGCTACAGCACTTGCAGCAGGCAGGGGAGTCTCTGTTATACCTCACTCTGCCACAGAGTGTAGGGCAGAGGGGCAACTATTGGAATATATGGGGCAGTTAATGTTAATGTTTTACAGTTTGTCTGCAAAATACACTTACAGTTGAGACTCTGTGTGAACTGCATAAACTGTTTTATTTGTAGCCATTTGTCACCCTTGACCTGCACTGCAGCCAATGAGAGTTCAAGGAGCCCAAGGACTACAAAAGGGGCTCCTAGAAGAAGGAGACAACTGTGTTTTTGGCATCTTTTCCCCAGCCAATCAGGCATCGAATAGACATTATACATACTAATGTGATGGATTGACAGCCTAATTGACAAATGGTACACTACAGATAATCTCCTTAGGCCTGGAGGAGGGGCAGATCCAACTAGGGCAGTCTGCTGGGAGCTTCCAGAGAGTAAGGAGGCTCAGATTGAGTGTCCTTCAAAATGTCTGGAGGCTACCTGAGGCTTCCACAGCAAATAGCCCAGGAAGTGCCTGCTTGAATTCCAATTTCAGAAGGAGTTTCCAGAAGTTTTACTGCTTTGTTTTGACAAACAGAACTGGAGTTCCTGAATCTGAGAGACTGATTCCTGTGTACGGCCAGGAGGAGATCCAGAACTGTGCCATCTTTGTGCCACTGCTGCAAGCCTGCAGAGTGGCTAAAATTGCCTGTTTCTGTTGGACTTTGTGCCACAGCTGCCAGTCTGCAGTGTGATTTGAAACAGTAAAGACTGTGTTCCTGAGAGCCATGTGATTCCTGCCAGTGAATCGTTTGAGTAATCGGCTGGACAGTGTTACAGCCAGGCACCATCTATCACCTCACCCTGAGGGCTGGATGCCTGGACGGGTGGGTGGTGAGTGGCCCTGGTCCTCCATCCAGACTGCCAGAGAAGCAGACAGCTGCAGAAAGTCAGAGAGCAGAGCTGCAAGAAGCAGAGAGACTGACCCAACCAGCATCCAAGTTGAGAGTCCCCAGAGCTGCAGACAGAAAGAACCACACAGCCTGAAAAGAACTCAAAGACTGGTGTTCCAGAACTGTGAGTAATTAAGGCCTACCCTGCATCGGGGGTTGTTATATAGTTTCCACCACAGTATTTGTTTTAAAAAGTGCACCAACGCCGTCCAACCAGCTGCACTTCATCTGGCCTGCACCAATTCACCAGCTGGGTACCCAGACAGGACATTTGGGAAAACTGGTACCAGTGGGGAGGTGCGCTGTTGTTGTATTGCTGTTTGGGTGTGGCCACTGCTTTTATTACTGTCATTGCATTCTTCAAAATCATTAAAACAGTTGTTTATTTTGCATCCCTTTTTTCCCTGCCCTGTTTAATAAATCATTTGTTGTTACTGTTAACCTTTCTCGTGAGCATATTATTAGTTACAGTCAGTAATTGCATGCATATTGAAATATTGTATTGGTTTTGCTGTTCCATGTATGGGGTGACTGTGAGGGGAGGTGGGTAGATACAACATCCCAGGGGTTGTACCAGTCAGTCGTCTGGCCCACTTAAGGGTGGAGGCACGATGCTAATTAATCTCTGTTGGAGAGCAAACTCCACTTTCTGCAAAACAGAGTCCAGGCCCTCAGCCTTGTTCAGGTCTGCAAGGCAGGGTAGTAACCAAAGTTTACATGGCCACCCAGTTACATCTTTGCAGGCACCTCTGGCCCCTGTTTTACCATTAGGGCCCTACATGGAGGCAGTTGCTCATGAGGACAGTGTTCCAGACCCAAAATTGTTACTGACACTATGACTTCCTATAGACTAACTGACAGGTGTGAAGGTGGAGAGCTGGATCCCTCAAAAAACATCTTGCTTCTGGGAGTCCCACCTGGGACAGATAGGAAAAGATAGATGAGTAGTCAAATGCTTTGGCCCAATCACTGTGAGAGGCTGGGTGATGGACTCTGCCATTAAAATGTTATCTGTGCTAATTGAATGCTGAAATGTTGTCGAAGCCACTAGAGTGCCTCATGTATTGACCCCAGAAGGTTCCAGTGTGGCATGTACTATAGTGACTCAGGCTAATGTAATGCCCAAAACGGAAGCCTACTCCAAGTCTGAGGGCTTCAAAGAAAAGCTTAGCAAGTGGTTGCAGGCTGAAGGGAAGTCTATGGAAAAAGTTCAAAAAGTGTTTGATGACCAAGGGGTGCCCATCCCAGATCCCAGGGGAGGACACACCTATATACCAGCAGTTGTTCAAGACTCTTATCACAAATTACAAATGTTTTCAGCAGTAAAGCCTACTCCATCAGGTGAAGATGTCCTACAGACCTGGATGGACTATGCTGCTCCTTTTAGTGCAGGACTGGCAGTGTTCAGAAGCTGAAAATGAAAACACCTTGCAGAAATCCTCTGAGGGCCTGTTTTAGACACAATTAATTCCCTAAGGGCTACAGACCCAGATGCCACTGCACAAGAGTATCTGACTGCTTTAGATAATATGTTTGGGAGCACTGAAACTAGTGAGGACATTATATGGAAATATAAAGCCACTAAACAAAGGAAGAGAGAACCATTGTCAGTTTATTTGACGTGACTAGAGAGGGCACTACAGAAAGTGTTCAGGAAAGGAGGTGGCCTCATGAATGAATTGAATCGAGTCAGGCTGGATCAAGGTACTCCAGTCTGCAAAGTACTCCAGTTTATTATTGCTAAAGTTAGTGCTACAAGAACAAAGGGATGATCCTCCTCCATAGCATGCTGATGAAAGAAGTGAGAGAAACTGAAGATGAAGAGGAATCTTGGGACCTCTACGCTGGCACAGCAGCTGCAGCTCCCATTGGTGAGAGATGGCCTGCCAGTGATGGTCATGAAATCCAAGAACTTCTTAAAGAACTCAGAGAGCTGAGAGCTAGTTCAACTAGCATTCTAGCTTCAGGTAAATGACGTGGCACTCACTCAGGCCAGCATGCTGTAACCCCTGACGAGACTTCGCCTGTGATGGGTGCTGTTGTACAAGTGTCTAACTCTACAGCCACCAGCAAGCTCCAGACCCAAGTGAGGGGCCAAAGGCATTGGTTAATGCATTAAAGTAGTGTAACCCTCCGCTAAGTTGTGTGTAAGAAGATGGGACTTAGTGAACAGGGATCTGCACCTGCCAGAGAATTCAAAGAAACTTTCAAAGGGACAATAGTCCCAACTGGAAGTCATCTGATGGGCCACCTCATCCATGGCCTCAACCAGCCAGGCATATTCTGATGCCACTGTGGTGAGGACAGACTCCAAAGCGAGAGTGCTGATCCCCAGAGGACTTATGTAAAGTGAAGGCCAAAATATTTGACAAGATGCAGCAGCAAGGAAACTTCAGTGGGTCCCCAGCTAAATCGAGCCCCACACAGTCTGTAGCCAAGTCTTCAGTCAAGGCACCTGAAACTGCACCATTTGATCTAGACATACCTGTTGGACTTTCAACTGAAACTACAGTCACTACTGAAAGAGTGCCTGTCGAGGTTGTACTGGACAGTGGTTCCCAAGTGACATTATATTCAAAACTGGTATGACCAGCACCTGTCTCATAACAAGCTCCTGCCTTGGAAGGCCTGAATGTGCGGGGCTGAGTGATAAGTCCTACCCATAGCTAGGCTAACTTAAAGTATGAATTGCTAACAAAAATATCCATATAAATGGGATAAATCACATATTAATATTCGGTGTTGATATTACCTCCAACCCCACTAAGATATTTTCATAAAACTAGGATGCTCTTTTTAATCAAGCTAAAGAGGGCCTGCAGAGATGGAAATGTAACCCCTGCAAATGGGGGTTCCAAAAGACTTCCAGGAGCTTGCTTGAATGCTCCAAGCCTGAATGGTGTTTGGCTGTTAAGCCATTTATCTGTGAGAGTTTTAGAGCCTCTGGTACTGTCTCTTTAAGAGCTGTCTGCTTGCAGACATAATTAGTTTGTATGGGGACTGTTTGTTTCTTTGCTTGAGTACCACTCGAGCTGCTGCCAATTACTCCATTTTGCAGTCACTAGGAGTGCAAAGGGAACCCATCTGAAAGATGTAACTGTTTGCCAGAAATCATTTAGAGTAATAATGAAAATACAGTTTGTCTAACCTGCTTTCTTTGCAGTCAGAACTGTGTTTGCCTAGTTCCCCATTCTAGTTTTGAACTGCTGAACTGGACCAATCCAGTGTGGGTTAAGGTAGCTCTAAAATGGTGCCTTGGACGAATCAGAACTTAGACTCGTAATTTGAGCCAGCCACAAGAGGATTGTATGGGCAGTGACTCTGGGAGATGTAGTTTGACTTCGCGCCTTTTGGACCAACAGGGGCAGTCTATTGTGAGTGACAGCCAATCCAGCCAAGAACTGGGAGGAACTCAAAGGAAGTGCCCGGTTTTGTCTGCTGGAGTTTCAGTTGAGCTCTGGCAGTGAAGAGGAAGGAGCCCTGTGCTTTGTGTGCAGTTTTAGTCGGAAACGTGTAAGGCCCTGAGTTCCGGTCTGCAGCTTGTGTAACTGCTTGTTAGGACTGAATCCGTCCTGTGAAGAGAATCAAAGGATATCTGAAGAGTAGAAACCAGGCTCACCTTGCTAGAAGACTGGAGAAATTGCTGAATTGCGCTTCTGTCAGGAACTGAATCTGCTGTGTGTTCTCCCGGTATTGTGCAGTAATTGCGATCGGGATAGAAGCAGCCTGCCTGGTATAGTACTTTCTGTTTACCATATAAATGTGTGAAGAGGCTTGTGTACCTCAAGTGAATCCTGCTGCCATTAAAGGACTTTTGCCTGTTACTGTTTACCATATAAATGTGTGAGGAGGCTTGTGTAGCTCAAGTGAATCCTGCTGCCATTAAAGGACTTTTGCCTGTTACTGTTTACAGATAAATGTGTGAGGAGTCTCGTGGAGCTCAAGAGTAGCCCTGCTGGACGTTGAAGGACCCTATCTTGTTTGGAGGTCGTGGAGTACTAATTCAGGTCGCTCCTGTTGAATTGCCACATTAAATCCAAATGGAATTACTGTACTGCTGACTGTTTAACTAATTTTTCTTTTCTCTGTGTGAAAGGGCCTGCACTCAGCTGCCACTGCTTGGACTAGCCACTAGGGCTTGGGTACCCAGGGACAGTAACTGATAGGGATAGGCCTGTGCACAGAGCCATAGGTAGATGAGTAAAGTGATAAGCTAATTAACCTGATTTCCCTGTCCTTGTTATATTCCTAAATAAATCAGAGCTGCTTGTTTCAGCAAAGTTATACTGCCTGGAGGTATTTGTCTATGTTAAAGTATTGTACTGTGATTGTTGCACTGTATCTTATTTTACAGGAGGTCCCAGGGCCTGAACCAGTCCTGGGAGTAAGTGTATACTGTGAAGGTAATTCTGATATATTGTGTGGGCCACTAGTGGGAAGAAAGGGGTTGCAGTGTCCCAGAGGGCTGTGACCAAGTTAGTTTAACTATTGCAAACCCTGACCTCTGGGTGGAGGCACCCGCCATCGGATCCAGGCCCTCAACCTGTTAGTGGCAAATCAGGCAGGGGTAGTAGCCCTGGGATAGCACCATCTAGGGTTTACATCTTGAGGCTCACCGCTGGGATTTTGTGTCCTCTAGTGGCCATATTTACAAACCACTGTTAAGAAGAAAAAATAAATGGGTACCCGACAGAAGTGGCTGGTGGAGTGGTGTACTGGGAGGAGATCGACCCCAAATGCTATGCTTATCCTGGACATCCCCTGGGTATCAATACGGACACTGTACAGGGAGTACTTTCCAAGGTGGAAGGTTTACAAAACCCTGTGGTGGTGGGTCAGCATGCTAATCTGCTCACCCACACTTTCCCTGGCCCTAGTAGAGTTTAAGGATCCCATAGATAGCTCCAAAGTGCCACAGACCATTACCCCAGAGGACCCTCACTGCCTGGAGAGTGATAACTAAGTACAGTAAAGACCCGGGGAGATAGCCCCCACCACTATCTAGAGAACTTTTGAGGGAGAAATTTGCTAAATGGTTGCTGGGGGAAGGGAAAACTGTGGAGGACATGAAGAAACTATTCTTGCCACCTGGGGTGTTCCCCCCAACACCCTCTCACGCTCCAGTACCCGTAATGGTGGCTGAACCAATGCAGACTCCTATTTCTGCACCTGCCATTAGTCACGACTCTTGCGAAGGTTAGGATCTTCTCTGGCACCCTCCCACCCCCAAGGGAGGATGACTGGGAGACCTGGATAGAACTATGTTGCCCCAAGTGCTAGAATGGCAATGCTCGGAAGCCAACGAAGAGGGTTAGTGAGAGCCTCCGAGGTCCTGCCCTGGCTACCATCCGTGCTAAATGGGCCAGTAACCCTGAAGCGACTGCAGAGGCCTATCTTGAGCCTTGGAGAATATGTATAGGAGCCCAGATTCTGATGAGGACCTATGGTGGAAGTAAGAAATGCACAACAGTACCAAGGAGTTGTTGTCTGTGTATGTATCTCGGCTGGAAAAATTGCTGCAAGAATGCCCTCAGAAAGGGTAGTTTGCCAGCGATTGAACTGGACCGAACCAGACTGGACAGGATCCTTAAGTCTGCCCTTCTCAGAACTGCTGTTGCTTCAGTTACGCCTGGCAATCAACTGGAATCCCCACCCTCCAATGATGAGTTAATGAGAGAATCGAGGTTGAGAAAAGCGACCTCGGGAGGGACCTGCAACAACAGCTCGCATACTCGACCTGAGTGACTGAGGGTGACCCATCAAATGTGAAGTTCAGGGGCAGAGGTTGGCAGTCAATAGGTGCTCTGACAAGGAAAAAAGATATACCACAATGGGGCGAATTGGTGAGAGAGAGATCCGAGAATTCAAAACAGTCCCTTTATGAAGGCCGCCTGCAAATGCAGACCCTGACCTATATCCGACTGCATGAAGCTGTAAGGGTGGGGTACCACCCATGTGTCTCCCTGCTGATAACGGCTCCAAACACTCGATTCCTTGACCATGGAAGTGGAGAAACAGACAGATGTCTCAAATGCTTATCACGCCAAGAACACGAGATGGCACCCAGGTTTCCAGTTAGTAATACCCCGCCTGGCTCCCAGTGTGGCACCTCGGCCAGCTCAAACTCAGAAAGTATATTTTGCTATAATTGTGGGAAAGATGGGCACATGAAAAGGGAATGCCTGGTCCCCAAAAGACACTGACAAAGTTGTATATAGGCTACAAGGAGAGCTTCAGAGAACAAATCAGTGGTAAGAGGTGCACAAATGATTGCCAGTGAGGGCACCAAAATGCTAACTCAATCGTCTTTTTGTGGCAAGATCAGTTGCCCAGGCCCTGCTACCGCCTCTCCAGACTGGTCCAGAATAGTGGGGCCCTCCATGGAGACCACTGTAAAGGTGAATGGAGTGTCTACAAGAGCTGTATTAGACAGTGGCTCCCAAGTGACAATTATGTTCCAGGATTGGTATCAGAAGCATTTGTCAGGCGTACCCTTACAACCATTAGAAGGACTGCATGTATGGGGGTTAAGTAGAAGGCCTACCCTATTCGGGTATATCGAATTTGGCTGTCTTTCCCCACCTCCAGTGGCTGGAGTGGCTGAACAAGTAGAGACCCTAGCCTTGGTGTGTCCCCCCACTGGACTGTATGATGGTGTCCTTTGTTGATTGGAACAAATGCTCATATGTTGGAAGGCTGGCACAGTTGTGTTATGAAAACAGAGGTCAAAGACTAGTAGAGCTTTAAGAGTTCTGGCTTTAATTAAGAAGGCCTATGAGGCACAGAGAGATGCTGAAAAAATAGAACCAGAGGAACCGGTCGAAGTGTATGAAGAAGGATCCTGAGTCTCTGATCCTGGCCAAATGCCCAGTGTACCTTACAGGGAGAGGTCCGTATCAAAGGATGTTAAGAATAAAATATTAATGTTGGATGCACCAGGCGATGGAAAATTGCAGAGGGACTGCTGGTCAAGCCTAGTATTTTGCCCACTAGAGCCCATGCTTATGCCAGAAGGGTAATGGTCCAAGTTCATAATGTGTCTGAAAAGAGACATTCAAGTAAATAGAGTTGCATCCTGGCTAATGTGCATTGTGCAGACACTGCAGTGCTACAGCAGCAAGAGTTCAAGGAAGAATGACAGAGTATAGCCTGACTTGTTTGATTTGCTGACTCCCGCTGCCAGCTGAATGGAAAGTGAGGATCAGTGAGAAGCTTGCCCAGAGACCAGGTGTTTTCTTTAAAGGAATGGGATGTAGGATGCGTGCAAGGAGCTGAGCACAATATCAGCTGCATGACGAAAGACCATTTCGTGAGAGGTCTCGACGCCTGGCACCTGCTGACATAGATGATGTGAGACAGCATCTGCAAGAGATGTTAGCTGCTGGTGTAATACAAGAATCCAGAAGCCCTTATGCTTCCCCATTGTGGTAGTGAGGAAAAGAATGGGACAGTAAGGATGTGTGTTAATTATCGCACCTTAAACCGCGGACTATCCTGATCAGTACACAATACCCCGCATTCAGGATGCTTTGGACTGCCTAAACGGGAGCAAGTGGTTCTCTGTGTTGGATCTCCGCAGTGGGTACTACCAGATCCCAATGGCCCCAGAGGACCGTGAGAAGACAGCCTTTATCTGTCGCTTGGCTTCTATGAATTCATGAGGATGCCTCAAGGGATTTCAGGTGCCCCAGCCACTTTTCAACAATTGATGGAGCGTGCAGTGGGGACATGAACTTACTAGAGTGCCTGGTATACCTAGATGATGTTATTGTGTTTGGCAGCTCCTGGAGGAACATGAGAGCAGATTATTTAAGGTATTGGACCGACTGGAGGACTTTGGCCTTAAACTGTCCATTGATAAGTGTCAATTCTTTCAAACATCAGTAAAATATGTGGGACACATAGTATCCACCGAGGAATAGAGACCAACCCAAGTAAAGTTGAGGCCTTGACCACCTGGCCACAGCCAAAAATCTAAAAGAACTGCAAAGATTCCTGGGATTCTGTGGTTATTATCGCTTTCATCAAGGACTATTCAAGAGTGATCACCCTTTACTTAACCTTACTCAAGGGTATCCCCAACCCACAAAAATACCAAAAGTCAGCGTCCCTCAAGACTGAAAGAGTGTATTTTCATCCAGTGAAGTATTTGGGGCCCGCTGGACTCCTGATTGTGAGACTGCTTTTCATGAGATCATATATCAACTTACCCATGCTCCAGTGCTGGCGTATGCCGATCAAGAAAACCTTACATCCTGCACACTGATGCTAGCTTGCAAGGGTTGGGGCTGTGTTGTACCAAGAGCACGAGAATGGTCTGAGACCAGTGGCCTTTGCCAGTAGAAGCCTGACCCCATCCGAAAAGAACTATCCTGTACATAAGTTAGAGTTCCTAGCTTTGAAGTGGGCTATTGTTGACCAATTCCATGAGTACTTGTATGGAGCTAAAATACTAGTAAAACTGACAATAATCCTTTGACCTATGTGCAGACCTCAGCTAAGTTGGATGCCACTGGCCATAGGTGGCTTTCTGCATTATCTTCATATGATTATGCTCTCGAATACCGAGCAGGTCTGAACCACATAGATGCTGATGCTCTCTCCGGAGAGCTGTTCCCCAGAATGATTGGGTCAGATTGGCAGAACCTGACATTCGGGCACTCTGCGAAGTTTGACAGGGACGAACAAATGTCCACGGAAGCAGTGGACTGCATGGTGGATTGCTTGGGACCCTCTGAGAATTGCATACCTGCGCTTATTGCCACTTTTCTGCAATAGACATTGGTGCACTGCCTCAGCTGGACAATGACAGTATTGCCAGGGCTCAATCCCGCGATCCCATGATCAAATCAGCTTTAGAAGCCCTCTATGCAGGAAAAGATGTGTCCAAATTACGCCCACTGATTTGAGAACTGCACTGTTATACAAAGAAGGTCCTAAGTTGAAATTGATCAACAAATTGTTGTACAGAGAAACAGTAGACAGAGGGGACAAGTAGACAAACAACAACTAGTGCTGCCCACTGCCTTCGAGACGCAATACTGAGATCCTTGCACAACCACATGGGGCACCTTGGTATAGACAGAACACTTGACTTGGTGAGATCCAGATTCTATTGGCCTAAGATGGGGGCTGATGTGGAGCAACACATTCGAACTTGTAGTGCTGCTTACAGAGGAAAGCTTTGCCCCAGAGGGCTGCCCCTGTTAAAATCACCACCAGTGCACCCATGGAGCTGGTCTGTATTGATTTTCTGAGTTTGGAGTCAGATCAAAGAAATATCAGTAATGTGCTGGTGGTCACTGACCATTTCACGAGATATGCCCAAGCTTTCCCCACCAAAGACCAGAAAGCATCCACTGTGGCCAAAGTACTTGTAGAAAACTTTTGTTCACTATGGGCTCCACAAAGAATCCATTCTGATCAAGGGAGAGACTTTGAGAGTCATCTCATCAAAGAGATGCTTTCTCTGTGGGAGTCGGAAAGTCCAGAACCACTCTACCACCCCCAGGGGACCCACAGCCTGAACGTTTCAACCGCACTTTGCTAGATATGCTAGGCACCCTACACCCAAAGGACAAGCCTAGATGGAGCCAACAAATTAGCACCCTGGTACATGCTTATAACTGCACCAAAGTGATGCCACTGGGTTCTCCCCTACCACCTGATATTTGGAAGAGAAGCTCGACTGCCAGTAGATGTGTGTTTTGGGGTCTCTCATGATGGGGTTCAAGCTGACAACTATTTACAGTATGTGCAAAGTTAAAGGCCCAGCTAACTCATGTGTACCAACTGGCTCAAACCATGGCTGCCAAAAGAAATCTGGCCAACAAAGAAAGGTATGATAAAAGGTGAAAGCACAGGAACTCCAGGAGGGAGATCGGGCATTGCTAAGAAATCTGGGACTGCATGCCAAACACAAGATTGCTGACAGATGGCACCATCTCCCTCACATTGTAGTGGGCAAACTAGATGATCTGCCAGTGTACAAAGTAAGGCCTGAGAATAATTCAAAAGATGTAAAAACAATGCATAGAAATCATTTACTGCCCATTGGACAAATCTTGATTGAGTCTGAGCCCCAGAAGATGCCCCCTCTGGACCAGTGACTAGAGCTGCTGCTAAGAAAAGATCAAGAAAGTCTGCACCTACAGAAGCAAAGTTAAAGTGTTCCCCTCCACAAGTCCCAGTTGAGCATGACTGTCAGTCCATATCAGAAGAAAGTGAGAGTGACTTTGAATACTATCCTTCTTCAGACGGAGTCAATTGTTTGGGGCAATCCCTAGTCAATACTGGAGGCGAAGCTGGGCCTTCTGGACTGTCTAAGCCCCAGCTTAGTCCCTGAGCCAATGCTCCCAGAAAGTGAAATGCAAAGCATCAGATCAGATGAAATGGAATTATTGTGCATGGTTGAACTGTTTGAGCTTTCAGGAGGAAAATGATGGTTGGGCAGACTGGTGATACACCAGAACAAGAAGAGTATTTTGAGTGCCCTGACAGTCCACTGCCAGTGTCCGAAAGCTCTCCATGCGAGCCAAATGTTGTGGACTCAGAAACTGTAACTCCTGGAGCTGAAAGTGCCCCAAGTTCTAGCCTCTCTACCCCATGGAGACTCCCCTGACAAGTGAGGACAATGCTGAAAATGAGGCTCAGAGTGCAGAGACTGTAACAGTTCCCCAAGAAAGACTGGTCGAGCTGTAAAGCCTGTGGTGCACCTCAGTTATGATTCCTTGGGAGGCCTGTGGACTTGCCTCTCAATGTTGTCCATAAAGAGTGTATGTGTCCCTGAGCTCATTGCCCAAACTGGCGTCAGTGCTAACTCCAAGTTACTTGTGTTGCCCTCTAAGTATGGTGCCCTTGCCCCATCCAGCCCCAAGGTGACTGCTAGGAAGGGCCCCTCTTCAGGTTTCATGTACAAGAGGTAATAACTTGAGTTATGGTACAATGTGTGTGTAATACTGTGTAAAGAGTGACGTACTGCAATGTTTCAGAAATGTGTTCTTGGTAAAATGATATATTGACTGATGATTACATGTGTGAGCCTAATGCAAATGTATATGGTTGCAGTTAGAAACTTATGGGGGTACTTGCCTTGGCGGACGTCAAGCTTTCCCAGGCCAGGAAGGATGTAACCCCCTGCAAATGGGGGTTCCCAAAAGACTTCCAGGAGCTTGCTTGAATGCTCCAAGCCTGAATGGTGTTTGGCGTTTAAGCCATTTATCTGTGAGAGTTTTAGAGCCTCTGGTACTGTCTCTTTAAGAGCTGTCTGCTTGCAGACATAATTAGTTTGTATGGGGGACTGTTTGTTTCTTTGCTTGAGTACCACTCGAGCTGCTGCCAATTCACTCCATTTTGCAGTCACTAGGAGTGCAAAGGAACCTATCTGAAAGATGTAACTGTTTGCCAGAAATCATTTAGAGTAATAATGAAAATACAGTTTGTCTAACCTGCTTTCTTTGCAGTCAGAACTGTGTTTGTCTAGTTCCCCATTCTAGTTTTGAACTGCTGAACTGGACCAATCAGTGTGGGTTAAAAGTAGCTCTAAAATGGTGCCTTGGACAGAATCAGAACTTGGACTACGTAATTTGAGCCAGCCACAAGAGGATTGTATGGGCAGTGACTCTGGGAGATGTAGTTTGGACTTGCGCCTTTTGGACCAACAGGGCAGTCTATTGTGAGTGACAGCCAATCCAGCCAAGAACTGGGAGGAACTCAAAGGAAGTGCCGGTTTTGTCTGCTGGAGTTTCAGTTGAGCTCTGGCAGTGAAGAGGAAGGAGCCCTGTGCTTTTGAGGTGTGCAGTTTAGATCGGAAGCGTGTGTAAGGCCCTGAGTTCCGGTCTGCAGCTTGTGTAACTGCTTGTTAGGACTGAATCAGTCCTGTGAAGAGAATCAAAGGATATCTGAAGAGTAGAAACCAGGCTCACCCTGTAGAAGACTGGAGAAATTGCTGAATTGCGCTTGGTCTGTCAGGAACTGAATCTGCTGTGTGTTCTCCGGGTATTGTGCAGTAATGCGATCGGGATAGAGAAGCAGCCTGCCTGGTATAGTACTTTCTGTTTACCATATAAATGTGTGAAGAGGCTTGTGTACCTCAAGTGAATCCTGCTGCCATTAAAGGACTTTTGCCTGTTACTGTTTACCGTATAAATGTGTGAGGAGTCTTGGAGCTCAAGAGTATCCCTGCTGACGTTGAAGGACCCTATCTTGTTTGGAGGTCGTGAGTACTAATTCAGAGGTCGCTCCTGTTGAATTGCCACATTAAATCCAAATGGAATTACTGTACTGCTGACTGTTTAACTAATTTTTCTTTTCTCTGTGTGAAAGGGCCCTACCAGCTGCCACCGTTTGGACTAGCCACTAGGGCTTGGGTACCCAGGGACAGTAACTGGTAGGGATAGGCCTGCACAGAGCCATAGGTAGATGAGTAAAGTGATAAGCTAATTAACTTGATTCCCCTTTCCTTGTTATATTCCCCTAAATAAATCAGAGCTGATTGTTTCAGCAAAGTTATACTGCCTGAGGTATTTGTCTATGTTAAAGTATTGTACTGTGATTGTTGCATTGTATCTTATTTTACAGGAGGTCCCAGGGCCTGAACCAGTCCTGGGGATAAGTGTATACTGTGAAGGTAATTCTGATATATTGTGTGGGCCACTAGTGGGAAGAAAGGGGGTTGCAGTGTCCCAGAGGGCTGTGACCAAGTTAGTTTAACTATTGCAAACCCTGACCTCTGGGTGGAGGCACCCGCCATCGGATCCAGGCCCCTCAACCTGTTAGTGGCAAATCAGGCAGGGGTAGTAGCCCCTGGGATAGCGCCATCTAGGGGTTACAGAAACATCTACTGATTTCCCTACTCTCCAGAGTACAATCAATCCAGATGAACATCCTACCCGAATATTATACTTATTGCAAAATATTCCATCCCCCAAGACGAACTATTCAAAAATGGGATAAACTAATCTTTTCATACATATGGCAAGGGAACAGACTCGAATAGTTTTCAAAAATTACAGCTCCGAAGGAGCAGGAGATTTAGCTCTCCCTAATTTAAATACTACTATTCCTTGGCAGTGTGGTCACATCTCTCATACTGGTTGGAACTTTATAGACCCCCAGTGGGTACAGGTGGAGAGAGAGCAATCTAAAATTCCTTGAACTCTTTAAGTGTACCAACCTAACTTTGCTGCCTCTATAAGAACACAATCTCTTTTCACAAAGTCCCTCCTAAGATATTGGAGAACCTACCTGAACCGCCCCTGAAATAGAATAGAGGCAGGCGTGGATAGAAATTCTGCACGTGACCCTGAGTTCATCCCAGCTGGGCTTGACTCTGGATATCGTAATTAGCACAGGAGAGGCCTGATTTACACATAACAATTTTATGAGACGGATATCTTCAAATCCTTCTCCCAGCTACAATCTGAATATGCACTTCTCCATAAGGACTTATATAGATATCTACAGCTTAGACACTATGGCCCAGATATTCAAAAGGGTTGCGTCATGCGCAACAGGGTTCGTTGCGAAGTCCAAAATGCGCCATTCTGCGATATTCAGCAGGAGGCAGTTACGCCACTGACAACAGGTTGCGCAAAGAGCAATGCAAATGAATGCATGCTCAACAGGAGAGAGGAGGAACCATGCAACCTGCAACCCGATATACAGTGGGTTGTGCGGAATACATCATAACCCCAACCTGCGCCTGCACAACCTGAGCCAAAAAAAGGATCAAGTTGAGGGCCACCCACAGGTGAGCTGCTGTATTGCAAGGCGCAACACAGCAGCTGCCACCACTGGCTGGCCCCAACTCGGTCCCTAGTGCCCCCCACCAGCCCGATCGTGGACAGAGCGTAAAACAACCCCCACCCACATCTCCGAAGCCTGATCGCGGGCATAGAGTAACATGAACCCCCCACCACACATCTCCCACAGCCCGATCGCGGGCATTACAAATACATGAAACCCCCACACATATCCCACAGCCCGATCGCGGGCAGAGCGTGTATGAACCCCCAGTGCCCGATCGCGGGCAGAATGTAACCCTCCCCCAACCCGAATATCTCCCTGGTGGTCAGTGGACCGTAAAGCCGATTGCGGGCAGAATGTCACATCACAACCCCCAAACATCTCCCTGGTGTCTAGTGTCCCCCTCACCCACCACGAGCCCCTCCACCCGCTCCCCGCGCGGCGGCGACAGCATCCACCCGCCTGCCGTTTGTGAATGAACACATTCACAAATTCGACTGTCATGTACGGTAGGGCTGCACCCACTGGCTGTAGCTCTGCACCATGGGCGGCAGCCCTACCGGACAGTCAGCCGGCGGTGGCAGGGTGGCAGGCGGTGGATGCTGTCACCTGCCGGCCGCGGGGAGCGGGTGGAGGGCTCGTGGGTGGGTGGGGGACACTAGACACCAGGGTGATGTTTGAGGGGTTGTGATGACATTCTGCCCGCGATCGGGCTTTACGGTTCACTGGACCACCAGGGAGATATTCGGGTTGGGGGGGAGGGTTACACTCTGCCCGCGATCGGGCACTGGGGAGGGTTCATACACGTTCTGCCCACGATCGGGCTATGGGATATGTGTGGGGGGTTTCATGTCACTGTGATGCCCGCGATCGGGCTGCATTGTGCGTCGGTCCCCCATGGCTGCTGCCTGGCAGGGTGGCCAGGAGCAAGTCCTCGGGGATCGGCGCACCTACATGCAAATGGCATGCAAATGGGGCCATAAATAGATGCAAATGGCCCCCCCTGCTCCTTGCATAAATGATGGCCCCATTTGCATGTCACCTTTTGAATATCGGAAATTTGAGCATGGCGCAATGGTACTTGCGCCACCGCAAGTTTAATGCTCAACTCTGGCAACTTGCGGTAGCACAAGTTCCACTGCGCCATGCGCAAGTGCTGTGGCTGGGGGGTGATATTCAAAGGAGTTGCTCAATAGCGCAACTCCTTTGAATATCACCCCGGCCACACCCCTGCGCAACTATTTTGAGCAGCACAGGGGCTTGCGCCTCAGAATGGCGCAGTTTGAAAATCTGGGCCTATATGTCAGATAAGCTCAGCTTGCACTTCTCTACCATAACTATCCCTCCACTGCTTTATCTTCTTAACCCAGCTGCTGGGAGAACAAACCCCATGTCACCTAATTTCTTGGATAAATAAAGCTACCCTCTCCTCCCCAACTACATTGATGGAAATTACCGAAGTCACTTGGGAGGCGTACTTGGTACTGTCCCTCACCCCAGAAGACTGGACAAAAATCTGACAAAGGCAACATAAAGTAACATGCTCCTATAGCTGGAGAGAATTCAATTGGAAAGTGGCAACTCGCTTCTTTCGAATGCCACAGATCACACCAAATTCTCCACCTCTAGAGACTCATCATACTGGAGACTATGTGGATGTGAGCTGGCAACTCATGCACACATTTTCTGGTCTTGCTCCATACTTGCCACCTTCTGGAAAGATGTAGATACCATCCTAACTGAGCTGTTCCCTTCATTGGGGCGTTTGACATCAGAGGTGACTATACTATTACACTTCCCTAACACCTTTAAACAGAAACACCAAATATATTTATTAAGCATCTTACTCACAGCAGCAAAGAAGACCGTAACTCATCTCTGGCTGCAACCCACAGCCATGTCCCGGATAGCATGGGAAGATACCACACGTGATATATGTATAAAATGGAGGCAATGATTGCTTCCTTACGTAATAAGACTCCATTACTAATGAACAGATGATCAAGATGGTTCCTGTATATATTGCAGAGCAGACCTACATTTGTGCCCTGAGGAGAACAAGGCTGGGAAAGGGAATAGAGGCTCTGCCAGCCTGTGATAATGGCACAATCCCCCCACTGCTCTCTGACAGCTTAATTACGAGCCAGTTCTGGGATCCTGTAAATTATTTCTAGGGAATATGACCTGGTCTCCCCTCATTGCCCTTTAGATTGAAATCTAGATTGGAGACTTGTACCATGTTATGTTACAACAGTCAGTAAGCACTGCTTTAGACTTTGTATATCTTCATAATAATCTAAGCTGTACTTGTATTCCAAGCATACTTAATTGTCTGGATGAAATGACTGAGTCCTGCACAAAACTAATTAAAATTGAATTAAAAAAAAGTGTGGATTGCTTTCCCCTCCAAAGTAACTGGAGTGGGAGGCCATGTGGAAACTTTGGTGTTATGTGTCTGAAGTCCGGAATGTACAACAGAGTGTCTGAACTTAATGGCACTAATACGCATGTGTTTGGTCTCCTGGTTCAGCTTTGTCAGGAGAGGGAGGCCAAGCAAAAGGTAAAAGTGTTGTGTGTGGATGCCCTGGTGCAGAAGGCTTACCAGAGACAGAAGCAGACCACAACTGAAGCTCAAGATGACCCTGTGGATATAGTTTGGTGTTGTGATGCTGAAGAACTTGTATTGCCACCTAATGCTGAGGGCAGTATCAGTGGTATGGTGTGCCTAAAGAAAGACGTGAAAAATCAAATACTGATGCAGAGGAACATGGCCTGCCAGAAGGGCTACTTTTGAAGCCCAGTATGTTGCTGGTGAGAGCTCATGCTTGCGCTAAATGAGTTTTCGTTCAGGTGAAAAATGTTACAGACAGAAACATTGTTGCGAGGAAAGAACGCACTTTGGCTCATACGTATTGCAAGGATACAACAGTGCAACCGGCCCCAACCAGAGATGGCAACCAGCCTGGCATTGACCATGAACTTTTTGATTCTGATGATTACCCCATACCAAAGAAATGGATGACCCAAGTCGGCAGAAAATTGGTTGAAAGGACAAAAGTGTTTTCGCTTTATGAGTGGTGTGTGGAATGTGTAGCTAGAGAAGTGGACCATGTACGACTTCACAATGAACACTCTTTCTGTGAAAGGTCCCACCGATTGGCACCCGCAGATACTGACAATGTGGGAAGACACTTGCAGGAACAGTTAGCTGCAGGCATTATTAAAGAATCTAGAAGTCCATATGCTTCGCCAATTGTAGTTGAGCACAAGAAAAATATAGCTGTGCGCATGTGCGTAGACTATCGGACTCTTAACAAACGAACTGTCTCAGCTTAGTATACTATGCCCAGAATTCAAGATGCCTTGGATTGTCTTAATGGAAGCAAATGGTTTTCCGTGCACAACCTAAGAAGCGGCTACTATCAGATACCAATGGTTCCACAAAACAGGGAGAAAACTATCCCATCGGTTTTTATAAATTTCTCAGAATGCTTTAAATGTATATATCTAACACCCCTGCAACTTTCCAGCACCTAATGGAAAGAACTGTTGGAGACATGAATCTCTTGGAATGTTTGGTTCACCCTGATGATGTCACTGTGTTCAGGAATACCCTGGAGGAACATGAGGCAAGACTGTTAAAGGTTCTAGATTAACTGGAAGAGTTCAGGCTCAAACTCTCCATCAACAAGTGTCAGTTCCTCCAAAGCTCAATCAAGTATGTGGGGCATATCGTATCAGCTCAATGCATCCAAATGGGTTCAAGCACATTCGAAGCCTTAACTACTTGGCCCAGACCCAAAAACCTGAAGGACTAGCAATGCTTCCCAGATTTCTGTGGGTATAACAGGTGATTTGTTAAAGATTATGCAATAGTGTTGAGACCACAACTGAATCTGACACAAGGCTATCTGCCCACGAACAAAAACAAAAGCAGAAAGACTTCAGCCACTACTGCTGAATCCAAACCATATTTTAAACCTTCTGAACCTTTTGGACAGAGATGGAATGCTGAATGTGAGAAGGCCTTTGAAGAAATAATTTACTACCCAACTCACGTCCCAGTGTTAGTGTATGCAGACCCTGAGAAGCTTTATGTTCTGCATATGGACACCAGTTTCAGTGGTCTTGGGGCAGTCTTTTACCAAAGCTATCTAAAAGGACAGCGCCAATCGCCATTGCAAGTAGGAGTTTAAACAGTGCTGAGCAAAAGTCTCCAGTACACAAGTTAAAGTTCCTCACTCTCAAGTGGGCTATTGTGGACCAATTCCATGATATCTTTATGGGGAGCACATTACAGTCAAAACTGATAAAAATCTGTTGACATATATACAAACTACTGCAAAGCTTGATGCAACTGGACACAGGTGGCTTTCTACATTGTCAGCCTATGATTTCTGTGTAGAATACAAGCCTGGACAGATTCATATAGATGCTGATGCACTCTCTTGATACCTAGTGGCATCCAACACAGACAAACAAGCCTGAGTACACATTCCAGAACAGACTGTAAAGCCTTATGCAAGAAGTTTGACATTGAAGAGCAGCCTGCTACTTAAATGCCATTTGCCTTGTAGACAGCCTTGGTACTTCTGGTGACTGTCGCCCAACTGCCTATTGTAAGCTGGCTGCCCTAGACTTAAACAGGTTGCCACAAATAACTCCTCAAGATTTGCAAAAAGAGCAAAGATTGGACCCAAGTATTCAAGACATTGTCAACACCCTGCAGAAAGGGGGTGATGCCACCCAAGTAATCACAAATGATCCAGATGTAAAATTGTTGTTGTGGGAGTGACCAAAGCTTAAATTGAAGTACAAGTTGTTGCACAGAGAAATCCAAAGTTTGCAAGGGTTCCCTTGTCTGCAATTGGTCCTGCCAGCAAAGTTCAAAAAAGTGGTACTCCGTGCATTGCACAGTGATATGGGACATTTGAAAAGCAAACGCACATTGGACTTGGCTTCGCTGATTTTTATTGGCCACGCATGGGGAGTGACGTGGAACAATACTGCTAAACCTGCAGCAGATGTGTTCAGCAGAAAGCCTTAATACAGAGGGCCACCCCTCTGGTCAATATTGTGGCAAGTGCATCTATGGAACCAGTGTGCATAGGCTTTCTTAGTCTGGAACCTGACTCCAAGAACATTTCAAATATTCTGGCACTCACTGACCATTTTTCCCGATATGCCCAGGCATACCCTACAAAGGATCTAAAATCCCTCCGCGATTGCCAAGGTCCTAGCTGAAAAATTATTTGTGCATTATGGAGCCTACCAGAGAATACACTCAGACCAAGAGCAGGACTTCAAAAGCCATCTAGTAAAATAATTATTGTCCTTATGGGGGATCAGCAAGTCTCCTACGACCCTTATCACCCATAAAGTGATACAAAGCCTGAGAGGTTCAATTAAATGCTTCTTGACATGTTGGGCACCTTAGATCCTAAAAATAAAAGCACATGGAATTAGCAAGTAAGTGTATTAGTTCATGTTTACAACTGCACCAAACATGATGCTACAAGATTCTCTCCTTACAGCATAATGTTCGGCCCAGGAAGCCAGACTCCCTGTAGATCTGTTTTGATGTCTCTACCAATGAAGCAAGACCAGAGACCTGCCTGCAGTATGTTCAAAAATTAAAAGATCAGCTGAATTCTGCCTATTAGTTGGCCGCAGATGCCACTGCAAAGCGGAACAAAGCTAACAAAGAAAGGTATGACAAATGGGTAAAGGCACACAAACTGTTGGCAGGAGACCATGTGCTGCTGAGGAACTTAGAAATACCTGGGAAGCACAAAATTGACAACAGATGGGTCAGCAGTCCCTATGTTGTGATTGAGAAAGTGCATGACATGTCTGTATACAAAATGTGTCCAGAAGGAGAGACAAGCAGATATTGGACTATCCACAATAATCACTTGCTGCCCACAGGACAGATGGTCCCTAGTAATGGACAAGAAATGTCAGACCCTCCTAAACCTCCTGCAACAAGATCTGCTACACACAGACACCAAGCTAAACAAAAGACAAAGCAAATCTGAAGCTGTTCCAGCAGACCTTGGTGAGCAAGCAGTTCAAGAGAGTTCAGATTCTGAGTCAGAGGGAGAAGTGATTTATCCCACAGCATATTATCCCACACTGGACCTTGTCCGACTGTTTTAAGGGATGCCTGAAATAACAAAAACTGTGACAGATATGCCCACTGCAGAGCTCCCAACACCAACTCAAAACGTTAAAACAACAGTGGAATCTGTGCCAACTGTAGATGTACCCTTGGATGACAGGCCTGAATCCAAGGAAGTACCAGAGAAGGACAGTGATGAATCTGTAGAGACAGAGGAAACAAATGAAATGCCAGAGGAAGTAGTGACACCAACTTTGTCTGATGATGTTTCATTGCTAATCAATGAACAGGGAGTAGCTAACCCTGATACCAAAGGAGAAGTGTCAGTTCCATTGCATTGTAATGAAAGAACCATCAGACCCCTGTTAAAGCTCACTTACAACTTTCCAGGAGATCCAGCTGACTTGCCCATGCACGTAATACATAAGGTCATATATGTCACCCCAAGATCTTTACCCAGAATTTTTGTGTGCCCACCCAAAGTCAAGCCACCAAGAGTGGGTAATGCTGTAAAAAGTAAGAGGGGAGGCTGAAAAATCATCAATAATGCACTCTCTATAACTGCAGTTTTCTAGAGTTTTAAAGTGACGGCTGTCTATAAACCTAAAAGGCCTTTTAGTTCCTGCTACTACCTAGATAGTTACATTTGTCTAGACTAGGATATGCTGATCACCTATGCTAGATAGGAATCAACTGCTAGTTAGACTGTACATGCGTCAAATGTGTTGGCTAATATTTAATGATGCCAGGTCCAAGATATGGACTAGGCACAGATGCCAAGTGTTTAGGCGGGGGATAGTGTAATCCCCCGTGGGAGGGGCTTACCTTGTTTTGCCTTCTGGACATCTGGTCCCTCCAGTCCCATGGTGCCTCTTTTGTTGCTCCTGCCAGACCTTGTGTGCCTGCTTTGCTGTTGGGGGACCGGAGCAGCGTGGTATTAAAGTTAAAATCACTCACTAGGCAGTATACCACAGAGAGCACTGGGCAATCAAGTGAAGTGCCACACTGCTCTGTGTGCACATGTTAGAGCTAGTGTGGTCTGCTCACAGATCCTAATAGCACTACGGTGCCTAATGTGAAAGCCACCCTGGGATCCCAGAAACACTAGTGGGGGGTCTGGAGTCACACAGAAGAGAGAGAGAGAAGGGAGAAGGATGAACTCTGAAAAAGTGCTTTTAAGCATTATTATTATTTTAAATAAAGCACTGTTTCTTTAAGAAGCAGCATTGCTGCTGTGTAACTAAACACTGTGCCTGCTGCCTGAGGGCATAGGGCTACAGCACTAGCAGCAGGCAGGGGGAGTCTCTGCCATGCCCACTCTGCCACTGGACAATAGGGCAGAGGGGCAGCTATTGGAATATGAGGGCAGTTAATGTTTTACAGTCTGCCTGCAAAATACATTTAAAGCTGGGACTCTGTGTGAACTGCATAAACTATTTTGTTTGCAGCTATATTTGTCACCCTTGACCTGCACTGCAGCCAATGAAAGTTCAAGGAGCCCAAGGACTACAAAAAGGGGGCTCCTAGGAGAAGGAGAGGATTGTGTTTTGGTGTCTTTTCCCCCAGCCAATCAGGCATCAAATGAACATTCTACATACTAATGTGATGGATGGATTAACAACCTAATTGACAAATGGGACACTGCAGGTGTTCACCTCAGGCCTGGAGGAGGGGCAGATCCAGTTTAGGGCAGTCTGCTGGGGAGTTCCAGAGAGTGAGGAGGCTCAGACTGTGTGTCCTCCAAAAAGCTTGGAGGCCTGCCTGGGGCTTCCATAGCAAATAGCCCAGGAAGTGCCTGCTTGAATTCTGATATCTGGAAGTAGGGTTACCAGATGTCGTCTTTAATAAGGGCATGTCCCGTTTTCCAGCTGCCAAATATTTTTCATGTACCTTCTATATCTTGTTGTATTATTATTATTTTTATAATTTTGTTACTCTCTCCTACCTAGGACCTCCCTGTAAATGAGCTGTGAAGGCAGTGAATACTTTAAACCTATTATCCCAGGGTCTGGCACAAGGGCTCAGCAGAGGAGGGACTAAGTGTCCTCTTTTTTGGTATCCCAAAATCTGGTACCCCTATCTGGAAGGAGTTACCAGAAATTTTACTGCTGTTTTGCTAAACAGAACCAGAGCTCCTGAATCTGGGAGACTGATTCCTGCATACAGCCAGGAAGAGATCCAGAACTGCTCCATATTTGTGCCACTGCTGCAAACTTGCAGTGTGGTTTGAAAACAGTAAAAGACTGTGTTCCTGACAGCCAGGAGATTCCTGTCAGCGAGCAGTTTGGGGAATCAGCAGAACAGTGCCACAGCCAGGCATTGTCTATCACCTCACCCTGAGGGCTGGATGCCTGGACGGGTAGGTGAGGCGTGTGTCCCCAGTCCCTAGACTGGTCCATCCAGAGCACCAGAGAAGCAGACTGCTGCAGAAAAGCAGGGAGCAGAGCTGCAAAAGAAGCAGAGCAAGAACTGCAAAATAACAGAGAGACTGACCCAACCAACATCCTAGTTGAGAGCCCCCAGAGCTGCAGATAGAAAGAACCACACAGCCTGAAAAGAACTCAGAGACTGGTACTCCAGAACCGCGAGTTATTTATTTATTTGTTTTTGATAACCGGGTAAGTGCACTAGACATACAGTAAAATGCCTATTTTCAGGCACGACCTGGGACAGTACAAGACGGTACAAGCAGAAATTTCAGCATTGTCAGTATAGTACAGGAAAATCACACAGACTACAATAAGGATTACAGTGAATGCAGGAAAAGATAAGTATAGCAGTTAAGCACAATAAATTGTCAGACAAATCAAAAAATAGGCTGTGAAAACAGAATACATAGTAGTAATTAGAAACAAACAGAAACTTGGTAAGCAACATAGCATAAAACATCACATCAGGTATTATAAATTTCAAAGTTAGTTTTTATTAAAATTTATCAACATTTAACAATTTATTTTAAAAATGTAGACAGTGCCAGTATTGTTGGAACAGGTTCTGCAGTGGGAAGAGGGAGAGAGGTGGGACAAAAATTTCAGGCAGTAAGTTGGGGGGGTGGTGGTAAAGAATTACTTATGTCTGCCCAAAGTGCAAGGGGAGAAGTTGAAAGAGTGGGACTGGTAGGAGAGAGTCAGACAGCAGAAAAATAATAGGGGATGAAAACAAGTGCAGGGTTCAGAGGCTAGGAGGTGAGTATGTAGCAACCATTTGAAACATTCATGAGCAAGGGATTGATAGATGGTTAGCAGTATGGAATTCCAATACTGAGGAGCTGTGTGGGAAAAGGCCTGGTACCCCATATTTGTTTTGCATCTAGGTACATGTAGAAGGCTTTGATCCCCTGAGTGCAGGTTATAGTGAGGCCTGGGCTGATTCAGCACGTGAGCAAGTGAGGAGGGGACACCAGAGCAAATTATGCCATCAATCAGGGTGCCTAGAGAGAGGAGGCGGTTTGCTGCTGGAGAGGGCCAATTTAAGTCCCTGTATAGTTGGCAATGGTGAGTGAGGTGACGTGATGCCAAGGCAAAACAGCAGATGCTGTTGTAAGTAGAGTCCCATTTAAGGAGACAGGTTTTGGCAGCTCCCATGTGAGTAACGGAGCCATAGGTAAGAGCTGGCAGCAGTATGCCCTGAGCAATAGCAACTCTAACAGGGGGTGTAAGAGCATAGCTGGTTTTGTAAGCAAAGCCAATTTTGTAATTAACAGATTTACATGTGGTAGAAATATGAAGGTCAAAACAGAGAGTGGGGTCAAGCATAACCCCAAGGTATTTGAAGCTGCAAACATTTTCAAGGAAGGAGCCATCGTAACAAGGGAATTTTAGCTGCCCAGCACAGCTTCTTAATCCAGTAGCAGAGTCAAAGAGCATAGACTGTGTCTTGCTTTCGTTGTGGACCAGTTTGTTACACAAGAGTCAGGTTTGGATTTTAACAAATTCAGCAGAAAGGGTAGATTTTTGATGGCCTTAGAGCTATAGTAAAGAACAAGGTCATCTGCATAAAGTAAGGATGAGCAATTTGTAGCATTGAGAGTGATATCATTGATGAAAATGGTAAATAGAAGGGAGCCAAGAATTGACCCTTGATGAACTCCAATGTTTATCATGACAGGTTCAGAGATAGCAGTGTTAAATTTAATGAATTGCTGCCTGTCCAATAGGTAGCTGCTGTACCAGGTGACGACGTCAAAGGAGAAACTCAAAGACTTAATTTTAAAGTCCTTCCTGGATACCAACACCGTCTTTAGCCCTTATCAATCCGGCTTTGGCATCATAACTCCACCTCATCCTCTCTACTCCACCTCGCAAATCATATTCACTCTGCTATGGACAATGGACAGCTGACACTGGCCATCTTCATAGGCCTAGCCAAGGCCTTTGACTCAGTCTCCCATCGACTCCTCCTAGACAGACTTGCTTCCATTGGCCTCTCTTCCTCATCCACCAAATGGCTTAGGGCATACCTATCTGACAGATTTCAATATGTGCAACTGGATGACACAAAATCCCTTCCCCATCCATGCTGGTATCACCCAGGGATCAATCTGTTGATCAATATTATTCTCAATTTTCATAAATGAACTCCCCTTCTTCTGCTCCACCTCACATACACATGTATGCTGATGCCATGGTCATCTATGCGTCTGGCCCCTCCATCTCACGTGTACAGGCTTCCCTTCTGGCTGACTTTGAGAATGCACTAAACTGGTTTGAAATAAACTTACTCAAATGCAATACAAAGAAAACTGTTGCAATGGCTTTTGGCACTAAACAAAAACTGTCTAAGCTTCTCTCCCCCACTTTTCATTCCTTAAATGTCTCAAAATTAGAAACTGTGGAATCCTTCAAATATCTGGGAATCTGGCTTGATCCAAAACTGGAATTCTCCTGCCATATTGATGCTATTCATACTAAGCTCTGGCCCAGACTTGGTGCCTTGTACAGATACAAGGACTGTCTCTTGCTCCCTACCTGGAAAGAGTTTGTCACCAGACTAATTCTACCCTCCACAGATTATGCTGACATTCTGTACAGCTCCGTGCCCCAGTTATCACTCTCCAAACTAAACCCACTGTACAATGCCTTCTGTCGCTTCACTACAAACCTTCCCTATTAAACACACCACTGTTCTCTGTACTCGGTTCTCTCCCTCACATCACTTGCTAGTTGTCACCTTGCCCACTGTGCTACCTTCATCGCAAAGTATTGGTTCGGTGCTCTCCCTTCCTACCTCACCAATCTCCTGTCCCCCTCCACCAATCTGGGTTACTCACTTCGTACCCAAGACCCTTGCTCCTTTGCCCTTCCTCTACCACTTTCACAATCAGGCAAGTTATCCTTTGCCTTCAGGCTCCCTGCTCTCTGAAACAATCTTCCCCACACAGTCCACCTCTTGCCCACTGCTGCATCTCTCAAACAGCACCTAAAACCTCTCCCAACCCCTTGCTCCTGCTTCCCTTCTCATCCCCCCAACACCCCCACACACACCCTCTTCCCCCGATTCCTTAATTCTTAAGTCTCTAGCCATTCATTTGCTGCTTCTTGCACTTTGCTCCTTAGACTATTGCCTGATCGTAACAATTGTACATTCTCATTTGTATTTATTGTATATATGGTTTTCATTTGCATATTCTTGTACTTTTATTGTATATATTTTGAAAAACATCCTGTATTTTATTGTACCTTTTGCTATGCAGTCACCTCTGTGTTTTTGTTGAATTCTCTCCACTTCCCTCTCCCTGGGTCGCACCTGGAAACAAGCTCTGGCTCAGTGTGCTTTTCCCAGTTACCAAAATTTTAAATAAATAGATACAAGGAGAGGATGGTTAACAAGGTTGAAAGCCTTAGTTAGGTCTATAAAGACAGTGCCTACCATCTGGCCACTTTTTCTGTATTGTAGCTTTTGTAACCAAAAACTACCACTGTCCACTTCCTAGATCACTCCTTCTATCTGCCCCACGTAAGCTTTGGTTCCTCTGCCTCCTTGACCTTATCTTGTCTGAAGACATAGAAACAAATCCTGGTCCACTTGCTGCCCTCTCCCATACTAGCCTACACTGGGCTGGGATAAAAGGTATTACAATTGTTCATCTAAATATATGTAGCATTCTTTGTAACCCCCCTGACCTTGAGGCTTGGGTAGCCCTGCATCACCCTCCTACACTGTATTATGTATTACTAAAACATGGTTAAAACCCTCCATTCCTGACACAGCCTGCTCATTACCTAACTATAATGTGATATGTCATGACTGCCCTTCCTCCAAACATGGTGGTGGTATAGCAATCTACTTTCAAAGTCATTTAACCTCTCTGCCCCCCACTGTGAGTTACTGCACTCCATCCTCCTGCTGGGTAGAACAAAGAAGCTACGTATCGTCTGTGCCTACAACCCTCCTGTAGGTGGCACTGCAGGTCTCTCTGAACTCCTCTCACAAACTCAGCTGGTCATAACGAAATCATTATACCGGGGGACATAAATCTCAACTGGCTAGGCAAATCCAACAAAACTTATGAAACCAGAGTCCTCAAACATAACCTTCACCTGCTAATTGCTAACCCTATAAGGATCTCAGTAAACTCTGGATCATGTCCCCTAATTGATTGGGCACTTGCCAGAAGGTATGACAGAATTGGTGCTACGGACACTCTCTCAGATGCCATTGCTGATCACTCCCCCATTTACTGTGTCTGGCAGGCTGGTGTCCCCCCCCCCCCCCACACCCAAATTCATCTCATTTTGTAACTTTGCCAATCTAAACACATCTGCCTTTCTGAGTGATCTCTTGAGGATTGACTAGTCCTATATCTACTCTACGCATAATGTCCAGGAGGCAGTAGATTATTTCCTAGTACAGTTCTGTTCTATTCAAAACCTGCATGCCCCCACTATATCTCGTAGAATCCATGGCACTCCTACAAGATGGCTTAACAAAGACCTGCTTGTGCAAATTAAATCTAGGGAAAAAAGCTGGACTTGGTACAAGGCATCGGCCTACTATCTGACCTATGCGACTACAGAGCAGGAATACACTATTTTTCAGCAAAAAAGATGTTCCAGGAGTAGAAGACATGGCATGAAGTTGGAGGGAGTGCGATTCCGAGGAAACGTGAGAAAGAATTTCTTCACAGACCGGGTGGTGGACAAGTAGAACACCCTGCCAGAGGAAGTAGTGGGGGCTGAAACAATCATGGGATTTAAGAATGCATGGGATAGACATAAGGGAATTCTGGAGGTCAGGGGTAAGGGGCAACAGACTTCTAGGAAAACATAAAGTGAACTTACAAGCTCAAATGGGCAGACTGGGTGGACCATAGGCCCTTATCTGCCAACAGTGTCTATGTATCTATGTAGAGCCAAGAGGAATGCATATAAAAGGGCCATTTGCATTGCCAAAAGCTCATACTGTAAGCATTTACTTACTACTGCCACTGGTGACCCCCCAAAAGTTTGGACCAATATAAAGTCCTTCCTGGGGGCCAAAAATACCCAGCATACCAATGATTTGGTACTAGATGGAGTGCACTGCAATAACCCTGTCACCATTGCAAACTCTTTCAATAAACACTTTGCGAACCTATCCAAATATACAACTCCTTTCTCTTTATCTACTGCCTCTGGTCCAAACCCCAACGCCGACACTCACCATAAATCCCCTCCTTTCTGTTTCAATGTTGTTACTAAGCAGGAGGTTCTCAAGTTACTCAAATCTGTCTCAAACTGTACCAGTGCTGATGCTGATGGTCTTGAACCTAGGCTCCTCAAACTGACGGCCCCCTCCTTGCCTCACCACTTGCCAGAATTTTCAACCTATCCCTCTGCTCTGGTGCCATTCCTAACATCCGGAAGATCATCAGAGTTGTCCCTATTTTCAAGAAAGGTGACCCAAAAACCATTTCAAAGTACCGTCCCATTGAGAAACTTGTGCCCCTACAAACTATTACATTTCTACTCAACCAGAACCTGCTGTCTGACTCCCAACATGGCTTTAGAAAAGGTCATAGTACCACCACTCCCCTCCTTAAATTTACAAATGACACTAAAATTGCTATGAACAATGGACTTCTAACTGCTGCTGTCAGGGCTTGCATCGGAGGTTGTTGTATATAGTTTCTACCACAGTATTTGTTTTAAAAAGTGCAACAACTGTGGCCAACCAGCTGCACCTAATCGGGCCTGCACTTAATCACCAGCTGGGTATGTGGACAGGACAATTGAGAAAACTGGTACCCGTGGAGAGGTGGGCTATATTGTTGTATTGCTGTTTGGGTGTGACCACTGCTTTTATTATTGTCATTGCTTCTTCAAAATTGTTTAAAACAGTTATTTAGTCTGCATACCTTTTTTCCCCTACCATGTTTAATAAATCATTGGTTGATATTGTTAACCTGTCTTGTGAACATATTATTAGTTACAGTCAGTAATTGCATGCATATTAAAATATTGCATTGGTTTTTGCTATTCCATTTTTGTGTGGGGTGACTGTGAGGGTAGGTGGGTAGGTACAGCATCCCAGGGGGTTATACCAGTCAGTCATCTGGCCCACTTAAGGGTGGAGGCACCATGCTAATTAATCTCTGTTGGGAACAAACCCAACTTTCAGGAAAAAAAAGAGCCCAGGCCCTCAGCCTTGTTTGAGCCTGCAGGGCAGGGGTAATAACCGAAGTTTACACAGTGACCCGACTACATATTAAAGCCCAATGGAACCACAATAACACAGGGATGTGCTGGGGGATTGTGGGAGCCAAGAGGGACCTACAGCCATTTATTTTGGTCCTGTCAGGCCCTTTAGATAAGTAGGCCAAAAGAACGTTTGCCACGATTCAGCTGAACAGCCGAGCTGCACCACAGAAGAGGCGACGAACCACTACAACAACCAAAATGAGCAAGAGCATGGTGCGCTCAAGAAAGGATGGAGACACTTCGATTACACAAAACATTTTTTACTTAGTGCTCCAATAAATCACAGCGTAGTGCAAAAGTAACAGGATTTCCTGGTATCAGCGTTCCCCTAGTGCCTCGACTCAGCGAGTCTTCAAGGGGGTCTCCATCCTTTCTTGAGTGTACCATTCTGTTGCTCATTTAGGCCCTTCAGACATATTGGGAGGAGGTGAAACAAAGACTGAGGGAGGTGTTTATTGTGCCAGGAAAAATCACGTGTGCTCATTTGATTCTGGGACTCAAACCACCTACAATAACAGGAAAGGAGGCAATATATCTCTGGACCATCTGTGTGGTAGCAGCATTAAAGGCCATTACATGCCAATGGCTACAAAAAGAACTATCCCTAGTACAGGACTGTATTGGAGGTAGTTGAAGAAATTGCCTAAACGGAAAGACTAACATATCAGGTCTAAGACGGGGGAAGCATATATCAGTAAGTAGACCAGGTGAGAAATGACAAAAGGGGGAGATGACAGTGATAACAAGGAAACATAGAAACATAGAAGTTGACAGAAGATAAGGACTGCAAGGTCCATACAGTCTGCCCATTTTTTCTACCTTATGAATGTGCCATAGGCCTGTACTCTGTCAATGGCCTATCTATTCATACTCATCTATATTGCTCCCTTATGCCTATCCCATGCCTGTTTGAAGCCCTGCACTGTATTCACATCCACCACTTCCTGAGGTGGGCCATGCCATGCGTCCACCACCCTTTCTGTGAAAAAGAACTTCCTCATATTACCCCTTAATCGGCCTCCCTCTAATCTCATGCTGTGTCCTCTTGTCCTGCTATTTTTCTTATATTGAAAAATGTTAGACTCTTTCACCTTGTTAATGACCTTTAGTGGTTTGAATGATTCGATCATATCACCTCTCTCCCCTCCTTTGCTCTAGGGTATACATATTGAGCTCTGTTAATCTGTCCTCATACCTGTAACTCCTCCTACATCCCCTACAATGGCTAGCCTCCCACGGCAGTTCCCCACTTAGCGGGTTGCAAACCAACCCCCTTTGCAAGTGCTGGGACCCTGCGTGGTTCGTGGGCTGCACTTCCTTTCCATTCCCTCTGCCTTCTGTACTGAGCTCTGGCTCCCTGTGCCCCTCCCCTCATACTCTTCCTGTTTGTCTTTCCCCCTCTGGATGCTTTGGTTGGCCCACTCCCGTGTTCTGTGTTTCCCTTTGTCTTTGCCCCCACCCATGCCCCATCCCGTCCTTTGTGCTGCGTTTCCTACCCCGTTCCATTTTCCCTGTCCCAGCTCTCATTCCTGCCTCCTTCCTGGGCTCCCAGTTTCCTTGACACTCCCATTGCCAGGCTTCCAGTACCTGGCCCCTCCTGTGCTAGTGCTGTAGCTTCTCCCCAGTGTGCCAGTGCCGCACTCTGTCCTGCTTCCTTGTCTGGGCTTGTTGACCTGTTAGGGGCATATGGGGATTGCAGTCTCCTGTGTTTGTGCTGCCGCTTCCCCTTCCCACTGCAGCTGCGCTAGCTCTGGCAGCTGCTGCTGGGAGCAGCGTTCGCTCTTCCTACTGCCTGCTCGTTGTTAACATTCCCACTCCTGCCTGTTTTTTTTGCCATTCCCCCAGTCCACCTATCATCACAGTTCGACCGCACTTCATTGTGCTTTCCTCTGGCTTGGACTGAGCTGCAGCACCCTCTCTGGCTTCCCTGCTGAGTAAGTAGTGGGTCTTTCCAGCCCTCCTGCCTATTGTATGCCTGGCCATTCATTCTCATGCTAGCCACCCTATCTTCTCACTGCCTACCATGGCCTACACCATCTGCTGGCGTGCATTTGCCCTACCATTTTTACTATTCTTTCTGCCCTGTCTTTGGTCATACCTGCTTGCCTCCTGGTTCCTGCTGGGTTATCTGGTTGATGCTCTCTCCCATCTGGGTACATTTCTGTTGCCGCCTGCCTTTTACCTTCCCCCCATTGTGCCGCACTGCACCATAATAAATCATATCATGACAACAAATAAAAAAATTTTAAAAAAATGTCCCCTTCCCGTGCTCACCCCTGCTGTCCCCTGGCAGTCCCTGGCTGCCCCTGCCCTCTCCTTTCTGAGCTTTGCCCCCCCTTTCCCGTTGCTTTTCTGATTCCCCCACCATTCCTCATTCTTGCCCTTGTCCCCTGCTCCCCGTGTTTTCTTTTGGGCGTCCCGCTCCTCCAGGATGCTCTGTCTCCATTTCCTAGCCCCTTCTACTGTACTATTCCCGTACCTCCTCTGCCCTAGTCTGAGACCTGTACTCCCTCAGCATTTCTTCCCTTTAGCCCACTATTTTGATCCACCTTCCCTAACAGTTATTCTGACATTCATGCTGCTTCTCCCTTCCCATTTCTTAGTCCCTGCATTCATATCCCTTGCTCAGCCTATCATTTTTATGTTACCTTGCCTAGCCCTCATGCTTTCTACCCTTCCAGCATACCTATCATCTGCACCACTCATGCATGCTCCCCGTCTCTGTCCCTCGTAGTGTTCACTCAGTCCTCATTTGCTTCCCACTGTACCTATGGCTTGTCCTTCCCTAGGCCCTGCCATTCCTGAAGCCTCCTTGAGGTACCCCCCCATCTTCATTCCAGTTGCAGTTTGATCTCAGGATGCTCAGCTTGCAGCTCCGCTGTTATTCCCACAGTGGGGGACTGGGGTGTCATGGCAGGGTATCTTGGCTCCAATTAGCAGGAGCATGCTTTATGTTAGCCATATGATTTGCCCTGCCTTCCCGCCAACATGGCTACCGCTACCCTCACATATATCAGTATTCTTGCAGCCTACTTGGCCTTCAGTTATTCATTGTATTCCAGTGCTGTGACTCGTGCTCCTCCCTAGAGTCCCCTATCTCCTCCTTAATGGCATTTATGGTAGCTTCCTCCTCCCATTCTATATCTTCTGACTTTCTGCCTTCCCCCTCTTCCTGTTTTGTTTACCTACCTCTTACTACACAGCTGTCAGCTGCCCTTTCTTTGCTCAGCCCATACCAGCAGTCCAACAGCCTCTTCCCTAACTCTGCCTATTGAGGCATAGCAGTGCAGATAGGCTTCACTTGTCTATCGGGGGGAAGGGCCCATGTTTTCTCTACCTCCAGTCTCAATCAGTTTATACCTGCCAACTTCTGACAGTCTCCATCCCTAACTCTGCCTGGTGGCATTGAGTGAAGGTTAGCTTGCCTCGACTACTGGGGATGGGAGCCTACGTCTTCAATCTACTGTTTCAATCAACTGCATATTCTTGATAACTGGTTGCCACATTCCCTTCAGGAATGGGACCACTATACCCCAGTTGCCTTCCATCTTCTACCTCACCCAACTGCATCCCATACCTCCATGGACTCCATGTACTTGCCCCGCCTTGGCATCCTCACATACTGATTTGGACTCCACCGGTTCGTTCAGTCTCCATCTCCATTTGAACCATCGGATTCCTGGACATCCTCGCTGCTTGCATTCCACCTTCTCACATGCTCCTGTGCATTGTTGTTGTGGCTTGCCTTCCGGTTCCACCTCCCCCAATCTCCAGACCTTCAAGTGCAGGTTCCAGGTAGCAGCCTGACCAAGCCTGCTAGATGACTTACCCCCTCAGTAGTATTTTCCCCAAGTGTTGCAGGAAAGCGACATATATTTCAAAAGATATAGCCCTCGTAAAATTAAAATCTGCAGCCAGAGCCGAAAACGGACATGCCCCCACATCGGCCCACGCAGCCCTGTTTTGTGATGTCACAAAATGAAGGCTGTGTAAGCAAGCCCCATTTAATTGTATGGGGCCAGTATTTTAATTGTTTTATCCTTATGTTGGGATTTTAATAAATCAAAGCGACAGATCAACTAATAGGGTCCCTATTAGTCGATCGATCGCTTTGATTTATTAAAATCCCAACACCAAAGGGTATAAAACAATTAGAAAATACCGGCCCCATACAAGTAAATTGGGTGTGCTTGTGCAGCCTTCATTCTGTGACATCACAAAACAGGGCTGCATGGGCCGACGTGGGGCATGTTTTCAGGACCGGGAAGTTGGTCCATTTTCCGCTCTGGCTGCAGATTTTAATTTTACGAGGGCTATCTTTTAAAATATATGGCGCTTTCCTGCAGTACTTGGGGAAAATGCTACTGAGGGAGTATGTCATCGAGCAGACTTGGGTAGAGCAGCACCACACAGGGTAGGAACCTGCTCTTTCAGCTGCCTGCTGCCATCTCCTCCCTTCTCATTACTCGGATTACTATGCTTCCCTATTACCTTCCTCTTGGACATGTTTGCCCGCATTCCCCTTGCTTCCTGTTGGATGTGTGCCTTTGCTAATCTTTGAGGACATGTGCCTGCTGCCTTCTACAATTTCCCCTTGCTGCTGCCCTCATTGGTTCCATGTGATAACGGCAATCACGGAATAGCAATCGCCGTTTGGGCGAGTGTACTTCGCCGAAAATAAATTTCAGTGATGTACACTCACGGTGAACACAGCATAAGGTCACCCAAGATAGGTTTTACAATTTATGCGGCCTTGCCCCCCGCCCCCATAAAAGGATTCTCAACTCCAGGGGTGCAAAACTAAAAACAAACCCCAACCTGGCACAAAAAAGAAGCATGGCCAGAACTGAACCTGGCAACCTCCCAAACACAGCCTGCCACTAGTCCACCATGTCACACGGCCAGCTCGGTAGCTCATTGCTGCACTACACCCCACAAACCCTCCCTCCCCTTATGCCCATTGTACGGCATGGTCCTTCCCCACCCTCCCCCACGCGTGTATATATATAGCGACATCCCATCGCTATATTCGCCTACCCCCTATCCAGTTGCCCCCCTGCCAGGTAGCCCTATGCACAGGTGTCAAGACTGAGTCACCCATTTTGAAAGCACTCAATCGCAGTTGCCATTATCACAGGCTACCCCCTCATTCTCTCCAGTGGTCTTACAGCAATGATTCCGGTGTCTTCCCTATCTGCTACTCCAGCTCACCATCTCTTTCAGAGGTGGAGACCTCTCCACAGCCCCGCTGCCTTTTTGCTGCACGCACTGCAAGTTCACCATCTACTTTGGAGATGGGAACCCATTCTCCATCACCACTGTACAGTACCTTTGCTATTAACAATTTATGTTTGCCATTTGCTTCAGACATTGGAACCTCATGCCCCATCACTGCAGCACCATTTGCTATCAGCATGTTACTTTCACTATCTCCTTCGGAGGTGGGACCTCATACTTTACCTTAGCAGCACCTTGTAGCTGGATTCACTTCCTGGTTGTACATGAACCTACCACCCAAGGCTTGATTCCGCTTTCCGGTATCCTATTCCAGTATGCTGTGGAACTTGTCCCCAGTCCTGTACCTCACCTGCACCTGCCCATGTCAGTACTGCTTGGCCTCTGCTGTCTCCTCAGTCTCCTTCCTCCAGTCAGCTGTCTTCTGATTTGGACTTTTTCCTCTGTCCTTGTACTGCTGCCTTCTTCCTTGCTGCCCTGGCAGCTCGGGGCTCCTGCACATTTGCCATGTCTCTTTTTTGGGCATTCCTACAACAGTCAATCAATCAATCAATCAATCAATCAATCAATCTCTTTATTTAGCTAGGTGGAACACCATTGAGCAAGGCTCATTTGCAAGATGGACCTGGAGTAAATATATATCAACAAGAAGCAAAACAACAATTTATAATAGGCATAGTACATTGGCAGAGAGTGTTCAATATTTACAAAATAACATGACTTGGTTTGATAAGGCAGCAACATGGCGGACATTAGAAGAACCCAAACGGCATGTTACAGGCATAATGCGGGGCAGGCAGTTTACAGCTAGATACAAATTCTATACAAGGCAAGTACATGATGGACGATAATAGACTACTTTCATGTTGACCAAAAAGTTTGATCAGATAAAGCATTGCATAGCCTTTGTGGAGAATGTGCAGCAAGGACAGTAAAGGCACAGAGTGAGCTAAGGATAGAGAATGTTGGCAAAAGATGGTATAGGAAGTGATACTCAGGACAGGGTGGAAGAGAGGTGAAGGAACCTAAAAGTATAACATGGTTTATACCAACCAGGCAAGGTAAGACTAAGGAGTGTGGAGGGAGGGTATAGAAGCGTATAGGTAAGGGGAGACAGAAAAGGGAGTAGGTAGATTCGGAGTTCGGGGGTGTCAGTGGCGGAAACAGTTGCAGGTCTCCAGAAAGGACCATTGTACCAGGTTTTTGAAGGCAGACAATGGCATCAGCCCAATGAGTTGGAGAGTTTTTTGAGCAGTGTTCCCGAGGACAGGTAGAGCATGGCTTACCGCCATGTGACCAAAGTATGTTCTGACTTTGGAGATGGAAAGGGAGATGCGAGACTTGCTTCTTAGCAGGTAACTGCCAAGATTGCAGATGGGTAGGCAATCCTTGATATATTGAGGCAGCTTATTAGAGATGGCCCTATACATCCAGAGAATATTCTTATGTCGCCTGAGGCTTAGTGAGCCCCAACTTACCCATTTGTATAGGGTACAGTGGTGTGTTGAATAGGGGGCTCCAGTGATGAACCTACAAGCCTGGTGATAAAGAGTATCAAGTTTGGTGAGAGCCACGCTAGAGCTATACCCATATAACTGGTCTGCATAGGCGAGGAGGGGCAGGAATGTTGTTTGTACCAACCTTAATTTCCCCTCATACGTTAATAGATGCCTGATTCTGAAAAAGATCCCAAGCCTCTGTTTAAGATTTTTAGAGATTTCTTCAATATGGTCTTTGAATGAAAGATTGGGGTCGATCCACACCCCCAGGTATTTGAAGGAATTGATGTAGCCCAGCGGTTCGCCGAGTAAGGTGAGGATTTGTGAGACTATCCCCATGGTGTAGGGATTGGGGGAGTGCACTGTTGGAGAGAAGATCATGGCCTTCATTTTCTTAGCATTTAGCAGAAGCTTAGAGTAAAGAAGATTGTTCTGAAAGAGGTTAAATTCTGTTTGGAGGACACTACATGCATGTTCCAGGGTAGGTCTGGCTACATACAACATGGTGTCGTCAGTGAACATCCAGCATCCCTGCCTGAACATCTACTCCTACCTATTCATGTGTCTCATACTCCTACCTCAACCATCATAACAGCTCCCTTCCAACGCTGTATGGAGTACCTGTTCATCTCACCTGAGGAAACCCCATTCTAGTGACATCCCTTGAACAGCATTCCCTATGGACTCTTACGACATCATAAAATCATCAATACTACCGAATAACCTCCCCAGGACCCATTTCTAGAATCTCATTTGACTGGACTATAGAAGATCTCATCTCTCAACCACCTCTGCAGCATGTTTCTTTCTATATTCTATTAATTCAAGCCGTATGGATATTATTACCTCCAAATGTCTTCATAGGATCCTGGATTTGGAGGAGTCTCTTTCACTCCTATCTTCTCACCTGGAAATGCAACCCAATTCCTTCCGAGATGTACCAAATCTATAATATTCATCACTGTTAAGGATAACAGAAATCACAGGATACCTCATAGCAGTACTAGCATCATCCGTTATACCTTCTCCTCATAGTCTTCTCCTAAAAGTGCTGATTCAGTTCGACCATGTTATTCGACTCATCTTCCCTGAATAGCCTTTGAATGTTCATAAGACTTTCTCCAGCTACTATCCCAGAACATGTATTGCTGGATTTCTGGTGCCTTGCTGCCTTGCTAAAGCTCGTCTATCCGAGCCACTGTTCCATGGTCCCTGGACATCACCATAAGTTATAAAAGTTATCTACATCTCTTCATCGTGTTACCTTAAATCATGCTAACTGCCCATACAATGATTCTTCTAACTCATCCATCCAGATTTACCTCCCATCCTCCCTCCAGCGGATGCCATCACCAAAAGCAGGTCCGAGCAGGTTCACATTGATTCTTCAATCACATCTGCAACTGACCTGGCTATCTCACTCTCCCAGTTATGCCCCACAACAGTCCTGTATCTGACTAAGCATGCTAGGCACCCATTGCATTGTATGCTGCTCACAACTTCCCTTTGCCGCATCAGTCCATGAACTTATTCAGGGATCCGTTCTCGGGCTCCCCTCAGCATTCAGACATTGGATGCTCCAGCACTGCAAAGTCACCATGGCCACTCAAGCTCCTGCCTCAGGCAAAGAAACTACAGCAATACCCACATCCACCTTTTCCCATTAGTATTCCTTCCTGGATATGAGCCTATACGAATCACATTATCACAATAATTCTATTCAACCATCAAACCCATTGTGCTGAACTTTCCAATTAGTCTCATCGATATCCAGTTTCTTTCTCTACAGCATATACCACCCTTCCTTCATTGGTCTGCAATTTTCCATGTTACCCCTGCTACCTGGTACCCATGGCTTCTGTCCGAAACCTTGATCATGTCCATGGGTTCTTACATAGCAATGTGTCGCTCATTGCTGGACTCCGAGCTTTCGGACTCTAATCTGACTGTCAAGTCCTCTATTCAGTCTTATATATTATTTCATGAATTCACGACCCATCATACCTCCCACAGTTCTGAGTCTGGCAGCCCGTTTTCTCAACTCTTGCTCTTCATGCTCACACTGTCTCTGTACCCCATTGAATATCATCCGATTTCACACCGGAATTCTGAACCACATTCACCCCTTCTACAGCTGGACCTAATCCATATTCGGGATCCAGATGCTCCTTCAGAATGGACCTGCCTCTTCAGCCTAGGAATTGTCCTTCCAGATCACATCATCCAACAGACTCTGAAGATGGAACGTCATCTCTCCAAGCAGTTCACCTCATTCAGAAATTAGAATATGGTTGCTAGAACCTAGGTTCATCTCTTAGTTTGCCCGGAGGACTAGTGGGTCAGTAGCCATGGGTCCTCAGAGCTTTCCTCTACCTGGGGGTTTTTCCTCTCCTACGTGCTACTGGTCATACTCTCCGTGAGTTGGAGGAGGCAATCTTTTGAGCTCTCTACTGGTACTCTTTTTGGGCTCTCTATTCCCTGCTCACTACCCGGTTTCCCTACCAAGGGTGGGAATAGAGAAAAGCCAAAAAGTAAACTACAGTTACATATGCACTACTAACCCCATATTCTAGTCACCAAAACATTGAATGAGAGGGCTAAAGCCCAAGGTTCAATGTGGGGGAATAGCTCCTCCTTCATCCCCAATAAAGGTCAGCTTCCCATTGCAGTTCCCCACTTAGCGCATTGTGAAACACCCACGATCCACCCCTGCCTCCTCCTTCTTCAGCACTCTGCTCACCCTTGGTGCTGGGCTTTCTATTCCCTACTCGCTACCTGGTTTCCCTACCAAGAAGGGTGAGAATAGAGAAAAGCCAAAAAGTAAACTACAGTTACATAAGCACTACTAACCCCATACTATATTCACAAAACATTGAAACAAAAATTATAGCCACCATACCAGTAACCTCCATAGTTGTGTCTCATTGTGTTTGGTTCATATTTTTTAATGTTATCTGTAAAACAAAAAATTAAACAAAAAGTTTGCCTGTCACATAGTGGCACATGCTATGTATACCGCAAAATGGAATAAGTGTAATGGATTTGCACTCTGGTGCACCTTGAGACCTGCACGTATTTTGGTGCAAATCAATAAAGAAAGTTTAAAACAAAATCAGGGTGCAATCACTGTCTGAGGTAGGATAGTGGACTCCAGCACAAAGAAGTCACAAGCACATGTCAAGTGTTGTAAGGGTGTTGACTTCAGCTACCTGACCAGTGGCCAATATAAAAAGAGTATTACCCCAGGCACATAATCACTGGGGATGGTTGGGCTGACCCCAATGAAAACCTGTTGAACAATCTGGGTTAGAGAGAAAAAACTTCAGTCCTTTCAGAAAACTGTGTAAGCTGTAAGAGATTTTCTAAATACTGATGAATGACCTCCTACAAATCCCCCAACATTGCTCAAGTCCTGTTGACTGGTTAAAACTGGATTTTACAAGTGACTAAAAACTTTCTTGGGGATCAAGCCTAGTAAGGACAATTTTAAACTTTAGATAGAACAAACAAACCCAATGGTACAGGATTTGCACTGTTCTGAAGTGGAGAAAAATATTTATCTGTGTGAGAATATATAAGGTCCTGTACTGGATACCATTATTGCCCTTAAGGTTACATGGCTTGATGCACAGCCCTGGCCTTCCTCCAAACCTTTAAACGTACATTCAGAATCCCTAAGAGAGTAGTTAAAGTCATGTTTCAGATGCAGGCTACCACTGAGCAGGAAGGAGAATGACTGTCAGATCACCTGGTACAACTGGAGTGACTCATCCGGCATGTGTACTGGAAGGGAAGAATGAGTAGAACAGTCTCAGTAGGGTGCCATGATCTTGGTAAACCTATAGTTGAAAGATCAGAGGAATGACCCACCCACCAATGATGAGCTTATGCAGGAGGTAAGAGAGGGAGAAGAGTGAGAGACCCTGCTAGAGCCTGTCTGACCTCCACTGTAGTGTTCCAGTTACAGGAGGGCTTGCCAGGGCTTGGCCCCCTAGCTGTGACATGAGCCTCAGTATCTCACACATCATTTCCATTGCTTTATAAAGGGAAGGGAAGCTCAATTTAAAGATAGAGCTCTTACTGGCCCCCTTAGCTCCCAAAGCTCAAAAAGTGTAATTCCAGTATTGCTCCACTGGTTACCACTTAAGTCTCTTGGATCACTAGCTCTGCCAGCATGCCACAGCCTGAGACTTAAGATTTGCAGCTACAAGTATGATTTCTACAGGAACAGTTGTCATCTATGCAGTTAACTACACTGGTACTACCGACCAGCATGGGAACACTTCCTGCAATGGTCCTGATCAATGCCAGCAGTGCCCCATTTCTGACAAAGTTTTGACCATCCAAGAAAGAATTCTGTTATTATACATGTTAAAGACCACATTCGGGGCCAAATGCTTAGCCCATGTGACACCAAATGTAGGGCTCCACTGATGGCCATTAAAGTAATACTTGGCAAGAATGGGAAAACCCTGACAATAGTCTCAGCCTATATCCCACCCAAGAAACAAGTGAACAGTTTCGATTCTGTCATCAACTACCTCTCTGACGGGGGACCAAACGGCTGATAATGTTTGGAGACTTTAATATCAACTGGTCCTCCGCTGAAGCTGGACGCTACAAGGACTCATTAGCCACTCTCAACCTTGTGCAATTAGTAGACTCCCCCATTCAATATAACAGCAGAACAGGCACAGGGTCAGTAATCAACTAGGTGGTCACAAATCAGCCAGAAAGAATATCCTCCATCACGGTTCTCATCGACTCCCTCAGTGACCACTCCCCGGTAATCTGTAAATGGTTAAATAAGGTCCCAAAGGCACCAGCCAGGACTATTACTGAAGAAAGGCAAGTTGGGAGCTCTAAGAGCACACCTCAGCCTCCAATATTGGAGCTGTATTGAGCACAAAACAGATGTCAACACTGCCCTACAATGCTTTCTAAGCAAATTCAATGAAGTGTGCAATGTCTATGCCCCCTACACCAAAAGAAGGATCCGTGACTATGACAGCCCCTGGATCACGGCACAGCTACTAGTCCTCATGAAAAATAGAGATGACTTTTGGTACAAAACAAGAAACTCTGGTACCCAGACAGACTACCAGAACTATAGAGTTGCACGGAATAAATGCACCTGGGCTATTTGCAAGGCCAAAAACACTCACTTTAAAAATTAGCTGACAAATTCATGGGGTGACAGTAGACGGTTCTGGGAGAACATCAAGTCCCTAACCAGTAAACCTAATAAAACTCCCCCCACTTTCCTGAACATTGAGGGCCATCCTATGCAGGATCACAGTCGCATAGCAAATGTCTTCAACAAAGCTTTTACTGACCTCAGAGGAGTGTTGCCCCCTAGCTTCCTTCAACACCAATCAGATACTTGCACAGAACGAAATCCAGGGACCCAATCAAACTCCCATCCGCCATTCTACTTCAGAGCTATCACCTTTATGGAAGCAAAAAAGTATCTCCTAAAAGCACTAGTTAATTCCAGAACTAGCTCTGATCAACTTGACCTAAAACTAGTTAGGCTCACCCTGGACATAACTCTCAAACCCCTCACCAAAATCTTAAATCTCTCCTTGGTATCAGGTGAATTCCCACAGATCTGGACGGTGGTAGTGGTTACCCCTGTTTTTACAAAAGTGGTGGTAGGGCCAACTCTACAAATTGTAGCACAATACCTATCCTTCCTCCACTCTCCAAGGTCCTGGAGCAAATCGTAAGCTACCAACTGATGGAATATTTAGACAAGTATCATTTACAATGTCAGCAACAACATGGATTTCGAAAACAACACAGTACCACAACCACTCTAGTGGAGTTTACGAGCTTTATCCATAATGCTCTAGACAGAGGGATCTTGGTGGGGGCAACATATGTTGATCTCACCAAGGCACCGTCAATCACAATCTGCTCCTGGATCAGCTCTCCAATACCGGCCTCTCCCCTGCTACAGTAGCATGGTTCAGAAGCTACCTCTCTGGGAGGGTCCAAAAAGTGAAAATCCTGGACACCTTCTCTGACAACCTTAGTGTTAACACAGGTGTTCTTCAAGGCTCTGTTCTTGGCTCTCTACTGTTCAGCCTGTTCTTAAATAACCTCCCTCAATCGGTAAACGACCAGCTACTACTGTATGCAGATGATGCGGTTCTATATTCATGTAATTCTGACCCCTACATACTGGAAAAGCAAATGCAGGCCAATTTCACCGTGGCTGAGCACTGGTTCCTTCAATCAAAATTGCTCCTCAATTATAAAAAAAAAATAAGACTATGTTATTCGCATCATCACATAACAAACACCGCACTCACTAACTTTGCATTCATAACAATCAGAATACTTCCCTGGAGATGGTTCAAACATTTTGACACTGGACCGCACCCTCTCATTTAACCAACACATAGACACAGCCACAAAGTTGTCAAATGCAAAACTAGGATTACTGTACAGACACTGAAAACGCCTCACTTCTGAGGCACTCAAAACTGCTGTAAATAGCTCAGTCCTCTCAGTGATAGACTATGGTCTAGCAGTATATGGGTCTGCCTCCCAAACTGCTTTGAAAAGTATCAAAGTGTATTGTTTAGTCCTAGGTGTACCCCATCTCACTCACACCTGTGAGTTGTACACTCAAACAAAATGCCTTGACAGACACCTCCAGTATCAAGTATGCATGCTCACCAAGAAGTCTATGCTGGGACTTACCACCCCAGGCCTGCAAAGCCTCCTTAGCTAACCTAATTCCATCAGATGCACTATGGGTACAAACAACTCAGCTCTCTGCATCCCTTTCTATAGAACCACACAAGGCTAACGGTCCTATGAATATCGGGCACCACTTTGGCTTAATGCACTTGACCTAGGCATCACAAAAGAGGACAAAATAGGCCCTTTTAAAGATAAACTCCGAGTGCCCTCGCTACAAACAGGAACTGTGACTGTGAGACCTGAACTCCCTCACACTCTTCCCTCCTCTTTCCTGTTACCCTAATTCTAACCTGCACCCTTGCCTCTCCTCTCCTCTCTTCTTGCTAATTAACACTCCCCTAGTAGGCTCCAGGTCCCCACCTCAGCACTCCCCCCCAGTGAGACTAGCCTTCCTGTATGACTACACTCTTTAGCACTTAAGACAAAAGAAATACTGCCCATCAAGTTCTCACCTCCTTACATATAGTATTAGTTAATTATTTTACAGTCTATAACATCCTCTGATCCCTACCTGATTCGCTTTATATCCTGTAGATTCTCATATTGTTCACTTAACAATCTTTCAGCCTAGCCTACTTTAAATTATGCATCTGTATATTTTTACTTATGTATCCCTGTTATTGTGATTATGTAACCTCTGTAACCTGATGTACTCATGTCTTTCTAGGCATGGAACCTCCTTGTATCTGCTGATGTACTTATAACCATTGTAAATTATATTATGCCCATGTATTACTACGACGTGGCACCTCTGTAAAAGAGCCTTTGGTTCAAAGGTACTTCCTAGAAATACATAAATAAAAAAATAAATAATAAATTATGGTAATAATGCCAGAGGATGTGCCACGTCCGAGGACTAAAAAGTTAACAAGAAATTCAGATGTTTGGTATTGTCATATGAAAATGCCAGAGGAACCCAGTGAAGAAGAGAGCTGGGACTCCTGAAGAAACGTGCTCCAGCTAATGGACTGCCCCCCTCTTTCTCCACTGGAATAAAGGTGCCTGAGGAGAGTGTGGGACTCCACGCTGATAATACAGGTAAGTTGAAGAACAGCTGAACAAAGCCAAATGGGGAGGGGAAGGCCGTTCCAGAGGTGGGGGATGGAGGGAAGAGAAGGCAGATTGCATGGCAGATGTTCTGCAAATGGGGATAGAGGAGAAATGGGTCAGATGAGAGGAGTAAGTATGAGGATGGAGGGTCATGTTAAGAGTGAAGAGAGATAGCAGGGAAATGAAGAACACCAATGTTTAGCAAGAAAGGTTACGCAGTGAGTGGGGTGCCAAATCTCAAGAGAGATGAGAGAAAGATTGGTAGAGGTAACAGTGGTGGATATGAGGAGGGCAGTTGCGGGCAAAATGACAGAAAGAGTGGCTCCAAAGGGGGGGCGATTATGTGAGCCCCGCAACTGCAACATCAAACCACTTCACTCTGGTGGTTGAAGCAGAGCAAGCTACACCAGTGACGAGGGAAGTGCAACCTATTGTAACTAGGGCCTCAGATGTTGCTAAGACAGCAATACATATGGGGGGGGCAGCAACAAAAGATCAGATAACAGGGTCCCAGTGACTGCAAATTTTATAGTTAGGGAGACTGAGAAGGTTGTCTTTTCCACAGACCTGGAAGGGCAGTACAGTGTCTCCCAGAAGTGACAGCAGAAATTGTGCTTCCTAAAGAGATAAGCTGGTTGAGGGAATAGAGTAAGAGTCAGATGACATTGTCCACCTGGGAAAAAATGACCTAGCTGGGCAGTCCCTAAGGGAAGTGAAGGCTAGTTTCCGAGCATTCTGTAGCAAGCTGGGGGAAACTGATGTGACCTTCCTGGAGATCCTTCCAGTAACTAAGAAGGGTAAGTTCAAGCAGTTTATAATGTTTTCATGTTAACAAATAGCTAAAAGAATGGTGTGTGGAGGGGGGTTTCTGCTTTTTGGGGGACTAAGACCCATTCTGGAGGGAGATGAGACTATTGAAAAATGATGGCCTCTGTCCATGTAACGAGGGGACAAGTGTTCTCAGGCACAGAAATGTAATGCTTTTATTGCTAGGTGTTTAATCCATCACCTGCATACCTCTCAATCTGTGTTACTGAAACGAGGGACAATGTGGGATACTGACCCTCATGAGGGATACATCTTCAGACATGGAGACACAAAAGCTCAGGACTCTGTGGAAACCATTGCTTTTACTTGTACCACATTTATTTTTGATTAAACATGTTACACTATTATGAATTTCTGCTTTAAAATCTAAATTTATAGCACCTTATCTGTGAAGGCAACACCTTTGCTCCAAAGGACAGATGAGGGCCAGAGCAATTTTGAGGGGTATAATGAGATGACATCCCTCGTAATTAGGGACAGTTGAGAGGTATGACCCCAGTGACCCAAACCTACTTTATGATCTGTAGATACTGTGTGTCTCTTTTGTAAGACTCCAACTGCAATTGCCTAAATAGTGCACCTTACATGTATTTGTGCTGCATTCTTATATTACTTACTGCTGCTGTTTATAAGAGCACCTGTGAAAGAATGTTTTCCTGTATCTTTTTGTAACTCATTACCGGTACCTATTACCTTTCTACCCCCTCCCCCTTCCCCAGGTCACAACTGGAGATGAGTCTTTTAGGCTCTGCTCGTTTACCTGGTAAAATATGTTCATGTAAAGGTTTGTTTGTGCCTGCAGTAGGTTGCTGAGCTTGTTTCCAGCTCCGAATATCTGTGTGGAGCCTGATCCTGGCCTTAGTATTGGCCCGGCTGTTATCTTTCAGCCCGGTGCTATATACATATCTCCTTTAAATGCCCTCTGGCTTGTTGACCCTCCGCTCCATGGAGCTATGCGCTTTAGTTATTTATTTATGAATTTTTAAAGAAATAACATTTCTTTTTATTCATTTGCACTCTCAGTGTACTGGGATTATCTCATATGAACTAATCATGTGCTCTTCCCAAGAAAATTAGCCTCCATCCACCCGGGCCTGGCCTAAGAAGTAGAGCCATTTATGTTGGTCGCCCAACTGTTAAGACACATCTGTTGTTCCAGGCTGTTCTAGGCCCGGAGGTGAGGTAAGGCCTTCTTTATTAAAGCTGAAGACTTGTTACCTGGGAAGTTTCCGATTTGTACCACTCTTCCCATATTTACCATCGGGACCCCTAGACAGTGGGAAGGGGGGCTTACAAATGTGGGGGCTTGTCCGGGATGCAGAAGTTGGATGCCTCTGGGTGGACTGGATAGAGCAGGGGTTTTGCTGCCCTGGCAGGCCTGGATATTTCTTTGGTGCATCACTATGGGTCACCATTTTGTGGGTGGTCGGTGCCCTTTTTCCTCCTTTTCCTGTAAGAGAGAGCACCTAGCCATCTGGAAAAATGGTCAGGTGGGTGAGGCAACTTTACTGATTGGCTTGTGGTCTATATGAGTGAGGAGTGTACTGTGGAGGTGCCATTTTCTCCTCAAGCCCATGATGTAGAGGTGAGGATTGTGAGAAGAAAGTGAGAAAAAGCAATTATGGCGGAGAAACTTCCTTCTGATGAGCCCCAAACCACCGTTCTAACATCATCATTATTAGCTTGGCGGTGGAAATCTACAGAGTAGGGAGCAGCAGAGGATAAATGCGTTCAGTGCACTTTTCAAGGCATGAGAGTGGTTCAGATGCCCCTGTGTTCTATATGCACAAGGGGGCCCTCTCCGGGAATGTTTGAAACCTCTCCATATTCATTTTCATGGCAGTATCCAGTGGCACCATCTGTGGGCACTGCATCACTGCTATCTATGGGGAGCCTGGATCTATATGAGGCACTCAAGCCACCCACTCACCGTGTCAAACCAAAGGTGGAGCTCTCAGATGTTGTAGTGGAAGCCATGGAGGAGGACACTATGGAGGGTCTGTGGGGAACAGTTGTCTGCCCAACCCTGCAGCACCCGCTACCATTGGCTATCCCACTGGCAGAGGGAGAGGTAGGAGATGTGGAGAGGTATCTGGCAGCCCCTCAGGACCCAGGGGATTGGCTGTGGATCCCCTGCCTGGCAACGCCGCAGGGGGATGAGGTTCCCAGGGAAGCTCTGCCAAGTTATTCAGAGGTGGTGGAACCCAAAAATGAGATACTATGGGAGGTGCCAGCTGCATTGCCACCGGGACAGACTTATAGGCCTTATCAGTTTGCTGACTGGAAGGAGTATCATGCCATTCCTCACCCCTATTGTGCACCCGATGTTGTCTCTGTCTGATCTAACCCCACACCTGCCAGTGTTGTGCAAGGGAATATGTACAAGGATGGATGGGCTACTTAACAATGACCCAGTGAATGTGCTTTATCAGACCGGATTGTGGTTGGAGCCTGGCCAAGCCCATTGGACCAGTGCTCGGGACCTTCTGAAGTGGTCGCAGGCAGAGAAGTGGCTGTGCCACTGTATACACATTGCATACCTTAATGTAGAGTATCCATATGGTATACACAGAGAGGCTGTGGGACATTGTGGAAGAGAAGTGCTCCGATTGGGTGTTCCGTGGGATAGTGGATAAGCCTCTGCATCTCACCCTTGGGCAGGCCTCACACTCTTCAAGCACTATGCTCTAGTTCAGGATGTAGCTGGCTGCAGGATGAAATACTATATTATAACTATGGACTCTTTTGTCAATGAAGCCACCAAGCCAGACCCTGCCTACTATTATCCCTGTGGAAGAGGTCTCGCTCTATGAACTCAATGCACCCAGTGCTGGAATTTTGCCTGGACTGTTGCCACATGCCAGTTGCAAGTATAGTTTATTATTAAAAAAGTTTGAACCTCAAAAACTGGTGCACGGTGGAAGTCACTGCGGGACTATTCCTGAAATGTGGGAACTGGGAATGTTTTGGACTGAACCATAAGATTATTGTTCATGTTGCAAGGAAAAATTCTACGTACAGTATGATTGTTCCCTGTTGGAACTAAAAAATGCATGTCCATGTTCTTATCTCTTGCTTAATGATGTGAGTGGGAGCAGACTGAATGAGTGGGTGATTGAAGGGTGAGAGGTAAAGACAGTTGGAGTGGAAGGACTGAATGAAGAGTATGGAAGAGAGGAAGTGGGTTGTCCGCTTCAAATGCACTTAGTGGTAATGAGTGTTTAAAAATGTAATATTATGGTTAGTCAATTTTTCAGAGGTAACAGCCTGGCATTATTGTTTATTAGTTTAGCCCAGTGTTTGTGCCAAATGTTTGGCCAGAATCAGTTCCACGCAGCGGTTGGAAAGTGGGCCCTCAGGGTTTTTTCATTCTGGTGTACCATGGGAGGCTTGTTCATGCAGGGAGTGCACTTATCCATTCAATCAGTGCCCCCAAAGATGGCCGGTTGCCCCATTTCCAGGAGGAAATGGAATTAAAAGGGGGTAGAGTGTAAATCATCCCTCTTGGGCTGGGCTTACTATATTACCCTCTCCCTTTATTGCCAGTCTTCCATTCTGGGAAGCCCGGGTCCGCCCCCTTGGGGTGTTGCTTTTGCACCAGCCTGTTTAAAATGGGGCTGTTGGGAGGGAATAAGGAGGAGTCAGTGGGATGAAGTTAGGGCCACTGAGCCTGGGTTTCAAACCCCCAGTCTGGGAGATTCAGGCATCATGGTGGCGGTGATGGCTATGCATATAGGCCATTTCGGGGGATGTTGGTAGGAGCTTCGCAACCATGGGGATCAGGGTCCAGAGGAAGTGAATGACAGCAGAGGACAGCAAACTGGAGGTAAGTCCCTTGTTCACTGGGACAGTTTGGGGATCCTGGTACCCTTTGAAAAGGTATGGTAGTGAGGATGCTGCAACAGTGGCAGGGCTGTAACAGGGCCCCTCAGTGGTGGCAGTTCGAAGGAGGCTTTTCCTGGTGTGGCACACTGTTGGGGCAAGTTTGGTGGTCTGCATGGGATCTTGTGTTATCGGGCCTGCCTTGCCCAGGTCTGGGGCAGATCCCAATTTAGGCCCATTTAAAGTGCACTAGTATGGGTAACTGTAAGGTGGGAGCCGTGTCACTAATGTGGTATTTTCCAAGCAACATATCCTGGTCTGTAGGTTTGGAAAAAGGGTTATGCCAGGGTGGGGAGTAAGGCACTCCCCCAGTCTGTAAGGTTTACTTGTGCCTGCAGTAAGTTGCTGAGCTTGTTTCTGGCTCAAAATATCTGCATGAAGTCTGAGCCTGGCCTTAGTATCGGCCTGGTTGTTACCTTTCAGCCAAATGCTGTATACATATCTCCTTTAAATGCCCTCTGGTTTGTTGACCCTCCGCTCCATGGAGCTGTGCACTTTATTTAGTTATGAATTTTTAAAGAAAAGAAATTCAATTTCTTTTTATTCATGATCACTCTGAATGCGATAGGATTATTTCATATGAACTAACCATGTGCTCCTCCCAAGAAAGTTAGCCTCCATCCACCCAGGCCTGGCCTAAGAAGTACAGTTGTTTATGTTGATCGCCCAGCTGGTAAGAAAAATCTGCTGTTCCAGGCAGTTTGAGATCTGCAGGTGAGGTAAGGCCTTCTTTATTAAAGCTAAAGACTTGTTACCTTGGAAATTTCTGATTTTCACCCCCCCTCCCCATATTTACCATCAGGTCCCCTAGACAGTGGGAAGGGGGGGCTTACATTTAAATAAATGCATTATAAATAAATCTAGAGGGGCAGGCTGGGGCTAGGATAAATCAGGTTTCTACCTTAGATAAGGAAGGCCAAGCTAACATACCCCCTACTATTGGGGTAATCAGGACTCAGGCAGTAAGGAAGAGGCAGATGGAAAGAGGGGGAGGCATGTAGGGGCTAATGGGTGTGGGGAAGGGAGGGTTAGGTAGCACACAGAGTAAGGGCAGGAAAGAAGATTTTGGGAACTGGCCTGCATAAATATCAGGAGCCTTGATAAAAAAATTGGGGACCTACTGGCTGTAGCAAGGAAATGAAAGCTAGACACAATGGCCATTATGGAAACTTGGGAGAATCTAAATCATGACTGAGACTTCATGGTTTCTGGCTATGCCCTAATGAGGAAGAATAGGAATAGGAGAAGGGAAGTAGGATTCTACACCAAGGAGGGCATGAGGACTATTTAAGAAAAGGCAGTAGAAGAAGGGATGGGTTGGAGTCTCTAGGGGCCCAACTGGCAGTGGAAGGGGGGGTAAGAACTTCAGAGAAGCAGTGATCTACAGGCCACCTAACTAGTGGAATAAGTGGAACAGGACAAATGGTGGTAGAGATTAGATAAGTAGCTGTATTGAGTGTGTGGCTTGATGACAGATTTCAACATGCTAGACATCCCTGAAGCAAAGAGTGCAAGGCATCAAATGCTCATGGATGTCTTGAAGTCTCTTGATGCAGTGCATACTGTGATGTGGACAGCCAGTTCTGAGTGCTGTATCATTTTTTTTAATATAAAAATGTATTACTGATTGTCTCTGCTGAGAAATCTGGTGCTCTTGGAATGACCTCACTCACCCCCCCCCGTCTCTACTAAAAGATGAAAGCCATGAGCTAATTACAGACTAGGCCTTAATCAAGGATCTCCTGTTTGTCTGAGTTAATTATAGCTGTAGTTGCTAAGAGGGAAGATCATATCCATTTTATGATGTTTGGAGGGAAACCCAGGTTATTACACATGGGTGCAAAGTTATAAATGTTCCTTGATGTCTGTGTGAGAGAGGAAGCTTATCATAGATCAAAGAGAGTCATTTGAAGAACATGTGTTATGCTGAGGTTGCAAAATTTAATACTTGGAAAAGACATCCTGTTTTTGTATAGATATATTTGTTTATATATTCTGACAGAGGAGGAGCTAGGTGACCTCACACAAAGGGGTTGGCAAATACAGTTTTCTTTAAGGAATATTCTGTTTTACTACACAGATCAACTTCTATCTAGACTCTGACAAAGAAACATCTGTGTGCACTTTAAGCAGGTATTTAGAGAGAGAGAGAGAGAGAGACAAATCTAAGTACTGTAGTAAGAATTGCACTGTTAAAACCTGTTTTGTTTAAGAGATTTGTATGTCTTGTGATATAATAGTTCTGTATTTTATGTGTTACATATTTTTTTATCTATTTTAGTAAAACTCTATTTTTAGAGCCTACTTGGTCTGTCTTTGATTTCTTTCCTTTACAAGTAGAGTATATATGGTTAAAGCAGGCACTGTCCATAAGCTTGAATAGTGATACCAAACTTGAAAAAGGTAAGCGTTTTTAATCTGAGGATTTTTATTACAGTTTTTAAAGGTTCATTTCTGTACACCTGGTTAGGTGCCCGTAGGCAAAGATATCTGGCCCCCCAAAGGCAGAATTATCTGAGCCTGTGCATTGGGTACACTAGCAAGAAGTTCACAGTTTGAATCCCTCCAGAACTTGAGACCAAAGGTTGACTTGAACCCACAAAAACAGACAAGAAGGTTACCTTATTCTGTTAACTGTTCACAAGACTGCGCTCGGAGGTTGGCTCTTTGGGAGTAGAGGGCCTAACCTGCTAAATGGGTTTGTGACAGATTGGTTGGCAGCGGTGAGGATAATTTTGGTATAACAAGCTTTTATTGTTCAGTGTGTCAGCTGAGACCATAAGCTCACTTGCAAAGAAAGAAAAAGGCAGTGATTTATTTATAAAAAGGAAAGAAAGCTATAACACTTGGCGTAGGGTCAAGTTCCTACCCGTTGTATTTTTTTTTCTAAAGTGCAAGTCAGAGTAGCAGTAGTGAGGGAAGAAGATGGCTTCTGACTACAGCGTTCACACTGTAGATTCCTTAAAGCAGTTGTGTGGGGACAGAGGAGTTCCGTTTACAGTGAAAGCCAGCAAGCAGAACCTCATAGATGCCCTGATGGCAGCAGATACCCAGAGCAGCGAGTCACAGACTGTGACTGAAAAGGACCAAACCTTGAGTGTGGCAGGGCTAGTGGCCAGTGCAGTGTCCAGATCCAATGAGGAAGACAACAGGGCCACTGTCAGTGAAGGGTCACAGCAGCAGGGGAAAGTCACCAATATCCTGAATCCAGAAGTACTCAGGCTGCAAACTGAGTTGTACAGGATGGAGCTGGAGTTCCTGAAGAAGAACACAGAAACATAGAAATGTAGAAGTTGACAGCAGATAAGGACCGAAAGGCCCATCCAGTCTGCCCATTTCTTTTCCTACCTTATAAATGTGCCATCGTCCTTTACTGTCAGTGGCCTATCTATTCATTCTCAGCTGTATTGCTCCCTTATGCCTATCCCATGCCTGTTTGAAGCCCTGCATTGTATTCATAGCCACCACTTCCTGAGGTAGGCAGTTCCATGCATCCACCACCCTTTCTGTGAAAAAGAACTTCTTCATATTACCCCTTAATCGGCCTCTCTCTACTCTCATGCTGTGTTCTCTTGTCCTGCTATTTTTCTTATATTGAAACATGTTAGACTCTTTCACCTTGTTAATGCTCTTAAGGTGTTTGAATGTTTCAATCATATCACCTCTCTCCCTCCTTTGCTCTAGGATATACATATTGAGCTCCATTAATCTGTTCTCATATGTCTTCTGATGCAGTCCCTGCACCATTTAGTTGCCCTTCTTTGGACTGTCTCAATTTGGTTAATGTCCTTGTGGAGATGTGGCCTCCAGTACTGCACGCAGTACTCCAGATGGGGCCTAACCAGTGTCTAGTAAAGAGGGATTATTACCTCCCTCTTACAACTTGTGATACCCCTAATAATACACCCTAACATCCCCCTAGCCTTACCTACTGCTTTAGAGGTCTGCTTGGATGATTTCAGGTCATCGGTGATGATGATGCCCAAGTCTCTTTCTTCCCTTGTGACTGCCAGCAACTCTCCCCCAGCTTATAGGTGGCTTCAGGGTTTCTCTTCCCTATGTGCATGATCTTGAACTTCTTTGCATTAAATCCCAGTTGCCACTCCTCCAACCATTTTGCTAGTTTATCCACATATCTTCTCATTCTGCCCACCCCATCTGGATCATCTACTCTGTTGCAAATCTTGGTGTCATCTGCAAACAGACAAGCCTTACCCTCTAGTCTACCTGCAATGTCACTGATGAAGATATTGAAGAGGACTGGTCCCAGGACTGATCCCTGGGGTACCCCACTTGTGACTTGCATCTCTTCTGACTGCATACTATTTATCACCACTCTCTGTTTTCTGCCCATCAACCAGTTTGCCACCCAGTTGACCAACTTCTGACCCACCCTGAGCCTACCCAGCTTGTTTATCAATCTTCTATGTGGAACAGTGTTGAAAGCTTTGCTGAAGTCGAGGTAGGTGACATCAACTGCTTCCCCTTGATCCACCACTCTGGTTATCCAGTCAAAGAAATCTATGAGATTAGTTTGACAGGACCTTCCTTTTGTAAACCCATACTCTCTTGGATCCTGTGCCCCTATGGATTCCAGGTGTTGTACTATCCTTTCCTTAAGGAGTGCCTCCATAATCTTGCCCACTACCGAGGTAAGACTGACTGATCTGCAGTTCCCTGCCTCCTCCCTGCTATCACTCTTGTGGAGTGGGATCACATGAGCCCTTCTCCAGTCTTCTGGGACCTCTCCTATGCTCAGAGACTCAGTAAACAGTTCTGCTAATGGCTCTGCTAGTTCGACCTTTAGCTCCTTTAGTACACTGGGATGTATGCCATCAGGTCCCATTGTCTTGTCCACTCTGAGCTTAGCGAGCTCTTGTAGGACCCTTTCTTTTGTGAAGGGAGTAACCCTTTCTTTTCTGAAGAGATAATGAGAGAGATGAAAGGCAGACTGTGAGGAGCGTGAGCGCCAGCAAGTTGCAGAAGAGAAGGCAGAGTGAGAATGCTGAGAGGCAGAGCAAGAACAGAGGGACGCAGACTGTGAGGAGCATCAGCATCAGTGAACTGCAGAGGAGAAGAGAGAGGTGCACCAGAGGCAACATGAACTGGAGAAACTATGACTCCGACCAGCAGCACCAGAGCAGGTAAGTGGCTTGGGTTTAACTGGGACTGCAGGACTGGGTTACAAATTGAATTCCAAATTAATAGTCAAGTTTAAAGAGGGGGAGGATATGGAAGCCTTTTTAAATTCTTTTGAAAAAGTTTGCATTCAGGCTAAAATTCCTAGAGAGTCCTGGAGCTTCCAGCTATCACCACCACTACTTATAGGGAAAGCTCGGGATGCATTGGGTCAAATGGACAATGTGGACAGTGATGATTACAGCAAACTTAAAGCTGCACTATTAAAAAGTTTGAATTAACTGCTGAATCACACAGAGCTAAATTCTGTAAGCTCAGGAGAAGCTCTGATATGAGCTATGAGGAGCTAGCCATGAAACAACATCAGTTTTTAAAACATTGGTGGGAAGAAATTGAGGCAAACTCTGTTGATAAAATTGAAAATGTGATTTTATTAGAACAGTTTTATTGGGCATGCCCAGCCGAGCTAAAAACCTGGCTACAGGGCCAAGATCCCAAAACAGTGCAAGAGGCTGCTGAGCTCTCAGTCCATTATGCCAAGAGCAGACCTACTCTGAGAGTGAATGGGGCAGGTGTGGCAGCACAGAAAGGGAAAAGCGTGCCTTCAGGGCAGATAAAATCCTCACTGCCTCCACTGAAACCAGTTAGCCCCAGGTTTCAGAGAAAAGATTTCTCTGAAAAGAGAAGTGAATGTTGGTTATGTAAAGAAACTGGGCATATTGTCAGACAGTGTCCCAAAAAGGTGAGCAATAATATTCAAGGTGGTGCTAGAAAAGAAGTGGGTTGTTTGTGTGTTCCTGGAAGCATGCCAGTGAACATGAGGGAACACATGCACCCTGTCATGGTAAATGGGGTACAGACACAAGGGTTAAGGGACACAGGAGCATCCCTGACATTGGTAAAGGGGGATCTGGCAGAGTCTGGTCAGCTTATACCCAATAAATACGTCACTGTACAGGATTTTACTGGTGAGGCAAAAACATTGCCACTGGCTAGTGTTCTCCTAGACTGGGGTGAAACAGGGGGAACTGTGCAACAGGTGTCTATAGCCAAAACATTAGCAGTGGATGTGATCCTGGGCAACAATCTCCAACAGGGGATGGGATGTGCAGTTACCTGTAGCCAAGCATCAAGGGAAAATTGTTGTTCTCTAAACCCCACAGAAGCAATTGTGGAAACCACTGAGAGGCTGGTCCCCCAGCCTGTGTCTCCTGATATGGAGATTAATGAAGAGGGGGTAGACATTTCCTCAGTACCTAGTAACTGCCCAGCTACAGAGGGTTACTCTAAAGAGGGAAGGGTGACATATTGTCAAAAGGTTGGGATTGACAGTGATCCTGAGTGCCCTGACACTAGTGCCAGGGACCCTAGTTTAGTGACTGAAGGGGATCTGTCCCATGTCTTGGGAATGTGTGAGTGGTTTGCAGCTACTCAGAGGAGTGACCCTAGTTTAGAGAAGCTGTGGGCTTGGACAGACCCTGACAGAGCATGGGGAGGTGACAGTAGACATAAGGTTTATTGGGAAAGTGGACTTATGTATATTCAGGCAGTACAGACAGAGGGAGAGATGCTAGGCAGGCAGCTTGTCATTCCCCAGGGGTATCGTGAGCAGTTGCTCAAGGTTGCACATGATATCCCCTTGTCTGGTCATCAAGGAATCAAGTGCATGTCACAGCGGTTGGCCCAGAATTTCTACTGGCCTAACTTCACCCAGCAGGTGAAGGAGTATTGCAGGTCTTGTCACCAGTGCCAAGAAATAGGGAAGGTGGGCAAGAAAACCCAAACCACCCTGATTCCATTGCCCATACTAGAGGAGCCATTCCAGAGGGTGGGAATGGATATTGTGGGGCCTTTAAATACCCCAGTTCCTCAGGGAAGAGATTCATCCTGACTGTGGTGGATTATGCCACAGGTACCCAGAGGCAGTCGCCCTAGCCTCACTGAGGACAGACAAAGTGGCACATGCCTTACTTGGGATTTTCTCCCATGTTGGGTTTCTGCAGGAGGTTTTCACCAATTGAGGAGGTTCCTTCATCTTGGACCTGATGAAATGTTTATGGGAGAAGTGTGGGGTGGTGCAGAGATGCATGACACCATATCACCCACAAGCCAATGGGCTTGTGGAAAGATTCAATGGTACCCTAAAGTCAATGCTCCAGGCATTTGCTGAACAGCATGGGAGGGACTGGGATAAATACCTTCCCCACCTGTTGTTTGCATACAGGGAGGTGCCCCAAGAGTTGACAGGATTTCCCCCCCCCTCGAACTCTTATATGGATGCCGGTTATGTGGGCCCCTAGACTTGATCCGGGAGGACTGGGAAGGCAAGCACGCCACCTAGAGAACTCCCATTGTGGATTACATCCATAGGTTTAGGGAAAGGCTGAAGGAGCTTATTGGGACAGCCCAGAGCAACCTAGCAGCTATCCAACAGAAACAAAAAGTGTGGTATGACCAGAGATCCAGAGCTCGCTTGTACATGGTGGGTCAGGAAGTCATGGTCCTTATTCCGGTCCGGAAAGACAAGCTGCAAGCTGAGTGGGCAGGACCGTACAAAGTGGTTAGGAAGGCAAATGACGTGAACTACACTGTGGAGTTACCTGACTGAAGACAGACAGAAAGGATGTACCATGTCAACATGATGAAGCCATATGCAAATAGGGCTGACATGGTGTTTGCAGTGTGTTGTCATGGGGAAGGGATGGATGAAGGAAACCCCCTTCTTGATATGCTGGAAGAAAGTAAGTGGAAGTCCTCTGTAGAGGCAGTAAAATTGTCTCCCCAGTTGGCCCCGGACCAGATCCAGAAAGTAAGGGAGGTTTTAGCAGACTTTGTCCCATTGTTTAGCACCAAGCCTGGACTAACCCCCTTAGTGACACACAGTGTGGAGACAGGGACACAGATGCCCATACGGCAGACAGCATATCAGGTGTCAGAGGCTGTCCAGAAGGACATTAGGAGGGAAGTGGAGGAAATGTTGGATTTAGGGGTAATCCAGAGATCCCACAGCCCCTGCGCCTCACCCGTAGTCCTTGTGCCCAAGCCAGATGGCTCTACTCACTTCTGTGTGGACTATCATGGACTGAATGCAGTCACAAAGTCAGATGCCCACCCGATGCCCTGGATGGACAAACTCCTGGACAAGTTGGGGGGTGACCTACCTTATGACCATTGACCTGACAAAGGGGTATTGGCAGGTAGAGTTGACAGACAGAGCTAGGGAGAGGTCAGACTTCATCACTCCGATAGGCTTGTTTGAGTTTAAAGTAATGCCTTTCGGGATGAAGAATGCCCCGGCCACTTTCCAAAGGTTGGTGAACCAGGTATCAAATGGTGCTGAGGAGTACACCATGGCATACCTGAATGACATTGCCATCTTTAGCACCAGCTGGGAGGAACACCTATCCCACCTTAGAGAAGTGCTGGGCAGGATGCAGAGGGCCGGGCTCACTGTCAAAGCCAAGAAGTGCCAGGTGGCCATGGGAGAAGTGGCATACCTCGGGCATGTGGTAGGCTGGGTACAGCTCCATCCTAGCCAAATAAAGATAAAGGTAATCCAGGCATGGCCGAGACCAGAAACACAGAAGCAGGTCAGGAGTTTTCTTGGGACAGCAGGGTACTACAGAAAATTTGTGCCAAATTACAGTGCCCTGGCTGCTTCCCTATGTCACCTGACAAAGAAAAGGATGCCCCAAAAAATTACCTGGGGCACAGCCTGTGAGGAAGCCTTTTCCAAACTAAAGGAAGCACTGTGTAGTGCTCCTGTGTTGACAAGTCCTGACTATAGCAAACCTTTTATAGTTCAGACTGATGCCTCAGATGTGGGTATTGGGGCAGTACTGAGTCAGACATCCAGCCAAGGGCAGATTACCCAGTAGTTTACCTGAGTAAGAAGTTACTTCCCAGGGAGCAAGCATACTACATGGTGGAAAAGGAGTATCTTGCCATAGTGTGGGCCCTAAAGAAATTAGAGCCATACTTATATGGGCAGCATTTTGTGGTGCTAACTGACCACAACCCCCAAAAGAACAATAGTAGATTGCTAAGATGGAGTCTTGCTTTGCAAGGATATGATATGACAATATTACATACGGCTGAAGCCAAAAATCAGAAGTTTGATGGGCTGTCTAGGGTCTATGAGGAGTGAACTGATTTGGGAAGCTCATCGCATGCAGGGGATAGAGCCCCCAAATTCAGTCTAGGTGGGGAGGATTGTGACGTGGACAACCTGTTCTGAGTGCTGTATCATTTTTTTTAAATATAAAAATGTATTACTGATTGTCTCTGCTGAGAAATCTGGTGCTCTTGGAATGACCTCACTCACCCCCTCCAGGTCTCTGCTAAAAGATGAAAGCCATGATCTAATTACAGACCAGGCCTTAATCAAGGATCTCCTGTTTGTCTGAGTTAATTATAGCTGTAGTTGCTAAGAGGGAAGATCATATCCATTTTAGGATTTTTGGAGGGAAACCCAGGTTATTACACACGGGTGCGAAGTTGTAAATGTTCCTTGATGTCTGTGTGAGAGGGGAAGCTTATCATAGATCAAAGAGAGTCATTTGAAGAACATGTGTTATGCTGAGGTTGCAAAATTTAATACTTGGAAAAGACATCCTGTTTTTGTATAGATATATTTGTTTATATATTCTGACAGAGGAGGAGCTAGGTGACCTCACACAAAGGGGTTGGCAAATACAGTTTTCTTTAAGGAATATTCTGTTTTACTAAACAGATCAATTTCTATCTAGACTCTGACAAAGAAATGTCTGTGTGCACTTTAAGCAGGTATTTAGAGAGAGAGAGAGAGAGAGACAAATCTAAGTACTGTAGTAAGAATTGCACAGTTAAAACCTGTTTTGTTTAAGAGATTTGTATGTCTTGTGATATAATAGTTCTGTATTTTATGTGTTACATATTTGCTATCTATTTTAGTAAAACTCTATTTTTAGAGCTTACTTGGTCTGTCTTTGATTTCTTTCCTTTACAGGTAGAGTATATATGGTTAAAGCAGACGCTGCCCATAAGCTTGAATAGTGATACCAAACTGGAAAAAGGTAAGCGTTTAAAATCTGAGGTCTTTTATTACAGTTTTTAAGGGTTCATTTCTGTACACCTGGTTAGGTGCTTATAGGCAAAGATATCTGGCCCACCGAAGACAGAATTATCTGAGCCTGTGCATAGGGTACGCTAGCAAGAGGTTCACAGTTTGAATCCCTCCAGAACTTGAGACCAAAGGTTGACTTGAACCCACAAAAACAGACAAGAGAGTTACCTTGTTCTGTTAACTGTTCACAAGACTGTGCTCGGAGGTTGGCACTTTGGGAGTAGAGGGCTGACCTGCTGAGTGGGTTTGTGACACATAACAGAGCCAATCAGGAGAGATGCTATACTGGATACAGTCCTCTCTAACCAGGACATTACAAGATAATTGAGATCGTATGATCTGCTAGGGATAAGTGACCACAATTCAGTGTATTTCAGCATTGCCCTTAAGACTCAGTGCAACAATACACAGACGATAGTTCTGGACTTTAAGAGGGCAGACTTAGAAAAAGATGGAAGTACTGTAGCTTTAAGGGAAAGACTCCAGGGAATAAAGCCATTAGAGGGGGCAGAAAAGAAATGGGTGTCCATTAAGAGGGAGGTTTAGGAGGTATCCAAATTCTGTCTGAGGCAGGTAGGGAAGAATAAAAATCCATCAACCTTTAGTTATACAGCACACCATCTCAAAAGCTCTAGGTACTGCACATTAAAACAAAACTTATATAAAAAGAATAAAAGTGCATCGACTCATATAAAATAACATACCACACATTAGGTGGAACAAAAGCTTCAGCGTGGTTCATAAAAGGGCAAAGAAAACAACTAGGCTTTTAGGGCCTTTTTAAATGCCTCCACTGAGGAGATAGGGTACATATGGATAGGGATGGGATTCCCCATCCAGGGAGCCACTACTACAAAAGCTGTGTCCCCAGAAGATATTGGATGAGCCCATGAAACTTCCTAAAAGTTCTCCCCTGTGAAATGGAGAGGTTAATCAGGAGTACAGGGGTGTAGGAGGTCTTTAATGAAGCTAGGACCCAAATCATGAAGGGCCTTGAAAACCAACAATCAAATCTTAAAGGCGGTACATCATTTAACCAGAAGAGCACAGGAAACCAGTATACTTTTCCCAGGAATTGAGTGAGTCAGGGCTAAAAATCGCTATTCAGGAAGGTCAGCCAAGCTCCTAATAGCAAAAGGGGCGAAGAGAAATGACAAAGCCTTCTTCAGGTAGAATAATGAAAAGAAAATACTTAAGGGGAATAGGGAGGAAGAAAAAGAGATGGAATGGGTGATAGAAGAAGGAAAGCAAACATCCTAAATGAATACTTCAGCTCCATATTCACAAGACAGAGGGGGCAGTGCCCTCTCCTGGAAACAGTGTAAATCCTGGTTGAGAGCTGAAGTTGGAGATGGTAGCTGATTCACAAGAAAGGGTACTCAAGGATCTGAGGTGGGGTTAAAGATAAAGAAGTCCCAAGACCAGGATGGGCTGCATTCCAGAGGTGGCGCAGGCACGGGCGGTGCCACTTGCAGACTTTTTTAATTGCTCCAAAGAGACAGATGTGATCCCAGCCAATTGGAAGGCAGCCAATGTTGTGCCAACTAATTAGAGTAGAAATGGGAAATCTCAAGAACTACAAACCAGTTAGTCTGACCTCAGTTGTGGGGAAACTGCTGGAAGTTATCATCAAGCAGCAGGCTATGGGGTTCCTGGAGAAGAACAGACTACAAGATAGTAGACAGCATTGTTTCATAAAGGGGAGGTCTTGTTACATGAACCTTATAGAATTCTTCGACACGGTTTCTCAGGCAGTGGCCAAGGGGCATGTGGTTGATGTCGTGTTTTTGAACTTAAGCTGGGCCTTTGATTCAGGGGACTTAGGGACTGAGGAAGGCCCAACCTGGCAGATAGGCAACTGGCTTAGTGGGAGGACCCAAAGGGTGGTATTAAATGGCAAATATTCAGGGGTCAGGGGGTGATGATCGGGATGCCACAGGGGTCAGTCTTGGGTCCAGCACACTTTAATATGTTCATCTGTTACACTGAAGAAGGAATCCAGGGCAAAATGTGTATTTTTGTGGATGACACTAATATATGCAGTGGGGTGGACAGAAAAGAAGGAATTGGAGACATAAGAAAAGACTAGCAATGGCTTAAAAATGGTCTAGGATTTGGCAACTTAAGTACAAAGTTATTCACATAGGAAAAGGAATCCAGAGATGGATTACTAGGTGGTGTTAGGGTTGATCAGACCTCAGAGGAGAAGGTCCTTGGGATTATCATACAGTAAGTGATAGCCAGATAGCCTCGTGACTATGGATCAGTGCAACAAGGTCTTTGGGAAGGCTGCCTGGATGCTAGGGTGCATAGGTACAGCTTTCTCCAGTAGAAAATAAACAGGTGATCTTGCCACTCAGTAGACTCCTAATGATGCTGCATCAGGAATACTGCATGCAGTTCTGGAATCCTCAAACAAAAAAGATAGGGATTGGGGCTACCTAATGGCCCAGTTGGTAGTGCATCATGCTCCTGCACCAGCAACGTGAAGCAGACTAGGGAGCTGGGTCAGGTGGCCAAGAAGGATGGGGTAGTGCTACCATGTGGATCTGCTCACAGCTGGGAAAGGAAGGTGTTGGAATCTGCCACCACAGCAACCCCTGTGGTGGGTGGGGAGCTTACCTCCTCTGCAGGGGCAGCACTGCATACATACAGTGCCTGATGGGGCACTGCCCAGCATCACTGGAAGGTGGATGGGATTCAGGGAAAGGGCCAAACCAAAAAAAGTACTGTCTTACAGCTGCCATGGGGGGTGGTTGGGACTGGGGGACAGGGCAAAACCGGAAAAAAAATGGAATGTTTTCCAGCTGCAAGCATGAAAGTCACTGGTACTCTCAAGCCTTGTTCCATGTGGATCCCCACAGGACAAATGGTGAAGGGAGCAACTGATGGGGCTGGGAGGTTGCTGGACAAACCTGATGGTCAGAGGGAGGGGGTGATATGGGAACCAAACAGCTAAATGGGGGGAGAAAAGGACAGGGATCACATAGATCATGTCCAAAGGAGGACAGTTACAATAGTGCATGAACAGCAATGGAAATCTTACAAGGAAAGCCTGAATGGCCTAGGCGTGTACACCCAAGCGGCCAGGTGGGAGAGGGGAGATATGATTAAGGCATTTACATTTTTGAGGGAAATCAACAGAGTCTCTCCGGCAAGGGCAAAGTGACCAGCATTGTGCCACAAGGATCAGTACTTGGTCCAGCCCTCTTCAATTTGTTCATAGGTGACATCGCAGAGGGCTTAAATGGCAATGTGTGACTGTTTGCAGATGATACTAAAATTTTCAACAGGGTTGACACCCCCGATGGGGTAACTAAAATGGCAACAGGCCTGAAGTTGCTAGAAAAATGGTCAGAGATCTGGCAACTGAGGTTCAACACAAAAAATTTAAAATCATGCACTGAGGAAAAAGTAATCCCAAGGATGGTAAATGGATTCATGAATGAAGAAAAATGAATCACCTCCCACCAGGAACGTGACCTGGGAGTCATTATAACTGATGACCTAAAGGCAACCAAACAATGCAAAAAGGCAACACTGAAAGCAAGTAGCATGCTCGGATGCATCGGGAGGGGAATAACCAGTAGGAAGAGGGAGGTAGTTGTGCCACTTTACAGGTCCTTGGTGAGGTCCCATCTTGAGCACTGTGTAGAGTTCTGGAGGCCCCACCTCAGGAAGGACATAGACAAAATGGAGGCAGTCCAGAGAACAGCGACTAAGATAGTGAGTGGATTGCACCTGAAGCCTTACAAGAAGCGACTGAGAGAGTTGAATTTGTACACGCTGGAGCAGAGAAGGGACAGGGGGAACATGATCAAGAATTTCAGATGTCTCAAAGGCATAAATGGATGGAAACGACCAACCTCTTTCAAATATGCTGTCGAACTAGAAAAAGGGGCTACAAAATAAGACTGAGGGGTTGCAAACTCAGAGGAAACACAAGGAAGTTTTTCTTTACCGAGAGAGTTGTAGACCCATGGAACCGGCTCCCAAAACAGGTAGTAGAGTTGAAAATAATAAATGAGTTCAAGAGAGCTTGGGACAGACACAAAGGAATCCTGGTACATGGTAATTATAAAATAAATTGGGGGGGTAGCTTAAAATACAAAAATGGGCAGACTAGATGGACTGGAAGGCCCCCTTCTGCCGACACATTCTATGTTTCTATGAGTAGACTGCCAACACTTGTTCAGGCTTAGCTAGGGACAGTAATGAGGTCACAGAAGTACAAGCTGGTGAGGGACATTCAGGAGGTATGCAAGGAAGTATTTTTTAACAGAGAGGGTGGTGGACAAGCAGAATACTTTACCCAGGGAAGTAGTTAATGCTGAGATGGTAAATGGATTCAAGAGGGGGTGTAATAAACATAAGGGGTCAGTGAAAATGTGGGGAGGAAGGCAGGTTACATTCAGAGAGAAAGATAGTTACAAATGGTAATCTCAGCCTAGCCCTGTCCAGTGGTGGACTGCAATGGCTTAGGAAGGATTTGGGCAGAATTGATGAACCACTGCCTTTTTCTGCCAGGAAAATCTATATGTTTATGCTTCTTCATGGAAGAGGGGGTGTAGCTTGGCAAGGGTAGATCTTGAAGGTAACCTCGCGGTGAACTAGGAGTGGAAGGCAGGATTTCTTGGGGTGCAGTGCACCAAGAATGGGGCAGAGCTTCTTATGCATGGCATCAACATGGGAAGAGAAATCAAGAATTTGATCCAACCAAATGCTGAGGTACTTGACGTGAGGGGCTTCTTTGGGGAGGTAGGGCATTGGAAGTCATGAAAACCAGACTAGAGAAATCAGAGTGCACTGTTCTGGAGGAACATACAAAACTTCATGATGCACAGATCAAGTTGGCTAACAAAGGTGGAAAGATGGCTGTCATAGACAGAAGATTTTGTTTGCAAAAGTTCCAGAGACAACTGAGTGACCCCAATAGTTATCAAGCTCTTCTAAGAGACCATAAAAAATCTTTCAAATGGCAGATTGTCAAATTAATTGATTCTGCATTCTTGAATGGTCACACCACGTGAAGGGAAGCACAGTTTCTGGCAATGGACAATCCTGTCATACCTACTCTGTATATATATTACAAAAGGTGCATGAGGACCAAATGAATCCCCAGGGCAGACCCACTGTATCAGGGAGTGGCTCTCTGTGACAGGGCTGAATAAGACCATGTCCCATTTGTTCTGCAGAAAGAGTTAAAAGCAAAGATCTGTTCTGTTCTCTCTTTTTCTGTCTCTTGTCTGTCTGGTTTCTCAACCAAATGTTCTTGTGAGACCTAGAAACTGATCACTCTGACAGTCTCACGATTCTCCCTCTCCCACTATCTCCCTGCCTTCACTTGCTGTTTCTGTCTTTTAAGTAGTGCATCATAAGAGTGACCCAAAATGATCGACTAGAAATATAGCGACTCATTTTGGGTACTGTTATGGTGGGCTGCCCTGCAGAATAGTGAGGGTATGCAAAAGCGAATATGGGGAAGGGTGAACAGAAGGGAAGAATAGCGAGTGGAAGGGGAGGGACAGTGAAGGGGATTTCAGGGACTGGAGTACCTGCTGCTGCTGAGCAATCCATATGGCATGGTGGTGTGGGAGGTTACCTCTGGCAGAGCAGGTACTGGGTTTGGGACTGGGTGCGGGTTGCATTTTGCCATAGCTGCAAGCTGTGGCACTTAATTTTTTTTAAATCTGGATTTTGCCCTCCTCCCTGACATGCACCTCCCTGGAGTTGAGAACCCTAATTCAGGGGGGTGCGGGGGAGGCCCCCCGTAAAAACACTTTAGTTCCGAAGTGGGTCACCATAGTGTGTATATCGCTGATTTGCCTTTCGGCCATATACACTCACCATAATAGCGATCGCTGTTTTGCATTCGCTATTATGACATGGAACCATCTTTTCTTACCTTTGCTTATCTGTGGTTGTGAAAATAAATGTGGATCTTTATGTGAAACTGGGTTCTCTGGTTTAAAAAATGATATAGTTACATTGTTGAAATGATTGCAAAAAGCTGTTTGGAACTTAGTGGATTAACCTTGAGATGCAGTTTGACCTCCACAAGCTCCTTTGCAGATGTTTTTTGGACATTGTATGTAAACAGGACTTGTATCTTAACAAGCTCAGGATGCCGCAATTAAGTGCCAGAAAAAGACATTATATATAAAGAGAGCAATCTTTTGTTGGAGTGAGAGAGACGGAATTTTAAAATTAGAGATACCCTCAGATGAAAGACTTTGTTTAAACTGCCTGTGTAAGAGCTGTCCTGCACAGTTTGGCTTTTTATTTTATTGTTATTGATGATAATAAAATGCTACTTGCGAATTTTATAACTGCTCCTGGTTTTCCTATGCTTCCTGACCTGTGTCTCAATGAAACTCTCTTACTGAGAAAATGTCTCAGTTCATACATTTCTTCCTTTAGAACATGATCCAAACCATTCACTCACATGTTCAGGACATAATGGGTGTCATTGCAAAGCTTGAGGCATTCACTTGGGAGTCAAATTTTCTCTGACTGACCATAGCTGTGGTCTCCATGTACACCTCCATCAAACAACATTTGGGAATACTAGCTGTTGCGTACTTTCTCTGTACTCATGGTGATACCCCAGACTTTCCATCTGGCTTTATATTACAAGCACAGCAGACTATTCTTACTATTGTACTCATTATCTTGTTTTGATGGCAAGTTCACTGGCAAACCTATGGTACCACCATGGGCACAACAAAGGCTGCTTCCTTTGCCAACTTGTTTATGGGTTGGTGGGAGGGCAGACTTATTCATGATAAAGAGAGCAATCAATTTTTAGACCTCCTGGTATATTGGGGTTGCTTCATTCTTTTTTTTTTTTGTTGCTGATCATCAGTCATTCTCCCCAAATTTCCTCATTACACCAAGCAGATTAATCTTCTGAATATGGAAGAGAAGGAGACTGGAACTGTTGTATGTTACATGTTATCATTTAGACCTTTTCTGTTAGACGGTGGTCTGCTTAGTACAAGTTATTACTAATGTTGGATAGTCATCATTTTTTCCTGTGACTTCAAAATGAATTAGTCTAACAAATCCAGATCCTCCTCTCTTATCTTCCTGCGCTGTTTGTGTTGGTGCCCTGACCAGAGTGTCTCTTATTGGTTGCCTGGGATAGAAAAGAAAATATGAAGAACTGTCATCCAAACAAACATCCCCCATTGACAACTGAGTCTGCAGATGGTGGTTGTATCAGATCGCAGTTTGTGGTTTAACTTTAAAGACATATCTTCCTCCTTTTAGTGATGAAGGAAATCTGTCTTCCCCTATAACTTCCCAGAAAACTCCTGTGACTCCTGTATTCACTGAAAAGCCAAATGAGAAGTTGAAGCAGCTCTAGCTACCTTTTGTGAGGCAGGTGATGACACCTTTAATTGAAAAATCAAAGAAACCCACCATTGTGACTCAACATGGCTGCCATACATGCAGCATGCATGCCACGGTGTTGACAGTGCCACATGATGCTGAAATGTCTGTAGTGGAGGAGAAAGAAGAAGCTGAGGAGGAGGTCGATGGATAAGTGTATGGCCCAATTTTGGATGCTGATTTCTTGATTTTGAGGAAGATGACTATGATGAGCCATCTTCCAAGAAGTCAAAAAGAGTATGTCAGAGGACCATTGGTATGACTGGGAAGAATTGTTCTTCTTTCCACGTTCAGACACAAAAGATGAAAGATGTTTCAGAGGACAATTCTAGTGTGGGTGCTAGTGAAGGTGGTGGTGATTACTATGGTCCCAAGACTCATAAAGAATGGCCAAGTATTCAAATGAGGGCAGGAGGATTGGATGTCTGGCTTTATTTTGAAAAAAGTAAAATTGACATTGCATGTGCATTGTGCATGATTTGCCTAGGCAGCATCAGCCATGGACATCTGGCTACTGTAACTGGGACATCAGCCATGTTGAATAATTTGCACAACAAACATCGACAGACATGGTTCAGCATGTCATGTGGTGAGAAGCACCTGACCAAGCATAAGCATTACCCAGAGGAGGAGGAGCAGGAGGGTGCAGAAAATAAAGAGAGCAGTGACATTCATTCTTAACACTCTAAAGGTGATAGCACTAGTCAGTTCAATCTGTCTCCAGGAGACATCAAGCAAACAATAGAGAGAAACATCATTTCTCTTTAGTTAGTCTTGGAAAATGTCAGGCCACTTGACAGGAAATGTGGCCTGTGGCCAAAGTTTTATACCATCACATTCAAGAGCAAAAGAGATCAATGCTGCTCTGGGGGGACCTTTTGTTGATAATCGCCTATCATTTGATTTTGTGTCCACTGCTGGGTATAAAACATCACTGAGCCACAGACACTGTCACCTCTCACCTTTTTTTTTCACATGTGTGGCATTGCCGTAGCTATATGATAAAGTCTGTGCTGAGATACACAAGTGCCTCAGTATGTCTGCATGTAAATATGTGCACATCACCACCAACATTTAGACAAGTGAGAAGATCCTTGAGTACATGGTAGTGACAGCCCACTGGGTGTGTATCAAGAACACCCATACCACACCAGTGTTGAAAACTAGTGGTACACCAGGGTAATGGATGCAGGCAGCTCTGTGTGTTGCTGTTTATAAATCTGACCACTCACATAGTACTGTAAGATATTTTCTGAGCTGTGTGAAGTATTTGGAAAGTGGTTGGTGCACCACGAAATGGAGCCTGGGTAAAGTGTTACAGACAATGGGCTTAACATCAAGAAAGTTATCACAGAGGGCTGTTATAGTAATATCCTGAGTATGGCCCACTGTAGTAATCATACCACTCAACCTTTTGTCCCCCAAATGTGGACTATTGCCTCTCAAAATGTGGAACAAATGAGCAAAATGTGGAACACTTAATCAAATCTTTACCTAAGAAGCTCAGAACACTGTTATAATGTTTGCATTTATGTTCAGAAAGTCTGTTATTAATTGAATTACATATTTTTTGCATCATTTACTACAGATTTTTGCTTTAAAATGTTAACACTGAATGTGGGACAAGTCCTCACAATGTGGAACAGGGAACTTTTGTGAAGTAAAATGAGGAACGTTTCTCATAATGTGGTACAGTTGAGAGGTATGGTAGTAATTTAAGGGTCAAGGACTTCTTGGGAAATAACCATCTGACTGAAGGCATTGTGGCTTTAGTAAAGAAAATCTGCTCTCACTTATCGCACTCAGTGAGAGCACTGAAGGAGTCGAGAAAGATCCAGCAGGACAAGAAATTGCCTTAACATGCACTGAAGCAGGATGTGGTTGCATGCTGGAGTTCCACCCACTACATGATTGAGAGGTTCCTGGAACAGAAGCTGGTATTGCATGAATATTTGTTGCAGAATAGGATTAGTGGTGTTGACAGAATCCTTTCAGTCAGGAACTTGACAACAGTGACGATTCTTGTGTAGATCCTGGAACACTTCCAAGTGGTGACTCAAGAGGTTAGTGCAGTTACTTAATGCCTCATTATGAAACTACCTCAGATCCATTTCCTATACGTACTGGAACATTGCAGTTCCCAGTATAAGAAGGATGTAGAAAACAACGCCAATGCAATTGCCTTCACACAAGCCCAATTACATGTACTATCAGAAAATGAACACCTGAATGTAATGTTTGAACAGGAGCAGTATGCCCTAGCCACCGTGTTGGATCCAAGATTCAAAAAATCAAATAGATAGTATTCTGCGTGCTGGTGTTGACCCAGAATATTGGAAAGAGATGCTCTTTGACAAGCTGATGGACATGTGCATATCTCTGCCATATGACAGTGAAGAAGGTTGTGGTGGCGGTGGAGCAGAATTGGTGCCATCATAGGAAAGTGATCATACTCAGTGTGAGTTGCAGGATCATAATTCTGAGGAACAATGCAGGACTAGTGATCCAGCAAAGGAGTCCATCATACCCCAGAAAGACACGCCAGTGTTGGAATGCATGTCATCCATGCATCTGCTGGTGTACAGCAGCAAAAAATCAACTGGATGATGGGATCAGTTATCTGTATAGTAAAGCAGATAAAGAATATTTTGCAGACAGTGCGGTCTTAGGCAAAGATGATGATCCACTTCTGTTCTGGAAATCAAAGCACACAGTTTGGCTGACATTGTATTATCAGCAGTGTACTACCTTCATGTCTGTGTACCAGTGTGTATTTGGAGTATGTGTTCTGCACAGCTGGTGTTATTGTGAATGACCTCTGTACCCAGCTAACTTCATGTAATGTGGCGAAATTGACATTTTTGAAAATGAACATGCATGATTTCAATTACTGACCTTCTACTCCTCTCGACCTGCTGTGCCATGCAGGTACACTATAACCAGTTGAAGTTGAGCCAGAGAAGGCATGGGAAGATGAAAATGATTGAGGACTAGAGTGACTGACATGCTGCATTTATCATCATCATCATTCCTTTCTTGTCTTGATGCCAGATAATTGTTTGTAAGCTGCCTATGCCCACTTGTCCAAATGTTTGCACAGACACTTCAGTGGAATATAATTGGTTTTACCTGTCAGTGTTTCTGAGGGGTGGGTAATTGGTCATTGACCTGTCCTTTGTTCATTTTCAAATCATATTGCCTCCAAGAAATGTAAAGTATTTACTAACTGGTGTTAACAGCTGTGTTTTACCATAGTAAATGTTGTGTTCCTCTATTTCTGACATTGTGCACCCATTATTTTAGTGACACTGCCTGCTAATTAGCCAGAAGGAGGAGAATAATTCTTGTTTTGACTTTTAATGCATGCCATAAGTTTAAATAAGAGTGAATCGTATGTATTCCTATTCCTAGTACACTACATACACCCATCACTTTATTTTCTCTTAGTGTGAACCAAGCATGGTAAATATTTTCTCTCTCATTACATTTTGTACATAAGCACTCATCAGACATAGTAAACATACATGGTGAAGACCTAAACCATTTGTTGTTCTAATGAGAATGACAACACAAAGACTTTGTTATATCATCAGTTCAAAAACATTGTCTAGAAAAATGTTTTTTCTGGATGCATACTTGAAGATGTTGTGTGCTGGTGGTGCCATTTCTTCCCTAAAATTAAATTGGCAGGAAAGCTGATAATGACTTTGTTGGGTTTTTTTGTCACGTATTGTGAACTGGACAGACAATTATAACTGCACTGCGATAATGAATACCAGCGAAATTGGTCTGTCTCATGCATTGGCGGTGAGGATCTTTTTGATGAGGGAATTACATGGGATTTCATTAGTAGTACCATTTTACTTACTGTGCTGATACGTTCATGATCAATCAGATGAAGTCAAAATCTGAAGTCAGAGGACTATTACAGTAATTTCACTTTTATATACCAGCTAAATAAAACATAGTATTACAATACCTGCTTTTCTGTTGTACTGTCTACTATTATATATTGTCCTCTCTCTCTCTCTCTCCCTCTCTCTCTCTCTGTCTCTCTCTCCTGCTTTGTGTTTCAGTGATTCTCCAGTCCTCCAGAGGATTCCATTTCAAGACCCTGAACGCCATCTCCATCTCTCAGTGGGGCCAACTGCCCTTTTTCTTTCATCCAGGTAATTCAAAGTTGTTTTTGGTCTGCAACACGCGCACATGACACAAAACTGTTGAGCAATCTGGGGGAAGGGTGACAGACAGCACGCTGCTCAAACTCACAGTACTGAACTCAACCACTAATGATCCATCTTCTTATTTTCCCTCTCCTTCCCACTTTGTGTTTTAGCCATTCTTCAGTATAGACCTGGTATGGCAATGGACTCATGGCCAGATTCCATCTAAGGACCCTGAAGCCCACCTCCATCTTTCACTGGGGCCAACTGCCCCTAATTATTTTATTCAGATAATTCAAAGTTGTTTTTTTTGTCTAGAACGCGCACACACACAAACACACACACATGTGGCACAGCGTTCTTGGGCAGTCTGTGGAGCGAGACAGACAGCACAAAGCACTAACTCACAGTACTGAACAACTAATGATCCATCTTCTTGTTTTCTCTCTCCTTCTTTGTGTTTCAACCATTCTCCATTTCAGGCTTGGTGTTGCCATTTGGCAACTCACACTTTTGAAGACACTTACTTTTTCTCTTTATAAAGCTTTCAACAAGGCAGCAGTATGCTCTCCTCTTCATCCTCCTCCATGGCACCACCACCAGAGCATTAAAGCCAGACATTCTCTTTCTCCTCCTCCTCCTACTCTTCCTCCTGCTCCATGGCAGCACCACCACTCCTCTTCTTCATCCATGGCACCACCACATGAGCACTGAAGCCAGACACTCTCTTCCTTCTCCTCCATGGTAGCACCACCACTCCTTTTCCTCCTCTTCCATAGTATCACCACCAGAGCACTGAAGCCAGACATTCTCCTCCCCCTCCTCCTCCTCCACAGTAGCATCACCACTCCCTTTCCTCCTTCTCCTCCTCCTCCTCCTCCTTCTCCATGGTATCACCACCAAAGCACTGAAGCCAGACACTCTTCCTCCTCTTCTTTCTCCTCCTCCTCCTCCTCCATGGCAGTACCACCACTCCTCTTCCCCCTCCATGGCACCACCTCCAGAGCACTGAAGCCAGACACTGTCTTCTTCCTCCTCCTCCTCTTCCATGGCACCGTCACTGCATAGAGGCACAACTGAATAAAGTCGTAGTAGCTAAACTGTGCACTCTAATCCAACACCACTGAAAGGCACAGTTCAATAAAGTCGCAATAGCTATTTGCACACCAGTACTATTGAAAGAGACAGGAGAATAACGTTGCAACAGCTAATGTTGCACATTAGTCCAGTGCCAATGAGAGACACAACTGAATAAAGTCACAACAGCTAAATTTTGTGCACCAGTCCAGTACCAATGAAAGGCATAGCTGAATAAAGTTAGAACAGCTATTTGCATTTTGAAAATGTTTGCACACAACAGCAGTACAGCTATATAGAGTAGCAAATTACAGCTATTTCCTAGTACTGAGGCCTTCATTCCCCATTGTAAAGGTAAATTGTTTAAATTTATACAGTTCAATCTGCATTTTTTATCAAAGTTAACTTACGTCATGTGTTCTGGCTTTCTAAAGACGAGTCAGCCATCATTGCACAAAAGTAAGACATTTACATTACACACACAACACAACAATGGAGAAACAGGAGAACAAGAAATAGAAAAGATGTCACAAATGCAGAAGTAACATAACTGTGCCATCCTCCACAAGTAAAAAGATGGCACATGAAAGAAAGGATTGCAGCCATCATCACTCATCAACACTGTACTGTTACGTACTTTACTTATTGATTCTTTCTGAGAGGACTACAGCTGGATGAAGAGAAGAATACAAGTACAATGTCACGTTTCATTCAGCTTTAAGATAAGAGGAACAAGCACACAGACATGGGTAAGTTTCAGTTTGGCTATTGCCATTGAGGATTTTGTGATGTTTTACTGCTTAACTCTCTGTGTTTTGGAACGGAAGAAGCTTGTTAACATTAAAAATGGGCCAGATATTTGGATTCAAATACCCATAATCCAAAATTCAATCCTATTATTGGATTGCATTTCAGATCCTGTTTCTGGGCTATCTGACCCCAGAGTATCGGATCCAATAGTGCAGTATGTGAGCAACACTAACAGTCATATTCGGTGAGGTCAATCTTGTATCCAAGCAACACTAACAGTCATATTTGGTGAGGTCAGTCTTGTAGTGGGAAAGCTTGATTGTAAGATTAGCATTGTTACTCTGAACTATATTTATTTGACAGAAATGTTTAAAGCCACAAAAAGACTTCCATTCCAGCTGTTTTGTCTGAATGGTCCTGTAAGAAGTTCATGCGAATAAGTGCCAGTTGAGTTAACTCACAATACTCTCTTGGCAGCATTCATTCAACCATTTTATATTTTTTATATTATCTACTGCCATTAGCCTTGCTGTTCATTATTCTGTTTTTTTATAGAGATTCTTACCCTGGCCCAGCAATACATCAAAGTCAGGGAGTTACCCTGTTCTGGTCTATGGCTAACACCCAGCTCCATCTACCACACATACATGTTGCTGTCCATGTGGTTCCCCTCTCTATGACAAGAGTCTGTGGGAAGGCAGTCTACTCCACCGCAAACAGTCTGGATCCCATAGCAGCCAGTTCCCATGGCATGGAGGCCCGAGTGTACCGACTGTCATATGGATGGCAGCTGAGTGGTTGTTCCCCCTTTTGCTCCTCCCTCCTTCCCACATGGGCACAGTCATTCCATGGCCTCATGCATGCATAGCACACCCCACAACAGGAGACAGCTCCCTGGTCCTTCTGCAGGGGTCACTATGGTGGTGGAACCCATCGTTAATCTTCCCTGACCGAGGCACACTGCCACATGGTAGATCCCTGGTCTGGTCTACCTCCAGATGTGGTGACCCGAGTCCACTGCCAAACCTGGGTAGCCTGTACTGGGATATTGTGGTGGCCTACTACTGTTCCTCATTCAATTTTTTCTTGTGATTACTTTGCAAAGCATTTGGGGATGCTTTGTTTGAACAATGAAATATAAAATCACATTGTATTGCATTTTTCAATGTTTCAGCAGTTTTCTAGTCTACCATGGGATGGTGACCTCAGGAAAAGGATTCTGATTGGTTGCTTACATCAGCCAACATTTTTTAAAAGCAAAACAGAGTACTTAACTAAGTTATACACTTTCACATTGCAGGAAAAAAAGCTGAACATGAAAAACAGAATTCTCACCAAGGACTGAACTACAGCAAACAGAGGGGCTTTTATGATAAATGTTGGCATTCATTTTTGTTTTCCTTAGGATAAACAACATTTATACAAGGGTACAGCAACATTGATAAATGGATGTTATGTCCCTAAGGGTGATTTTCTCTCCTAAAGTGGAAGATAAATGAACCGTTATGCTTCAGAGAGAGAGAGAGAGAGAGAGAGAGAGAGAGAGAGAGAGAGAGAGAGAGAGAGAGAGAGAGAGAGAGAGAGAGAGAGAGAGAGAGAAAACTGCTATTAGCAAAATGTCTTCAGGTACAGTAGTCATGGTAGAAGCAGTTGACAGTTGTATGTTTTAGGTCACCTTGTTAATAAATTGTATTTATTTCTATTTATTTCAATAGTTCGGAAAACACCCTTGAGCAAATGCTCTTTTACAAAGATTACACTTCTGTACAACAACATACAATCAAGTTACAGGAATAGACAGAAAATACAACAAACGTTATACAACTGGTACAAAGACAAATCGCACGACTCCTATAAATATTTCAACAGTACCTGGTGATTACAATATCAAATTAAGTAAAGGTGAAAATATATTCTGCGAGTAGAAGAAAAGAACATAAAATAACCAATTACTGACATCCATCAGGAGATGAGCGTTAAGGAAGCACAGTGCAGAATTAAGGGGGTAGCAGCCTGGAGGTCAGGCTTAGTCAAAGATCCTAGAAGGGGGAATGAGGTCATGACCATGCTAGTGGAGAGAAGGGCATGGGTCAAGGGAGCTGGTGCCGGGCGTAGGGGGGAATGAATGCTTGATACAAATGTTTCACTATATCTACAATGCAGCTTTCAACTCAGCAAATTGTGTTTCCAATTCAGCGTTATCTATACTTCTGAAACTTCCATTTCTGCAGGATTTGGTGTATATTAAAAAGGAAATTAAGCACTCTGCAGAAATTAAATTACTAAAGAGGTCTACTGTTTCTATGGGGAAATGATCTGGGAGCATGTTAGTTTTATTACTTCATGCCAGCACCACCAACAGGGCAGTAAGCTAATGCTGTATAGCTGGACATTCAAGAGATGTTCAGTGATAGCTGACGGCTGCTCTGCTCTTTTCTATATGAAATGAATGGCTGCTGCAACATGATCACAAGCTTCTAAACAGGAATGCAGGAGCCCAGCAATACTGGGTAGCACTCCAGTCATGTAAACCAATTCTTCTTGGCCTCCAGTGTTTTCATTCCTTCCACCCAACTGCGGAACTAGTGAAAATGCAGGAAGAGCGCTTCAGTTAGCTTGATTCCGGATTGTGAAAAAACTCTGAAATTAACTTGGTGTAATTATTTCACATAGAAATTCCAAGTTAGAATTAAAGGCAACCTAGAATCATTTTCAGTTACAGAATTGTTAATACATTCAGATTTTGACCTAAGAAATTATTGTACATCAAATGAACAAAAATCTGAAGCAACAGCAGGAAGTGACCTCCAGCTGTGAAGTTCTGAAGCTAAATTACAAGCTGAGAACTAACTCCACAGAAGGATGAACAAATAGTTTGGTAACAATTACAAACCTTTTTAAGCTGGCAGTGAGGGTGACTAAATTATTCTGAGCCTATCTGAGTCTCGTATTGGTAATAGTACATTCTGTACAGGGGCAGGTCCAAGATTTTCTTAAGGGGTTTGTGGTTTCTCCAAGACATTAATGAGACATTGTGGGTGGGGCTTGCTATCCCCTACACTCACAAGTAATTTCTTAATATATGCTAAAGGGCAGATTCTAAAAATGTGGCCTTTAATATACAATTTTTCAGAGTCCCTTACAATTTCACAGGATGATACTTTGTGTCAGCGGACCCCACCCCCCAAAAAACATACTTTTTGAAAGGGGCACTGTCATAGTTTCAATGGATTTTTTTAATAAAAAATGTATGCATGATTTAAATGTCTAAGGCCAGGAGAACATTTACATGCCCTCAGCTAGATAATAAATGTTGCTTTTAATGCTTATACTGATGTTGTCTGAGATAGCACTTCTGGGACATTTGGCCTAGTGAATAGAGCACCAAGCCATGCACTTGGAGATCTAAATTTGAATCCCACCACTGTCACTCAGTTTGGCTCTCAGCAAGTTACTTAACCATCCTGGAAACTCTCAAATCATTCAGTCCCCACATGGGTTGACAATGGCAGCAACATTCTCTCCTCTCCATCTCCTGAATTGTTAAGCACTTTGGGATACAGTGTGATAAAAGCTGCCATAGCAAACCAAAGTCCTCCCCTCCCCTCCTATTCCCTCCCCTCTCCCTCCCCTTCCCTTCCCTTTCCTTCCCTTTCCTTTCCTTTACTTTCCCTCCCTTCCTTCCTTCCTTCCTCCCTCCTCCCATTCCTCTCCTTCCTTCCTTCCTTCCTTCCGTCCCCTCCCAAACTGGTTTCATAACACATGGACCCTTTGAATATATTCAGAGGCTATAAGTAAATGGCAACAGTCCAAAACTATGAATAAACTGTTACCCTCTCAGGTGAGAGTTGCTAAGGGTTTTGGCTCTACCATTTCAAATCCCACTATTATGTTTTCTGTGGTCAAATATGCCAGACATGTGAGTGTGCTTCTTTGAATAGCAAACATTAACAGCAAAAAAAACAACATTTTCAGTTGCTTTCTTCTCAAAGGATCATCTAAAAAAAGAAAAGTACACCATCCTATAGGTACTATATATCACACAGTGGAGACTTCCTAAAGCCAAATTGTCAAAACAATTTAAATACACACTAATCAACTTATATAATGAGTGTGTCTAATGCCATGCATCTATTTTTATATACCAATACACTGGCACATGTTTGCCCAACCTACTGTTTTCATCCCTGTTTATTAAGTGGGGGGTGGACATGATGTACCAGAGTCCCTTCTGACCTTAGATTAATAATATGTTACTATGTACAAGCATGGATCTACTTTTCATTTCCAAAATTATAAAAAAAAGAACTGGCTAGAAATCTAAACAAGGTAAATCCTCTGTAAGGCTGTTGCCCCTCCTCATTGGCATAAGGGTTGAGGGGTCTCTACCTTAAACTGCCATTGGGCTACCATAGATGTCTGCAGTGGCTTCTTGGTTCTTTTATCACTCAGCAGTGAGGGGGGTCCATATCCAACAGAAAAGAAATGTGCAGTGCCTCCAGCCAGAGAAAGATTTTAATTGGCTAGATGTTGTACTAGTACAACCACTGGGGATGCCATACTTGCCCACCTGCTCACTGTGGTCACATCTCCTGTGAACCCCAAACAAATGCAACAGTTTCCCCCAGCTGGCATGCAGAGTATGACTGCAGTAAATAATGATAGGTTTAAACAGCAAAACATAGTTTTATTTAACAGCGCTTGGCCCTGCAAGGGAAGGATGGTTAAAGCAAGCCCCAACAGTACCTTGACATTTTAAGTGCCCTTCTAGGAAGGGTCTGAGCTACCTTACTCAGGCTTCAGGTAGTTAAGCCCCTAAAGAGCACATCACAACTATCTACAACTTGTCTGCCACTAACAAGGCGCAGCACAGCACAGCCATACTTTGCCTGCCCTCACACCACAATAAAACACAAGGACTGTGATGACTCTCCTGTACTGGAGGCTGCTAGCCTCTTCCCACCTGGTACCAGGAATTACCTCTTAAGCTTAACGGGAGCTCCTTAATGCACAGACCCTGGGTACTTCAGGTGTTAAATCATTACAGACCTGATGTACTTGCCACAGGTTGTCAAGCATTGCGTCATGTTAAATTTAGAAACAAACTGATTAACTTCCCCAAAACCCAAATTCCATACAACGGCATAAAAGGTTTTATAATCTCTGAAAGAGGGGTATTTGTAATACAACCCAGTGACCAACTTGCAAACAAATTCCAGTGAAACAGTACTTTCTGGAAGCAGAGCAAACCCTGACTGTATTCACAGTTCTCCAACCAGATAGCTTTTTCTGTCTCTGTAGGCCGCTGGTGTTCCAATCTCCTATGGTACTTCTGGTTCAGTAAGGCTCTCTCCTCGAACTCTCTTCACCTTTCTCAGGACCTGGCTTCTTGGCTTTGCTCAGGACTGGTCATTGGCTCTTCCACCCCGCCTCTCTATGTCCCTCGACAGCTGAAGCCCCACACTGACCTCCACAAACCTTTAGGCTCAATGTAGCCTGACAACTAGCTGCAGTGCCTGCTATGAGAAACCTGCATCAGCAGCTCCGAATTTCAGTCTTCTGCTCCATGCTGCCTTTTCAGAGTTGTCATATGCACTAGCTTGCATGCAGTTGGCACTCTTTTCCTCCTCAGAAATTTATCAGGTTCCTGCACAGTTCCTTCTCCAGGACAAGGCCCTCATGGCACTGCTTGACCTTGACCTCTGGTACAAGCAGTAGGTCCTCTCCCATCAAGCTCTCTCTCAGATCTGCCAACCCCTAGTGCAGTCCTTTTCTTATAGCCACAGTCAAAGCACAGCTCCTATTGATCCAGCTGCCAGTCACTCAAATCCCACAACACCCTATAAGTTCAAGAAAGCATCAAAATTGTAGTCCTTTGCTCTACCAGAACCCACCAGAAGCCTGTTGTGAGTCCCAACCCCCTGATTAGCTGTCCCAATGCTCAGGGGTCACTGTGATGACAACATCCTTGCCATTCATAGGTTCATAGATAATTTTCAAGTTCAGAAGACAATTTGTCCTTAAATGAACTCGCCACCTGATTGCTCTATCGGTGGTACATACATTTTTTATTTTTCATATATTTATACAGTTCATATTTAAAACTTCCCATAGTTTCACTATCAACTACATGTATAGGTCCCCTCTTAATTGTCTATATTCAATAGAATATAGCCCAAGTTCTGTAGCCTATCACCATATGTCGTATTATGCTGACCTCTTATGTTTTTTGTTATTCTTCTTTGTACTCCTTCTTTTAATTTTTTACTCCATACATTAGTTGCTGCTGAAAATTGTGAGCAACATTCCATATGTGGGCATACTAAATTAGTATAAAGAGGGAGAATCACCTCTCTGTCCCTACTCTTAATATTTGCCAGCATGCATCCCAATATTTGTTGACATTTTTGACCGTTTTTTTAATATGTCCATCTGTTGTTAATGTATTTGATATGATTACTCACAAGTCCCTTTCCTCTGTAGTTGTCTCCAGGGCACTGACCTCAAGGGTGTAGATACAGAAGGGCTTCTGTCTTCATTTTTCAGGTCCACCCACTGGTTCAGGTGGCAGGGGTAGCTAGAGTTCCTTGGTGGCAATGGGACAGTGGCCAGCAGGTCATTCCATTGGCAGTGGCCCACCTTTGATATGTGGCTTGAGATTAATTTTTGCATACTGCAAGAGGCATCGATGAACTACAGCTGCTGCTTGGTTTAGCTGTCTCTTCCAGGTCCACCATCCATAGGATTCAGGTCCTAGGGCTGGAGAAGCCCAACAATACTGGAACGGGGCAGAGCAATTTCCAGAAGACCAGGGAAGCCCAGTTTAACAGGGAGGTTACACTCTCCCTCCACTCAAGAAATGGCTGCCCTTAGCCAATAGGCTGTTAAGGTTCAAAAACTTTCAACAACAGCATATTTATAACAGTGGCTAATCTAAACACCTGCATCCTAGTCTAGAAAATTTCACAACATTGCTACTGAGACAAATGATTCCTTACTAGCAGCATTTAATTAACATACCACCAAGAAAACAATAAAAACAGAAACAATCCAAAGGAAAGTCATTAGGACCATGTTTTAAATTGCACATATCAGGAGAAAGTTACCAAACTGAATTTATTTAGCCTTAAAAGGAGACACCAGAGAGGGGGCCTCCTGCTGATGTATAAAAAAAATATATATATATTGTTCTTTAATAAATTCAACCTGACCTTTAAACAGAACATACACAACAGCAGGGGATATTGTTACCAGTTGCAAGGAAGACTGGCTAAGTCTGATATGAGAGAATTCTTTTACACACAAAGTATTGTTAATTTCTAATGAACTTCCAGACCATGGGGTCAAGGCAAAATCTTTAAGTCAATATACACTGAGACTTGATACCTGTGGTGGCGCCAGCCAGGATGCAATGCAATATCTTGCAGTATTACTGCAGAGTGCTGCAGTATGCTGCACGGAACAATATAACTCAACTGAATGCCAATCAAGCCCTTCTGTTGTGCAGTATTTTGTGATTTAATTTACTGCAAGGTACCACTTTGCATCCTGGCTGGCTCTGCTGTGTATAACTGAACATGGTGTCTACTGAGATTTTCTCTGAAATAGTGGGTTTTGGGGGGGGAATTTTATCGGCTACAAAGCCTTCTTCCATTCCACAGTGGATCTGAGCCCTGGGGGCTCTTTACAAATGTGCTGCTGGCCATGAATCAATCAATCAATCAGTGAAACCAAAGATTCCAGGTTTGACATCCTGCATCTGGGGAAGGTGCAGTGCATTGTTACAAAAAAGGTTGTGGAATGGACAGAATGCTATCTGATGAGAGACTGAAGTGCTACACATCTAATGAAAGAAAGTTATTTGTTTTTAACACATTAGATCTTAGGAGTATGCTACTAAGCTACTGATCTTGGCTACTGCAGCTGCCTTGTTGTTGCACTAAACTTACCAGCTTATTCAAGTAACTTTATATTTATTTAAATCAAAGGAACCAAGGGCTCCAGGTTTTATTTATTTATTTTTTTAACTTTATTTCTTTAGTCATATTAAACACAGGTTAGTGAAGAATGTTTAAGGAGTTAGAAACATAACAATCTGCACGCAGAAATGGTCCACTTGGCCTACCCAGTCTGCCCAGATGTTCCCTGCCTAATCTGCCTCTGCAGACCCTATCTGGTCTCTGGCAACCCTCCTGCCTCCCTGCCTCTTTTCTAAAATACCCTATATGTCTGTCCTACTGTGGCAAACTATTCTGTCCCAGACTCAGCCTGCGACTGTTAACAGCTTTCTTAAACTCTTCAGATGCCTACAAGGGTTGCTCAGTAGCTTAGCATAGACACTCACTTGGCATGTCTCTAGGTCTGAATCCCACCACAGTCACAGCCCACATAGTACAGCGCTCCTTACCAAAGGGCAAATAACCTACCCCTCACTGACACAAGTCAGAACACCTCACTTTAAAAACAAAATATCATAACTGCAGCCTTCTCTTTGGAGATGGAAAACAACTTTTGTCAATATAACCCAATTATCTGTACCTCAAAGGACTCAGTCACAGAAACATGACATATATAAAAATAAAATTAATACCTCAAGATATTTACACATATAATACAGGATACCACACTAAAACTATGGGGAAACACTAAAACGTTGGAGAACAGTAATTCTATAGAGATAAAAAGAAAATGTTTTGTACAGTAGAACCCCACAGGAAAAAATGAGCTCACTCTTCTGTCTCTCTATTAAGCAAACAAGAATAGCTTACCACATAGGACACCTTGGTGAATCAGGGAAGACTGAAAGCTTAGATGGCAACAGCTTAGAGTACTACCCAGTTTCTCACAAAACTCTGGGTTAACTTGGTTCCTCAAATCAGTCTTCACCCACCCTTGACACACACATCCTATGACATCACTTTCAAGACAGTTCTTTGTGTCTATAGGGCCAGGTACTTTATTTATTTATTGAAATGTTTCACCAGGAAGGCACACTGAGCGACAAGTCACTCGTCTCCTGGTGCGACCTGGGGTAAGGAGTACGACAGGAATGAGACATCAAACATTCAAGTTACAAGGTCAACATTAACACACAGTTGTAAGGCAGGTGTTACAAACAGTGTTACAACAGTGTTGCGCATAATAGGTAGAAAGAGTGGACAATAATAAGTGCCAGATTAATAAGTAAACAAATGCCTACATGAAAGAAAAGGGAAAGGGGAAAGGACAGAAAGGAGTGAGGTGGGGGAGGGGGAGAGTTGTGTCCCTGGAGACCCCTTCAGGATGTGAGGAACCCTGCAAGGGGACTGGGGAACCAGAGAGAAGGGGATAAGGCAGTGTCCCAGAGACACCCCTTCAGGATGTGGGGAACCCTGCAAGGGGGCTGTGGGGCTAGATAGAAAGGTGGATACATTGTAGGGATTTAAATATGGATGAGAGAGAAGGAGGAGATGTAACTTAATGCTCGGAGGGGGAGTAGGACCTCACCCAAGAGAGGACCCTTCAGGATGTGGGGTACCCTGCAAGGGGGTTGGGGAAGATCAGTAGATAGGATTAAGACAGTGATAGGTGAGGGAGGGAGTAAGAATTGAACCCTTGAGGGGAAGAGAATTCACATCTTTAGAGGGGACGGGGGCTAATCAATAGTCCATCGGGATGCATTGGACCCTGTTAGTAGTCATGGAAAACCAAGATAGTGGCTAGATAGAATAGGGGAGATATTCTTAGGCTCAGTTGCTGAGGTACTGTTGGGAAACTGGCCTGATCTGGATTTCAGGAGTTTCTGTATTCAAAAGAAGAACTCATTTTTTCTAACTCCTGTATCACACAGCAGGAGTGATTGCTCCAGTTGCCAGCTAGAGCTTCTTCCCATGACATGAAAGGGCTTTTTGGCTTTGAAGTTCTCCTATTAACTGTCCAAGGGGTCCTGTAACTGCAGAACAAAGAGATTGTTATCACTCTTCAGAGGCAACTGGCATGCCTCTGGCAACCATCTTAATCTCATTTTCCTCTCACAGATCCATTCAAATTTATCAATACACCTAGAATAAAATAAATAAATAAAACACTACAGCACAAAATACTATGGCACGCTGTTACACCTCCCCTCACCACCACAGGGAAATAAAAAAAAATGGTTTTTAGCACCTCTAAATTATGTTTGTTTTTTTCATGTGAGCCAGTTGGCTCCCACTGCTATGCCCTCAGTTCACTGTTTGTGTGAACCCCACATTAGTGTCTCCTAGTACCTCTCCTACTTAAAAAAGGGCACTAATAATTGTCTAGACAACATGTCCATGTTGTCATGCTGTGACCCACTGTAGTGCCTAATATCCATATTATAAGACTGCAACATCAGGTTCCACATCAGCAATTTGGGATTTTGTCACTGGTCATCTGAAGCCATGTAAGGGGGTCATGATCAGAGACTAGGGTGAACTCCCTCCCATACAAATTAGATTGCAGCTTCTGCAAAGCATCTGGCATAAGCTTCCTCTCTGGGCAGCAGATTCCTACTCAAGTACATAACTGGGTGTTCCTCTCCTGAATTCATAACCTGACTCAGAACCATGCCTAGCTTATGATCAGATGCAGCTACATGCACAATAAACCTTTGAGAACTTTCCAGGCTGGTGAGCGCAAGTGCCCAACACGATGCCTCCTTCAGCTGGTGGAACACAGTATTGCAGGTTTCCATCCATTGAATCTTTTCCAGCATTTTCTTCCTGGTGAGATTGGATAGGGGTTTGGCCATGCTGCTAAAATTCATCACAATCTTATGGTAGCACCCTTCCATCCTTAGGAAGGCTCATACTTTTCTCTTGGTCATGGGCATGGCCCATCCCTGTATGGCCTCAATTTTCACTAGCTCAGGCTGGATGTACCCACTCCCCATCCTGTGGCCAAGGTCTGATGCTTTGCCATTCCTACCTGGCACTTCTCTGCTTTGACTGTTAGCTCAGTGGCCTGCAGTCGGCAGAACACCTCGATTATGCACCTGACATGACCCTACCAAGTCTGGCTGTAGATGGCAATGGCATCCATGTACACCAGCGCAACATCTCCTGCCCCTATTTCACATTCTCTGGAGCTGCCCCAAGGTTGCCCCACTCTGGAACACTATTCAGTGCAAGGTTGACCCTTTATTAGGTTTGCAGGAATTATTCACCCCAGAAATCTGCCTATTAGGTGATTATTCGGCCATTCCAATTCTAGTTAGAAGGTACCATATTGCCCTGATCTCTATGTCCATCAAAATTAGTGTTACACCATTGGAAGGACAATGACAATATCTCATATACGGAATGGCTTAATGAATTCCTTGCAAACCTTAGGACTGAGAAAACAATAGCCAGTCTCAATAACAGGCCCGAGAAATATGCAAAAGTATGGGAACCTTTGCATACCTTATACTCTCTCTGATATCCCTACATGTGCATATTACATCCCGTTGCCCAAGTAGAGTCCAGAGTGTTTTCTGTGTTGCACAACAGGTGGGAGGGGGGTGGTCTTAATGGGGAGGATTTGTGGGGAAGAGGGGGGAGGAGTGGGGAGAAGGACAGTTCCCTGTGATTGTGAAGGTTATATTTACTGTATATGATACTCCTGGACCTGTTCTCATTATTGTAAAACTCAATAAACTTTAAATGGAAAAAAAAGTCTCCTGCCCCACTCAGAATGCAGTCAATAAGCTGTTGAAAGATGGCTGATGCATTCTTCATCCCAAATGGCATTAATCTGAATTTGAACAATCCAAATGGGATGAAGAAGGCTAATCTCTCTCTCTGACTTCGGTGGTCAGGGGTATCTGCCAATAGCCCAAGTCAGGTCTATGGTGGACAGTTAAAGTGCTTCCCCTAACCTCTCTAGGACCTCATCCATCCAGGGCATGAGGTATGCATCTAACTCCATGCAGCTGTTGAGCTTACGGTAGTCAATGCAGAGCCTTGTGGTCTCATCCTTTTTGGGGATCACTACCACTGAGGAGGCCCAGGGACTACTGGACTTCTGTATCACCCAAAGAGCCAGCATCTCCTTGATTTCCCCCTCTATGGCATGTCTTATTCCTTCTGGGACTCTGTAGGGTGACTGTCTCAGCAAGGCCTGGAAACCTGTATCCATGTGGTGCTCTGCCAGCATGGTATACCCCAGCTTTCCTATGAACATTTCACCAAATGTATGCAGCATCCCATGCATTTCAGCAGCGTGAGTCAGTGTCAGCTCTTCTAAGAGGGTGACAGCATCCATTGAGAATTCTCCCTTAACCCATCCTAGGGGATCCACCAGCAGGTCTGCATCAGCCTCCTCTTCCAGATACTGACACAGCTAGGAACCGTCTCATCCTAGTCATGGTAGGGCTTCATCATGTTTACATGGTAGACTCACTGTTTGCACCTCCTGTCTAATAGCTGCACCATGTAGTTAACATCATTCAGCCTCCTGACCACCCAGTAAGGCCCCTCCCAATCTGTCTGTAATTTATTCTGTTGGACAAGGATGAGTACTATCACTCATTGTTGACTTTGTATTCCTGGGCTCTGGCCCCATGATCATACCATGTCTCCTGCTTCTGTTATGCAATGGCTAGGTGCTCCTAGGCAAGCCTCATGAGCTCCTTGAGCCATGACCTGAAATTCAAGACATGCTCCACAACAGATTCCCCTTGGGGAGCAAGTTCATCATCCCATTCATTCCTTACCAAATCGAAGGGACCCCTTATCCTATGGCCAAACAGGAGCTTGAAGAGTGAGAACCCTGTGGCCTCCTGGATGCGTCCCTATATACTGTATGAATAAGAGATGGGATAAGTGCTTATCCCAGTCTCTCACATGCTGGTTGGTGAATGCCCTTAACATGGTCTTAAAAGATACATTAAATCAATCAACCAGACCATTAGTCTGGGGATAGCATGGCAAGGCCCTGAGCTGCCTTACCCCACACTTCTTCCAAAGACTAACCATCAGATCAGACATGAATTGGTGCCCTGGTCCAGCAGAATCTCCTGGGAAAAACCCACTCATCTAAATATGCCCAGCAGTTTGTCTGCCACCTTCTCAGCCTCAATATAGGACAATGGCACTTCCTTTGGGTACGTTGTGGAGTAGTCTCCAACCACCAGAATTTACCACTAGCTGGTGTGACTTGGGTTGCTGAGTGACCCCACAATGTCCACAGCAACTTATCAAAATGGCTCTTCGATAATGGGCAGGGAAATTAAAGCTGCCTTATCCTTTTCCCCAACCTTTCCCACCCTCTGGTACTGTGGACAAGTACAGTAGTTTGCTATGTCTTTAAAAATATTGGGCCAGTAAAAATTGTTAGTCAGACAGCTGAACCCCAAGTGTTGAGAAAAGGGTATGTCATAGGCTAAGGCCAGAAACTGCTTTCTATATTGCCTGAGAACCACTATCTGATGGAGTACCCCTTCCTTTGGACCTCCCTTGGGAACCCACACACAGTACTGGAGCCCATTCTCCCAGTTTACCTCCATTTTCTTTTACCCTTGAAAGTCACCTTTCACCCTGGTGGCTAACTCCCTTCATTTTTGTAGGGATGGGTAAGCTTGCTGAGCTCTCACCAGCTCTGCATGCCAGACCTTCCCCAAAACACACTGTACTGTGGCGGAGCCACCCACAGTTGTGCTCTCCTAAATCTGTAGCTGTGGCTCAGAACTGCTGCTTCTAGCTCATTCTTCAGCTACAGCTAACTTCTCCTGCTACTGAGGTAGGGGTTGCTTCTTCATGCACTGCCCCCTGTGTCCCCAGGGACCAGTTCCCTTGCCTTGCTACAAGTAGTGACACACAATATTGGCCCTACTATCAAAGCCATTACATCCATAGGCAGATCTGGTACAACACCTATTTCACATTTGCCCTGCCCACCATCCTAGCTTAGAAAGATCCAGACCATTAGCACTGAGACTGCAGGACCTGTCACTCCTCTAATCTTAGAAAACTGGCCAGGCAGAGTCTGTTCCTCCAGAATCAAGTCCTGCATCATCATAGAAGTGGAGGCCACAGTGTACCTCAATCCCTGGGTGACCATCCCATTTACAAATACAGGGTGCATGTGTGCAGTGGAGTCAGAGGGCACTGCACTCTGTGTACAAGCCAGTAACTGCTGGGAGCTTCCCGAGCTACCCCCTCCAGCTGCACTCACACCTTTGGCCATATTTTTGTGGCAATCATATGACAAATGCCTTAGTTTCTGGCAGATGTAGTACCTGCATTCACCTGTCTCCTTGTTTTTTAAACCAGGTAGCTTCCCTTTTTGTTCAGGAACAGACTGACTTCTCTTAGGTTGCCCCGGTTCTCTTAAAACCACTCAATGTCCCTCCCCATTACCTCTGCGATGAGAAGCTAGTTGGCAGTGACCATTATTTGTGTGAGAGGCCTTTTGGCACCATGCAATTCTGCTTAAAGTTGGTCCAGCATAACATTCTGTGGTGATTTGAGTATGTAGCCCATGATGCTTTGCATTGTGGGGGCATGTGTGGTTTTGTATTGACCATTATTATACTGCTTCCCTGGTCACTTTCCTCAAGCATGTTTATGAGTTCTGCCATTGACTGGCTTTTTTGATCCTAATCCATCCCTCTCTTTTTGCACAACTCTTGCATGTTTAGCAAAGTGCACTTTTCATATAGTCTAGACATAATGTCCTTTCTGTGTAACTACGCATGCTAAAAACAAAAATAATGGCAGTAGTGTACATTGTGTTCCCTTATGTACTATCCTGTTCTGTGACTGGAGAGTTAACTAGGTTATTGACAATCCTTTTCAAATCCACATAACTGGCACAAGTTTGTCACAATCTGTCCACACTCAGGACGCAGTCTGCAACAGGCTGCAAAGTTTCTCAACCCTCAGCACCTGTAAGGGTCCCTCGGTACCTACCACCACTCAGAAGTGATTCCCTTACTGGGGACTTTCTCAGTCTGAATCCCATCAGAGCTACTGCTCACACAGTACAGTGCTACTTACCAAAGGTCAAACAGCCTTCCTCTGTCACTCCCACTCCTGAGACAACACTTCTCTCCTTAGAATACAGTAACTATATATATCTGCTCCCCCTTCAGAGACAGATTGTGGACTTGTCAATACTAGCAGTTAGCTATTCCCCCAAAAGATTCAGTGACGGAGGCATGAAGTATATAAAAATATTTGCTGCTTCACAATTTTTACACAATCTACAGGAAATTATAATACACTAAGACTATGGGAATTACAGGGTCACTACAGAACTTAAAGGGAAATGTTTTGCACACAGCAGAAGTAACAAATAGAAAAACCTCCCTTCAGCTTCTTAACTCTTAGCAAAGTAAAAAGAGCTTACCACACAGGCTATCTTGATGAAGCAGGACGGACTCGAACCTTAGGTGGTAACTGCTCAGAGTTCCAACCTAACTGACTTGCTAGGGTCTGACCTCCACTTCAAAACCCTTCAGCTGCACCCCCCCCATGCTGCAAAATGAAATATGTCACTCTAACATCATGGATTTGACAAGTTCTTTGCCTCCTGATGTTCCTACCTCTCCAGAGAGCAGGCCTACACTGGAATCTTGGATTTTTGTGGACTCAGAAATCCTCTCATTGTTCTGAGCCCTGTCTACCCGAGGAGGAGTAGCTGCATGGCCAAGACATGAAAGACCTTGACCTCTCTGAAGCTCCCTCATTAACTGACCAGAGAATGTCATCATTACAGGACAAAGGGACTATAATTATTTCTCGGGGACAGCTGCTTTACCTTTGGCAACAATTTCGATTTCACTTCTCCAGCTCATCTATGTCTCTACAGCAGAGACAGTTAAGTAAGGCATTGCGATGCTTGCCCTATGTGTAATAGCAGTATAAAACCCTTGAGTCGAGATTTCTGTGTTGTGGTTTGAGGTATTGCACACCTTGTGTGTCTTTGTAAAAATGCTTGTTACACACTGCTGACTATTCATTATTCTCTATAACTTCCTGAGCTAACATTATATAGGATGTGTACTTAAGTTTGTTAATGTGTCCTTGTACTTTTTAAGCCTTTGTCAAAGTTATCCTGAGTTCTAAGGGAGGAGGATGTGAGGTAGAGTATGTCAACACTTAACAGACCTGTAACTGGTAGCTGCTGCTGTTGCAACCTGATTTTCTGCGTTTGGTAGATGAGTAAGTTAGGAAGTACAAACAGATGACTGAAAAAGGTACAAGGCACAAACGGTGTTTTATTAACAACACAACAATAAAAACAAAACGTATAAACTGCTGGATGATATCAGAATGGCAAGCAGATTTAGAAAATTGATTTGCAGCTGTTTTATATCACTTGTAAATAATAAGATCAGCAAAGTATCTGCACTGTATATCTGCTCTAACAGTTCTTGCTTGTATCATGAGTGCCACTCATAAATTTAAACATCTCTTTTGTTGGGGTTACTTTTTAATTGACATTCTTGAGTGATATCATAGATGCATTAGGATAGTGCTACCACAAGCTTCTAATGGCAAACAGCAGAGCACCATGCCAAGACATTTATTTTTTCATGGTGGGCGTGACAAGGGAGCAAGAACTTTTAAAAACCTCAAAATCCCATATTTCAGTTGAGAAATGAAAGAAAATGAAAAGAAAAATGGGTGTACTGATGTTTTGCCAGAAAAACAGTATTGCTGAGAAAACTAAAATGCTGCTTGCTTAACAAACTCCTACTTTTTAGGGAAAAATACTGATTCCTTTTACGGCCTGAGGAGCATTTCACAATTCATTTTAACAGCTTCTAAGTGTGTGCTTACAGATCCTGTAAGTCTCATTTAATAGGGGTTCACCATGTACTGTGGTAGATAGAAGAAGGGAAGAAAAGGCTGCATGACAAGCAGCACAGGGAAAACAGGAGGATGAGCAAGAAATAGGGAAGAGTCATTGGACTAGCAGAGGGGCCAGTTCCTAGGTCCCGTGAGAAATGGTTGTGAAACCAGTTTTTGAAAAGGTAATGGATAGGACAGGCTAGACCAGAATAGTTTTTCAGTCGTTTTGTTTTTCCCTATAAAAATGGGACAAGGTCCTGACCCTGTCACACTGTGAGAGGGGCATCACAGAGGACATAATTAGCCAGTGAAGCTCACTGAAAGGCATTCTGACAGCTGTGACCCTGCCCTCTTGTTTTTGTTTCACTTTACAATGGGCACCTGATTCTGACAAGTAGACATGGACCAAAAAGGGAAGCCATAAAGTTAAATTGGCAGGGCAAAGGGAGAGAGGGGGGAGGAGGGTGTTAGTGGGGGATGGGAAAGGGTTATGAGATTTAAAAGTATTTGGTAGGTGTGATGGGGTGGAATAACACCACAGTGGGTGGGGAGAGGGATTTTATGACATTTTGGAGTTTTTTTTAAATAAAATAAAAAATTCACCAACAAAGTTGGTTCACCCGCCAAGAAATTCATGAAGATTCATGAACTATGAATTTCCTGAATTTACACCAACTTCACTGGTGAATTAAAAATTTGCAACACCTCTACTGGTGAGCTGGGAGAAGGGTGGTTGACATCATACCTCTCAGCCTCCTGCCTCATAAATCAGGGACAAGGCTTAAAAAAATCAGGCACAAAGGCCCCAAATCAGGGACACATTTTTAAAATTGGTGCTATCCACTCAGGAAGCTGGCAGAATAAGGGACTCGGTGTATAATACATTTTCTGAAGAATAAGAAGTCTGCGACTTTATTGTTTGACATAATTTTATTCTTACAATCATCACTGTTTAGTCAGGGGAACACAGATTTTAGGAGGGACAGAGTAAAATTTTGAGGTGAAATCAGGGACATCACTGAAAATCAGGGACACTTGAGAGGTATGGTTGACATGTGGATTGGTTCTTGGAGGGAATGGTGAGCTGGGAGAAGGGTGGTTTTTGTTTTAGTTATTCACACAGTGGGCTGAGTTTTGGAGCAACTGGTGAGCTGGGAGCAGGGTGGCTGTTGTTTTATTTGACATTGTAGGTCAAGTCTGGGAGGGACTGGCAAGCTGGGAGTGGAGAAAGTATTTTTTATTGACATGATGATTCTGGTCTGGGATGGACTGGAGAACTGGGAGCAGGGCAAGGTTTTATTTATTAACAAGGTGTCAAGTCTAGATTGGACTGATGAGCTGGGAAACATGGAATCATAGACAATTTAGGCAGATAAAGGCCTATCAGTCCCCATACAGTCTGCACAATCCCTCCTAGTATGGGACTATGCCCCTGTCAGTCAGTCAGTGATCCCCCTGTCAGAGAGAGTGGGTTGGGCATTTTTTACTTCATTGACATGGTGAGCTTGGTTGGGGTAGAACTAGCAAGCTGGAAGCCAGGTGAGTATTTCTTTATAATGACATTGTGAATAAATCATGGGAGGATATTGTGGTACCTGAGGACTGGAGGAGGGAAGATGTTATTTCCCTTCACAAAAGTGGGAGCAAGACAGAGGCAGGAAACTACAGACCTGTCAGTTTGACCCCAGTGGCAGGGAAAATGATGGAATCACTTCTGAAGGAAAGAACAGCTAGATCACAATCATTATTTCCAGTCACCCATGTCTCAGTTATGGCCTCTATGTCTTGCTCAGCATCTGCTATTATCACCTGGAGCTCGCTCATTTTGTTGCACAAGCTCCTGGCGTTCAGATAGACTGCCTTCCATCCAACCGTTCTTTGTCCCCCTTACAGTTTCTGTGCCCCATCCTTTGTACTATACACACCTCCCTCCCTTCCTTCCTTCTCCTCCTGGTGCCCATATCCCCTGCTGATTTCCTGTGACCCCCCCCACCTTATCCCCATGTCCACTTTCTGATCCAGTCCACTCCCCTCCCTTTTAACCATTTCTGTCTACAGTACTGTTTATCTTTCTGTTTTGCTTTGCATCACCATGCACATTACCATTTGCGTTTGTGGGCATCGTGTTACCATGTAACAAGACATCCCACCTCCGCATTACATTCACTATTTCTTATTATACTTCTCAAAAAGAAGGGAAATTAGAGGCAAAAAACTCCATTTAATGCATTAGTTAGGGTTGTTCCACAGCAACAAAAGCTAGGAAATTCGGTGTTAGGGTTGAAAGCCCCCCTTGGACCCCCCCGCCCACACCCCCAACTGGCATCGGGGTGCGGGTTGGGGTTGTCAGTCCTAACTCTCACCCCATTCTCCTATACCTCTGCTTCTTCACACATCTGATGGGGTGAGAGTTAGGGCCGACAACCCCAATGCACACCCGATGCCGGTTGGGGTGTGGGCAGGGGGGTGCAAGGGGGACTTTCAACCCTAACACCACATTTCCTCACTTTTGTCACTGTGGAACAACCCTAACTAATGCATTAAACTGTGTTTTTTTCCTATTATATATATATATATATATATATATATATATAAATATATATATACACAGTAGCACTAGGATAATACAGAGTGATACAATAAATTACATATAAATGATTGGAGGCACCCAAGGAAGCTCTGATGTCACACGCCTCAAAGCAGAAGCTTCCGAGATGGCCAGCTGAAGGAACACCAGATGCTGCAGCCTGACAAGAACTCTTCAATGAAAAGATTAAAACCAGCCTCATCTCTCCTCACCCTGGTCAGCGGTTGCTCTCTTTTTAGGTCTCTCCCTTGTCGTGATGCTGTAGGTAATTTTAAAGCGTTAACAACGCAAAGTTAAACTTAACGGTTTAGTGGATGAGTTTATGTCCCCCCCCTCGATATTTTTTCGGACTGATTTCATAGAATGTCAAAAAATGTTTGGCGAGTTGAAGAACTATTGAGTACATCCAGGTTGGAGAAGAGGAAAACCCAGAATACCCGCCCAACGAATAAAAGTAACTCTCCTAGTTTACTGGACCTCACAGAGTTAGGAGAACCATCTTGACCTCTTCTCTCCCCTCTGGTAAGCCCTGCTACAGAGAAGACTGCCTCAGGTAATATGTTCTCTGTTTTCTCTAAGGGAGCAGTGCTTAAGACATAGGACTATATAGAAAATTAAGGAGAACCTGGTAAAGCGCAAATGAATGCTTCTGAGCAGTGTATAAACCCAGGGCAAAAGAAACGCTCCAAAGAGAACACTAGGCAATAGGCAAAGGGAATGTGGAAGTAAGGAATGGGAATGAGCTGAATTGGGGGGGAGACCCAGCCCCAACCCCAAGCCTTGGAAACACAATTACCTTTACAAAACAGGGGTACTAATTTGCAAGAAGTAAAAGAAGTGGTACTAGATGGTATCCAAATCAATAATTTAATACAAACAGTGGACTCAAACGCATCTGTGGTACAGGCCCTTTCTTTTTTTTTAACTTGTTTAGTTTATTGAGAATATACATTTCTTACAGGATCATGCTCCATCACATTGGGTCGCACATTTATAAGTTTTAAATACATATGTTGTTAAAATCAACTAATCACTTCTTGTGGTTTCTCTTGTTAGGTAATAATGTCCTTAATCAACTATTCGATGTAGATTCCAAATGAATCCAGGCTTAGTCCTCATCTTCATGAAGTGCTTGACCACAGTGCTCGATCCTGTTTCCTCCATTCTGCTTCCTCTCAGACTTTTTGAATATTCTCTTTTTATCAGGTAATAAACAACAAAGTAAATTAAACTAAAAATAAAGTCTGTGTTTTTTTTAAGTACAATTATCTGGTTCTCCCTGCAAGTTAATTGTTGTTCTAAGACTGAAATACCGTCCATATCTTCTATATATGTGAAAAAGGGGTGCCATCGGGAATTATATCTTTCAACTTGGAACCTTAACTTAGAGGTGATAGCCTCTACATTCCTGATTTGTTTAACATTAGTCAGCCAGTGACTCACAGTCAATTGCTTCTGAGTTAACCAGTTTTGTGTTATCACTTTATTGGCTGCCACTGTCAATATCAGGACTAGATATTTCTGACCCTTAGCTTTAATCTCTGGTGGGATACATCCCAGGACCAGATGTTTAAAATCCAAGCCCTGTGACATTTCTAATATCCTCCTGAGCATATTCTCTATTTTGGACCAAAATGTCTGGATTTTGGGACACCCCCAAAAGGTATAATAATATGTACTCATGCAGCCACAGTCTCTCCAGCATTTATCTGTAGGGACCCTAGCATAATGATGAGAGACCTTGGGGGTGATAAAAAACCTCACTGAGACTTTCCACTTAAATTCCCTCCAGATCATTGAATTTGTAGTCTGATGTGAATTAGCCCAAATTCCAACCCAATCTTGCTTTGAGATGTCTTGTCCAGATTCTTCCAGCCAACTGTCCTGGATCTTCTGAAGGACTATGTCTGATGTCCCATCCTCTACAATTTTATAAAATTGAGATATCAAATGTTTCAAGTCGTATGAATTAGCTTTATTTTTAACTACTATCAGGCCCTCCTCTAACTGTCTGGACAATGCGGGAATTCCCACTGCAGTTTGAATATAATGTCTGTACTGTAGATACTTATAGAAATCTGTTTGTGGAAGGTTAAGCTCTTGCTGCAGTGTTTTAAGATCTTTGATGAAGTCTCCCTCCAAAAAATGGGACAGTGAACACAATCCCTGCCTGGTCCATTTGTTTATAGTACTATCTCCCCTCATCACAGGGAAATTAGGAAGAGGCTGTAATGGAATATACAGCCAGACACATTCAGGTTTTTCCCACACTGCTCTAAGTTTTAGACAAATAAATAAAGTGTGCTTTGTCCATCTGTTTCTGATGGTTCACAAGGTATTGGGTAGGATTGTCCATGGTAATACCCACAACGGGAGTTCTGGATGAGCATTACCCTCCAGAGCGCACCATTGTATCTGTTGTGAGCAGTTCAGTATTTTTATCAAAGGGACTATCTGAGCTGTCCAATAATATTTTTGGAGGTCTGGCAGACCCCAGCCTCCATTTTCCTTGGGTTTCTGTAGCAATAATCATCTGATTCTAGGTTTCCGGCCAGCCCAAATAAAGTGTGTTCATTTTTGTTGTATTTTTTTAAGGTCCGTTCGGGATATTTGCATTGGGAGAGTTGAAAAAAGGAAGAGTAATCTTGGTAGTATATTCATTTTTGTTGTATCTATTATTTTCGATAATGACAGTGGAAGAGTCTGCAATCTACCAATATCAGTGAAGATTTGCTTGATTAGTGGTCCGTAATTATAGGTGTATAACTGGGAAAGTCTTTTTGGTATCCAGATACCCAAATACTTAACTTTGTCCTTCACCAATTTGAAAGGCATCCCAGCGTTAAAATCTGAAGTAACAGCTCCCTTTATTATTAGGGCCTCAGATTTTTCTACATTTATTTTAAATCCTGAGATTAGGCCATAGTCATAAAGTATTTTCAGTAAATTGGAAATTGTAATAACTGGTTTATCCACAAGCAGCAAAGTATCGTCTGCATACATCAACACCCTGCAGCACTGGTTCCCTATCTCTATCCCCTGTATATCTTTGGATTCCCAAATTGCTATAGCCAGTGGTTCTAAGCTCAATGCAAATAATAGTGGTGAGAGAGGGCACCCCTGTCTAGTCCCCCTCTCCAATTTAATTTCTGCCGATAGGGCTCCATTAACCCTTACCCTGGCTGTAGGCATACTATAACATAAAAAGACCCACTGTATAAAGTTAGTACCCAGATCCATTTTTTTCATTACTGTATGTAAATATTCCCAATTCGATGATCGAATGCTTTTTCGGCATCCACAAAGAGGGCTAACTGTGCAGACGTTGTAGGGGAGCTGTAAGTTAAGGCATTTAGTAATTTGTGTATGTTATCTACTAGGTGTTTGTTTGGTATAAAACCAGTTTGATCGGGATGGATTAGGTACTCCATATATTTTTGTAATCTAGCTGATAGAACCTTAGATAGAATTTTCAAATCTTGGTTTAATAATGAAATGGGTCTGTAAGCTTCACATCTACGCACAGGTTTTCCAGGTTTGGGGATAACATTGATAGTTGCTGCTTTCCATGAGTCTAGGATACGTTTCTCTTCTAAACATTTATTGAATACTGTAGCCAAGATAGGGGCCAAGGAATTTTTAAAATGTTTATAAAATTCTGAACTAAATCCATCTGGACCTGGAGTCTTACCTGATGGAAGGGATTGCATTGTATATTTAATCTCCTGAACTGTAATTGGGCTGTTTAACTCTGTTCTAGCTGTTTCAGATAGGATAGGAATTGGCAATTCCTGAAGAAATTGTTCAGTTTGTGTTTTACTGTTTGCATTCCTGTTTTCTTCTTTATAAAGATGCTGGTAAAATTGTTGGATATGTTCACCAATGTCCGTCGGTTTGCTCCAGAGTTTAGTTTGGTCTGACTCGTTAGCAATTTCAGGCACTGTTCTGTCCACTTGGGCCTTACGGAGTCTCAGTGCTAACAGCTTTGCTGCTCTGCTATCAGTATCCTGATATCTTTGGCCTAGGAATCGGAGTTGACCTTCTGCCTTTTGATTTTCTAATTTCTGTAATTTGTCCCTTTCTTTTATTAGTGCTTTCAAAGTCAATGATTTAGTAAGATGCTTCTTATGTTGCTGTTCTAACTCAGTAATCGTATTTAGTATTTTGTTTCTAGATAGCTGAGCAAGTTTTTTTTAGCTGTAGCGACACTAATTAGCTCCCCCCAGACCACAGCCTTTAAGGTTTCCCACATTTATACTGGAGAGCAGTGTTGCTCAATATTCAGCTCATAAATATCTTTTATTAATTTTGAGAGTTTTTTAAGAAGTCCTTTATCAGTCAGTAGGGAAACATTTAATTGCCAAGTAGTTTGTTTATTCATTATTGGCATTCACCACTTAATTGAAACAGGGGCATGATCTGAGATGGTTATGTTATGCATTTTGGAGACCGTTATGTTATATGCCTGAGTTTTAGGAATTAAAGAAAGTCTAGTCTGGAGTACGAATTTTTAGCTGGGGAATAAAGGGTGAAATCTTTCTCACCCTTATGTTGCTGTCTCCATATGTCCTGCAACCCCACTTCTGCCATAGTTAATGACAACATTTTTGTTGTGGCCCTACCATGGCTATCAGATTGAGAGACCTATCCAGCCTGGGAGAGAGCACTGTATTGAAATCCCCTCCAATAATCAACTGTTCCTCTGTCAAGGTAGCTACTCTGTGGAGGATTTCTTGTAAGAAGGTATGGGTTTGACTATTAGGGGTATAAATATTAACTAAATGAAGCGTTTCTCCATGCAAGGTACCAGAGACCCTTAAAAATATCCCGTCCTATACCTCTTCCACAGTAGTAATCCAAAATGGGCATCCCTTTCTAAATAATATTGCCACTCCTGCTTTTCTCCCATTCAGAGAGGAAGCTGCTTCCACCCTGTCCACCCAAGCCCTTCTCAGTTTCAGATGTTCCTGTTGGCCTAGGTGCGTTTCTTGTAAAAAAGCTATTGAACAATTTAACTTGTTTAATTCTGATAATAATCTTGTTCGTTTTATTGGGGAATGTATCCCTTTCACATTGTACATTACTAGTGTAATTTCATTTATTTTTATTTGTCTTGATAACCAAATTTTTCCTTTGATCCAGTTCAGAGACAGTAGAGTAACTTCTTTGCAAATAATATTTAGAGGCATCACCTAAAAAACACATTTTCTCCTCTAAATCTTGTGACAGACTATAAAACCAAACATCAACCCTCCAGTCAACATTCCTAGAGGTATATAATAACAATCTATAAACTGTTAAAACCATAAACGTTTTAAAGAACTTTTTGGTAACAACAATGAAACATATGTATTGCTGTATAGTAGTGCAATACAAAAATTGATTCACAACATTTCTTTTGCAATTTCCTAGGTGAAATTTGTCAGCTCTTTGAGGCACCACAGATGGAGGTTTAAAAGAGTAATAAATACCCTTGTGGTGCTGCATGTAATGCCAAATCTGCTCAAGTATCCAAAGAACTGGCATTAACATGCACATCACTACCTTCACTGTTTTCATAATGTCAGATCTGGCGGCCAGATCCCAGCCCCCCTCTTCCTCCCAGCACTTTACAATGTCAGTTATGTCTCTTTTTGTCATATTTTAAGTCCCCCCTCCTCCCTTATAGAACTTATCAGTAGTTTGATATATAATAATAATAATAATAAATAATACAACTTTATTTATACCGTGCCTTTCACAAATTCAAGGCGCCTTACAAATATAGCAGATAAAACATGATCCAACAATAATCTGAGCTCTTAAAATCACAATAATTAATTAAAATAAATCTTAGACCATAAATAGGTCAAGGCCTTTTTAAATTCCTCCACGGATGCACACTGATGAAGCAGATGGGGTAGAGAATTCCAGAGGGTAGGAGCAGCATACATAAAAGCACGAGTGCCTGAAGATTTTAAAGAAACCCTTGGAATCTCTAGCAACCCCTCATCCACTGAGTGGAGAGATCGCTTAGGGCAGTAAGAAACCAGAAGCTCTTTCAAGTAATCCGGGCCCTGTCCGTGTAGGGCTTTGTAAGTCAAAAGACCAGCTTTAAAGGTGATCCACCACTGAATTGGCAGCCAGTGTAGATCACGCAGCACCGGAGAAATATGACAGGCATGAGACGTATCCATCAATAACCAGGCGGCAGCATTCTGCACCAGCTGCAAGTGGAGAATATCAACCCCAGGAAGCCCTAGATAAAGGGAGCTGCAATAATCAAGGAGTGAGGTCACAAATGTGGGAACAAAGTAGGCAGATCGGTGGGTGGAACAAGGTGCTTAATCTTGGCGATGTTCCTAAGATGATAAAAGGAAACTTTGACAACTGCCTACACCTGCGAATGCAGTGTCAGCTCATTGTCAAAAATCACACCCAAGTTCTGCACCTGTTCAGAGGTAGGGAGCTGGAGACCCACCAGAAATAAACCTGAGGGTGAACCAGCTCCTGTCCCCTCTACCCTATGACCCAGGTCCACAACTATTACCTCCCTCTTCTCCAAATTCAACTTCAGCCAGCTTGAATTCATCTAGCACTGGATTTCAGTGAGGCAGCTATTAAAAACCAAGAGACTTCTATCCTGGTCAGGTGCAAAAGACAGGTAGAGCTGGGTATCATCTGCATAGCAGTGAAACCTCAGACCATATCTTCTTACAATGTCTCCAAGGGGCAGCATATACACTGCAAACAACATGGGGGACAACACAGAGCCCTGGGGAACCCCACATGACAGAGAGACTGGGTGGGAAGAATTTATCCCCAACACCACTCTCTGAGTTCTGTCAGTGGGGAAAGATCTAAACCAACAGAGGACTGTACCTGACAGGCCACAGATGAACTCCAGGCACTTGAGAAGTACCCCATGGTCCAGAGTGTCAAAAGCTGATGACAGATCCAGAAGAACCAAGATGGAATGGCTCTTCTGATCTCTAGCGATCAGGAGATCATTCAGCACCCAAACCAGTGCTGTCTCAGTACTATGCCTCTTTCAAAAACCAGATTGGAGTGGTTCATAGCTTTCATGGATGGTTAAATGGTTTTCCAATTGTGCTGCCACTACTTTCTCAATAATCTTCCCTACAAAGAGAAGATTAGAGATTGACCTGTAGTTGGCATGGCAGTCAGGGTCCAAGGAAGCTTTCTTCAGGAGGGGTGTCACCACTGCCTCCTTCAGGGAGCTAGGGAACTCACCCATGTCCAAGGAGCACCAGACTATCCATGCTAGGACTGGGCTGATAATATCATGACAACCCTTTATCAGGGAAGTCGGGCCCAGGTCCAAACTACAGCATGTAGGGTGCATACTCTGGATAATCCTCATGACATCAATGAACTCAAGCCAGTCAAAGGAAATCCAGGAGAGACTAGAAGCTGTGACCAAACACCGATCTGTAGTTTCTCCCTTAGAGGGAGCAGGCTGGAGTGCTGCCCTGATATCGGCCAACTTATCCACAAAGAAGTGAGCAAGCTCGTCACACTCCACTTGTGAAAAAGCTTTCTGAACCTGGAGACAAGCTGGGTTGCACAGTCTGTCAACAGTTCAAAAAAGCTGAGCTGGTCGGTTCTGAGCAGCCGCAATCTCCCAGGACAGGAACTCTGCCTTCTTATGAGAGATTGCGGAATGATAGAGTTGATAATGTTCCATCAGTCTAAGATGGTTGGTATCAAGAGCAGTTCTCCGCCAACAATGCTCTAATCTTCATCCTTGTCACCGCATCTCCCTCAAAGTCCCTTCAAACCATGGGGACCAAGGTCGAAGGGGGAGAGGATGAACACAGACAGGAGCAATTTGATCCAGAGCCAAGGAGATGGCCCTATTATAGGCCAGCACCAAGGCATCAGGATCATTGCTCACTCCAGAGAACTCCGATAGGTCAAGCACCGCTGCCAGGCCTGTAGAGCTAACATCTCACAAAGAGCGGTACCTGACCATCTCCGCAAGGGTAGGCCTACGGGGGGGTGCAAAAACTGAACCCCACAGTGTAGTGATCGGACCAACCGACAGGTTCCACCCCCACATCAAAGGCCTCAATCCCCAGAAGGAAAACTAAGTCCAAGGAGTGACCACTCTTATGAGTGGCAGAAGTAACCACTTGTGTAAGACCCAAAGATGTCATTAATTGGAGGAAGTGCTGTCCAAACTGTGAGAGTTCGTCATCAACCCAGGCATTGAAGTCACCCAGGACCATCAGCCTGGGTGACTCAAATGCCATGTCGATGACAAAGTCTGCTACTTCCTGTAGAAAATGTTTCTCATCACCTGGTGGTCGATAGATGAGAGCAATTCTACAATCCACACCTGCCACTACAGTACACTCGAAGGACTCAGCTCCTTTAACGGATACACTTGTGAGGCCCAGTTCGGTCTTAAAACAGACGGCAACCCCCCCCCGTGGTCCAACCTCAGGAAGTGTAACACCGAGTACCCAGCTGGAACCGCTGCCTCCAAAACTGGACCAGCATTTCCATCCAGCCAGGTCTCAGTAATGCAAGCCAGATCCACAGATTCAACAAGATCTGCAATAACTGTGGTCTTGTTTCTTATGGATCTGGCATTGCACAACATGGCCCAGGATGGACGGGCATCTGGAGCGGCACAGACCACTTGCCCAACATCATTAAGGTTCTCACCGCTTCTTAGGTAATAAATAAATCTTCCCTCTGCCCTCCCCCACTTTCAAGAAGGGGATCTTTACAAAGACTCTCCTCCTCTCCTTAATTATTTCCATGTTGATCCCTTAGTGTAGCTTGATTCAAAAATATACCACATTATGTTGATCAACCCTTAAAGTCTCTAGGGAAAAACATTGTAGTGCTCCATTTTAACTTTCTTTTCTGTACCCCTATCAATAATGTTCCTCCTTTATATTCTAGTATTGTTAAGCTGAGCGGAGCGAGAACAACTCCTCCCCCCAAAAGCAAAAACTGCACTTTTTAAGTTCCCCTGCAATATCCATTTAAGAGCCGCCCAAAAGAAATAGAAGTAGAAAAAGGAGAGATCTCCTCCTCCAGTCAGCAAACTAAGGCGTTTCCTCTGTTGAGAATGGCTCATGAAGCCCCTCAACCGCCAACAAATTGTTCCATCAGGTTTGTAGTTAAGCTATCCAATTTACAAGCAATTCAAAAGAAATAATGAGAGAGAGCCCTCCCTCTATTCAGTGAATTAAGACCTCTCACCAGGCTCACAAATCCCTTTGATCATCAACAAATTGCTCCAGCTTGTTTAAAGTCAAAATAGAATCACCTGGGGGTCTGAGTATTCTTTCTTGTTGTGGTGGGTGATGAGCCTCTGTGTACCATCTTCTTCATTAGTTTTGCGATGTCCGGAGCTGTTCTTTGCAGAAGGAACCAGGGCGGTGATCTCTTGCGTCCCCTTGATTGCAGTCCCCAGGAACTTGCTAACAACTTGTGCTCCATAAGATCTACTGTAGTTCCTGATTAGGTATAGATATTTTCTGTTCCACCAAAAATTGTGCTACTTCAGCCAATGTATCAAATGTTTTAGGCCCATTTTCTAGGTGTACTTTCAATTTGGCTGGAAAATTTAGTTGTGCTTTAACATTTTCTTTTCCCGAAGCTCTTTAATCACTTGCTTGACTTGGATCCTTTTCGTCTGGAGCTCCGCCGAGAAGTTATGGTCAAAATAAATATTCTGACCTAAATACTGTAGATCTTTGTCTCCAGGCCTCTGTTACAATGTATTCCTTTGTTTGATAGTAAAGCATCCTGACTATCCAAGATTGTGGTCATGTTTTGGGATCCGTGGGGCTAGAACCAAGCAAGCATTGTGCTCTCTCAATGTCCAGAGGCAGATCGGAAGGCAAAGACAAGGTGGTTTTCAGAAGATGTGTGATAAAATCTGTTGAGGTAAGAAAGCCCTCCTCGGCCCCTTCCTGCACTCCATGTAGACAAAAATTGTTTCACCTCACCCGATTTTCATGTCCTCCAGTCTTGCATGTACTTGGCAATCTCTCTGCAATGGGTAAAGTAAAATTCTATCACTGCTTTCTTGAGCCTTGGTTACTTCGGCTATTTTTTTTTTCATTTAGTTGGACTTGTTATTGATAGTTTTAATGTCCATACGTAAGTCAGTGATTGAGGATTCTATTTTGTTCATGGACTTGAGTATTTTTTGCAAGACTCTCTCTGTCCCATTGGAAAGCTCCTCATCTTCTGGTTCAAGATCCCACGATGATTCCGATGGAGAGCGGATCCTTGCTGAGGCTGCAAAGCCCTTGATGTTTGTGTCTATAGCCAGTTGCTTCATTGCAGTCCATTTTACCATTTTCTTGCTCCCTTTTGAGCACGGGGGTTCCCAGACATGTATGGTGTAAAGTATCGCTGTTTTGGATAATTTTCTATTATCTCGGAGGGGGGATTGCTATGGATGGCTGGGTTGGTTCGGGAGCTACAGAGATCAAGCGGCCACCATTACAGTGACGTCACCAGAAGAAGTTGGTATAGGCCCTTTCTAACTTAACAGATAATTTGCCATCAAACACCACTGGGGAAATGGATAAAATTAAGGAGGAAGTTCTGAATGCAGTTGCAAATCTCAGAGCAGACATGCTTAATGCATTTGGGGATTTAAAGGGAGCTCTTAATAACATTACAGGAGCTCTCACTGATTTGACCTCAAAGCTGCAAAATCTGTCTTGTAAAACAGAAAAGGTGGAAGGTAGGGTCTCTAATATAGAAGACTGTGTTCAAAAAGTACCCTAAGATACATTGCAACCAGAAAAACAGCTGCAGACATGCCAAACAAAAACAACAGAGCAAGAGGGCAGAGCTAGAAGAGTGAATATCAGACTTTGTAAAATCCCAGAAGGGGTGGCGGGGACGGGGAATCCAGTATCATACTTTGAAAAAATATGGTGACTCTAGACAGAAAATATCTGGAAGAAAAAGTGTTACTAGACAGAGCTCACAGAGCAGGAACAAGATTCTCAAACTCAGAATATCCACGCACAGTTTTTGTGAAGCCTCTTATATTCCAAGACAGAGAAGCAATATTACAAAAGGCCCGCACTTCAAAAGGCCTTAATTTTGAGAACCTACATTTTAATGCCTACCCAGATCTATTCAGAGAAGATGGACCTGGTGGTCTCCTTCTGCCATCAACCACTAACATCAGAAAAAAGAAAATTATTTAATCCTATAAAGCAAATGCTTACTAGGAAAGGAATACATTTTTCAATGCTCTACCAAGCTATAATACATTTTATTGTGAATGGTCGACTACATACTTTTGATTCCTCAGACGATGCGATGGAGGCATATAGAATGGCTCATGAAAATAATCAGGACACTATGTCACAAATCAATAAGACCACTGTGGATAAGAGTAACCCCACCCACTGGGACATTTCAAAGGCCCTTCCATAGCCTCCTGACAAAGTTTAATATAAAAAAGAAATCTCTGCAACATTGGAATTTTATACATAGATAGAGTCATTAGGAGATGATCAAATGGGGCCTGATCTGTACCGGCTCATTATGTTATGGATTCTCATGGGTGGGGAGGGGGAGTTCCGTCTAATATTATAGACATAAGTGTGGGATGATATACCCAAAGCACTTTCTTTTAGGCTGATATTTCTTGACCTGAGAGACTTGCTAATACTTGTTAATAGGTAGGTAACCGGGTCTTATTGGGAGAGCAACTGGGGCTAAGGGGGCGAGACTATATGGCTGGTCAACAAGGAGAGATTAAAAATACTAAGGATAAGAATTTATAAAAAGACACTAAATGGGAAGAGTTTCTCTATTAGAAGGCTAAGTAGTGTTATAGGTGTACGGAGATGATCCTTTTTTCATCTCAGCTGGGTTAGGGGAGGGTAGAGGGAGGAGGGTCTGATCTGTCTGCTAAGGGGGGAGTTTTTTTTTAATTATTATTGTTATTATACCTAAGCACATCCACTCTGGTTAATCTACTTGAGGCCTTAAAATACATTAAAAACAAAATGTTAATTAATGATATGAGACCAGAATTTGATTGGCTGTTGGGATCCAGGAACCAAAATGGAAATTTGTAGCTAACTTAAATGATGGAAAACTTTAATATGGCCACCTGGAATGTTAAAGGCTTACAAAATCAACCCAAAGTTTTAAAAGTAATAAATTATACAGAAAGGAAAAACATTAATTTAATTATGTTACAGGAAACCCATCTACTGAGAAAAGATATTCACTGGTTTGAAAACAGGTGGGGCAAAACATTTTTCTCTGAATATTCTAGCAATTCTCGAGGAGTATCGATAGCTTTTCACAGGAAAAAAATAGTTCCCTTAATACTCAGACATTTCATAGATTCACTGGGATGTTATGTACTCCTGCAGTTACAGCTTTTCGAACTGAAGTTTACCGTAGTGGTACTGTATACCTCTAATGGCAATAACCCAAAATTGTTCTCAGATTTTTTTCTTAATTTGTCTACCTTCAAAGCACCTTACATTATAGGAGGGGATTTTAACCTAGCCCTACAACAGATAGATAAAACTACAGGGCTAGATAGATCACATAGACCTTCCAGAGCTATTTTACTTGAGTTTATGGCAGACCTAGGATTAGTAGACCCCTGGAGAGAGAAATATGGGGATAAGAAGGTTTATTCTTTTTTTTCTGCCATTTATCAATCTTACTAAAGGATAGACTTTTTTAATGTCTAATTCCTTGTTATTTTCATTACAGGACATACAGTACCCGGGTATCTTCATTTTGGATCATTCTCCCTGCATTATATCTATAAAATGTATAGATCTGGGCCCTACCACTAAAGGATGGAGAATGGACCCAACGGTATTATCGAAACCTCAGACAGAAAAAAATAAAAGATCCATGTGAAGAATATTTTAGATTTAATTGTGGGCATGGAATAGCTACAGTATTTGCAATGTATGGGAGGCTTTCAACGTCTACATAAGAGGCATTACAATGAATATAACCTCAAATGGAAAAAAAAACAGAGATAAGTTAATTAAACAAACCGAAGAAGACATTAAAAGGCTTATTAGTATTCATAGCTCTTCATTTGATCCAGAGAGATATAAAAAATGGTTACAAAAAAGGGATCAACACAATCAACTAATAATAGAAAGAACAGAAAAGTAACTAGCTAACACTAGATCTAATTATTATTTTTTAGCAGACAAACCCTTAAAATTGCTAACATGGTAAACCAAAAAAACACAGTCCGAAAATACAATAATTAATCTAAAAGATGATCTTGGAAATATTGTCAATAATCCAAAAGATATAATGCAACATTTTTTGAATTTCTATAAAAAGCTTTATTCTTCAGAATTCAATAGGAATATGGAAGAAATAGATATTTTTTTTTATTCTATTCAGATGCCAGTAATACCTGATCAGAAAAGGGCAATGCTTGACCAACCCATTACTAAGATGGAAATTGATAACGCTATGCAAAACTTAGCAGCAAATAAATCCCCTGGTCTAGATGGCCTAGGTAACAAATTCTAACAGAAATATAAGGATATCTTATTGACGTCATTAGAACAACTGTTTAATTCCTTTAATACCATAAAAGCTTTACCAAATACCTTTAAGCAAACTAGTATTTAAGTCTTTTTGAAAAAAAGGGAAGGACCCACTGAACTGTGCATCATATCGTCCCATCTCTTTGCTCAACACAGATTATAAGATTTTCACTAAAATTATTGCTAACAGATTAGAACATATTCTACCAAATATTATTCATCTGGACCAAAATGGATTTATTAAAAATAGAAGTCTAATGGAAAATATCAAGCGTATGATTGATATTTTGGCCCTAACTCAAGAAAAGGATGCAGTTCTATTAGCTCTAGATGCAGAGAAAGCTTTTGATAGAATCAAATGGCCTTATATTTTCTCTGTGGTGCAGAGGATGGGATTTGGTGCACAGCTCAGTGGGTGGCTAAAATGTTTGTATGATTCCCTAACAGCAGTCTTTAAAATTAGTAATTTAACATTGGACCAATTTCCCCTTTGTAGAGGAACTAGACAGGGTTGTCCTCTCTCCCCAGTAATTTTTGCCTTAACAATTGAACCTTTAGCTACGGCAATTAGAAATCATCAAGGAGCTCATGGGATTACCATACATCATAAACAAGAAAAAATAAGTCTTTATGCAGATGATATTTTATTATAGCTAATTCAACCAAACAGATCTGTTTCTCAAATAATTCAACTTACTAAACAACTTGGATATATTTCTGGCTATAAATAAACTGGTCAAAAATGGAAATTTTAAAACTAAATAACAAAGCCCCGGATATTCAAATTACAGGTCACACTTAAAACTAGCAGATTCCACTATTAAATACTCAAGGGTGAATAGTACCACCAGAATAGATCTATATAGCCATAATTTTGAGGAATTGCCAAAAATAGTAGAAACCAATCTCAATAAATGGAATTCGCTGTTTCTGACTTTGATAGGTAGAATAAATCTAAGTAAAATGCAGGTTGTACCAAAAACTTCATTTTTATTTCAAACTCTTGCAATTCCCACCCCATCAAGTTTTTTCAAGAGTCTAAAAAGTATGATCACAAAGTTTCTATGGTAAAAATTAAATCCATGGAATAGCATGGAACACTTTGATTCTCCCAAAAGCCCGTGGGGGTACAAGCTCTACCAGATTTTTACACATATTATTTGGTAGTGCAAATTACACAGATATGGGACTGGATACAGTCACAATTTTCCAAACTTATATCTTTACAAATTGAAACTAAAGCTCAACCTTATCCTAACCTTATGAATTTGCTATATTCAGCTATAACTGTTGAGAAATTACCAGCTTCACTTCCTATTACCATTGTAACAACCTATAAATGTTAGTTAGAACTTCAAAAACAAATTGGAGAACATGATTTAATCACTGAATTTACTTCTATACATACAGTAGGAACTACAGCTTCCCTTCTTTGGTTCTGAATAAAAATTTTAAAAGATGGCAACAGGGTTTGAAACAAATGGGAGATTTGTTTCAAAATGGGCAGTTAAAAACTTCTATTCAATTGACATAAGAATATAAACTATATAACACTCAATTTTTTATTATAATCAGTTAAAACATTTTTCTCTAAAAACAAAAATAACATTAGGATAATGGACTCTCCTGTGTTGCTTGATACATTCAAGAAAAACAGAGACAGAAAGAAATTAATATCAGTGGTATATCATTCGCTAATGGATAAATCAAAACTTTGTATTAATAAACTTAAATATAAACGGCAGAGAGATTTCGGGATAAGCATGTAAGAGGATTTATGGCAAGACATTATAGATGCCTATATTCATAATATCCAGTCAGTCAGATTACAACAAATTCAAATGAACACAGTTCATAGGACATACTACACACCATATAAATTGCATCTGTTTAATCCTAATAAAGATGATAAATGCCCTAGATGTGTTAGAACCTCTGGCACATTAATTTACAAGATTTATTCTTGTCCATACCTTTCAAATTTCTTGTTGAAAATTGAATAGTTTACCTCAATTTTTTGAGGAAAAGAATAATTTTCAATCCTATTATTACACTACTGGGAATTTATCCTGACAAGAATTTTTTAAGTGAGGATCAAAAGAAATTACTTACATTATTTACTATAGTGGCAAAAAAAATGCATTTTTCAGAAATGGAAAGATCCGGACCCACCTAGCTTCAAAGCTTGGTTGAATTATATAATAGATATTTCAAAGCTAGAATGGAAGCAGTACTGTAAAAAGGATATGAAAGTACAATATGAAAAAATGCGGCACTCGTTCCAGGTGGCCCTAGATCAATTTATACTTTAATAACTTAATAATTTAATAAGACAGCTAGGGAAGTTCCTGGATACCTGCCCTTTGCTTATATGATGAGGAAGAAAAAATTACTCACCTTAGTAATGTTGTTTCTTCTAATGGAGTCTTGCTATATTATGACAATCGCAGTGTGACCGCAGGTTAGAACTGCTCCGGAGGTGAAATAGTTAACTTTCCATGCAGGCATGGAACTTAGAGAGCGAGCTCGGTTGAAAACTCTGTCTGTTTTGCTTCAAGCGCAAACTGTCAGATCTTTACGAGCTAAAACTCACTAAAGTTCTGAGTGGAAGCTGTAAACCTACACTCAGCCAACTGGCTACTAACATAAACACTCATTTTGGCCTAAAACAAAGACTCAAGTCAGGAGACCCAAAATGCAAAAACACAACACCAATTCACCCAAAAGGTAGGTGAAAAACAACAAAGGTGGGCATCAAAAAAGTGCCAACCCTGTACTGCCACCACGTCCCCAAAACAGAGGTTCTGAGAGGGGCAGGCAGGAGGAGGTCATAATATAGCAAGACTCCATTAGAAGAAACAACATTACTAAGGTGAGTAATTTTTCTTCAAACAACATGAGTCTTGCTATATTATGACAATTACAGAACTACACAGCAGTACCCCATGGAGGAGGGACAGAACCTACCTAGGAAATAGGCTCTGAAGCATGGCTGTGTTAAACCGAGCATCACTCCTAGCCTGGATGTCCAGGGAGTAATGCTTGGTAAAAGTGAGAACTGTTTTCCAGGTAGCTGCTTGACATATTTCTAGAATAGGAATGTCTCTGGCAGCAGCCAGAGAAGCAGCTGTACCTCTGGTAGAGTGAGCCCTCAGGCCTGAGGAGGAACTTTACCCAACTCTCATAGCAGAATTGGATACAAGAGACAATCCACCTGGCAATGGATCTTTTAGTGGCTGGCTTCCTTACCAACTTCACACAGGCGGAGAACAGTTGAAGGAGTCAAACCTATGACCCTTGGTACGCTCTATGTAGTAACTAAGGGCTCTCTTCACATCTAGGCTGTGCAGCATCCTCTCCCCAGAGGAGGAGTGGTCAGTGAAGTACACTGTAAGTGAAATAGATTGATTAAGGTGTAAATCTGAAACCACCTTAGGCAGGAACTTTCTGTTAGTCCGAAGGACCACCTTGTCTCTGTGAAAAGAGATAAACTCATGCTCCACTGACAACGCTTGTAATTCATTTGTGCATCTGGCAGAGGTGATGGCTACCAAAAACACAGTTTTCCAAGTCAAGTACTTGAGCTCAGCTGAAGACAAGGGCTCAAAGGGGGGTTGCATAAGCTGAGCAATGCAAACATTAAGATCCCAGGCAGGGGCAGGATCCCTGAATGGAGGGTGGTGTGAAACAACCCTTAAAAAACTTGGAAAATACAGGATGAGCTGTAAGGGAAGAGGATTTACCTGCTGAAATAAAAGCAGACACAGCTGCCAAGTGCACCTTCAGGGTAGCTGGTCTCAGTCCCAAAGAATTCAGGTGGACCATATAATCCAGGACTATGGGAAGACCAGCAGAGACTGGGGAAATATGCTTTTCCGAGCACCATATGGAAAACCTTTTCCATTTGGAATTGTAAGTAGCCCTGGTGGAAGGCTTCCTTGTGGCCTTCAATATATCCATTACACCTTGGGAAAGGTGTAAATCAGCAAACTCTAACTCTTCAAGAACCAAGCCTTGAGATTGAGAGATTTGAGATTCGGGTACCAGACCCTTCCCTGGGCACAGGTTAACAGATTGTGATTCCTGGGAAGGGACAGGGGAGGATGGACTGCTAAGGACAGCAGGAGTGGATACCAGGGCTGTCTGGCCCAATCTGGAGCTATTTGCATGATTGGGATCTGATTTTGACTAGCACTTTGAACAGGAGAGGAAAGGGAGGGAAGGCATAGAGAAACTTCCCCTCCCAACTGAGGGCTAAGGCATCCAGTGGGAGTGAGCCCAACGCTGGGGGCCTGCAGCAAAAAAGAGGAAGTTGGTGATTGTCTGGGGCTGCAAAAAGATCTATCTGCAGGGTGACCCATCTGGCAAATACTACTCCCAAGACCAGGGATCCAGTGACCATTCGTGGTGGCCTGGGAAATCCTGCTGAGCATCTGCCAGGACATTGTCCTTGCCTGGGAGGTGAACTGCCGTAAGGGAGGTGTTCAGGGAGTAAGCCAGAGACCACAACTTCATCGCTCGTTGCAAAGGCCGTAGACTGAGTGCCTGCTTGTTGATGTACCATATTGTAGTGGTGTTGTCTGTTCTGACCTGAATACTCTTGTTCTGAACAGATTTGGAAAAAGCTTGAAGTGCTAGAAAAACTGCTCTGAGCTCCAACAGGTTGATGTGGAGCAGAGATTCCTGGGAGACCACAGACCCTGGGTGGTGAGGTTGCCCATGTGAGCTCCCCAGCCCAAGAGGGATGCATCTGTAGTAAGGATTAGAGAATGAGACTGAGTGACAAAAGGAACCCCTTGTCTCAGGTTGCTCTGATCCTGCCACCACTATAGGGCTTGGATCAGGGTTCGAGTTACTGGGATCAGCTTGGTAAGAGGATCCTTTCTTTCAGACCAAAAAGCTCTCAAATGGAACTGAATGTCCCTCATCTGAAATCTTGCTCCTTGCACAACTGCTGTGGAAGCAGCCATGTGTCCTAGGAGCTGCAGAAAATGCCTTGCTGGCCGGAAGACCTGCAGGGTAAATGAGGAGGCCAGGGAGACTAGGGTCTTTGCCCTGTCCAGGGAGGGAAGGCCCTGGCTTCCTGTGTGTTCAGTTCTCGCCTATGAAGGTAAAGCTGGACCGGCTCTAGAACTGACTTCGAGAGATTCAGAAGGGAACCTAGAGAGGTAAGCAGTTGCTGCGTTATCTGAAGGTGTAAATTGACCTGGTCTGGGGACTGGCCTACTAAGAGCTAATCGTCCAGGTAAGGAAAGATGGCAATCTTTTGCCTTCTTAGGTAGGCAACTGCCACAGCCAGGCATTTGGTGAATACCCTTGGGGCAGAAGTGAGGCCGAAGGGCATTGCTCTGAACTGGTAGTGGCCTGAGGGCAGCTCGAACCTGAGGTACTTTCAATGGGAGCTTCTGATGGGAATATGGAAGTAGGCATCCTTGAGGTCCAGGGAAGCTAGCCAGTCCCCTGGCCTTAGAGAGGGTAGGATAATTCCCAGAGTCACCATTTTGAACTTTGGCTTTAAAGGTGCTTGTTTAAATATCTGAGATCCAGGATGGGCGCATTCTCCTGTCTTTTTGGGGTAAGGAAGTACCTGGAGTACAAACCTTTGCCCTGGTGTAGGGAGGAACCCTTTCCACAGCTCTGAGAGCCAGGAGGTGAGACCTCTGTCTCTAGGGCGAGTGCCTATGGTGGAGTTGCAGGTGGAAAGATCTGGTTCTCAGCTTTGGAAATTTTTGAAGCTGAGAACCAGTCCCTGACTTACTACTTCCAGGACCCACTTGTCTGATGTTAAAGACTTCCAATCCTGGACAAAGTAAGCCAGACTGCCCCTAGGTAGAGGAGAATCGCCCTGGCAATCCCATCAGGGTGCCTGCTTGGCAGGGCTTTGGGCTGAGGGTGGAAGCAGACCTGCTTGTACCCGTCTGCCTCTCCCTCTAAAGAACCCCTCTGAGCATAGGCGGAGGAGGAAGCTTGGGCTTAGTAAAAGGCCTATGAAAAGGCCTGCCCTGCCTCTAGGAAGCTGCTTTTGAGGAGTGGCCTGCCTTCCTTGGCCTGTACACTCCTATAGGTAGTCCCATATTCATCCATTTTCTTCATGTAATTCTCTGTTTGCTCCCAAATAGAGAATTTCCCACAACAGGAAAATCCATGGCCTTAGACTGGGTATCCTGAGACAGGGTAGTACATCTGAGCCAAGCCATCCTGCGAAGTGCCACAGATGTAGCCATGACTCTTGATGAAACATCATTAGAGTCCACTGCAGCATGAAATTGCACCTTGGATGCCTCAATACTATCCATAGCCACCTGTTCCAGCTCCCTGGCAAGCTGGTCAGGGACTTGTTTCGCTAGAGCCAGCACAGTAACCCATCTGGATTTCTGGTACCTAGCAGCATAAGCCATATAATTTGCTTGTCTGAGTCCCAAAGATGCTGCCATGTACTGTTTCTTTGCCATAGCATCAATCTTCCTGGAGTCCTTCTCAGGGAGGTGTGAAGCTAGGGGAATATTAGCCTTGTCACAGACTGCAGCCTGCACTACCCCCACATGGCTGCATTGTTGAGTGAGAAAATCAGTGTCTGAGCCTGATAAGGTATACCTCTTGTCCATCCTTTTATCCACAGGAGGTATAGTGTGAGGAGTTTTAAAACTTTTGCTGTCTGTTTCCGAAAAGATTTATGCAAAGGAATAGACAGTCTCCTAGACTCTGGAATATCCATCATTTCTACATAGTCTGGCTCCTCTTGGTCATCAACAGCTTCCTCAACAGGGAGCTGGAGAGTTTCAGCAACTTTTTTATAAAACATGAAATGAGAAGGGGACTCAGAAAGCCTTGGAGGAGAAACCCCTAGGGGTCTATCTAGAGAGATGTCCGGATCAATGGGCACATCCAGATCTTCAAAACCATATTCACTCTCCTCATATTCCTCTTCCCCCTTCCCCGGTTCATAAAAATCCTCAAAATCATAATCTTGAACTGGTGGAACTGGCTGAACCGAATGCTTACCTGAAGGTGTCGGTTCGGTCGGAACCGGGGAGAGAGATTGGACAATTTGAATTGCTTTAGCTATTTCCTCAGCAGTTGGGGAGAGAACTTTTGGCTCTACACTAGCTGACTTTCTAGTCCTTTTGCTGGAACGGCTCCTCAGAACCGGCTCTTCGTTTGCCCGGAAGTATCGCCTGGTCAGAGAGACTTCCTCCGTTCGGGTTGGCAACCGAACCGGGCTGGCCATCCGGGTCAGCGGACTTTGGCCTCCCTTTCCTTGAGCCTACCAACTCTCTTATCTATGGTGGCAGCAGGAAATTGTGACAAATCTGGCAGTCTGAATTGAGGTGGTCAAACCCCAGACAATAGACACATGTGGTGTGGGTCAGCCTTAGCAAAAGCTTCCCCACAACACTACAGTGTTGAAACCCAGTGGGTCCGGTTTTTCTTTTGGGTTTCTCAGACATAATGCCAGCCTAACCAACTTGCCTGTTTATGGCAATCCACAAGCAAGACACCCTTATCGGTTCCCAACCGTGTCACGGGTCGTGGAAAAAAACGTAATGAAATCCGTTTTTTTTAGAACCGATAAGAACCGTGAACCGCACTCTAAAAAAGGACTAGTAGATTTTAAATACAACCTGATCGGTTCAAACCGAACCGATAAAGAATTACAAGTTCCACACAGAAAAATAAATGTAAAAACCTATCTATTACTTACATTACCACAGACAGAGCTTGAACCCAGCGGTTGTGGTTTAATTTCAGCTAAAACCGAAAAATAATACTTTTAAACCGACAAAATGAACCGAGCAGAAGGAGAAATCTCCGGAGCGACTGTTCAGTGAGGCGGAGTAAAGAATCTGACAGTTTGCGTTTGAAGCACAACAGACAGAGTTTTCAACCGAGCTCACGCTCTAAGTTCCATGCCTGCATAGAAAGTTAACTATTTCACCTCCGGAGCAGTTCTAACCTGCGGTCATACTGCAATTGTCATAATATAGCAAGACTTCATGTTGTTTGAAATACAGTTAAGACCTACCTGAAGAATAATGCTGATGATGGTTATAGGTCTCTGTAATAAATCTGATCTGAGAGTGAAAAGATAAAAAAAGGAAAAAATAATAAATAAATTACATATAAATATAATAGTACAGTTATGCACAAGGCAAGGCAGGTATGGAGCACGGAGTCATGTTCATAAGGTGTGGGTAACAAGAGGGCTATGCTGAAAATTGGAGGCCAGAATCTGTACACGTCACAATGTTATGAGCAAACATTGAAAAATTCAATGTTTCTTCATAACTTCATTGTTTCATGACATTTTGACCCTACATTTTCAACATGAGATATCATTTATACAACAGTGGACGAAATGTCATTTTCTGCCACAAGTATGAAAACACATTTTGGCCAGTATTTTAAAAATGACACCTGTCACATTCATGAGGTAATGTGAAAAAATGAACATGTTGAAAATTTGGGGTCAAAATATTGTACAGAAAAAAAATATGAGCAAGCATTGAAGAATTTCAATATACCTTTATAACCTTTTTTTTTTTTTAATATTTTGACCCCACATTTTCAACTTAATCTTCTTATGATAACCCCACCTCATGAACTCAGTTGGTGAAAATGTTCAAATCCCACCCAAAAGGTAATTGCTACTAGGGGTGTATGAGTAACGAATATCAAATTCTGAATATCACAAAAAATACGCTATTCAGTATTCCAAAGTCGAATACCAAATAGAGGCACTATTTGGCAGGTATTCAGGTCAGCTTTTCTGCAGGATTTTGTGATCTCACGGGACTTGTTGGCCAATTGTTGAGCATTTGCCAAAGCTCCCCTGAAGCCAGATCATGTGACTGCCGCAGTGCAGCAGAGAAAGATGTGGTGGAGAGAGCTCTGTGAGTGGGAGAGATTAAGCACAAACAAATTATATTACATCAAAAACCTTTGCCTTTTTGTTGGTGCTCTGTTTCTGTTGGTGCCTGGTACTAGTAGGAGGGTTTTTTTTTCCCCAGAGAAATTGTCTGATCAAGTGATTTATTTTGCAGGAGCTGTGCAGAGAGAGACTGCAGTTTCACTACTTTGATTTCAAAGGTGTCGTCTGTGCCCTGTAGAGGTGAATGAGAAGAAGATAGTGTTACTGAAACTATTTTATATGTATTAATCACAGCAGTTCTAACTTCTGGCTTGGTGGTGTAAGTAATAAGTATTCTGGGGGGGGGGGGAGCGCTCAGGTTTCATGAAAGCTAGTAGCAGCCAGAAATCTTGGAGGGCAGTCGGCTACTGCACTCCCAGGCCACCACCCACAAGTTAAGCCCAGGTAGTGACTCTGCACAGTCACAAGCACAACCTTGCCTGCATGTCGCTTGCAATAATTTCTTTGTGCTAAAATAAATCCGTACTTCTGTATATTTAAAAGTATTTTAGTTCTGGCTTGAATAATAGGGTGTAATCTGGGCTCAGGTTTCACAAAAGTCAGTAGCATCCAGCAACCTTGGAGGGCAGTCGGCTGATTGCACTTCCACTGCCCACAGTTTAGGGCCAGATAGTGACCCTGCACAATTACACTCTTGCCTGCCCTGCATGCCGCTTGCAAAAATCTTTTTGTGCAAACATAAATCAGTACTTCTGCAAGAATTTTTTCATGCAAAAATAAATCAGTACTTCTGTACATTTAAAAAGTATTACAGTAGTTCTGCTGTAGACATCTGTCTTTAAAAATATTGGTGGTGTAATCTGGGCTGGGTTCAGGTTTCACAACAGTCAGTAGCAGCCAACAGTCTTGGAGGTCAGTCGACTGACTGCACTCCCACCACCTGCAGTTTAGAGCCAGGTAGTGATGCCATGAAGTCGCACGCACACCCTTGCTTGTGTGACATTTGCAAGAATTTTTTGGGGCAAAAATAAATCAGTACTTCTGTTCATTTAAAAGTATTACAGTAGTTGAAAGTGTTTAGAAATTGTTGGCATAGACAATGGCAGCTAGAGGTGGTAAAAAACACACTTGGTCCAGCCCATGCAAATCTACAATGTAGGAACAGGTTGGTGATGTGAACCTGAATGTGAGCAATGGTCAGGTCATATTCGATGCCCAGAATTATTGTTTACCCCTTCCAAGCCTATTTCTTCTAGCATTAGTAGTATTGTGACTTGCACAGGAGAAAGTAATACAAGAAGCATAAACAGAAGGACACTGTTCTTGACTCCCACAGCCATCAATGTGTCCCCATCTCTCACCAGTCCCATCACATCTGTCGTCCCCAGCACCACCACCACCACCACCATAGAGATCCTGTCTTCTACAACTTTCAGCATGATTACTACAGCCAGTCCTGCAACTGTGACTGTCACTCCAACCAGCACTGACACTATGAACCCTGCCACTACTGTAACACTATCATCATAGTCTGTTATCCCTGCCACAGTGAATATTACCAGTATGACCACTACAGTTGATTCAGTTATGCCTTCTGCTTCTCAGCTTCTCAGTGCTCCTGAAAAAGTTGTAGAGGAGGACCAGTCATCTGGCTCTGAGTATTTCCCTCCACATGAAGTGACCATTGACATGTCATCTTCTTCATTAGAGGCAAATGTGAGTGACTTTGAGGATGAGACAGAGCATGCTCTGTACCTTAAGGGCAGAAAAAAGGTGGCTGGCAAAAGAGCCTCTAGGAGTAGCACTAGTACCCAGGGTAGTTGAAGTAGCAGTAAGCATAAGGTTCCCCCTCCACCTAGAAAAGCCAAACAAGCAACACTGACATTTCTTCGGCAGGCTCCGTCATAGCCTGAAAGACAGCCAAGTGATGGCAGCACTGGCATGGCACCATCAGGGCCAGTGGTCACAGGGTAAGAACATCAAGACAAGACAGGCACATCTGTTGGAAAAAAACCTGGGGGACGTGGTGCTACTAAAATCACTGGTAACCACAGTGTTAATAGTGCCGTCTGGCTGCATTTCGCTGTGTTAAAGGAGGACACAAAGAAGGCAGTCTGTTCTTTTAGCAGCAGCACTATAAGCTGAGGGAAATCACTCTCTAACTAAACCACAACATCATTACAGAACACCTTGAAGCTTAAGCACCCTCAAATGTATCGAAGCTCAGCTGGGTCTGGATCTGGACCCTTGGTTTCACCAAGACCAAACCCCTACAGTGGACAGGCATGTACTCTTGGCAGTGGTGGTGATACCGAAAGATCTGATTTTGAGCAACCCAGTGGTCACAGCACTCCTTCCCCCTCACCAACATAGAGTCCCTACTCTGGTCACTTCTAACTCCAGTGATACTACAAGGCAGAGAAAGTCAACAACACTTCGTACACCACCGGTGAAGCAGTCCACATCGATGTCTCCCATGGCAGTTCCAATAATGGATGCTCTGCTTGCACGAACAAAGTATCATGCCTCACATCCAACAGCACAGCAAATTACACAGCTGATTATTGAGATGATGGCGTTGGATCTCCAGGCTATCTCAGTTGTAGAAGGTACTGGCTTCCAACGGTTTCTTCACTATTTGCACCCAAGTTATCAGGTACTATCTTGTACTACATTTTCACAGAGTGTATTGCCACGAATGTACAATGGCATGTGATCTGCTGTTGCTGCTCTGCTTGCAGAGGCTGTTGGTGGTGCTTTTCACTGCATGTCAGATATCTGGGCTAGTGATAACTCCCTGCATGCCTCTCTCCTAAACTGCCCACTGGTGTGTGCAACAGCCTGCTGCTGTTGTTTCTGATGCATCACCTTGTTGCTTACCCTTGCCCCCCCCCACACACACACAATCTGGTAGTCACATTAGGTCAGCTTTGCTGAACGTCCAACTGATGGAGAAGGACCACAGAGCACATAATATTCTTATGTTCCTGCAAGATGTTGTGGTCTTGGACTGGTGTTAACACCAATTTAAAAGTTGGGTTTTTGTTACCGACAATGGCACAAACATGGTGATATCCATCAATGATGGACATTTTGTGAGTATTCGTTGCTTTGCACACACACACTGAATTTAGAGGTGACCCATGCACTGCAAAACAATACTAGGAACAACAACATATTATCCACAGTCCGTTCCATCTGCAACCATTTCCATCACTCTGTAAAAGTCACTAATTCAGGAATGCCTTGGTCTGCGCTAACACCATGAATGTTAGCACTCGATGGAATTCTTCATACTTGATGCATTCAAGACTGCTGGAGCAAACACGGACATTGCATGAAATGTCTATGGAGGCAGACATTGGAGGAGCCCTAGGACATCATGATTGGTTAGTTCTTGAGGGTATGACAAAAGTTCTTGTGCCATTTGAGAGGAGTACACGTGACCTAAGTGCTATCATAGCCTTACTTAGTCAGGCTATCCCAGCTGTGCATATTCTCAAATGATCATTACAATGTTTTTTGGCTGACAATATAATGAGTACACAAGAGGTCACTGAGCTTGTTATTCATCTTGTTGCAGAACATGATACAAGGTTTGATACAGTCATGGATAACTGCCACCACGTATTTCCTACCATGTTGGATCCTAGATTCAAATGCAAGATCCTTCATATAGCCAAGGACAGCCACAGGGTGACTCATTTTAGGCAACAGCTGAGTGAAGAGTTAAATAGTGCCATGCAGGCAGTGAGACACTCAGAAGGGGAAGAAGATGCTCCAGTTCAGGTTCCTGAGCGAGAGAAACAGCTATGTGGTGGTTTGGAATCGGATGGCACTGGTGGAGATGGGGAAAGATGGTATAGTGGCAGTGCAGTGGAGAGTGACTGGGCATTACTCAGCACATCATTGCATCAACTACAACACAAATGCTCACAGTCTCAGACTCCCTCTGCAGAAAATTTACTTAATGGCTACTTTGCGGAATCAATTGAGTCATTTGAAGTTAATCCATTGGGCTACTGGATTTGGAAAATGAACTCCTCTCCTCACCTGGCACAACTTGCTTTAAAATACCTAAGCTGCCCTCATACAAGTGTGCCATCCGAAAGGATGTTTAGCACTGATGGTGACATTCCTGAGCCACACCATTCTAAGCTGGACCTTCAACACATTGAACAGCTAGTGTTCATTAAGCTAAACTTACCAGTAGTTGGCTACAAATATGATCTGCCCACATAAAAGTGGTGTTACAGTACTACTGTCAATCTCCCTAATGATAGTGTAATGTTACTTTTCTTTTTTGCTCACCTTTCCTTTTTTCTATCCTGACCACTGACCAGTGCAGTAGTTTGTTGCCTTTTCGGGCTGCTGAAAGGCTGTTAGGGGGTGTTCATGGCAGAATTAGCTGTTGTACTTCAGAAGGGAAGGAAGTGGTGGACTTTAACAGTGTTATAATGTCTTATTTAAAAAAAAACATATTTGGGGCTGAATAACAAATAATGAATACTGAATATCTGTTGGCCCGAATATAAATATTCAAATTAATGTATTCGCACACCCCTAATTTCTACAAGTGACTATAAAATCATCTTTTGGGCTAGATTTGAAAAATGTCACCTATTTTGTTCATGAGGTGGGGTCCCAAAAATGCCATGTTGAACGTCTGAAGGAAAAATATAAAAAAATGACCAGATTATGAATACAGGTTCAAAACACATTGAAATATATGGATCACATACCTGATTTCCTCAATTCCCAATCTGGCATTGAAGAGTGAAGAGGTGATTGTGGTCCGGTGAGGACTACAACAGCACTGGAACCCCGGTAGGGAAGTAAGGAGTATGGGGTGTGTGTGGTGGTGGTTGTTGAGTGGGGGGTTGGGTGGGGGAGGGTAACAGTGATGGGGTGGTGGCGTCAAAAGCCATTGATGAACCATTTTCTTCTTTACAGAACATATAGAAATTAAAAAAAAAAAAAAGACTATGAGGAATGGTTTTCTTTATTTCAGGTACCAATACTGGGTATTGGGCACCCCAGTGTCAGTTTAACATTTATGGGACATTATACCCCATCAGAAATGTTAGCAGTCTGGGACAAGTGAGTAATCTGGGGGGATCTGTTGTTTAACTTTTCCAGAGTTTGTGCCAGTTGAGAGGAGGCACCAGGCCAGGAGAAGACAGCAGGCAGCTGTAGTGATTGATGGTTTCCTTTTAAGGGCAGAGTGTCAGGTTTGCACACTTGGCTTACACCTTTTCACAGTTGGTTTTGCTTCTCAACACAGAATTTCCTTTGCAATACTTAACGAGGTTGAACTTAAAAAAGAAAAAAGAGTTAGCATGGAGCCCCATAAGAAGGGGTGGATGGTATTGTGGTGGGCTGGCAGGAGGAGAAAGGATGAAGCTCCACTCTTACTGGCTCATTTCATTCATAATGAGATTGCCCCCCCCCAAAAAAAAGCAATACGGAAGAGAATTGATCTTTTACAGTCCATATACTGACTGACTGGGCCCAATTTTCAAAGACCCCTTACAGCAACGCAACTTACATCAACCTAAGGGTTGCAGCAAACCTCGGTTGTGGCAGGCACCTTGTGCCACAGTTTATATCAGCAGGGTTCCTGTACCAAACTTTCAAGGTTTACCGCAGAATGCAAGATGCATCAATTACCTGGCCACAACCGTGTGATGCAGCACAGGTATCCAGCACCCACCCCCACCTGGCACAACACTAAAGGAGCCAGAATGGTGGCAAAGGGGGAGTAACAATAGGCCAGGAGCATGTCAGGGGTGCACCAGGGGCCAGGGAGATGGCAGTGTGGGCATCGGGGAGAACTGTGTGACCACCCATTGGGGTGCTGGTGCGTGCCATAGAATACAAAAAGTAACAAAGCACCACATATGTAATAACCCCCCCAATCCAATGACATCTAAGAAAGCAGTTAAGCAGACCTCTATAGTGGACCCCGATCCCCACCAAGCCACTGCAGAAACCCGCCCCCCAGGTGGTTCTGTGGACAGCCTTCCCCCACCACAGCCCCCACAATCACCCCTGTGCAACATTCCAAAAGTATGCCTGGTGGCCCGGTGGCCTCCCCGCACCCCCACCCCATTGGGTATTGTCCCATCACCCCATACCCCCTCAATCCCAAACAGAAGCCGACAGCCAGCACAACCCTCCACAAACCACCACAGTTGGCTGCCGATTGTGGTCACATGGACAGCGTACTGTAAGTGAATGCAGTCCGTGTGAGCACTGTTGGCAGCCAGCCGTGGTGTTGTTCAGAAGGTTGTTCTGGCTACCGGCTTCTATTTGGGATTGGGAGGGTGTGGGGTGGTGGGACAATACCTAATGAGGTGGGAGCAGGGGGGCCACTGTCATCACCAGTCATATTTTTGGAGTGTTATACAGGGGTGATTGTAGGCTGGGTGGGGGCTGTCCTCCAAACCACCTGGGGGGTTTCTGCAGCGGCTTGGTGAGGATAGGGGTCCACTATGGGGGTCTGTTAAGCTGCTCTCTTAGGTGCCATTGGATCGGGAGGAGATTATTACATATGTGGTGCTTTGTTACTCTTTGTATTATAAGGCATATGCCAGCACCTCGACAGGTGCTCACACAGTTCTCCCCAAAGCCCACACTGCCATCTCCCTGGCCCCTGGTACACCCCTCTGACCTATTCCACTGATGTAAACCACTTAAACTAGCTCCTGTCTGGCCTAAGTGGTCACCTTTGCTGCGTCCATGGTGGAGCTTTGAAATTCCCATAAAGGGGATGTGGCAGCCCCACCATGGAGCATACCCCCTTGCACCCTGCCACACTGGGTTGTTGGATGCAACCCTGGTGCAAAGGAGCTTTAACGCAGTTGCATCTGGCACAGACGAAGACAGAGTTACAAAATCTTGTTTGCCACAAGTTGTGACGCAAATCACAAGTTGCACCAAACACCTTTGACACAACTCCCTTGCATCCGTTGATGCCCTTTGAAAATCAGACCCACTGTGCCCATCCCCAAAGCAAGCAGATAGACCACTGTCAGGATGAACACAATCAAAAACCAAGCAGATAGAACTTAAAAGCTAGGACAACCAGCAGGCTGATTATGACACTGTTCAGCTGGCTGCTGGGTGGCAATAAAAGGACAAAGCCGCAATGGATTGGAGTGGCTCTTCCTTTCAACTAAAAGAAGTTTCTGTCCAGGAAGCCAAGAACAGTGTCATGACCAGCCTCATTGATAATTGGTCTGTCACTGTCAAGCCCACTGCAGCCTGAGCTGCATTAGCCCCAACACTGACAACGGCCTGTAGCCTCTGACTACAGCATTCTGAAAATAGGAGAATGCATTTGATCAGCTTATTATTGAACGCGCTAAAAAAACTGCTCCTGCTGCTGCTTATCTGTGCAGGTAACATTGAACTCAAACCTGGTCCCCCACTTCCCATTCCATCCCCTTTGGACCTTTCTAAGCTAAAGGGCTTAAGTTTAATGCACATAAATGCCTGCAGCTTGATAAAATAATTGGATAGCATACAGACATGGACTAACCACACCTTGCCTGACAGTCTTGTTGTGACCAAACTATGGTTAAAGCTAGCCACCCATGACTCCGAAGTCAACATCCAGTCTTAGAACAGCTATAGAGCAGACAGAACCACTAGGGGAAGGGGAATAGCTGTCTTCATGCGTGACAAGTTTACTGTGTCAGTAGTGGACTCGACTTCACTAACCAATGAATTTGTGTACATTACCCTAAAGCTGCAGTTGTCACAGGCTCCAATATATATTATCGGCTGTTATAGACCATCCTCTGTGGGACATGCGGTTCTGACCCACCTGGGTGACATACTAGCTAAGCTATCTTCAGAGGTCATCATTTTAGGAGACCTCAATATGCATTGACATTCTGCAGCGGCTAAGCCCTTAAAAGCCCTTGTGACAACTTTGGACTAACACATTTGATATCGGAAGCGATTCGCCCTAAAAGCAGAAACCCAGCCCACAGCACGCTCATCGACCTGATACTCATGATGGAGCCTCATCTCTTTATGCATGCAGGTGTGTTTTTCAATGACATTAGTGATCACTGCACTATAGCTTGCACCAGATCTACCCCTAAGGTAGTCTCTTCCTCCAGGTACATATATAAGAGAAACTGGCAGGACCTAGACCACTACCACTTCCTTGCTGAACTACAGCACGCAGACTGGCAAGCCTTCTATCTGGCACCTACGGTTGCCGAGGCCTATGAGTCATTTTACAATAATGTCATGGGGACCATCAACAAACATGCACTCCTAGTTAAACTATGAACAAAGAAGAAGTCTTGTCCATGGTTCACAGCAAGCCTGAAATCTGCAATGTTGCATAGAGACACTCTTTGGAAAAAGGCCAGGAAAACTAAGCAGCATGCTGACTGGGTGGCCTTTAGAGCTGCCAGGAACCAGTGTACCAAATTAACCAGATCTGAAAAAGCTCAGTTCTTCCGCTCTGAACTAGATTCCTCCTCTAACAGTACAACAAAATTCTGGAAAACCCTCAAGGATATAGAAGGTTGCCGCTCAACCTCACAAATCCCAGCAAAAATCGAGTCAGGTGGCATGGTCACCTCTGATAAAAGTGAAATCCTGGACATATTTAATAATCATTTCATCACAGCTGGGCTGGCCTTTGATGCCTCCCCTACTAGTACTCTGTGATCGAAGATTTATGGGCAGCTCTCTGGTCACATATGTTCAACCGCATCTGCAATTAATAATCGTTTCTCTTACAGCCCTGTTGCTGTAAAGCAAATTGAGAACCTTATACTTTAACTTGACAAAAAGAAAAGTGCAGATGCTGATCTCATCGAGCCTTACTTTCTAAAGATCGGTTTCTTCATCCTGGCCCCCTAATTGCCTACCTCTTCAATTTGTCCCTTTCTCAGGGTACACTTCCCTCTGCTTGGAAAGTCACACACATCATCCCTCTGTTTAAATCTGGGGATACAAGTGACCCTAACAATTACCGCCCAATATCCCTACTATCCATTTTGTCTAAGATGCTTGAAAAGGTAGTGAATACCCAGCTCAGGCAACACCTGGAGCAGCACAAGCTGCTCAACCCAGCCCAATCTGGTTTTCGTCTATGGCACAGCACGGTCTCTGCACTTGCCAAAGTCACAAACAATTGGCAGAAAGTTCTAGATGACAAAAAATATGTTTGTGCTTTGTTCCTTGACCTAAGCAAAGCTTTTGATACCGTGTAATATAAGTTACTCCTTCTAGTACTGAAAAACGTCGGTATGGATGACTTGCCTCTGCAGTGGTTCACCAACTACCTCACTGAACGTAATCAGCTAATTAAGGCAGATGGTGAACTATCCTCTATGAAAACCATCTGAAGAGGTGTTTCCAAAGGGTTTATCCTGGGTCCTCTTTTATTTGCCATCTATACTAATAATCTACATAATGGTATTAACTCGACAAGTATAGTTATTCGCTGATGACACAGTGTTGTATGTCAATAGTCCCTCCCCTGAGATTGCTTGCAGTGACCTCCAACTTGATTTCAACCTTTTGCAAGAAAATCTATTGTACCCAAAGCTACTCCTTAATGCCAGAAAAATGAAGGCCATGCTTATCACCCCCTCATCAGCTAACTTAAAACTCCACACCCAAGTGGCAGCTCCCAAAGTACTTACTCTCTTGGGGGAGCCTTTGGAGTTTGTGGAGAAATTCAAGTACCTAGGTGTCTGGGTAGACTCTGATCTGGCATTCTCAGATCACATAGAGGAGCTTTCCAAGAAATTAAAACAGAGGCTTGGGGTCTTCTTTCGTATGAGACATCTACTTACCCAGGACACTAAGAAAAGACTAGTACAAACTACTTTTTTGCCATTGCTGGATTATGCCGACTTCTTATATGGACATGCTTCAAGCACAGCCCCTGCCAAACTGGATTCCCTGTATCATTGTGTGCTTAACTTTGTTTCTGGTGCCCCATTTTTGACCCACCACTGTGTGCTTTATGCTTCCATCGGTTGGAGTTCCCTGGACTTCAGAAGACACAAAAATGCTGTCCTTTGGACATACAGAGCCATTATTAAAAAGCTCCCTCAATATATCATTGATTGCTTGCCCTTAAGCACTGATTGTGGTAATACATTAAGAAATCACTCCTACATTACCCTATCAATCCCCAAGGTCAGAACACGTTATGGTCTGGAGGCAATAAGTCACGCACTCCCAAAAATCTGGAATATAGTCCAAAAAAATGCTATGCCTCGCTACTCCAGTGACATTGTCCTGCCTCAAAAATATGTTCCTTCAGTCTTTCAAGGAAACTTGCAACTGTTTCTGCCATTGACCCAATCACACTATGAGCTGTATCTATAACTGGTCTTCCTCCCATTGACCAGCCCTACCTCCTCCTTCACTCCTCTCCCACGTTCTATCTCCATACTCTTCCCCTACTATTCTTTCCCTATGCCCTCCTCTTCCCCATTAACCTAGCCGTGCTTGCTGGCATCCAGAGTCCCTGGGGCAAGTTGTTAAGCTACCGTATATAGTTGTTTATATCTCACCGCATATATTGTGCAAAGAACCTTCTGTGCCTCTTCTGTGTCATGCATATCTATCAACAACATATCTACACTGTTTCTGACCAATGTATGTTTCTTTTGCTACTGAGTTTGTAAGGCATGCTTGCTCTACTATTTCCAGAACAATGTTGTACATAACTCTGTATTCCTTGTATTATATTACTTGCCTTAATATCTTTTGGTGTAGTTTTACCCATACTGTATAGTTTCTTAACCAACTGATAACTGTAACAGGTCCACCTTGCAAATCAGTACATCTAATGATGTTTTACCTGGTTAAATAAAGAATTGAATTGAACTGACACACCTCTGAAAACCCCTATTGTAGCAAGATATTCACTTTGTGCTGTGCACACAAGCAAACATAAAAAAAGAACATCCATATTAGCCCATCACCCTTCCTACCCCACCCTGAGAGCTCCCAGGGTCACCATACTTGAAGTAATAATATTTGTGTCATATCCTACACTGCACAGCAATCCTCATCTTTCTAGTTTTACCACCAGGCTAGAAAGCCAGTTTCTCAGTCCAGTACTACTTTGTGTAGCTGCACACAAAGCACATCTGGGACAAGAAACTGGAATTCAGACACAGTGGTGAAATTAGAAGGATGCCGATAGCTGCACAGCATGGGACATGATAAAAGTATTACTACTTCAAATAAAGAGACTCAGGATCCTCAGGGTGGAGTAGAAGTGGTTGTGCTGAGCTGGGCGGGGGAGGGATTTACCTGTTTTGGCTTTAACGTAAAGCATTCATGAGCAGACAAGCTAATTGACAAGGGTTGTTCCCAAATGCTTTCCAGAAATTTCTTTCTAATTCCATTGAATTCTAAAAAGCATTCTGCTTAATATGAACCGCGGAATGGTTTTCCATGGTTTACGTGACCCAGGGAATGATTTTCCTCGGTTTACAATGAAGAGACTTTTCACAGTTTATATTGACTCTTCAATATAAACTGCAGAAAACTGCTCTGCAGTTTATGTAAACCACGGAATAAGTTTCTACAGTTTAGGTAAACTGCATAGAACTATTCCATGATTCATGTAAACTGCACTGTAACATTCCAGGGAGCAAAACAAAAAAATGGTGCAGCTCACACACCAACAGCACTGCAAATGAATACCCTGATGTCAGTGTTCAAAGAGATAGTATTTTAATTTCACAGCTTAGATACAAAAAGGTACTCTATTGACTCAAACGTTCACCTATACCAGGCTTTGTTAAAGAGTGAATTGCTGGCCACCACTTGCATCCTTATATATCCCATAGGTCCAAGAGGGAGTGGGCACAACCAGCAACAGTCAGCACTTGCATTTGAAAAGTACAGCATAGTTGCTTGCCCAGTGGTGCAGACAGCTGAGGCATCTTGCACCTTATCACTTCCATGCCAGCAACCTGACTTCAGGAATGAGTTCAGGCCTCAGGGGGCTGGCCAGCGGGAGGAGGATCGAGCATTCCAGAGGACGCTCTCCTCATTCAGGGAAGGAGGGCAGCCAATTCCACTGCAATATTGCCACTTGAGTGACCACAGGTGGCAATGTAGCTGGAGTGGCTAGTGTGTGGGAGGACACTGGCAGGTGCCGCATAACGCTTGCTTGCATGTACGTGCTTGACATGCCCCTGACACTAATGTCCTGGGGAACCAGTGAGGAAAAATTGAAATACTTTGAGCGGCAGGATGAAGCTAACCAGCTTGCAGGCCACGGACTTGACTATCTAGGTGTAGTCTCCCATACTGGATCCTTCTGCAGCGGAGGTAAGGAGGGCCCTGCCACCCCCCCGCCAAAATGGGGAAACTCAGGGGGCACATGGAGAGAATTTTAATAAAGCCTGAAAAACAGAAGCCTTTGAGGCAGGTATGAAAGAAAAATATTTTTGAACATTTTTTTTTTTTTGGAGTTAACATTATATTTTATAAAAAGATTATATTTCACTGTACCACGTGTAGTACATTACCTTAGTATCTGAGGAAGGCTGACAGCTAGTATAGTGGGACTACCAGGTGGTCCAGTGTCATGCAATTTGTTGTTTGAGTTTGCTGCAATATAAAAATAAATTATACTTACATGGTATGGTCAGGGAGCACTAGCATTGCAGATTCTTGCAAGAAATTACTATGGAATACAATATTGTAGAGGAAATACAACATTTTGGTTTTAGATGGATGGGGGAAAAAAGCATCCTGGATCAGGCTCAGCTAATAAACAAAGTTCAAATGCCTGTTCCCACCTCGATTTGTACTAACTATTCTTGCAAATCCACCCAATGGTCTTTTGTCACTGTGCAGACCTTACTGGGAGTCCATTGCTTTTCCATGTATTTATTCAGTGAGACACAATTGCAATAATTTAGTTTCTCTTGTTTTCAGCTTTTTAAGTCTGAAGAAACTGATCTTTTACTGACTCATGCAACTCAGGGCTGAGGCTGACTTAGAAATCCTCAGGGAAAATCCCACATCCTCCTCCTCCGTCTAATAGATACTACTGTCCTTCCAGTTTCTGCCTGTGCTCCGGGTTTGTTCTTGTTATGTTTCATCCACAATTTCTGGCTTTGAGTTGGAGTCAGTGCTCATGCCTTCGTGGGCTGAAAAAAAGGCAGAAATAAAGCAGTCCGTATGCAGATTGTACCGATGGCTTTTCAAACAACCGTTGCACACAAGGGAGAGATAGTGATTAGTGAAATATGAAGAGACTCCTGGCCGATAAACAAATCAGTAAAGAAACCACCAAAACGACACAGCAATAAAACCGAACTATGTTCTGTGCAAGGGAGACCAGTTAGGCTCCAGCTAGGCAGCTAGTAGGTAGGTAGGCAGACACCACTGTAATGGCATTTGATTTAGCAGCTGAGACATCAAATATCCAAAGCCTGTAACACAGAAAAATGTGTGGTACTGGTCCTCTGAGACGGAGTTGCAGTAACAAACTTGATCCATAAGCAAAACAAAACTGCACTCCAGGAACAAAAGCTGTGGCCAAAGCGGTGCAGTGAAAAAGGTGGTTTGTTCAGGAGTTGTGCAAACAACAAGACGGTACTGTATGCATTGTTGCAATCCCTGAACTGAGCCATGTTTGGGGAGGGGCACATGAAGCTTCCAGCCTATGGGCGCCATGTAAGTTAATGCAGCTCTGCAGTTTTCATATTTTCCCTGCCTGTCCAGTCACTGGAACTCATCAGGCTGTCCCTAGGCTGTTGGCTGTGAAAACCCCAAATAGTTCTCTGAGCTTTTCTCAGAGCACACAGCAATGCCTCCTCACACTCTAGGAGCTCCCAGACAACTGCTCACAGCTGGAGCTACCCCCCCCCGACTTAGGGGACCAGATCAGGGTCCCAGTTTGTCAACCAGGCTGTCACTCAGGCAAACTAATATGCATAATGTTCATACGATGCCTGATTGGTCATGGGAAAAGATGCCAATTCACAGTCCTTTCCTAATCCTAGGAGCCCCCTTCCTGTAGTCTCTTGGGCTTCTTGACTCCCACTGGCTGCTTTGCAGGTCTTGGCAGGTAAAAGGTGGCAAATATGGCTGCTGTACAGTCTGGCCTCCCAGCTTTAAGCAGAGTCCCCACTTTAAGTCTTTCCTGCAGGCAAACTAGACAGATTTGATAAAGAACTGCCCCACGGTCCAGGAGCTGCCCCTCTGCCCTATTGTCCGGTAGCAGAGTGGACACAAACAGGGGCCCCCCCTGCCTGTTGCTAGTGCTGTAGCACTGTTCCCCTAGGTGGCAGGCAGGGCTGCATTCACATAGCAACATCATCTGCTTCTTAAAGGCACAGTGCTTAAAAGCACTTTTTTTACAGAGTTTATTTCTTTATTTTTATTTGTCCCTCCGGTGTGCATCTGGACAAATATGTTACTGGGGTCCTAGGGGTTGGAGCACACAAAAGGGACCAATGAACAGAGCCCCTGCAGCAGCTTTAACAATGAGTGCAGTAGCACTGTTGCAGTCTGCAAGTCAATCCGCCAGCTCACACATTTGAGCAGGATCCAGCTCAAATGTGTGCACACTGAGCTGTGCAGTGACTGGCACATTGCCGAGCAGGCTCTTTCCTTTAAGACTTGCTCCTCTGGTCCCCCACTAGGATTTACAGCACTGGGGGGGGGTGGTAGGAGTACACAGGCAGCCCAAATGGACCAGGACCGGTGGACAGAGTGGTTGGGAGCAGATCAAGGTAATCTGCATCTGTGGGAGGGTTATACTCTTCTCCGCCTAAATACTTGGTGTCCGTGCCTGTCCATACCAAGGACCTGGTGCCAGTAACATTAACCATGGCATTTTAATGTTACATGCACAATCTAACTAGACAATTGATTCCTAGCTAGCATAGGTAATCAATACAGTCTACTCTAGACAAATGGAAATGATCTACACAATAACATAGACAAGTACTGAAGAACTCTTCAGATTTTAGACAGCTGACATAACATTAAATGGTATACCATAAGCATAAGCACTTTTTGAGTGCAAGTATCTGGCTATTTTTGAGCAATACCATAAGTACATGTTGCAACCTCCCCTTTTACTCTTTTTAGTTTTACCCGCTCTGGGTGGCTTGGCATTAGGTGGGCACACAATAATTCTGGGTAGAGACCTTGGAGTGACATAGACGCCTTTTTGGACTACATGCATAGGCAAGTCAGTTGGAGCTCCTGAAGAGTCACGTGTGAGTCTTAGTAAAGGTTTAATTGTTCTTTCAGAGCGATGCAATGGTACTGACAACCATCCATGACACTGCCTCTATGGCCCATGACAACTCTTTCAATTCCCATATAGCTGAATTTATGTTCTGCCTTGTTTGCAGATGAGTGCACTTTATGTCCAGTTGCATAATCCACGTTGCCACATTGTATTGCCCTTTCATGTTCTCTCAGTTCAATTTCCACTGTGTTTTACCAATGTAGAAATGTCCATACTGGCACTGAGCTTATGAACCACATATGTGGTGTCACAGTTCACAAATCATAGGAATCTTTAAACCAGTCCCAGGATCTGTGAATTCATTGCCCACTTCCATGACAGCACAATACTTGCAACAAATTTGCTCCCTTTGTTAGGAGCCTTTAAAAGACTGCTTTCCAGCTGTGGTCCAAAGCACTCAGACCCAATCCTCTACCAGACTACAGATGCAAATCGAGAGGGTGAGTTTTTGCCCTCCCTGCCACCCCCTACCCGCCCAAGTACTGTATAGCCATAAGGTGATTAACGTTCATGACAAATTATGGTAATTGTGCTTGTGATGTCATAGGACAGTAGGCGGGTTGTGTGGTAGATGTGTGTTGTCAGTTGTGGCTGAATCTCTTTAGGTAGATGCCTTAGGTAGATCCTATTCTTACCATCACTGTATAGTTTAGAACTCAGTCAGCTGCCCAGGAATTTCCTAATTAGCTTACTGTTACCATTTGAGTGTTTACTTTTATTGCATAAGTCTTAGTAATTTCTGTCATCTTAAGTTTCAATAATTTCTTTGGCAATTGGCTGTCTCAACTTGCTCTTTCTATGATTGTTTACAATATTATGGTGGGATTTGCTCTCCGTATCATCATCTGTTCCAGTGTCAAAGTTCTAAACTGCCTCTGAGTACTGAACTGAGTTGCTACTGGTGCCCAATGCCTCTAAATACTGTTCTGCTTCTTATGATTGGCTGTATTTAGTTCTCCCACTGTTGCCCTATTCAGATTGCTCCACCACTACTTTTCTTTAGTGCTGCCTGTGCCAGTGTTCACTTTCCTAGGGCTCGTCTCCTACTAAGCCCATTAACTACCCTTCTTTGCTCCCTGCAAATTCCTCCCCTCTGGTACTCATCCTTACTCTCTTCCTGCTGTCATCTCACCACCTTTGCCTGCCCCTATCTCTTTAATTCCCCTTTCTCTCTAATTTGCGCTTAATCCCTTTCTAAGATCCATTCTTCTATACCTCTCAGTGGCTCTCTCCACCCTCTATAATGTATCTCTATGTGGCTCTCTCCACCCTACTCTTCCCTCTTGGCTACAGCTGCTCACCTGCCTTCCCCTGTTTTCTGTCACTGCACTAACCCTCTGACTAGGGTCCCCTTACCAATATCGTCTCTGTGCTGCCTGCTTCCTCCTCTCTACAACCTCCCCAGCTCCTCCCTCCCTCACCCCCTCCCCTCCCCTCAATTGACTGTCTCTTCCCAAATTTCCATCCTAAGGTTCTCCCACTCCCACCATTCCCTGCCTTCCTGCTTCTCTAATCACGTTCCTCATTACCCTATCTATCCTTCCCCCTCCTGTTTTCCTCTGCCTCCCTCCCACCCTCTAGTTTCCTCTCTTTTCCCTTTTCTTTCTCTCTCCCCGTGTCTCCCATGCTCCCTTCCTCCTGCCTGCCCTCTCTCTCTCCCACTCCCACTGACACCTTGGTCCCTTACTCCTCCTTTTACCTGGCCTCCATCTCATTTCTCTTCGTAACTTGTTTCTAACCCACCCCCATCCTCGCACTCTCCACTCCCCCTCTTTCACAGATGCTTTGCAGATGCACTCTTGTCCCCGCTAAACTCTTTATCGTACTACTGCTCCTAGTTGCAGGGGATATTGAGCCCAATCCTGACCCTTCTCATGCCCCTACTACCAGTCTCCCCAAAGGGTTAAGGGTGGCAAAGGGTTAAGTGTGGCTCACCTCAACATCCGTAGCCTCTTCCCAAAGGTTGACCTTCTACAGCCGCACATGGTTAGCATCAAACCTGATGTGCTAATCATCTCTGAATCTTAGCTTTCTCAAAAGATTCCAGACACTGCGGTCACCATCCCAGGGTACTCTCTTGTCCACCAGGATTGTACCAGTAGGGGTGGTGGTGTTGCTATATACCTCTCCTCTGTTTTCCAGTTCATTCCTGTACTACCTATCTCCTTCCCTTCTGTCTATGAACTATTACTCCTCAAACTCTCCCTCCCTTTCTCCATTTCCCTCTATGTGGCTAGCATATACTGCTGCCCTGTCCAGGCATCTCCTCCTCCTCCTCTATTACTGACCTACTCTCCACTATCACTTCCTATGCCTCGGATGGTGAATTACTCATCCTTGGTGATTTCAATATAAATTGGCTCTCCTCTGTTCGATCAAAATTCTGCCTTAATATTAAGTCCCTAAATTTTTCTCAGTTGATCACTGACCATGCCCACCACAACTACAATTTCCTTAATCACTTCCTAGTAGACTGGGTGCTTGACTCCCATCCCCACCAGATTATTGCTCCCAGCAGCTTGCTGGATGCCCTCAGTGACCACCACATGGTCTACTGTGTCCGCAGATTACATCGTCCCAAGATCCCACCCAAGCTCCTTCAGGTCCAGTCTTTCCATTCACTGGACTTGTCCTCCCTCCATGCGGTTGTGGCCTTCACTTACTGGTCACCTATTTTGTCTGCCAACTCCATCGACTCTACCCTAAACTATTTCAAGGCCAACTTTCTTGATACTTGGGATCTACATACCCCTTTCAGGAAAACCAGAATCCGTGACTCACACCACCCCTGGATCACAGACAAACTGCTGTCTTGACTGTGAGCTCGGGACAGTGCCTGGAAGACTCACAAGTCCTCTGGCTCCCCTGTTGATCTATTCTGGTACCGTGCACTACGCAATGCAGTACTAAAGCCAACAGACTTGCCAAGGCTGAATACTTTGCCTCCACCTTTCAGAGTAACATAAACCACTCCTCCAAGTTCTAGAAGGTTATTCATGCTCTCTTCTTCCCCCCCCAGTCCAGTCCAGTCCCCCACCCCGACACTTAAGGTTAGTGATGTCACTGTATCTGATCCCCTCTCTGTTGTCTCGGAATTCAACACTTTCTTCACATCCTGTGCCTCCTCTCTTCTCTCCTCAGTCTCTCCTCCTCTCCACCTTCCCGCCCCACTCATCTCTTCCATTCTCCTTTTCCCCTATTTCTCCTGCTGACATTCTCAAGTCCCTCCTAGCTCTAAACCCTCTCAAGAACTTGAAACCTGACAGACTTGACCCAAAACTCCTCCATCTATCTTCCCTTGCAATAACTCTTCCAATCTCTTCACTTCTCAACCTTTCCTTCTCCCTAGCCTCTGTCCCTGAAACATGGAAACATGCTACTGTTGTTCCTCTTCCCAAAGGTGGCGACCCCTCCCATCTTGAAAATTCCCACCCCATCTCCTTACTTCCCATCCTTGTCAAAATGCAGGAGTCTAGTTTATCTCAGCTTCCCCCTTCCTTGACTCATCTTTCTTCTTTACCCCTTTCCAGTCTGGGTTCTGTAAATCCCATTCCACCTTCTCCTCCCTCCTCAGGCTTACTGACCCCATTCTCTCTCTCAGGCATGGATCAGTGCCTGATCACCTCCCCCATCTTTGTCTACTTGGCCAAAGCCTTCAACACTGTAGCCCACTCACTTCTAATTGACAAACTGAAAAAAGAGGGGCTTTCCATCTCCTCTATGAAATTGTTCTGCTCCTACCCTGAGGGTAGAACTCAATCAGTTAAAATGGTGAGTCAGCATCTCCTCCTCTCCCCATCTGTACTGGTGTCCCCCAAGGCTCCATCCTTGGCCCCATACTCTTCTCTATTTTTCTGAATGACCTCCCCCACTGCCTATACCTCTGTATCCTTTCCTATGTATGCAGACGATGCAGTTCTTTTTGCCTCTGGTTCCACCCCCTCTGATCTGATGGCCAAGCTCTAGTCAGAATTCGACAACATCCAGTGTTGGTTCCATTCAAATCAGCTGTCCCTCAATGCCACAAAAATGGTCTCCGTGACCTTTCACTCAAGGCAGTAGCTCTCCTGACTTGTTGCCTTCCTATCCTTCTACACCCTTGATGGGTCTCCACTCGATCATGGCCCTCCTTTAAATACCTTGGGGTCTGGTTTGACTGTCACCTTGACTTTTCTGGTCGTGTAGATGCCATCCACAAAAAACTGCATCCCATACTAGGTGCTCTATACAGGAACCATGGTTGCATCACTCTATCAACTCGTAGTACCATTGTCCATAAAATGATTCTCCCACTTGTTGACTGTGGAGACATTGTTTACAGTGCTGCTCCTAAGTCACCCCAGATCAGACTGGATTCCCTTTTCCACTCCTTCTGTCATTTTCCTCTGGATTTCCCACCCCACACTCACCGTTGTTCCTCTGTATATCTCTCTCTCCCTTCCTTCCCGCAAAGCCAGGTGCCTTGCTCACTGTTCCTCTTTCATAGCCAAATACTGGTTTGGCTCTCTTCCTTCCTATCTCACCTCTCTCCTCTCCCCCCTTCCCTCCCTGTCCTTCTCATTACTCCCTTTGCAACTCTGGCTTACTTTCCCTGGCACTCCCATCTAGGTCAGCCTCAGCTGGACAGGCTGCCTTCACATATTGTTTCTCCAAACTTTGGAATTCTCTTCCATGCTTTATTTGCTCTGCTTCTTCCTTACATTCTCTTTTCTTGCTTCTCCTAAATTTCTCCTCTCACTCCTGCAACTGCACCTGATCCTGCCTCTGCTCCACTCTTAAACTCCCTCCTTTACATCCTCGCCCCTCCTCCTACCCCCATTAGTTCCACTTGAAATCATTTAGTGCACTCTTGAACCCTTTGCAACACATTTCTGAGTGTATGTCTGCATTTACCAGTGCTACTAGTACATCTTTATTGACTTCCTGTGTATATAATACTCTGAACCCTTTTGCAACACACCTCAGAATGTATTGACTGGTTTTACCAATGCTAATTGTACATAATATCTATATTTACTACCTGTTGTGTCTTGCACTTAATTGCTTCCCCACCATACATAGTTTGTACAGATTTTATGTAAATTAAAGCATCTTGTGTGTAAACTGTATTATCTTTTGCCACTCATGTCATTCCTTTACCCCTCCCCCCAGGGTGCATCTGGAAACAAGCCTCTGTTGGCTCAGTATGTCTTTCTTGGTGAAACCTTTGAAATAATTAAATGAAATAAATAAACAACTGCACTTGTAACAACCACTAGGGTGGAATGGTAGCCATGTCCTTAATTTTGTATATAGTTGCAGGCTATGGGTGATTTTATCCCCCAAGTCCCTGCCCCTTCTGAAAACCATCCATTGGGGTTCTGTAACAAATGGTGGCCTGTCGGCGCAGTGGTGGGATTTCTGCCTGCGATGCCAGCGACGGGTTCGGGAGCGGTTCGAATTGATTAGATCGGGCACCGGCTGGGGAGTAGGATCGAATCCTGATGGGCAGCTCTCCTACTCCGGGGAGGGTGCGGGTGGTGCTTTCGGTATGTTGGGACCCCTGGTGGAGAACCCGGGGTCTACGCATAATCCGGCGCTCGATATGGGGGGGCGGGCGAACGTTCGCATCATTGCACAGCCCCGCCTCCTCAGGGAAAAAAAAGGGGAGAAAGCTGCATGCGCGTCTAAATGATGCTCTGCTCGGGAATGCTCTGATTGGCCACGGGCCGTTCCCCGACTAGTCACTAGTTCAGCTGCCCGATATGGGGGTCGGAGCCGTGGCCCCACTCTCTGGGGGGAAAGCCAGGGATGACCGTGGGGAGTCAGCGATTTCCGGTGGCCGGGGATCCCGGAGCCCGTGACCAGAGCAGATGTCTGACGTAGGGGTGTGCAAAAAGAGCAAAAAAAAAAAACCAAATGGTACCAGCTTGGGTTCAGTAAGTAGAATATCCCAACATTATACGCACATTATATGTAGTCACTAAAGTTATTGGTTTACTACTCTGTGCTTGTGGTTTTTTAGGCACTAACAATGTAGAAAGAAACATAAGTATCACTGTGAGTTACCAGAACACTCAGATTAGGATTGCTTACTATAATGAACAAGTGATGCAGCTCCTGAACTGTTCAATGCCGTACCATACGATTGTCATCAATATATCATCACCAAAAGTTCAATTTCAGTTCAGAAAGGATTGTTGGTGACTGAGTAGATGACATTCTCTTCCCATTCTCTTGTGGGGAAGAAAATGTAAACTTTGGTGGCAGTATATTGATGTCATTCTTATGGTGTGGTGCAGAACAGTTCAGGAGCTGGATCAGTGTGTTCACTGTCTGGAGGTGAGCAATCCTAATCTGAGGTTTGCAGTAACACACACTGATACCCATGTTTCATTCTTGGACATTTGTATCTTTAAAAATGTCAAAGAGGGTGTATGCATGGATTTGTTCCACAAGCCTATGGATAGGAATACAATTCTACTATCCAGTTCCTGCTGTCCACGTCACACCATAAGCAATATACCATCCAGTCACTTTCTAAGTGAAAAGAAATTGTTCCATCACAGATATTTGAAAAGAATGCAGCTGAAATGGATGACAGGTTTGAACATAGAGGGTATTCCCATGTGTACATACAGAGGGTTCTTAATAGAGCCAGATCTTCAGATAGGTCCATATTGTTAGTACCTAAAAATCTGCAAGCACATAGTAGTTAATGAATGAATTTTGTGACTATTTTTAATGTGCAGTCTTGTCTGGTGGAGGAAATTGTCAGAAAGAATTTGGATATTCTACTTGCTGAACCCAAGCTCAGTCTTAATAGTGTATGCTACATGAGCTGTTTGCAAGACTGCTGCTATTTAATTTAAAGTGACTGTTGCTAATTGTTAGTGTATGCTGCTGCATTAATCTGCATGAAAGACTGCTACTAATTAGCCCAAAGTGACTGCTGTCAATTGACTGGATTACCTTCAGTAAGCAACAACTAATCAGAAAGACTGTTGCCAAGTGTCTCATTGTTTCCATATGGGGATTATTCCCATCTAGTTAGAGCAGGAGCACTCAATAAGTTGTGGTGGCAGAGGACTGATGGTGTGATCATCTGCTATATAAGAAACAGACCCTAAGATGAGGTGGTGTCTTTGAAGCAGCAGCTGCAAGTGTCAGGCTGAGTACTCTGGCAGAATACAGAGGAGTCACTGGAATCAGCTGGAGAAGTGGCAGAAGGGGGTAAAGAATATTAATTTACAGGAAGATGTAAGTCACTGGGTACAACACATATAATGAAAATGCATTTGGTTCTGTGTGGGTTTGTTTTGTGGGGATATTTAGGTGGGATTCAATTAGGGTGGGATGTAGATGGTATACCCAAGCTAGAACAAAGGACTGGTACTCCATAAATTGTACAGAACAACAAAAAACATATAACATGAAACACAGGAGAAATGCCTTTATGAATGAATGGAAAAACTATACAAAGGGGCCACTATTAATAACTACAGGCTTATATAGCCATAGACTAAGAGGCAATAGTCAAATACTTGCACTGATGTCAGCTATTAGTGGGGATGTGGAGGTTAATCCTGGACCTAAACAGTTGAATGGCAATATATATATATATATATATATATATATATATATATATATATATATATAATACATTAGAATGTTAGGAGTCTGGTTAACAAAATGGATGTTTTTAGGATCTGGGTTGAGAGTATGCAACCAGACCCAATGGGTATATCAGAAACATGGCCAAATACTGGCATTAGCAACAGTGAGGTTCAGATAAATGATTATATAACAGCAAGAAAAGAGAGGGGCAGAAGAGGAGGAGGAGTCATGTTGCATTTAAAAGACAGCCTAGGGCAATTTCATACTGCCTCCTGGGACAATATTGAGGGCATAGAATGCTTGCTGATAGTGCTACTACCAAATAACTCAGTGGTTGGAGTAATTTATGCCCCACTGAAGATAACAATGGTACACTTTAACCTACTAGCTGGAAAAATATCAGATAAAGTAAAAAATAATGTTATTACAATAGGAGATTTTAATGCCTCTTGGACACAAAAAATAGGACATAAATTGGGGGAAAGCATTGATATCCTGGGACTTAGACAAACTGTATTTGAACCAACAAGATGTACAAAATATATAAATCATGGCTACATTTTGGATTTGGTTTTAATTTCTTCAGAATTAATAGTATGTAAAATTAAATAATGCCATTAAACACAGGTGACCATTTTCCTATAAAATGTTACTTAGAAGTAAAGAAAACCCCTTACCACAGAACCCTCAACTTATTGGACAATGAGTATGAAGAACTTTAATGTAGAAGCCTTTAGGAATACTTTATGCTGCATCAGATGGGGCAGAATAATTTTAATTCCTGAATTAGATCTGGCAGTCCAAGATTTCATGAATACGATGATAGAAGTAATAAATATACTTGCACCTGAGGTTAAAAAAACACATACCAAAAAATAACTACCTTGGATTACTGAAGAAATCAAGAAACACATAAGGATTAAAAACTGTCTATGGAAAAAAGCTAGAAGAACTGGCGAAATACAGGACTGGAATACATTTAAGAAGTGGAGAAACAAATGTACTAAAACAATAAACGTAGCAAAAATCCAATATTACAGGAAAAATATAGAACAATCTAGGGATTCTAGACAATTTTGGCAAACAATAAAATGGCTCCAAAATCCAGAAAGCTCTAGGGCTCCAATAAATCTAGTCCAAGATAATGTCATAATAGGTGGTCAACAAAAAAGTGGCCAATATCTTAAATGATTATTTTATAGGTTTGCCAGATCTGGGACAAATTAACATGGAATCTCTGGACCCTAATATACCACTTCAAGAGATAGTGGGTGACACTGATGTGGTGGGTACAAGACCCTGCTTTTGTTTTAGAACCATTGCAGTTAAAGAGGTTGAGAAAGAACTTTAATGCCTAAAAATAAATAAGGCAGGGGATCTAGACAGGTTGAAGGCAAGATTTTTGAAGTTGGGGACAGGTATATCGTAGTTGTACCAAAAGTGACATATTTATTAAATTGGAGCCTTTGTTCCTCTACTTTTCCTGGAACTTGGAAGATAGGGAAGATTGTTCCAATCTTTAAAGGCGGAGCTTCCCTAACACCTACCAACTATTGACCCATAGCCCTCCTTCCATTATTATCAAAAATACTAGAAAGTCTTGTACATTGGCAACTTAGTCATTATTTGAAACAACATAACTTTACTAATAGTCAACACGGATTCAGAGTGGGGATGTCCATGGACACAGCCCTAGTAGATTTCCACAATCTGGTAGCAACATTAATGAATGAGGGGAAGGACACGGGGGCTGTGTTTGTGGACCTCAGAAAAGCTTTTGATCTTGTAAATTACCGGATCATGTTGCAGAGGTTGTACGCAATTGGTGTCCATATGGAACCCCTAAACTGCTTTAGGTCCTACTTGACGGACAGAAAACAATGTGTGTTGCAAGGTTCTACTACATCAACCTTGAGAACAGCACAGAGAGGCGTCCCCCACTTATTTATTTATTTATTATTTACTCTGATAACCGGGTAAGTACACTAATCCCAGGGACCGTTTCAGGCATGCCCAGGCCAAGAACAATGGCACAGGCAATATTAAACAATAATACAGAATACAAAGGCAATACAGACCCGGACCATGACAATGATTCTGGAGGCAACATTAAACAAAAATACAAGATACAAAAGCAATACAGTGTAAAATCGAGCATAGAGGACAATGGGTCCATTTTGGGCCCCTTTTTCTTCAACATCTATGTAAATCAATTATCAGATTTGTTGAGACACGGCGAGATCAGACTGTACAAGGATGACACTGTTTTAGTGGCATCCGCAGACAGTCTCACCTCACTGGAACAAGAACTTCGGGAGGACCTAACCAGAATGGAATCATGGTTTACAGATTCTGGTCTCCTAATGAACAGTAAGAAAATGCAAAGTATGATTTTCACATCTGGTAGGGGCAAACAGAAGGCCCAACATCTGAACATAAAATTTAATGATGGTCAGCAGGTGGTGGATACAACATGCTAGACATATCTAGGTGTTTTAGTAGATAACAAATTGTCATATAAAGAACATATTGAATCAGTAGTAAAGAAAATTAATCAGAGGCTAGGAGCCCTAAGGAGAATTTCAAATTGTTTCACAAAAAGTACTAGAAAGAAATTGATACAACAACTATTAATTCCGATATTAGAATATGGATGTATGGTATATAAGAATGCAAATAAAAAATTGTTAAAAAAAGTAGACCAGGCCTACTATATATTCGCCAGGTTTGCAAATTGCAGTACATTTGGTACCCATCACTGTAACATTTATCAGGAGCTAGATTAGCTTGGACTGGATGAAAAAAGAACATACAATTGGTTGTTCTGGTGTTACAAACTATTAAAGTCCAAAACTGTACACCCTCTAAGATCCCTTGTGACATCTGTGTCCTTAAGTTGTAGCAAGTACAATTTGAGAACAAGTGACACAAATCTAACTTACTCACAAGTCTATAATAGATTTGGGGAAGTTATGCTACAAGCTTCCTTAGCAAAGTTTTGGAATGGAATAACAACAGAACTAAAAGTTAAAAGCTCTATAAAAGAGTTTAAAAATGAGCCAGCCCAGTGGCACTGAGGGTTGAGGCTCTGGATGCCACACCTCGCGCCATGCCAGCAACACAGGTTAGGGAGCAAGCTCGGGCTGCCGGGGGTCAGCAGGGTTGGGAGAGGATCGAGCATCCAATGACAGCCCTCCTCTCCTAGGGATGGGTGTGCACGTCATCCCACTCCTTAGCTTCCTCCTGGTGGAGGCCAGGGGCAGTGCCAGAGTCAGGGAGACAAGAAGCATGGCATTGTGACGCACGCATGTTCCCAGCCGTAAGGGGAAGGGACCAGGGAAAATGTGAAAAATGGCTGCAGGCTCTATGAAGTCCCTTCCAGCACACCAGTGCCACTGCCTCTGGCACCACCTGTAATTCCCTGATCTGGATACGTTCTCTGGAGGGGGAGATGGCTCTCCCCCTTCTGCTCCACCATGTGGGGGAATCCATGGGGAAACTAAGACTCGGGGGAACCACAGGAGTAGTGACCAGGAGACTGGAGAAGGACGGATCCCCTGCCTGCAGGTTGAAGACAAAAAAGAGTTTCAAAATGCTTAAGAAAATCTTTGCAAAATCCTTGTAAATGTTACACATGAAATAGAGTTCCCTTGAATGTGTTCTAAGTGTTATTTGTAACTTACATGTTTTTATTTACTTTTAATGAGTATGTTCTGTATGTATTTATGCAATTTGTACAGGTCATTCTTTGAAAATAGGGATTTTTTCTCTAAATGTATGTACCTAGATAAAAATAAATGTTATTATCCTCATGCTGGCACCATTCGTTACTGAAACCACATGGATGGTTTACAGAGGGTCAGGAACTTGCAGGATAAATATACCCGTAGCCTTCGACTGTATCAAAAGCAGCAAATCCACCCACATACCTCCCCTCCACCGAATGACAGCTTACAGTATCTGCTGCAAGCACATTGGTCCACACTGTGGACCAATGGCCATGCAGTGCATACTGTAATAATCATTCACAACTTTGTGAATTAAGTCATTCATTCACAGACTTGTGAATGACTATTACAGTATGCACTCAGGCCCATTGGTCCACAGTGTGGGCCAAATCTATACAACAGATACTGTAAGCTGTCATTCAGTGGGCAGCGGAGGTATGCGGGTAGGTTTGCTGCCCGCTAATGACCGGGGGTGGGTGAGCTGAGGTCCTGTGTGGGTGGGTGGGTGGGGGACCACTAGACTACCAGGGCATGATATTTCACTTGTCTATGGTGATCAGGGTTACAGGCAGGGAGGGGTACCACTACTCTACCAGGGAATGAATTTGGAAATGTTTTCAGTGATTGGGATTATGGTGGGGAGGGGGAACCACTGGACCACCGACAGCACCACGTGCTGTGCAGAGTGTCAGGTGCATTTTGCTGGCCAGCCCTGCACAACTCATGTAAATGGGGCCAAATTACATACAAATGGCCCCACTTGCGTCTTGCAAGCATCATGGTCCCATTTGCATTTCTGTGTCTGATATCAGGAATTTGTGCACGGCGTATCTCTGATGCACTAGCATAGTTCCCATTCCTGGTATTCAGACCTGTCTGGGGGATGAGCCAGCGCATTGTATTTGCATTGTAGGCATTTATTGATATATTCAGATGAGATGCACCATGGCACATCTCTTTTGAATATATCCCTTTGATACTCCAGCGCAACTCAGTTGCGTAGCACAACCACTTGCGCCATTGCCAGGTGCACTTTTTAATATCTAGCCCCATATGTGCAAGACTTTCAATATGGTACCGCATCAGAAGCTATTTTACAGAGTACAGAAGCATGGGTAGCACTGACCTCTAAAGTCTTTGCTTCCTCCTTCATTGCTTCGTGAAGGTAGCAACATCCCATCAATGGTCTTGAAGTCTGCTACTACTGCCTGTGCTGCTTCATGCAGCTGCTACCCTAAAAAAAGGGAGTTGCCACTCCTTCTGGCATTGGCCTAGTCCTATCCCTTTGTCATTGATCCAATGAAAAAATAGGGCAGCATCGGATCCCTTGATACAGTTGAAGAACTTTATTGCACGGGGTCCAAGCAATTCTTTATCTTCAAAAGAAGGATCCGGCACTTTCTATCTGATCATCTAGGATAACAGGAAAACCCTGTTTTAGCCTCATTCACTTCTTATGTGAATTTGAATTGATTGGTTGTGAGGTGTTACTTCTTAGGGACCACAGAAAAATCTAATACCAGATCCTTATTATTGGTAAAGTCACAGCTCGAGCCAGACATGCCTGGTGAACCTTTCCTGCCCCTGTATGGGGGAAACACCACAATAAAACCACCTGACAGTTCTGGGATGGCTAGACTTCTCATCTAGAAAGAAGGAATATGAAAGGTGGGGATTGGGGGTGGGTGATTATGTACTATACCTCTTGGTCTTCAGTTTTTTTTTGGGGGGGGGACAGCTGGAGGCTGGGCTTGGGGGGTACTTATAAGATAACCTCACCACTCCCAGTTAGGGAATCTTAGTTTGAACAGATTTATTTCATTGTTGTTTACCGGGTAGGTGCCGTAGCCAAAAGTGACTATTTTCAGGCAAGACCCGGGAGGTTACATAGGTCACAAAGATACAGGGATAACAAGGGATACATTGGTTACAGGATACAGGGTATACAGTAAATCAATCATACAGTAAGTAGGGGGTAGATATCATGAAAACATGGATATATAGATAGAAACAAATCAAGGTCAAGGAAAACATTAGCAGGGTTTACATAACAGGAAATAGAACAATAAGCAGGGTAAAGTGCCAAGACAGCTGTAGCAATGAGACAAAGTGCCGTGCTGCACAAGGTAGCTAGGAGGAAAGATTAGGGAGGTAGTAAGTAGCATAGAGGGCTAGTAAGAATCAAGGTGGGTTAAAACAGGAGCAGGAGGTCTATGCTAAAGAGGTAGGAGTGATACTTGTTTTTGAAATGGGCATGACTAGGAGATAGGCAAACATCTAGAGGCAGGGAGTTCCAGAGCTTGGTCACCGAGTGAGAAAAGGCAGAAGCACCTTTGGAAGTTTTGCATCTGGGAACATGCAGCAGAGATTCATCAGCTGATCGCAGGCCAGGAGAGATGGGCTGAGGGAATAACAGTGAGGAAGGAGAGACAGAGATACCTGCTCTAATGATATTGTCTGTCAGGGAGCCTAGAGCTAGGTACCAAAGGGAAGAGGAGGGTAACCAATTTAGGTCTTCGTAGAGATGACAGTGGTGTTTAAGCCAAGAGGAGGATGAGGCATATCTGCAGATACTATTGTCGGTAGTGTCCCATTTCCCAAGGAGGGTTTTGGATGCATTGAGGTAGGTGACAGCTCCATAGGAGAGTTCTGGAAGCAAGATGCCATGGGCGATGACAAGTCTGGCAGATTGCGTGAGGACGTGGCTGGTTTTAAAGGCTACATCTATTTTAATAGTGACAGATTTACAGGTGGCCGTGATGTGCTCATCAAAATTAAGATTTTCATCAAGGAGGACTCTGAGGTATTTGAGGGAGCATACTGATTCAAGTACTGAACCATCCAGACCAGATATTTTAAACAGGGCCTGAGTGGTTTTTAATTTGGTGGTAGAGCCAAAAAGCATTAATTTTAGTTTTAGCAACATTAAATATTAGCTTGTGATGAAGAAGCCAGGATTGAATGGACATGAAGGTGAAAGAGAGAGAGTTTGGTTAATATGGAGTATAGTCTTAGAGCTGAAGTACAGAACAAGGTCATCTGCATATAGGATAGAAGAGCAGTTGGGGATACTGGTAGAGATCCTGTTAATAAAGATAGAAAAGAGAAGCAGGCCTAATATGGATCCCTGAGAAACACCAAGGTTAATGGGTGCCTGATCAGACAAGGCAGAGTTAAATGTTACAATCTGGGTTCTATTACCTAGATAGCTGTTAAACCAGGGAGAAGTCAAGGGCTAAAAGGTTAACGAGAAGAAGAGGACTAAGTCGAAAGCATTTGTAAGGTCAATCAGAACTTCACCAGTAAGAAGGCCAGAGTCCATTGCGCCTATGGTGTCATTCGTGCAGTGGAACAGGGCAGTAGAGGTACTATGTCCTCTTTGGAAATCATGCTGATTAGGTGCTAGTAGATTATGCTTGGTCAAGAATTCACTGACTCGGCCCAGTGGTGCTGAGGGTTGAGGTGCTAGGCACCACACCTCACGCCACACCAGCGACCCAGGTTCGGGAACGAGCCTGGGCCATCGGGGGCTGGCAGGGGAGAGAGAGGATCGAGAAACCGGAGGACTGCTCTCCTATCCTCTCTCTGGGGAGGGATCCAGGGCTGCTCAGTGTCCTGGTGACCCCTGTTGGAGATCGGGGGTAATGCAGATACACCAGCCAGAAGAAGGGGTGGGAGTGTAACAGACGTAAGCAGGGAAGCTATGCGTGGATGTCATTGCACGCCGCACTCCTGAGGGGAACCAGAAAAAGTAGAAAATCCCCTATCTTGCTTGTGGAGATGAAGGAGATGCCAGGGACACAGTCCACATCCCGACTGCTGGCCCATTGTCTGGAGGACTCCAGGGCTGACCCAACACACACACCAGGTAGGATCTCCCTAATTTCAGACAGGCCATTGCAGGAGGACGGGCCCACCCCTGGAGGGTGATCCAGGGGGTTAGATCTGCCTGGATGGTCAAGGGAGTCTCTCCACTAACGAGGGTTCAGGCAAGGAAGTAGAGGCTGGGGTCGAGTGCATGCCCCAGAAGGATGCCCAGGCTTAAACGAGTATAAATAGAGTAAAAAAAAAAAAAAAGAATTCACTGACTCGGGCTGCTACTATCTTTTCAAGGATTTTACTCAAGACTGATAGTATAGCTATGGGCCGACAGTTTGCAATGTCTTTTTTATCCCCTTTTTGAAGACTGGCGTGACTTTAGTAGTTTTTCAGATGCCAGGAACATGGCCATTGCACAAGGATAGGGTTAGGATTTTAGACAGAGTTTGGGCAATAAACAGCGCAGCCAGTTTTAAAAGTTTAGGTTCAAGGCCATCTGAGTCGACACTAGTGTTATCCGAGATGGAGTTTAGTAATCTGAGAGCTTCAGATTTTGATACAGCCTTGAAATAAAAGTAGGGGTCCAGTGTTGTGGAAGTGGAGGGAGTAGCTAGAGAAGAAGGCCGAGCAGAGTGGAACAAGGATGTGAAGTTGGAAAGGTCAGAGAATTGCTTATTAAGTGAGTTTGCAATTGTTTTGGGATCATTGCAATGGATGCCGTTTATGATCATGTCATTTGTAGAGAGAATTTTATTAGCTCCTAGGAAGGTTTTAACGTGGGCCCAGAATTTTCTGGGGTCACCATATGCTTTGGCTAAGAGGCTCTTGCAGTAGGAGCTTTTTGCAAGTCTGATTTGTTTTTTTACAGGTCTTTCTCTGGGCCCTATAAGTATTGCAGTCAGCTAGGAGGCCAGAATTTTTAAAACGTCTCCAGCTCTTGTCCCTGGCACATATTGAAGGCCGAAGACCCTTGTGAACCCACCTGGTGGGTTTTCCCCGAACACACAGGGTCACAAATGGTGTATGCCTATCCTGTAGTACATTAAATTGGTCAAGGAAGTAGTCAAGCGCTGCTTGGGCATCCTGGGACTGATAGAGGTAGGACCAATCAATTGATGACACATCAAGCAGAAAGTTTGCCTGGTCCAGATTTGCATAGCTCCTGAAGGTAATGTAACACAGTGGTTGCAGAAAGGCTGGGTAGTGTTTCCACACACAGTAAATTGGGGAGTGATCGGATATGGCATCCGGTAGGATACCTGTGGCCACGATTGTATCCACCTGATTTGTTAGAACCCAGTCAATTAGAGTACTAGATGTGGCATTACAGGTTATTCTAGTGGGCACAGTTATGACTTGATGCAGATTGTAACTTTGCACTAAGGACAGGAGTGAGTTATGACTATGTCCGAGCCAGTTTAGGTTAGTATTGCCAAGAATAAGTAATTCATTTTGGGCAGCTGTATTGATAGAGTGTTTCAACAACTTAGTTAAGCTGGATGGTCCACTGTGGGGCTGGTTATAGACACAGACTATGTGAAGATTTTTGGTACCCATTTGGAGGAGGGCATGAAGGGATTCACAGCTTAAGGTGGCAGGGTGGTTGGTTAGAGAGATGTTAAGATGAGCTTTGTAAAACAAAACAACTTCCCACCCCGCTTTGAAGCAATTCTGTCATTCCTGATAAGATTATAACTGTTTAAGGAGCAGACAGAGTCAGGGATAGTGGGCTTTAGCCATGTCTCAGATAGACAAAGTATATCAGGATGGTTAAGGGAGACCAAGCTTCAAGGTCCGTGAAGTTATGTGTCAGACTCCTGATATTTAGATGGGCTATATGGAGACCTTTAGTATTAGCCAAAGTTACATCATTGCACGGGTGATAAGATGTGGGACCGGGGTTCATTTCAACATCGCCTACCAGTAGTATAGTCAGATTCCTGAGGCACCAGCATTTACGATGGATAAAGGGATTAGCAATGAATAAGAGAAATCTATTTCCCATCCAGAGAAGCAGGTGGCTGCCGAGGAAGTGTTTTGTGTGGACAAAGTGATGATTCCCTAAAGGGACTCTGCTGGTGAATAAAGGCGTGGAACTCTGAATGGGAGAAATGCCAATATAAATCCTTCAGTCAGGAGTGAGTCTTACCTGCAGCGGTTAAGAGTTGCTTCAGTGAAGACTTCTGTTCCTATAGAGAAGCAGGTACCAGTATCATAGGTGTTTACAAGTTTAATAAGGAGTTGTCCATTCCAGCTTGCCAAACATTTTACATCTGATATCCCTGTATACCACAGGATAAGCAAAATCTATCTAGTTTATTTTTCAAATTAGTTATGTTCTTACTTCCCACAATATCAAGTGGCAGGGAATTCCAGAACGATACCACCTTCTTGTTAAACCATGTGGCTCTCTTCTTACTATGACTAATATCACTCCTTAGCTGTAAACTATGAGATCTAGTATCATAGTTGGAGTACATCATCCTCAGACCCAAGCAGCCCCGGAGGTCATGTTTTTCTAGTGCCCCAAAACCTAAACACAGATCTCCCCATAGTCTTCTGTACAGAAGAGAAAACAAACCTAGCTCTTTCAATCTATTTTCATAACTAAGATCTTTTATGAGCTGGCTCCATGGCACTGAGCGAAGGGGATTCGCTTGGCATGCTGGTGACCCAGGTTCATGCCACAATCCCGGGTGCCAGGTGCGGAGTCTGGCAGGAAGGGAGTATGAGCATCTATTCAGATGCTTCCCTCCCAGGGGGTGGAAGGAGCTCTGGCTCCTGGTTGATGGTTTGGAAGACGTACTTGGTGGTGTGCTGCCTCAATATGCCACCATACGTCCCCACCCCAGGTCGCCATGGTACAGATCCATTTTGGGGGGTAGAAGGGACAGGAAAAGAGAAAATGATGGCTGCCCTTGCTGCCCAGATGATGGCAGTCTATCCTCCCACTGCCACGAATCTGGTTAGCCCCATGCTGGGCCCTCGTTGCTCTGGCAAGAATGGAAGAATGTGCTACTGGTACTGGGCATGAAAGGGGGGGGCCCTCCGGCAAAGGGATATGCTGTGTCAGCCAGGAAGTGACATTGAGGGGCAGCAAACGGTGACCAGAGGATGTGGGGCGGCTGGGTTTGGCCCCTGAAGGAGTGGGCGGCTGGGTTGGCGGGGAGGTTAAACAGCATCAAACGAAAAAAAAGATCTTTTATGTTCTTAATCATCCTAGTTGCCTGGCATTGTACATTTTCCAAGGTTTTAATTTCCATTTTAGTGCCTGGGGACTAAAACTAGGCTCAGAACTCCAAATGTGGTCTAACCAAAGAGGTATAAAGGGGCAGAATAACTTCTTTATCTTTACACTGAATATTTCTCCTGATACTATTTAATATGGAGTTTGCACAAATTGCCATTGTATTACAGTGTCTTTTGAACTCCATAGTATTAGTTATAAAAATTCCTAGATCTTTCTGCCTTTAAACAGATCTAAGGGCAGCCCCCTTGATAAAATAGTCTACCTTAGGGTTACTTTTCCCCATATGGATAACTCCACACTTTTTGATGCTCAGCTCCAATTTGAGTATAATGGCCCACTTCTCAAGGTTGTCTAACTCCTCCTGTAACATTTCCCTCTCTGATTTTGTGCTAACAATTGACCCCAATTTAACATCATTGGCAAATTTAGAAAAGCAAACATTAGAGGTGCCAATTATGGATGATACATAAATGTTAAAAAGACAGGGCCCCAAGACCGACCCCTGTGGGACACCACTGGTAACATGTGCCCATTCAGACACTTCCCCACATATGTTTACAGTTTGTATCCTGTTAGTAAGCCATGTCTCTATCCACCCAACAAGCCAGCTGTCTAGTCCCATTTTAGTCAGATTTTGAATCAGTTCTATGTGTGGTACCTTATCAAAGGCTTTTGAGAAGTCCAGACAAATCACATACACAGGTTTACCAGCCTCTAGTGTTACACTGATCTTATTGTAAAATTACATTAAATTTGTTAGGCAAGAACTCCCTTTAGTAAACCAGTGCTGTGCAGTGTCCACCAAACCATTATTTCCTTGAAACAGCACGATCGTGTCCTTGAGTAATCCTTCAAGAACTTTACCCAAGACTGAAGTTAAGTTTACTGGTCTGTAGTTTCTGCACTCTTTTTAAGACCTTTTTTAAATATTGAGGTGACAAATGCCTCTCTCTAGGAATTAATTACCACATCGGTGTTAACAGATTCCTGAAAAATCTTTGCTACAGGACCTGACAAAACATCCAACAATTCCTTAAGTATCCTGGGGTGCATACCATCTGGACCAGGAGATTTATTGGGATTAATTTGCTTCAGCCTTATTTCAATATCTTTATTATCAAATGGGGTGGCGCCTCATTTACTGAGTTTTGCCCGATATGGCACTGTTTTAATTATCATTGAAAACTGGTGTAAAATAATCATTTAACAATTGTGTCATCTGTCCATTGTTAGAAAGTAGCTTACCAGCATTATCCTCAAGGGGCACAATTTGTTTTCTACTTCCCCTTTTTTGATTAATGTACCTATAAAAAAGTTCATAGTTATTATTGGTTGTATGGGCTAGCTTAAACTCAAAATCCCTTTTAGCATTCCTAATAGCTCTTTTGGTTTCCTGCACAGTAGTTTCATATATGGACCCTGCTTGTGTGTGACTGGATTTTTTGGCTTTTATATACGCTGTTCCCTTCTTTTTAACCAATTTCTTGATTTTTTGTGTAAACCAAGGTGGATTAGGTTTATTATTATTATATTTGTTTTTAACTGGTACACACCTGTCTACTAACATGTTAAGCTTATCTGAAAAATTTTTCCACATTTGGTACATGTCAACGTTTTTGAATTTCCTTTTGCCATTCCCAGTGGCCCAGGTTCCCCTAGGTACCAGTGATCACCGTACAGTGTGGTTTAACATTAAGACAGAAACAGAGGTAAACCATACCAGGACAGGGATCCTGGACTTTAGGAGAGAAAATTTTAAAGAAATGGCAGACTGTCTCAGATTGGAAACTGCCTCATAGGGAGGTATTGCCTGGGAGGGGTAGAGGCATAGTAGGAAAAAATAAAGGAGGGCATAATTAAGGCAACCAGCCTCTGCGTGAAGGAAGTGAGTAAAAGGAAAAAGAGACCATTATGGTTCTTTTATTGTGGGGGGGGGGCTCCAGAGTATATTGTTTTTCTATGGATAATACTTTAACTGTGAAAAGTCTGAACCTGGAGTAAACAAACAACTCAGAACTGGAGTCGCCACCTTGTCCCTACATACATGGCCCAAAGTGAGTTCTTCCTGACTTGGGGTCCTCAGTTCAATATTGGTACACCAAGATCACCAACACTATGGTAACATTAGATGGGTATCATAAAAACTTGATGCACCCTCTCAAATATCCACCTGAAGACTAAGACTCCACTGGAAGGGCACCGTGGCCTTGATCTATACCTTACTTGTTTGAGTACTTTGAGGGGTGTTAAAAACTTCCAGAGTGGAACTGATGTTGACCTTTGTGGGGAATCTCCTTCTATAGTATCAAACTCGAGAGCTCATCATAGTCAAGTGCTGAGCAGCATAACAGCTGTCTGTTCACTAGAGCTCAGGGGGTCCATAACAAGAGCTCACTCTTTACAGCTGAGGGGAGGCTATTCAAAAGGGTTATAAGGAAATATTCATTTTAAATTTGAGGGTAATAGGGGTATTAAACTGTCTGCCAGAGAGAATCTTGTGTGAAGATATCATGCATTGCATTAATTGCAGACTGGATACATTTTTAGGGGGTTAGGGGACCAGAAATTTAATGGGTTGCTTTTATTAGGATGGCAACTAGGAAGGCTTAATGAGCCAATGTCCTAATTCCATCTCACACTACCTAAGCATCTATGAAAGTCCTTGAAAGCTAGAGCAATATCTACTACTTAAGTCCAGACAGCTTACAATGGTCCTCCTGAAAGCCGCATTTGTACTGCTTCTTAGTAATCACTATGATATGCCACCTTCCCCCTCATCTCCATTGGACCCAGAAACCTGGGCCAACTTAGCCATACAGTTCACTCTTATTTTTTTAAATGTAAATTTTATTGAGGCACATTAGTAAACATTGTACAGATCATACAGATATGAGTTGCAGAAATTATGCATATACTGTATTTGTATACATTGAATACACATGGGAATGTTATTTCTCTTAACCAAAATAATTTCCTATATATTCACTTTCCTAACAATTCAGTTAATGTAGAGGTTCCCTTATAGAAGCCCTACATAAGGTTGTTAATTTGGTTCCCTTCCCCTTTACAGCATGATCTCACCTACACTTAAAAAGGAAAACAACCCTCTCCTCTGTAATATGGTTACATTACTCTTATGTATAGTGATCGCCTCATCTGAACACCAACAGCCCCTCCATTAGTATCAGCCACCTTCCAGGTAATCTACGCCCAGTCTTCTATGAATAAATAATGGATCTTCTAGCGAATAATGTAATACCCAACATTGCTATTTACATAAGAAGGCTGTCAGTTGGTTATGTATAGAAACTGTTAATTTTTCCATAAGGTATATTTCAATAACAATTTTCCACCACTGTCCAATTGTCGGGGTTGTGGGGGTCATCCAACAGCTGCTAATGGCTTTTTTTGTTACTAGTAGGTATATTTGGACTAGCGATTTCCTTGTATATGAATATCCCCTTGGTGGGATGAACAGTAGCATCGTGACCAAATTAATCCAGTCACCTGAAATTGACAGTTCTTTGAATTGATCAGCCAGGGTATAGCAAAAGTCTATCATCCCCAGGCATGACCAGGACACATGTAAGTGGGTGGCTAAGGTGCACCCACATTGTCTCCAACAGGCCCCATAGCTGGGAGGGAGATATGTTAGAAGAACCACCGGGGTTCGGAAATGTCGACTTCTACATTTCCACGTGAATTCTCTCAAACGTGTTGAAGAGGTTACTTTGATTGCTGATACTGTATATTTAGTCCAGATGTCAAAAGTGATGTTCAAGCTTAAATATTTATTCCATGCATCTAAAATAGTTTGGGAAGTATCTGCCAAATATTCCTGCAGGCCATGATAAAGATTACCTATTAGACATGACCCCATGGTATCTCTGAGAACCTCTAAGAACAGATGAAGTAGAAAGGGGTGGTAGTAGGTATAGCTTGACAAGGCAGAGGTGTGACTCTTTTGGAGAGGGGTCTTACCATTTTGGCCTTCACCTCCAGTACTGTAACATAGAAACACACAATTTGTTGGCAGAAAAGGACCAGTAGGCCCATCTAGTCTGCCTTATTTTCCCTGCCTATTTCTACACCGTGAACCCTATTTGAGTTCTACACTCTGGATCCTATGTGATCATAGGTGTCTGTCCCTCCTCCCTTTCCTCCACCTATTATGCACATGTGCCTATCTCACACATGTTTGAAGCTCTGCACTGTCTTTGCCCCACCTCATCATCTGGCACGTTGTTCCATGGGTCCACCACCCTTTCTGTGAAGAAGTATTTTCTCACATCCCTCTTGATCCTCCCCCCAAGGTTTTTGGCATGCCTCGGTGTTCTGGTGCTCCTCCTCCACTAAATAGACTTCCCTCTTGCACCTTGTTCACCACAGTGAGGTACTTATAGATCTCAATCATGTACCCTCTCACTCTCCTCTTCTCCAAGAAGTACATGTTGAGCTCCCACAGCCTCTCCTCATACGGCTTCTCGTGAAACCCCTGCACCATTTTGGCAGTCCTCCTCTGGGCTGCTTTCACCCTGTCGATGTCCTTATGAAGATGCAGCCTCCAGATCTGGACACAGTACTCTAGGTGGGGTCTCACTAGACAGTAATATAGTGGCAACACTATATCCCTTCTCCTCCTAGAAATCCCCATACCTATGCAACCCAGCATCTGGCTAGCCTTGCTTACTGTCTTGTCGCACTGCCCTGCCACTTTGAGATCATCAGATATGATTACCCCAAGGTCCCCCTCATGTTTGATGACTGTAAGTACGTCCCTCACAGCCCCTGGGTTTTTCCTCCCCATGTGTATGACTTTGCAGTTTTTGGTATTCAAACCTAGTTGTCACACTTTAGAACACTGCTCAGGTTTCCCCAGATCCCTTTTCATTTTCTTCACCCCTTCCTGGGTGTCCACCTTGTTGCAGATTTTTGTGTCATCCACAAAGAGATACACCTTCAACTCCAGTTCCTCAGCAGTGTCACCAATAAAGTCATTGAAGAGGTCTGTAGCCTGTACTGATCCCTATGGTTCTTCCCTGGTCATTCTCCCATCCCCTGAGTGACTGCCATTTACCACCACCCTCTGCTTCCTTCCTACCCTTCAATCAGTTTGATATCTGATTTGTAACTTGGGCTTTGTGGATATGAACAATTTACAAGACAAAGTATTAATTTACACCCTTACATTGTAGACACAGAGGTCATGGCTGTTGGTGGTGAGCATTTTTAAGTTGCAGGACCTGCATACCATGAAGCCTGTTTTGTGAGTCTCCATGATTCACTTGTTGATGCCATTGATTTGCTTTGATGAAACAGAGACTCAACCAGGCCTACAGCAAAAGACAAAACCAACAGTACAGAAACTAAAATATTGAAATAGTGTGTCAAAAAAGACTACAATTGTTGATTTTTATCAAGAGCTGGTTGGGTGGGTTAATGGGACCAACTAATAAACTTCCCAAGGCTCTTAGCACAGCAGACCTGCACCAGTGTGGATAGTGAACTATATCCAAGTAGTTAAAAGCATATAGAATAATTCACATTCCTTGAGCAAGGTAAGATAGACATAGTATAGGACAATGGGGTGAGCATTGGGGTTCAAAATACCAGAACACATCTGTCATGCCTGTCCCTGCAAGCACAGTGGGGGTGCGGTCTTATGCTTGGGAACCCTAAGGTAAAATTTCTCTACTTTTGATGTTACAACCCTAATGATACATTAATGTAATTTTTTGCACTGAATTTCCCTTCTTTTTGAAAAAGTGTAATGTAAGCGGTATGTCATTGTGGGAGAACAGGGTCCTCCAGGCCCTGCGCTCCCTTCACATTGCTGTGAATACTTAATGTTCTCCATTTCTTGGAATGCAGAGCCCTATGTGCCCTGCGCTACCATATATCCATAAGTGTAGAGACATTGTAATGAACCCTCATCTCCCTGCGGGAGTGCAGGGCCTAGTACTGCATAATGGCATGGCCCCCACTCCCATTTTATGCATAATGGTATACATATGTGGGAGCATGGGCCCTCTGTGCCCTGCGCTCCCACTTACATGTAAGTACAGAGACATATCGCAGACCTAGAGACATGAAAAGGAACCCTCGTAATGCAAATTTGGCAATATCTCAGCAACCATAGCAACTATGAAAACAATTCCACTACAGTCATAATCATGACTTGGAAACCTCCATGTGTGCTTAGTCCTAAAGGTGTACTAAGCGACGAGTAGTGAAAAATCTGTATCTCAAACCATTTTCGAGATATGGGCACCAAAAGATGCCATGGGCAGCGCAATGTTATCATATGAGAAATTGTGCAACTTCTGAGAGCCGTGTCTATAGAAATTATGTAAATTTTTTTAACAAACTATCAAAAGGTTCATTGGTAGGGCAAGGGCTTGCCACCCTGCAAATTTCAGCCCAAAAGCCCAATCCGTTCTTTTGCTATGAAGTGGCAAATGAACATGGGCAGAGCAATGTTATCCTATGGGAAATTGTGCAACTTCAGGCACTGCATAATGGCATGGCCCCCACTCTCATTTTATGCATAATGATATACATATGTGGGAGTGTGGGCACTCGGGGCCCTGCGCGCCCACTTATAAATAAGTATAGACACATACTGCAGGCCTAGAGACATGAAAAGGAATCCTTGTAACACAAATTTTGCAATACCTCTGTAACCGTATCAACTATAAAAAAAATCCACTGCTGTTGTAATCATGATTTGGAAACCTCCACACATACTTAGTCCATCTAAAGGTGAACTACGCTGCCAGTAGCAAAAAATCTGTATCTCGAACCATTTTCAAGGTAGGGGTGCTGAAAGGCGCCATGGGTGCCGCAATGTTATCCTATGGGAAATTGCACAACTTTGGAGAGCCGTAACTATGAAACTGGTGCAAATGTTTTTACCAAACCACAAAGCACATCAGTAGGGCAAGGGCTTGCCACCCTGCAAATTTCAGCCCCAAAGCCCTATCTGTTCTTTTGCTATGAAATGGCAAAGAAACTGATTGTTTGGGGCTGTTTCCAACATTATCCTATGGGAAATTTTCACAACTTGCTGCACCCACACCATTTGGAATTTTGGCCTGAACATTTCAGGGTAGAAAGAGGCTTTCCTAAGGAACACCCTCCTGGGTAGTGGCAGCTTTGGAGGTAATTCTGACTACGTCTGCTGCCCTGTTTGTCAACTGGTTAAACGTGCTAACCTGCCGTGGTTTCAGGCCCTGTTCTCTCTCAGGGGTGCCTTTGACTACCTGCCTCCATTGCCATAGTCAGTTGTCAATAACATTCCCCTACTCTTCTTCTGTAAAGCGGGTCATCACTTCTATGGCAGGCACGGAAGAGCTTTTCAAGTGAAGGGGGTGGAGGGACACTCGAGGCCATGATCTGAGATTGGGGGGCGGGTTCAGAAAGGAAATGAGAAGACACTTTTTCAGAGAAAGGGTGGTGTCTGGGTGGAATGCATTACCTGTAGAAGTGGTATCCTGTAGAACAGTGGGCTGCTTCAAAAGGGGATGAGATGGGATAGGGTGAGGGGAAGGGTCACAGAAGCAGGGTGAGGTGGGTGAGGCAGCTTCAGTATAAGGGCTGCTAGCTGCGCAATTGAGCAGACTATATAGATTTTAGGGCCTTTATCAACTGGCAATTTCATATGTAATCCAGTGTTAGTTTGGTGAAAAAAAGTAATGCATTCAAAAGTTACTAATTTTGAAATTTTGGGTTCTGAGCATGTTCAGTTCGTGGTGCACATATATTTTTCCCAAAGGCTATAATGGGAAATTTTAAATTTTAATAACTTTTGAATGGATTAATATTTTTTTTACCAAACCTTCAAAATGCACTTCCCTGACCCAGTCCACATATACCCTGAAAATTTCTGACCAGACTGACAAACCATTCGGGCTGTGGAGACGAGCAAAGAATTTCACAAAGTTGAGGATTTTTCACACTTTTTCATGCTCCACAGCTCCTCAACCACAAATCTGACTGGAACGAAACTTTCCAGATCCAGAGGTCTATGGTATCATAATGTGCTTGCACAGTTTCAGGCAAATTGGAATAATGGTTGCAAAGTTATTAAAGTGCAAACATTTGAGCTTAACATAGAAGTGAATGCTGAACCCTAATATACTGGCCCTACCGAGCCCGTATAATATATGGGCATCCATACATAACAAGAATGTGTTTCTATCGAAGTTCTGAAATGACATCATAGGACTTTAGAGCGAAGCTCTATAGGTCCCTGATATCATCTCAACTCCGAGATGGAAACACATGCCAAGTGGTGTTTTGTTGCCCATATATAATTTTTTATAATATATGGGTTTTATAGGATATTAGCAAATAAAACTGAGCAGACTGTAGTGCTTCTGTTCTTACTTAAACCAAGGAAATAATTACTTCTAAAATGCAAAATATAAATATCAGATTTGTATTTTGGGTGAGGGTGGGGGGGCAGGCGAGCATCACAAGGAGAGACTGTTGGGACAAAATTCAAAATGAAAAATTGTTGTAGTATAGTAGCAATGCCACTGTTACATCGCATCTTTTGGCGACCTTTGCACTGTACCACAACAATGATTGGTGACCTTTGAACTGTCCTACAACAAGAAAATTGTGTGTATAGAAATCCATACACAGTACGGGCTTACCATATACTATCTAGAGAATACTGGATAGGCAACTGTGTAGTGGTTCTTTCACTTTCAGAATGAAACTGACTTTTACGGTCTCTAGAGGTTTCAGAATGCTTTGTACCACAGAAGGGGACAATCACATTCCATGACCTTTGAACTGTGGTGCAACAGCATTTTGAAAGGGCTGGAATTCTATGCAGAACATATAGGATAGTGTATGGGAGCCCATTACACAACAAAGTTATTCTTATAACGAGTGGTTTCTATGACAATGATGACCTCAAGAGCAAAGCTCGAGAGGTCACTCTGTCATCATGGAAACCATGAGGTGTAAGAATAGTGTTGTTGTTGTATATTTGAGTTCCCATACACTATTCTATATAGTGTATGGTCCCAAAAACAAACAATCACTCACTTTTTGTGGAAAAAAAAAAAAGAGTCTCTGTACAGTCCGCCACCTGTTCTTCACAGTCATAGCCCGCCGGCAAGCTGACACGCAAACCGCTACCATGGTCCCGATGTCCAATCGAGATCACTGATGTGCCACTTTGTATTATGACAGAGTTACTAACGCAGAACAAAACGTCATTCTGCATTAGTAGGTACGTCACTACTGCAGCAGAATGACTTTTTCGAGTGTATGGATCTCCATACACAATCGCGTTCTGCCATACACTGCAGTGCTCTACTGTACACCATAACTGTGGGATAAAAACCTGGAATCAGTGCTGCTGACAAGACTCACACAAAAAAATAAATGTCAGGTCAAAAATCCATATTTTCAAAGTTGTTTAGATTTATTTCACCCTTTTCCTGCAGTGTAATCTGTAGTTCTGGGTTTCAAACACAGTCAAGGATATGAACACACTGACTCATGACAAAAAAATGCCATATTAACATGATGAGACACCAGATTGAATTACAGTACTAATAGTTTTAACCACATTATAAACCCTACCCAAAAAATGGAAATATTTACATTTCTCAACTTAAAAAGTAATCCTGTGGGTTGGTGCTAATGTATTAGTTTTCAGTGTGTGTGTGTGTGTGTGCCTGCCTGCGTGTGTGTGTGTCCGTGCGTGCATGTGTGTGTGTGTGTGTGTGTGTGTGTGTGTGTGTGTTGTAGGGACTCTATAGCAGAATAGTGAAAATGGCTTTAGAAGCAGCGGTACATTACGTTCTACAAATATCTTTAAGAGCGTCTTAACCTGCACTGTTTATTCAATAAAGGATAACATCTCTAGCCAATCTTTACCTTCCAAAATGCTCTACTTTAGAGATATTTGGGGGATTTGGTTGTTAGCAGTGCTTCCAATACTGCAATCTTGTAATGGTGGTCTGGCATTATTTATGCACCACAGAACTTAATTTTGTCTCCAGTGACTAGAACATGTGCTTCCCCCGATTTGTAAGCTGCATACTGCCAATGATGTGCATTTTGTACTATAAACATATGAGCAGCTGCTAAATGTGGCAGAAAGAAGTATTTTCCTACCTCACACAGCTGTTATTTACAGTGTGTGTGGGGTGTGGTAAAAGTAAAGATCAACTCTGCTAATACATTTCAAACTTACTCTTCTTCCCCCAACATAAGGACAACCAGGCTTTATTTATTACGAATAAAATACTGGAAACTCCTCATTTCATGTAAAAATGTTATTTCATTGCCTCTCTATTCAGTGGTTTTAAACAGAGTTCCATAGATATTTTCTGACAGCGCTGGCAGAATCTTGGGTGAGGCATGGTGTAACTTATACCTAAATGACCTCATTTTTCTCAAGGTCCTGTCAGCTGAGGACTGACACAGTACATCACATTGTAAAAATGGAAAAAACAGACTTTGCTTCTGCTTGTCTGATGGGAACTTTTGTCCATGCAATTATACCAACACAGCATACCAGATCATCCATATAAGGTACCAGTATTCTGTATACCAAATATGATACCAACATACTAAATCATTGCCCATGACACTTAACTTACTCACTTTGTAACTGCAAGCAATGCTTTATGTTGCAGTCTTTCTGTCAAACCTCACTGCACTTGAACATGCAGCTCATAACTGTAAAGTCTCTGGTCTGATGGTGCTGGATGCCAAACCTTGCTACACGCTGGCAACTCGTGTTCAGGAAAGAGTACAGTTGCCGGGGTCAGCCAGAGAGGGAGAGGATCGAGCATCTGAAGGACTGCTCTCCTGTCCCCGAGAGAGAGGACTCCCAGCTCTGCCAAATGACTGCCACCAGGTGGAGGTCTGGTGGTAGTGCAGGTTGAGGAGCAGCAAAAAGAAAGATGGTGCTGCGGACTCTACAGCGTGTGCATGCCTCCATGCATGCATGTTGACAAGTGCACCCAGGTGTGGGGAAGGGGCGAAAAACTGGTGGAAAATGGTGGCAGGCAGATGTATATGATGTCCCACCCATTGATCTCTCACCTGCCTCACCAACAAAACACCACGAGCTGTACTGGATGTGAGTGCCTTGGTGGGAGAGAGAGAATGGCCCTCCCTCTCTCGACCCTGCTGTGGGGGTGAAATTCATGGGGGTTACTGGCAACCAGTACGTTTTGGGTGGTAGAGGACTGTAGGGGTTGGTGGGGCTGTCGGGCCACAGAGAAGCATAAAAACCATTATAGAAGAAAAAAAACTGTAATGTCTCACTGGGATCTTTATACATATTAAACCTATATGCTCTTGACTTCTCTTGCAGACCTGTCTTTTTCTTTACCCCAAGAATGAGGCTGGAAAACAGGAACTTTTTCCTAATCCACCTTTCCCTGTCAACAAAAATAAACAACATAATTTTTATGTTGTCTTGTGCGTGTGCAAGCAATATCTTCTGGTAGCAGGAGAAATGCAGAGGTGTGTCAGTGTTGGCGAATGCAGGGCACGCTTTGGTAGGTGCGTCCTTCATTCCCCAAAGAGCCAGAATGCTAGCACTGACACAAGTATTATGCAAAGTGCCATCAACTTGAATCAAATGTTCCACTGCAGTTAGAGACAAGCTTGTCATGCAGCGGCACAGATGACACACCTCCCGTATGTGCCTTTCCTGGTGAAACATTTCAATAAACATAGCGGCGGGTTCTGCCACCACCACACAATCCCCACAGAAGGCCAACATCAAGGGTGCAATCCCCATGTCGGCATGTCCACCAACCCGACAAATGATCTTTAACTTACCCACCAGGAGAAAGACAGACTGAGAGGGAGAGATGGGGTCTCTGACAGAAAATACTTTATTGTTTAAGTCAATCCTGCTGCCGCTTGAACTGACTGATGGCCAGCCAAAACCAAACAGTCTGTGACTGCCACTACCCAGAAAAGAACTTTTTATGGCAACTGTCAAAGCTGAGCAACAGCTAACTCAAATAATTGCCACCCGTGGCTCTTCTAGTATTTTGAAACAGCCACGGAGCCATGACACCACACACCCTGCAATCCCCTGGTGCCAATCCAAGACTACCACTACTGTAATGGGAGGTGATTTTTTGTCACGTTGTGTGGCACACTGGAAACCCACCCCAGTGTGCCTCCACTCATTGTTCTGCTCGCAGAAAGCCGACCACATTGGCATGTTCCTCCCCCCCACCCCCATTATGCGGCACACTGGGGCCACCCTAGTGTGTGAACATTTGTTTTCTTTTCACCTGTAGAGAAAAGAAAATGTCCTAGAAAATAGTGTCCATTTTTTTTGCTTTTTGTACCTGAAAAAGCGGTCTGTTGTCCGTGCCACCCCCTCCCCAATCCGCACCCACCCTCTGCACACCCACCTCCCACACCCCCTCACCCCATACCTAACCTATGGAGGTCTGGCACTGCGATCTCCAGTGGAGCAGGAACAGGTCTGGACTCTTTAAAGCCAAACTGCAAAATGAAGAAATGCCAGTAGCTGTATAATGTCATCAATGGGGGGGAGTTCAAGTTAGGTGGATATATCGCAGCCATTTTTTTGAATTTTGGCTTCAAATTTTCAACATGGGGTTCTTGGAACCCCACCTCATGAACACATGCACTGTCATCTCATTACTAGGTCCCAAAAGGTGATTTTGCGGTCACTGCGCGGAATCACCTTTCAGGACAGACTAATGAAATGACAGTGCCACTGTTCATGAGGTGGGGTCCTCAAAAGCAGACGTTGCAAATTTGGTGAAAAAATTCCGAAAAATGACTGCGTTATGAGCGTGCATTGTGCAGTTTCCACGCACACTCTTAACTTCGGCAATTTTTAATATTTTCATTCCAGATTTTCAACATTGCCATTGCCACACCTCCTTATGAATAGTACAGCTGTCATTTTTCACATCCTGCCTGAAATGTGTTTTCGCACATGTGGCACACAATGGCACGGTCGCTGTGGGAAATAAACTTTTGGGACAGTTTAACAAAATCACATTGCCACTGTTCATGAGCAGAGGTCCCAAAATGCCTATGTTGAAAATTTGGTTAAAAGAATCCCCAAAATAATTGCGTTATGGGCTTGCATTGTGCAGTTTCTACGCACACTCGTGACTTCACCAATTTTTCATATTTTCACTCCAAATTTTCAACATTGTCATTTTATTACACCTTCTTATGAACAGTAAAGCTGTCATTTTTCACATCCTGCCCAAAATGTGTTTTCGCACCTGTGACGCCAAATGGCTCAGTCACTGTGCAAAATCATCTTTTGGCTAACAAACTGATAGTGCCACTGTTCATGAGGTGGGCTCATAAAAAGCCCATGTTGAAAATTTGGAGAGAAAATACCAACAAATACACAGGGCATTAGGGTTTCCAACCGTAACGCCCCACTCTGTAGAGACTGATGGGTGTCAGGGGTGTGACTTGGGATTGTCGGCTGTAATGTTCACGCTATTCCACCCCCACCCCCACCCTGCAGCCACTGACAGGCATTGAGGTGTGCCTTGGACTCTTCTGCCCCAAAGTTCACCCATTCTCCTGTACTGCACCCATCTCAGTGTATTTCCTTATGGAATGGGGTGAGCATAAGGTCCAAAGACCCCAATTCACACCGTAACAGTTGTCGGTGTCTGCAGGGTAGGGTGAGGTTAAATGGCATGAGTGTTATGGCCAACGACCCAAAGGCACACCCCAATGCCTGTCAGTCTCTGCAGGGTAGAGGTGGGGTTGGCATCAGTTCACTACTTCACTGCCATTCCTATTCCTATTATGCATCTCTCTAACTCCTGCACTACCAGTGCCAATGCCAGCAAGACAACATTCAGCATTGACAAATGCTTGTTATATATCTGGCAACTGAACATGAGACTTTTTTGTGTTGGGTGTCCTTGACATTTACACTCAGTGCAATTCCTTCAAAAACTGTAAGTAGTCATTCTAGGCCATGGCTTATTGCTCCCAGATGTAGAAAGCGAACAGCAGTTATAATGACAGACCTCTAAGATTTTTGGTAGGGATAGTTCATAGCAAAAGTACGTTCCTCTCTGGAAAGGGCTTCCCAAAACCAAAACCATTTTTGAGGAAACATTAGGCTAACTGACAGCATAAAATTCAGAAGCCAAAAATATGTTTCTAAAAGGTTAGGGAAAATAGTTTGCATTGTAGCAATACGTAATTATTCTTAGCTTTGATTGCTTAATTATTTTGCCTAAAAGCTTGGATTTTTTTTCTGACTTTATTTACCTACAGTAGAATAATCCAGTGGAGATACAACATATCTTTACAATGGGGTTCTGCATCTACCAGGCAGGTCAAGTGACCAGTTACAATAGGTCACAATTCAATAAGAAATATGATGGCATATTTTCATGTCTTTTAAGGTGGGAACCCTGTCACCATTGTAAAAATAACAGGTGGCATCAGCAGAACTCAGATGTAAACTACTTAAAAACATTTGAGTTTCAAAATATTCTAGTCGTTATTATTAATGACGTTTGTATGAGAACAGGATCTTTGGTTTTTAGAGATCATCTACTGATACTTACTCCCGATATAACTACCCTTTCCTGCGACCTCCTGATGAGTGGCTGCCCTGACAAGGGCATCCACAGGCAGGTGAGTACTCCAATCAGTCTTGGGCAATGCCCAGGATCCTCTCTGTCTAGGGGTGGCACTTGGCAATAGGCATCCCTCACAGTGAACATCTGTATTTATTTCCAGGATCCTGGCTTTAAATTTTGAGAATGAATGTTGGCGTTTTGTGACCTACCTAAATGGCGATGGAGACAGTAGTGTGGAACACATCTGACTTAAACTGTTGAAGTAGTAAAGTAAATCACATATACACAGCTAGGTTCAGAGATGCAATACTTGGTCTTGACATTCTCCATATGGACATGCCAGATCTACAAGATATGACGGCAACAATAATCAGCTCCTTCATCTACAGTATATGAGGGTGACTATAACAGCTTAACGCCTCCATCTACAACATACAGTATATGGGTAACTATAACTGATCAGCTTCTCCGTCTACAATATATGAGGGTGATTATTTATTTATTTTTTTTTTTATTTATGTAGAGATCGGAATTACAATGCCTTGAGTCATGGACTCCTTTGCAAAGGCTCGATGTCAAAAATATAAGAAACTCAGACAAAGCACAAAGACGAGTAACACACATACAGGTGATTAACATGTTTGAGGGGTGTAAAGACAAAACAGAGAGGTACCTAGTACTATGTAATTGTAAAGTAGGCTTTACAATTAATTATAACAGATTAGCTCTTCAATCTTCAATATGTGAGGGCAACTGTGACAGTACAGCTTTTCCGTCTACACACTTATTAGGGAGGTGTTTTCTGGGAAAAGTAAAACTGGTGCTCAAATGTGTTTTAACCCTATGTCATTTGTGTCCACACTTAAAGGGACACATTCATGTACAGTGGCATACACAGTTTGAAAGCCCACAAAAACTCTTTTTAATTGAAGTATTGGTCATATCTGTAGTTGGAAGCAGTCTAGAGATGTAGATGACTGAGTCTGTGCAATATAAATACTACATTAGAGTCATTCTTAGAACCTTGTGAGGTCAGTGACGATCAAGCAGTGCTTAACTCAATGCAGTTAGGCACTGCTTGCTCGTCACTGAAATTGCAATGTTCTAAGAACGGCTCTAGTGTACTATTTATATTCCACAGACTCAGTCATCTATATCTTTGGACTGCTTCCAGCTACAGATACTGTATGTCCAATACCTCAATTAAAAGAACTTTCCATGGGCTTTCAAACTATGTATGCCACTGTACATGAAGGTGTTCTTTTAACACACTTATAAACATGTCACTTGGCCAGTGACTCCCAGACTATCTCTCTGTTTCCTTTCATGCTTGAAACTCAGGTCACAGAGCTCTGCAGTGTCTCTGGGACATCCCCTCGGGGCTTAATGTCTGTGAAATTTACACAATGAAATGCTTTCTATGATGGCGTTATCTCTAAGGCCACCACAGCGCCCTACTCCCCCTAGGTTTAAGGGCTTTTAGATGCTCTCACTTCATTTACACAGGGGTGATTCATAGCCATAAAGGCTGCCCAGAATGATTCCTGCTTAACCAGTTTCCAAACTTTAAAATAACATCACTTATATACATTGTGGGGCCTTTCAGTCTGGAGACTGGATTTCTCCTACCTTACAGCAGCACATCTTCTCATAGCCTTTGGAAGGTTCTTCCTCTGTCCTTCTGCCATTCTCATTGGAGCTGCAACACATGCAACCCTCCCCACCCAAACACTCTGGTCTCCTACAGATGTTTGAGGGAACCAAATCCAGGCCATCAGGCACTCTTCTTGAGGGGGAACTCTCCACAGTTCCCACACCCTTCTGGTGATTCCCACTACAATGGCCAGATTTTGGCTGGGCCTGAGGGCACCAGCCCGTAAGGACTGTCCCCTTTTTGTCTCCATTTTCTTCTTCCTCTATCAGCTCCTGACTCAGCCTTTTTTAGACTGAAATGACCCCCCAATTTATGTCTGTTTTCCCAAACTAAGCTAAGCTTAAACTCCTCCTGCCTACATTAACCTCTGCCAGACTGAGCATGTTTGCCAGTCTGAGAATGACACTTGCTGGTAATTAACCTCCCTCCCTCCCTCCCCTACTGGGAGGAGGGGGTTGTTTACATCTAAGTAATTAAATTCATTATGCTAATGACTTCACAATCTCATGCTTTAGAAATTATTCATTTTAAGTTTGTTGTCTAGCAATTTTTACACAAGTGTGGATACAGGCATACCAAATAAATAGTAAGATGCTGGGAAGACTTCAGAAACAAGACCTAAAAGGCAAATTCTTCGTAATTGTTTTAAGCATTAAAACATGAAGTGCTCTTAAAATTTTTGACACATTCAAGGTCTGGTGTCTAAGCTATCTGTGAGTGCTCATCTCAGTGGTAGCACATGACATTTGATTCATTCACTTTTTGATCCAATGAAGTTAACAAAATGCTAAATTAAACAATTCTACAGTATGGTTCAGGGGTTAAGAATTCAGAAGGCTGATTAAAACTTGTCTTGTTTTATTAATTGTTGAACTGTTCTTTCATATTAAGTGTTACTCTAAATTGTTGTCTTTAAGTTCAGTGTCCTTAATACTGATAATGTACTTCAATATTTTCTTGTGATGTTATTGTTTCACATTAATTGCATTACCTAATGTTAATTTGAAAGCAATAAAAACAATAATTTAAAAAATTTATACGAACATACATACAAACAAATGACGAAGCCAGCAGAAGAAGGCCATTTAGTCTATCAAGTCTGCTCGTATTGCAGGGTCCACAGTTTGAGCTAATGTCCCTGCCCCCCTCCCCACTCCTCCCATTCTCCCGACCCATGATCCTTACTTTCCCCCTATGCCTATCCCAGCCTCTCTTAAAGCTGCCCACTGTCTTCAATGAGATGACCTCTTCCGGCAGCGCATTCCAAGTGTCCAATACACTCTAGCATACGTTTTTTGCTGAAAAATGATATTACAGAAAAAGGATATCCCTTAGTACAAGAACACTGGATAATGTAAGAAGCTGATAGGAGAGACAAAGGAGGTTAAAGAGCAAATCTCTACTATAACAAAAGGTTGAAAGCATTAGATTTACACCAAGGACCCAATATTCTAAACTTTGCCTATGGGCAAAATTAGCACACAGTCAATTGCATGCAATATTCAAAGAAGTAGCCCGGGGCAAACACAGTTGAATATAGTGGGCAAATGAAGGCAGGCAAACATGGTTGAGAGTGCAGTGCAAAGACAGCCCAGCAAAGAAAACAGCTCTGAATATAGCGAAGCGGACAGCTCTGACTATAGCAACAGGGCAGTGCAAACAGCAACAGCAGCACAGTGCACACAGAGGTCCAATCAGGCACAGGAGAACAATGTGGCCACTGGGGGTGCCAGCAAAGAAGTGGTGTATAAAATGAGAAATCCTTAGCAAACACAAATAATAGCAACAGATACACCAAAGGCAATGCCAAAAGAGATGTAACCCAAAACATAGCAACATTGTTCGGATGTGAACTGTAGAAAAAGAGCAGAGACGGGACAGTGGGGAAGTGTCCCGCATAAATAACCAACCATGCCGGTGTGCCAGAATGACACCAACCTGTGCCCACTGTGCACATGGGGAGGAGACAAGGATCCCTGACACAGAGCAGACACAAAGCAGGTGACAGCACACCACATGACACATGGCAGGAGGACACAGGGGGATGGACATCAGCCATGACCACATGGGCAAAGCCACATACAGGCCCACAGACCAAGCCCCCCACCAGTCAGGCAATGTCAGTGGGGTTCAGCCAAGGAACAGCGACCAGACCATGTCTATGAACAGTCACAAGCCAGATGATACTTGGCAGGCACACAGGCCATGCAGGGTACATATGGAGAATGGAATGAGTCAGCCAACTAAGGACAAACCTACCATGCCCACAAAAAATGTATAGCCAGATGCACAGCCACAGACACTGCAGGAAGAGCAGTGGGGAAACACACACCACATGACAGGCCAGCATGACAGCCACTAGTGTGATGCAGGTGGTCATTAGGTGCAACACGGCAGTGAAATTGACAACAGGTAACCAATAAAGATGCAGAACACAGGATCATAACATCAAAAAATATATTTTGTAAACATAGCAATGGAAACTTTATACATCATAACTGGAAAATCAACAACAAAAAACAAGGGGGGGAGGGAAGTGGGAAAAAATGGGGAATGGGGGAGTTTATTGGTCTGCAGCTGGCCGCTGCCCCTGCACCAGCTGCTCTGGGAGCTCCACAGTCCATCAGGAAAGTCGCACCAACTGGGCCTGTTGTTCAAGCATCATCCTCTGCTGCCTGATGAGACACCACAGTAGGTCATCTTGGCCATCTCCCTCCTCCGGCCATCGGGCCTATGCAGAACTGTGAGGTGGATCTCTGGGGGGAAAGATGCCCCTGTAAGAATGGCGAGCTGACACTATGGAGTAATGTAGAACCCAGAATGTGGCCCCAGAGAAGGACAGCATGGCCTAACTAGTATGCCCATGTAACCAACAATGGAAACAGTGCAGATTCCACCTGACATGTGCAAGTATGCAGCATCGCATAACCCCATGGTACACACAAGCCTATCCCACACAGACGTGAAAGCCCGTATGACGATCGCCACCACCACCAGTGATGGGACACCACCCCATGCATACCCAATGTAGCCTCTGTCACACTACTGCCACACAGCCTCCAGAGGTAAACCCCAGTCAGCCCCATAGCACTATCAAATATACTGTAGCAACAGAATGGCCGGGATATGCTGCCCAATGGAACAGAATGTAGCCCTATGAAACATTGCAACATCACTATCAGAAACCCCACAAACACAGTCAGCATGTCAACATACTGCAGCCTGTAGTGCCAATCCACAGAGTTGTGTTGCATACACTGTGCAAGTGAATCCACACTTCGCTGGACAGCCACATACGCTGTCCATGACACAAGTGTGTTGTGTAGTCATGTAACGGACACAGTACTGTAGGCCATGACACACCACTGAGCCATACAGAAGCAGCAACACCCCCACACACACACACACTCTCAGATAACGGGTTGGTGGCCACAGTGAGCAGCACAGCCCTGTCATGGTGAAACACCAGAACAGCACATTGCAGTGTGACTGGTATGCATGCCTGATATGGATGGCGCACACATACCCACACCACTATGAACACACAACATCTACAGAGAACATGTCCAGGCCATAGGCAAGCCATGCGATGTATCACAGCAGGCTTTGTGAGAGCACAAATAAAAGGTAAGCACTATTGCAGGTCAAACTTGAAATACATAAATAGTCACATAGAAAACATGTTTTGCTTTTATCTCAAGTAACATTTATTTAAATACGTACTTGTTTGCTGGTAAAAACATGTATTCAAATATCCAAAGCAAACCGGTAAATACAGACCTGCACAAGGAGTCGACAACTGATCAGCCAGCCACCCACTAGGCCCAGCACTTTGGCGTCAGCCTTCCTCGGGGGGGGGTCCAAAGGACCCCTTATTATCTTTTATACATGTAGCACATGTAAATAGTTATCACAAACTAGTTAAGCAATTAATTAATTCAACAGTCACTACAAATTTCTATTCATGTTGAAGGGGTTATTTGAATGTTCAAATTACAATTAAAATTTTCTGATCTATTTGTTTCACTTCAGCACTATGTGAATATTTACAAAACATCTGAAATTAGTAATACTTTTGTTTACCACAAACTTCATAAACTTCTACATATAACAATTAACATTTTCTAATCTATTTATTTCATCCCAGCAACATATAAATATTTACAAAACATCTGAAAATAATAAGGAATTTGTTCCCTAGAAACTTCTTAAGCTTCTACATACAATTAAATATTTCGCACTTGTTTTAAAAGTGCACATTAATTATACATCATTAAATACTAAACATCATACATTCTATCATAACCACACCATAAAGTACTATGACACAATCCCCAAGATAAATAGCACTATCTTAAATAACATCTTAAGATCTTTTATACTATCATTAATAATTATATGCTGTAAATCATACTCCTATGAATATAGTCAAGCTCATCTTTCAATTATTACTAAGTATGCTCCAAAACATATATTTTACACATTTTTCCAAAAAGCTAAAACATTGCAGATTTCTCCTGTCTTGAACAACTTATTTTTAGGAACAAAAAAATTATCAAGCAAGTTCAAGTGTCCATAAATTTCCAATCAGTATCATCGGATTGCAGGAGTGACATCTTTTCGTCCTTCATTTAAATCCACTCTTTAATGTCTTTTTACAGTTGTGAACTGACGCATTCATTACAGGGGAACACATTCTTATTTTCAGAACTATGAAGGAGCAGAGCACTGTGACTTTAGAAGCTAGTCCAAAGATGCAAGACAACACTCTCATTTTTTATCTATCCTGCTAAATAAACTTAGTATAGTTTTCTGCAATATTCTTTCTTTTGCATATATATACAGGTGCCAGACAGAATAAATGAAAACATCACACAATTGCAAGGTAAAAAGACCTAATTAAGCAAAACAAGATCAGAGATATGGTTTCAAATCTAACATATCATTTAACACCTTTGGTTTCAAACTAGCAAGTCTCCAGATCCACACTGTTTCAAGCTGTTGCATTTTTACCTTTAATGGAAAGTCAGAATGTATTTATTTTTCCCATTCCTTGCACATTATAAACCAATTAAGGTTGTGCCTTTTAGATTTGCACGATGTCGATCCCTATAGTGTATTGCTATCGGGCTGTTTACATTAACATTTATGATATTTCTAATATGTTCTTGTACTCACTTCTTTAGCAGTCTGGTAGTCATACCTACATATAGTTTGTCACATGGGCACATAAGGCAATAGACAACAAAGCTAGCTCTACATGTAACACATTCCATATCTGGTATTTTTTTTTTTTAAAGTAGATGGATGTATAAATCATCTGTATCTACTACATACTGACAGATATTGCACTCTCGACATTTTCTAAAGCCTTTTGGGGAAGGGAGGAGAGACCACATCGGGACACTTTCTGTGTCACCACTGAATTACCATGCACAGTCCTATCTTTCAAATTTCTCAATCTATGGAATGAAATGTGTGGCTTCTCTCCAAAAATTTCTTTAGATCTTTGATTATTTATTTATATTGGCCAATATTTGTGCACAATCTGTCCTATTTTTCCCCATGACTCCATTGTGTTCTATACTTAAAGTAATAGGTTCATTTTCAATGTCTTTCTTATCTTTAACTATTAGTAAATTATTTCTCTCTTTAGCACTTGCTTTCTGTGTAGCTTCTTTGACTAGTTTTAAGTCATATACCCATTCAAGAAAGTGACTCATTATTTCGTATGACTGAGATTCAAAATCTACATTCCTACTGCAGTTCCATCTAAGATGGAGCATTTGACTAAATGGAATTGATTTTTTAAGTTTACTCGGATGGTGACTTCTGAATGGAGATGTGCATTACGAGATGTATCGAGATGTGCATTACAAGATGTATCTTTGCTATAATTCTTCGATGTGACACATTGATTATCTTTCCCTTCTAAAAGCACATCTAGGAACAGGATTACAGTTTAAGCTGTTTTGTGGGTTAATGATAACCCACTCTGTTAACCACTCCATAAATGCTGGTATCCTTTCTTCGACACCATTCCACACGCAGACGACATCATCAATGTACCTATACCAAAATGTCATCTATGTACAGAAACTTCTCAGAAAAAATGCTTTTCAGTTTCCATAAACCCAACATTAAGTTTGCATAAGATGGGGCCATACAGATCCCCATCACGTTACCTAAAATTTGGTAATAAAACTCTTTATTAAATTCAGACAAATTATGGGTCAAGTTGAAGTTTATACATTCAATAAGGAGCCTTGCAGGGTTGGGAAATGTACTTCACTCCAAAACATACTGGCAGGCTGTGATACTATCATGGTGCTGGATAGATGAGTATAGTTGTTCAACATCAATTGAAATTCAGGTATATTTCTTGGATCAGACAAAATTTTGCAACTTTCTCAACAGGTCTCCAGTGTCTCTGAGGTGGGACCCAAATTTGCATACCTCTTTTTTAAGAAAACAATTGACAAAGACAGATTAAATTATCAGTTAAATATCCCACCTCAGAGACAACTGGATGATCTGGTGGAAATACCCTATTCTTATGTGGTATGCCATCACTACGGTGACAATTTTACCCTGACCAACACTACAACAAAAACAACAGCGCCAGGTTGCTGTCACTGTAGTGTTAGCATGGGACCCTGGTACTGCTTTCTGGGGGCTTGCACCCCCTCCCCGAATCAAGTCCAGCTCAGAGTTGACTACTTTAGTTACAGGAGTGCTGGGGGCAGAGCCACCTGCATGGTGGGGTTTAGGGGCAAAGTACCCCAAAGAAAACACAGTCCAAAGTGACTGCCTTTATGCTGACTGCAAATGCAGTTGACATAAAGGTGTCGCTGTAATGTCAATTGACAACAAATTTGTTGATCGACTGTCATGGGTCCTCCTTATGTATCTTAGGAAGACAATACATTATGGGGGTATTAGGATTTTCTGGCAAGAGGAAATCAAATTCTGCTTTAGTGATGTCACCAGAAGTTAGAGCATCATGAAGCAACTCTGAAAGTTCTGATTTAAACCTATTTAAAGGACTGCCCCATGATTTACAGTTTCTAGAGGTGTCCAAGAGTACATCATTTACCATTTTTACATATTTTTGTGTATCAGGTAGCACTATATTGCCACCCTTATCCGCTGGTTTGATAATTACATTGGGCCAATTTTTAAATTTCTTTTAGTGCTGCTTATGTTGGGAGCTTAAATTATCCCAGTGTTTGCCTTTTTGCCAATTTTCAAGAAGTTTCTCGACCTCACCAAATACCATTTTTAATAACATAATTGTTATATGTAAAAGCTTGTGAAGTTTGTGGTAAACAAAATTATTACTAGTTTCAGATGTGTTGTAAATATATATAAATATTCATATAGTGCAGGAGTGAAACAAATAGATTAGAAAATGTTAATTGTAATTTGAACATTCAAATAAGTCCTTCGACATGAATGGGCACTTGTAGTGACTGTTGAATTAATTGTTTAACTAGCTTGTGATAACTATTCACATGTGTTACATGTATAAAAGATGCTGTATAGAAGGTTATTTTCACTGTCTATTTTCACTATATTCACTGTTGCTGATAGTCAGTGAAAATAAAAGGATAGTGGAAAATATTGGACAGTTGATTGTCAGTAGTACAGTGTTGAAGAGTAAACTGTCTGCGTTAATTCTGTCGGACACAAATGTGTGTAGAAAGTTGACTCCCGCTAAATTTAACAGACACTAATTCATCCTGCTATACAGTAGTAAGGGGTCCTTTGAATATCTGAATACATTTTTTGACCAGCAAACAAGTACATATTTAAATAAATGTTACCTGAGATAAAAGCAAATAATGTTTTCTATGTGACTTTTTATGTATCTCAGGTTTGCCCGGCAATGGTGCTCGCCTTTTATTTGTGCTCTCACAAAGGCTACTGTGATTTGTAATTTAATGCCCTAACCTGTGTTCTTTTAGGCAGAGCACACTCTCAATATTCTGTGTGCAGGTTTTTCTTCTTATCGGACTGAAAAAAGCCATGTGATGTATGTATGCTGTGTGCATACACACAACCACAGGAACCAGACAATACACCCACCCATCATGACACAGTCATGAACACTACACACCACATGCCCGACGTACAAGGTATACAATGCAAACATGCCCATGGCATATGTATGGGAGTAGTACACCACAAGCCACAGGAGAAGACAGCTACAATCAATGATATACTACAACTGTGGAATGATAGCAGATAGACTATGCACAGCACACATGGAGAACACAGTGGGAGAACAGTGCCTCTTACACAGCCCATTGGTGTTGAATGTGCGGGCCCACAGTGGACCATAAGCCACCACATGTAGTCTGATGTGTAAGGTGCAAGGAGGCAGACATGCCTGTGCCAGCATATCACAGACACATATGTGAGACAGGGTCACTGAATGGCTGACATGCAACCCCTGGGGGTGCAGATGCAGGACAATAAGACAGCAACACCAAGGAGGGTTTGTGCCCATGTAGGGGAGTGCTATGTGCAGAATACATGCACTGCATGGTCCTGGCTTGCATGACACACCATGTTGCAGCAACGCTGGACTCTGAGGTGACATGTGCTGTCACAAAACAGGCCCACAGGCTGTGTGGCCAGTGGATTCACTGGCCATGTGCACCATTCCACAGGGTGCAGTAGGTGTGTGCAACACTGTGCCCAGCAGCACAGCAGCATAGGCACCCCATGGCCACGTGTCCCTGGAGCCATTGACATGACATAGAGTAAACGCACATATGGTTTTGACACTGTGCTGTAAAGGGGTATCATACATGCCCCACTCAGCAAGGAATGCAACATATGTAACCCACAAAGGAGCATACTCATGTGTGGCATCCTGCTGCCCATCACTGCCATCCCTGGCCTGCTTGCCATGAGCCATAGTCCCCTGGCTGTGCCCTCACTGCTGCAGTCCCCTGGTGGTACCATCTGCAGAGTGAAAGGAACAGAAGCAGCGACAGTACTCTCATAGGCATCAATAACCCCCCCAAAAGTGTGCCAGTGACACTGTGTGCAACTGTCAAACAGTATACTGTGTCGCTCACCAACCAGCATATGGCATATGGGACACATGTTGAGCAATGTCGGTACATTGTACTGTAGCGGTCCATGTTCATCACACGTGCTAGGCCATCTAACATCTTATGGAGAAGCAATGCACAGACAACAGTGGGACAGATGTGTACACAGCTGCATGCATCCAACACATATGTCTTGCGGGTGACAAACAACCGAATGTCACCCCTGACAGTATACCCCCAATGCACAGCATGCATGACCCACACCTGTGACCCACCTGTGCCCCCCAATGGACTATACCAGATTGTCAATCTATACTGGGGGGGCCCATTGATGAGCCCATATGTCGTATCCAACTGTATGAGTATGGTAGACAGGGGATACGACAGCACAGCTGTGGCTGGCACACCTCACACAGACAGTGCCACTACAGTTTCCAGTACTATGACTGACGTGTGTCAGCTGACCATGGGACACAGCACAGCCCAACGTCACATGGCCCGTGAAGCACATGGACTCACCGCAGTGAGCCCATGGAACATAACCAGAAGCTATCCGTCACTCACAGGCAGATGTTCGCCTACATTTCTTTATTTATTTATTGAATTTTGTTGACCCAGTAAGCCCACTGGGCCTAGAAGTCCCTTTTTTAGGGGTGACCGGGGGAAGGGGAATACAGATGGTAAGCAATTGAAATTGAACCAGATTAAGCTGTTGGTGGTATTTTTAGTGAATGGGAGAAATTTGGCCAGGACACCGGTAAAATTCCCCTACTCTTTTTCAATAAGTGTCATGAGGTCCTTAACATCCACCTGAACTACCACCAATCCAGGCAGATGGGACTTCGGTTTAACGTCCCATCCGAAAGACAGCACCTCAGAAGTGCAGCACCCCCCTCATGCTGCACTACAGTGTCAGTATTGGGATATTAATTCAAGTGCCAGATGTGGGAACTGAACCCACAGCCTTTGATCTCCCGGCCTCAGAGGTGAGTGTGCTACCTACTGAGCCACTGACATTACATCAGGAGGATAGTATCAACATATGTAGCAGTGGTCAGCAACAGTCCTGGTCCTGTCACACAGTATGTACCATGTCCACCCACAAGGAGGGTCCATGGCCACCATGCCAGTAACACAGGAAGCAGTGTGTCTGCAACCTTCACACATGTCTGGACAGTGTGTGGTGAATAGGCCCTCCCACGGCAGACCTTGTCAAAGTACAGAGGTGTGGCTGGACAATTCGTTGTCATACGCACACCATCCAACTGTACAACCTATGTAACATATCTGTGCATATGTTCAACATGTGCTACACTACCAATGATGGAGCACACTGATACCTGTCACATGATACCTCTGTACACATCACAGGTACTACCACATACACAGGCGATGTTGACCCACACATGGACACCACTGTACCCATAGTGGTGTGCACACAGCAATGCATGAGAATGACACAGTAGCATAATAGGCATGTGTGCAGTGACCTGTCCTACAAATATGTACCCACATATATACTGTGGTTATGCCTGACCACGCCCTTTGACATGCATAATGCAGGTCTATGATAAACGTGTCCACTTACCTAGCACAGGCACAGCGCCATCATGAACCATGTGCCGGAACCTGTCCAGCTTCTGCCTCTCTCTCCTCTGAAGGTTCACGTAACGATGCCTGCACTGCTGCCTGGTGTGGTGGATGCCTGTGCAGGCAGTGAGGTGGTGCACCACAGATGCCCATGTCTCACGTCTTGACCTATCCCTTTCACACACCTCTCCAAAGAGCTGGCACTCCCTGGCAGCACCAGCTGCAGCATGTTGGCCAGCTCCACCTCCACCCATTGCTGGTCCCTCTGAACCACTGCCCTAAGCCTTCTCCTGGTGGCCATTTTCGTGCAGTCACTGAAGGAAATTCCACCCTAGCATCAATGTGCCTGTAAAGGTGTTAACAACAGAATTGGAAATGCATGTGACTTAGCATGGGGCTAGCAAAGGAAGGCACCATGCAAAATACTACAGCGCTAACATGAAATTATCTCACTGAGCATGTGCAACCCTTGCATGACCTTCCTAGTCATGACATCATCACACATGCATGGCTAGAGTGGCGCTAATACATTTAGCGCCATACAATTCATACAGCGCTGCACCGCAGTGTAAACCGTTTGCCCAGTGCAAATACATACAATATTCAGAAGTGCTATGCAAATGAGCCTACTTAGGCAGTCAGAGTGCAAACCACCACATTAGCATGTCATTATGGCCTGATCTGCATGCATTACCATGTGTGAATTTTCCAGGCTATTTCAGGGGGACACAGCAGCACCTGCACAGCTCACTGGTACTGCAAGCAGTTGTTGGAAGTCTACATTTGTAACAGGTGGCCTGAAAATATCACAGATACAAGTTACACAGACACAGGTTGGTGTTCCTCAGGCCATACACCGTTATCATGTTCTGCTACAGTGTGTATATTCTACTACAGTGACATGGGGCCACGGCTTTTGATAGGGAACATATGTGCAATGTTGTGTGTCAGATACTGTCGACTGATGCTGTCACACGTACACCAGGTCCAGCTGGCAGGTGTGTACTAACAGTGAGCAGCACTGTCATACTGTCCTATCACATGTATACGCTGTGACATTGGCACTTGGGTAGCACAGTGTAACACACAAATGGATGCCTGTGTGCATCTACTGGTATGCAGCCTGTACCTGATGGGGGGATACAGACACAAGACACTTCACAGCCATACTGTTCTTATGGAGGATCTCTGTAACATCATCATGTGGATATGTACCCATGCTGTGCTGTGCTACGACCAGGACACTGTGCTCACACAGCCTACAACACAGGTCTCTGTATCCAACACACGTCCCACACCTGTTGGTATAGCTACACAACACAGGGCCTCTTGCAGCCTGCACCCTGCAGGCTGATGATGGTATGTGTGTGGCACATAAACACCGGCAGGTGTCTGCAGCTCAAGGATGGACATGTGTGGGTCATTGATGGGCAGGGACAGCCTGGGGGGGGACCAACCCCTACATCTCTATGACATATACCCACAGTCGCTGCCACGGTGTGGCCTATTGGTAGAGCGAAGTCAGTCACACACACACACACACACACCACTTACAGAACAGCCACTGACAACTGGATCACATCCATCCCCCACAGGTGCCTCTGGTGGATGTGAAGGCCTCCAAAGCCTTAAGTTCTCAAGGGAGGAGCTGAAGACCCTGGCAGATGCCTACAATACCAGACAGAAAAACATGAGATGATACAAATCCACTGATGCCGCAGTCCGTGTTATGTGGGGAGAGATATTAGCAGAGGTCAACACTGCTGGTGGCCGGGGACACTCCATTGACGCTGTACATAAGCAGTGGAATGACTTACAGCACCATGAAAAGGATAACCTGGCAGCATACCACCATGCACTGCACGCCACAGGTGGTGGGCCCTAGCCATCAGTGGTTACAGCACCTGTTGAGCATGTGGTAGAGGTGGTGGCCTCAATCCTGTGGACCGTGGCTGAGAAAGATGTTAAGGGGGGGGTGAGACGCTGGTGGCATCCCACCAGATATGTGAGTATATGGATGTGTAGCAACATTTTGTACATGGTTGTGCATGGGTATATGTCTAGCTCTGTTAGTGTTGTGGCACAATGCAGCCCTGGCCCATGCACACATGAGTGCATTGGGATGGCCTGTGTGCTGTATGGCACTGTCTGCTTCTGTGTTTACCTCACTATCTGCCAAGCATCACGTGCCACACAAACACAGTCTTGTTTTACTCTGCACACAGATGCCATGTGCCTATGCACATCATGTGTGTGTCACAGTTGCAAGTGTTATTTCCATATAGGCTGCTGCATGCTGACACGTGTGTCACTGGATGCGTTGCCTATGCCATCCCTGTGGGTGGCAGTCTGCATGTGTGTAGGGGTGTGTGGGATACATTGGTGTTAGGTGAGGGCATGCCTGTAGGGTCCACATTCTGCCCATAGGTGTGCGTGCACCTTGGATGTGTGGGTTTTTATGTTGTAGTCACCTGTTGTATGTTGGCACTGGGTGACATGGACTGCAATGGTGAGGTATGCATGTGCCATCACCGGTACAGGACCACAATGTACTGTGCATGGCACTGACAGTGTTCTTCTCTGTCCATAACACAGGGTGATGACACCACCAAGGAAGTTGCTCATGAGGAGGACACTGGCCCGTCCACGTCAGGAGCCCAGCAATAGGCAGCACAGGAGAAGGAGGGGGAGCCCTTGGACACATTACTCTATGACCTCTGTGGAAGCAATGAGGACATTTACATTCCCCCTGGGAATTATCTAGTTGCCATTGCTGCACTGCGGGTTTCTCCCCATTAGAGATGTCCCTCGACACCCCCGACCAGGTAGGGGCAGACACCAGGGGGGCCATCACAACCAACAGACAGTTGCCCACCAGGCCCACTGTTCCATCTGTGCCGGCAGGGTTCCTGGAGAGTCATGCCACCTCTACCTCTACTACCATCACCCCCTCCACCGCTGTCACAGTTGTGACCTCCACATGCTCCAGCACCCACGCCACACGACCCGCTTCACTGCTCTCCGTGGGTGGCTTATATGTTGCCCTGCCTTCCCGCTCCCACAGCATCCATGACCCCACATCCATCGAGGCACTGCCACCACCACCATCCACACAGGGTGTGGGGTGCACACACCCCACTAGTCGTCCACACCGACACATATATACTGTCGCAGATGACAATGCCCCCCAGAGACAGGATCACTTGGAGGCTCAGTAGCTGCTCTGGTCTGCAGTAGACTCCCAGTCCACCACACAAAGGGAGCTGCACACATTCCGGAGGGAAATGTGGCAGGAACTGTCCCACCTCCAGGACACCCTGCATGCTGACTTGCAGCATGCAGAACAGCGTGCGGAGGAGTGTGAGGCACAGTTCCTGGATGCTCTTCACCATGTTTTTGGAGAACTGACTGGGGCAGTGAGGGAGCTCACTGATGCAGTGAAGGAGGTTGATCTGGCCAGGTAGCAACACAACACCAGCGCATGCCGTCAGCGTGCGGGTACTGTCCCCTGGTGTATGTCAACAGCATGAAGTGGCAGGTTGGGATCAGCCAGCACAGCTGCAACAGCATTGTCTGTGGGTGCTCCCCGATCTACTGGCTGACACCTGGCCTTCGCATCACCCAGCCCGAGACGTGGCCGTGGCCATCTCAGGGTGTCACCACCCCCATAGACTTCACCCTACAGCTCCTCAGTCCACATGATCCCTCCTAAATGGCCTCGCAGCAGCTCATCTGTCCATACTCAAGTGGGAGCAGGATTGACATTGTGGTCTTGTGGACTGCACTTGACATTACCCTTCTTTACATGCACCTTTCCCATGCCCCCTGTTGTACGTGTCCACTCCCCACCCCTATCTCTGTTTCACCATTATATCGTCCTGTGTATTTTTTTGGCTGTGTGCATTCTTTCACATTTTTTGTTTGTACATATTATGACAATACACTATTGCAAGCATGACTGTTGTCCATGTTGTTTTCACTCACCTGCCCATCTCTGTCAGTGTTCTGATGATGTTCTGGTGATGTTCCTTGGGCCTCCTGGCCATGTGTGGGTCACGCCTATTGAGCTGCTCCACTATCCCATGTACCTCTGGCTCTATGTCACTGTCAGCATGTTTTGCAGGTTCTGACAGGCATATTCCATGGTTGAGTGCCATGCTGTGTAACATAAAACAGGTTAGGAATATGTGACATGCCTTCTGATGGGTAAATTGTAGGGCACCACCTGAATGGTCCAGGCATCTGAATTGCATTTTGAGCATGCCAAAGACATGCTCAATGATGTTACATGTTGCGCGGTGTGCCTCATTGTATGTGTCCCCTGCCACATTTGATGGCTGAAGGACTGGTGTAAGGAGCCAGGGTTGCAAGGGATTAGCACTGTCCCCTGTAGAATATATAACCAAATGTTAGCACAGGTTCGCCATGTAGCTGACCCTGTCCACTTGGCAGCCCCTACTGTGTTGGTTGTCCTGTGTATCTGTACACCTTCACCTCCCCAACCTCTCCTCTATACTTCATGTGGCTTCTGTATTGTGGCACTGTCCCCCCATGGGGGGGGTTGTGGGGGTGCCTGCTGCATTTACTCATCGACAAGATGTCCACTGGCTGTTTGGCTGCCCTCAAATTCCTGGCACAACTGCGTCTGGTGCCAGATGAAGGCATTGTGAGCACTGCTGGGGGTGTTGTGCTAGGACATTGATGAGGCACCCAGTTGCATCACACACCACCTGGCAATTGATGGAGTGGTACCCCTTTCTATTCAGGAAGGTGTCTCCCACTTCACCAGGGGATGCCCGGATGGCAACCTGGACGCAGCCAATGGCACCAGTTACTGCTGGTAGGTGCACAACCTGATAGAATTGCTGCATTGTTGCTCTGCACTCCACTGCCATGCTGGGGAATACAGTTAATTCACCAGCATGTGGCAGCAGGGCATCTAGGAATTGAGCCAAGAGGCACGAGGTAACAGACTGTGACACACACGATGGTATCACCAACCGGTGTCTGGAAGGATCTGGTGGCTAAGAAGCACATCGCAGCTGTCACCTTTTCCTCTACTGACATGACATGGCTGCGCTGAGTGCTAGACTGCAGCTGCTCATGCAGGAGCTCACAGAGCTGCCTCAACAGGACCCTACTGAGTCAATACCGGCCCATAAGGTGGTCATCTGAAAGCGTCTCAAAGGACACTCTGGCCGGTACATTCTGTTTGCAGCATATCTCCTCTTTTGCCTATGGAGTGGCCTTCTTCCCCTCTCATCCTCCTCAATGACTGCAGCCATCAGGTGCACCATAATGCTGTTATTGCATACAACTATGTTGCCTCTTGCTGCTGTGTCCACTCCTCCCTCCTTGTTTGGCCCGGAGTTAAGACTACCTTTTTATAGGCGTTAACTTGCGCCATGCTGTATGTTGTATTAGCACAAGTTGTGCAGCGCTATGGTGCTGAATATATCGTTGTGTCTGTATTCATGTCCCTGCCCCTCACTTAGACACTGCGCATACGTTTTATTTTTTGCGCGGGTGCTACACTGTTGCACTAGCACTATTTGATCTTCTGAATATTGCAAGCCCAAGCAAGCAGGGCACAATCCAGGTGTAAACTGTTTGCACTGGGAGCGAGGTTTTGCATATTGGGCCCCAGCTGTTTTAACATTAGTGTTTTCTAGTTTTTTTCTTTTTCTTTTCCCTGTTGTTGGTCTACTAAATATTGCAGATAATGCAGTGTAGCTTCACTGAGTCTTTTAAAATGTATATGTCTCTGTCCTGCTTGGCTCAATTGCTGTCTGTGACATCATAGTCTGCTCTGTTGTCATGCTGAGCACTATGATGTCATAAACGAATGCACTGTGAAGTTAACTGGGGAGAGGCAAATGTTTCTTATACAGACTTTTTGGACCGACTACCAAGGTGTGTACAAACCTTAGAAAGGAACACTGAAAATGAAAAAAAGGATTTTCTAGTAAATTGTAGTAGTTTAAATATCATAGTTATGAAAGTACATGCTGAAGTGCAGAATAGTTTTTTAAGGAAATCTGTTTATAGAAGAAAAAAGGACAACTGGTTTCATGTCAAAGAGTGTATGTGTGTGTGTGTGTGTGTGTGTGTGTGTGTGTGTGTGTGCAATGGTGAGGACCCCTTTTCCCATTTTTATAGGGAAAATACAATTACTAAAAACCTATTCTGTGCTGACCCGGTGGTGCTGAGGGTTGAGGCGCCGGACACCACACCTCGCACCACGCGGGCGACCCGGGTTCGGGATCAGACTCGGGTCGTCGGTGGGTCGGCTGGGGGAGATAGGTTGGAGCATCCACAACAGCTCGCCTTCTCCGGGAGGGATTCGGCCAATGCCTGACACTTGCATGACCCCGAGCGGAGGCTCGAGGAACTGCAAGCTCCACTTGGGGATGGGCGGCCATTGAGCAGCATGGACGTCGGCATGTGCATCATGACATTGGGGGAGGTTACTTGCTGCTCGGGGAGGGAGAAAATGTGGAAAACAAGCCTGCCTCAGCCGGGAAGATGGGAGGACCATGGCCGTGCCAACGATTTGCCTGTGCCCGCCCAGCAGACCTCAGACCGACGAAAGCAAGTAACGGGGTCTGAGCCCCCCGCCTCGTCCCCGCCCGGGGGGTAATCCGTGGCTCTATGGGGCCTAGGGGTCTGCTTGGGTAGGGTTCCAGGCAGTGGGATGTCCAGTTGTCCCCCCTGAAGGGTCAGAGGTGGCAGACTGGGGAGGAGGAATAAATAGTAATTAAAAAAAAAAAAACTATTCTGTGTTATCCTGCCTTATCCTTTACCCATCCTGCCCTTTATATCTTTTAAACATTGGTTGTGCAGTCATAATCACATGGGACCTAGGAGCTGGCCCTTCTGGCAGTCCGACAACCCTCCCCCTCTTTTTTTTATTCCCCCATATTTTCCTGTCTTGCTTCATTTATTTAATACTTTCTTTATTAGAGGTATTTACAAAATACATACATACAGTATCCAACATTCAGCACACCTCAATATATTCAACTAAAGGAAACATACAGTTATGTTAGAAGTATTTGCCCTGTATTTGTCACATAACATGCAAAATTCAGACACATTTTATATATATATATATATTTTCCACAAACTGGATTGTTGTACCTCCAAATTCAGAAAGTGACCCTATCTGATATTCTCTATGACCATAATAATTTAATTGAAGATAAAAATCAAACAGACAAACATTCAGACAACCATGGGGCAAGATAAAGAAAAAGAAAAACTAAAGTGTGGAACTTGGTGGCTCTCAAAAACCCCTAGGACACCTGCAGGAGTATGGAATATATTTACTCTCAATACATTATAGAAACCAGTTTGATCTCATTACACCTACAAATCCATAACAATCTGGGTCTGCTGGCGTTCAATCAGAAAGAGAAACTATATTATATGGGTCCCTAAAATCTCATTATGGGGTCTATGCATTAGTCCACTCCCAATAGTATCTATCTAGTCCAATGTTCTGTGAATTTTTCCAACCTATTCTGTACTTGATATGGTAACCTCTCCAGCTCCTGTATGTCTATAATAATATGTTTCCATTCAGTTACTGTTGGGGAGGACAGATTTGAGCCATTTATGTGTAATTACCTTATTCATAGCCGCAACACATATGTACCCCTTCTTGCTTCTTAGTTTTGCTTTGTGTATTACTTTCTTTCTCCTTTTCTTCCCTTCTCCTCTGTGCTACAGTACATGGTGAACTCCCCACCAGAAAGATAGAGTTACAGGGAATGTAGTCACACCCTTAGAGGTTGCTAAAATGAATGTGAGCTGCTCCTCAGGCTGTGAAAAGGAGCCATTTTTTTTTTCTAAAAACTAGGAGTTAAAAGGATAAATTAACTCTGAAGTCAGGAAGGAGTTATGTTTTCAAGCCTGAGGTAGAGTTGTTGTTTTATTTTTTATTTTTTGGGGGGCAGTTGTTTACTTGTTTATCTCAGGAGCTCAGGAGGGACAGCAATTCAGTGTGGTGCATTGAGAGCAAACTTTCACAGGAAGGTCAAATCAGAAAGAAATATAGTAAATAACCATAAGAAGGCTGTAGAATTTGGGCTCTTGATACAATCTGAACGCTTTTAGAAGGGGCAGATTCCTAAGAAACTGAACGCAAGAAAGACCAAACCTAGTCAAACAGGTTAAATTGAACCTTCATGACATTACTTCCTACTGCTTAGAAAGAGGGTCTGAAATGTTGATACAGGTGTGGACTTTCTGAGTATATATGAAGTTCAAAAAACTTTGTTGAACTTTCTTTTTATAACTGATGCAAAGCAGCTGCCAAATCAGTTTTCCAACTCTGTTTACCATTTTGATACCATCAGACAAAATATGTATTTTTTATTGTTTGCTTTTTGCACCTTGTACCTTTTTTTTTTTTGATGCCATCTAGCAGAGCCGGAACCTCCGATTTTTCCATACTTAACCCCCAGGAGGTGTGTCGTGCAATGACGTGGGTGCCTGTAGCCCAACATCTGTCGCACCTCCTCACAGAGCAGTCACCGGTCACTACTGATCACCAGCCTCTGCCAGGGATCGGTATTGGACCAGTCACTTCCCTCCTCCATGAAAAAGGAAAGTTGGCACAAAGATGCTCATCCTTCTACCCCCCTCCCATCCAACCTCCAACTGCTGGGTCCGTTCCCGAAGCCAGGACTTCAGCAACACAGATAGAAGCCCCACCACTGTGCCAGTGGGCTGGCTACCTTGTATCTTTTTCCATGGTTTGTCTGCACTTCCTGGCTCCTTCCTCTACCACACCCAGGTAGACTTCTGGGTCCCTGAGGACCCCTTCTCACAGAGCTCTCCAGGGACCAGCCTAAAAAATGGCTGGTACCTCTCTTTTTATCATTTTTAGTTCCTCCGACTGAGAAGCACTCATCATTAACCTCTGAAGGTTTATATGGTGCTCAAGGAGGCTAGTAAGACTCTTCTCCACTTAGTGGGAGAATGAAGGAGTGCATTATACGTATCAAAGAACCTAAAACATAGCATGCGAATGTGACGGATAGCATCTGCTTGTTATTATAGTGTATCATATTTGTGATATAAATATATGTTTATTTGAAAGTCTGCTTAGGAGACATGGCAGTCAGCAGGTTCATCTGGAAGACTAGCCTTTAAAGAGGCCTGACCTTTTGACCCCAAAGCAGTTGCTTACTATAGCTAAATAGCTAGTTACCTTTTCTGTGTTGACACATAGTTGCAAGACTTCCTAGGACTATAAGGACACCAGGTTATCACACATTGTAAACCATTCATTTACTCTGAGGTCCAGGAACCAGGATGAATTTTACAACATCAGGAGGGAAGCCAGGTTTGTTGAATGCCAGTGACAATTCACACCTGTAAGAGAAATATCTGTGAGGATGTGTTTCTGAACATCAAAAGGAATGCACTGAGGAGGAAAGAGACTGTATAAATTAATATTGCCATCTTTGCAGATTTCCAGCAAGCAGTAAAATGACACCCTTTTGAATATTCTTGGTCAGGTTACAAATTAATTACAGGACTAACAGTGACCTCATGAGCTGTGACCTCACAGGATAGGAGGGACATTTTCGCTTATTATCAACCTGGCTGGAAGGAGTTTTGTCTTCTGTCTCTGGACTTCTAAGAGAACACACACACTGTGTTCTGGACTGAAAAGGTACTTCTGTCAAAATAGGTAAAACCAAACTGGAAACGGAGTTATAATTAGAAATTCAAGTACCAGGAGTTTTTGTTTCTGTAATTTCCATTCCATTTCTTTTGGACTGTAAACATTTATGTATATAGATTCTATGTTTTTATGTATTTACTGTTTTTTTTTTCATTTTAGTAAACATTTTGATTTCCTTAATTCTGCCTGAGTCTTTTCTCATTTCTACATGTGAATGCTGGAACAGTGTTGATAATTCTGACATAACTGTTAAAGGGCTTATAGGGTTACCATCTTGCGCTAAGATAAGAAAATACCTGGGTCTCAATTGAGTCCAGAAAGGGGAGAACTGTGAACCAGGCTGGGTGCCCGCTGGGTTAAGTATTGCACTGCATTTCCCCAAAGAGGGTGTGGTATTTGATCTTGTTAACTGGGCGTGATGCCGAAAAAGGGTTCATATTTTACCTCAAAACTTGAGACTAGTAGGTGTTTCAGATCCAAAACAGACTGGAGGGTTACCCTGTTTGTCTCCTGTTCACATATTGCACTTTGAGGTTGGGCATTGTGGGAGCAGAGGGCCTGAACTGCGGAGTGCATTTGTGACAATGATGAACTTTGAGACTAATAACTGGCACACCAAAGGAGGGCTCTGCACAACATATTGCCAATCACATGATGATAGGCCATATGAAGAGCTCCTGGGCCCCAGCACTGCCACCTGAATCATTCCCCAATGCACTTAGCTCATACATTTTTGCTCACATCTGGGCTGGTGCCATAGTTCAATATTGATTTAGCCATACAAGGATCCTGATAGTCCAGTGGCCCCCACCCCCCCAAGACCTAAATCAATCCCTGTCATCCAGTGCCCCCTCTTTAACCCCAGTACTCTGAGATGATCACACACATTACTGGTCCCATGATGTACACTGTCCACTGCATACTCTCTGTCACACACACACACACACACACACACACACACACACACACACACACGCACCATGGTTTTGTTTGTAATACACTTACTGCCTGCCTCTAACAGTTCTAGTCAGGTGTGTCCCAAAACTGAGATGGGGTTATTGAAAGTCACCATGCTTTGGGAATGCCCTGTAGATCATCGGGAGGGTGACCGCCCACCTCCTTCTCTGCATGTTCACAATGTGTTTAGTGAATCCTCAGGGGAAGGTTAGTGACTCATGTTGTGCATAGCACAACTGAGCATTAATTAATGGAGTGGTGCTACAGGGCACTAATTAAGCAGGTGGTACTAAGTGGTTACTGCGACCCTTTTAAGACAGTCTCTTGCAATGGTGTATGGGACCGATGACCTTTAACTAGAGTTCTACTCATGCTCTTAAGTATTAAAGGATGACCAGAACTTGCGTTACCATCAGTTAGTCTAACCCTAGGCTGGGGATTATGGGACCCAAGACAAAGATGAATGTTAATAACTTAACCAGTGGCTTAATGTTATTATAAAACTAAAATGCTTTTCTTTCTTTTAATTACTTGTTTTAATAGATTAAATTCAAAAAGTTGTATTATAAAATGTATTTAGAAAATGCTAAAAGCTGAAGGGTGGAGAGCTTGTGTCACCCATGATGTTACTGCAGCACAATTTCACAGGTAACGTTTAACTTACAACCATCAACACATTAATGGATTAATTTTATAATGGTAATAAGGCAAGTCTGAGTGTGTGTAACTGAGATAATATCACTTCTCAGGTAGCTGAAGGCATTCTGCCTGTGGCTTTGTTCCTCACAATACACGCAATGCATGATATTATAAAATGCAGAGGGAAAGTCCTGCATCCTGACTGGTTGTTAGTCATGCATTTGAAGTGTTGAATGCATGGCTAAAAACAAGTTCTCTGAACCCAGACACAGTACATTAAATAAATCCTTGAACTCCCCAACAGAATTTTAAAAAACACAATAGCTGACATTTTTTTTCAGCTTGCTAACATTTTCCAGCCCCTTAGGTCCCCAACACACAGCAGTAAACTGTAAACTGAACAGTTATAAAGAAGCCAGAATTTCTCCTACTGTCTGTGCTGTTTTTTTTAAACAAATTAAAGATTTACTCTCCACGAACACCAAACTGCGCTCCTCCCCCAACTCGCTCACTGACCTGCACTGACAGAGCACCTGCCTGCTCACTTTTTCAGTTCTTTGTCTGTTTGCTAAGTAGTAATAAACCAGCATCAAAAGTGCTTTTTCTTTAAAAAACATCCACTTATCCTCAGTGAGTAAGACTATTGCCTGTAATGTGCTCACACTTCGGTTTTACAGCTCTGGCCTCCCCCATACTTCACTGAAATTAGTGGGGAAAAAAACCCTGAGCAAATGCTTCTGAAATGCTGATCAAAACCCATGTATCACTAACTCCAGCCTTACATTCAGCCTTCCCTCTGTCCTAGGAGTTAAGAAAGAACCATGGGAGTGGCTCATTCCTTTGCAGCTCCAGTTGTTGGCTCTGTTGCCCACGCCCAACCTACTCCAGCTACCAATGCTTGACCTCATACTCAACACAGAAGGCACTAGCCATTAATTTCACTGCTCCACCCTATCTCCGCTTCCTAAACTGCCCTCAGGGCTTTACGTTACCAGCAATCGGGCACAAAACAAAAGCAGCAATTAATTCCCTTTCCACTTACCTATAATTTTTTTCATTTATTTATTTGGTAATTCGGATACAGTACATCCTTTGAGTATACACTCATTTACAAAGGTTCCACGTCAGGATGTAAAACAGCAGAGACATAACAAAAACTTGATAGTTAACACAAAACATAAGATTGCTATGTAATACAGAAAATAAATAATACATTTGAGTAACCTAGGCAACTGAAATTAAACAGCAGGATCAGATTCCCAGTTAGCAACGTACAGCATAGCTGCCTCAGGGGGGCCTGTCAAGGTTGAGTATCGGAAAGGGTAGGACAAAGAAAGGGGGAAGAGTGTGAACAAATAATCATCTCGACTTGAGCCTTTCTGTTGTTAGTTTTATGATAGGTGAATATTAGCCCATCTCCACAACTTACTTCGCTATATTGTGCTCCCTGACCTCAGTGGAAACTAAGAGACAGCAATAAAGAAAAACAAAAATGTAAAAAATAAAGTCAACTAGTAATTATTCAAACAGCCATAGTCTGTATCTCTCCATATATGGGGGTGTGGGGGGGGAAGAACTACTGTATGGTTACTTGCAAAAAAAAAGCTACAACTACAGAGGCTGCAGAAGGATGAAAGTCCTAAAGTATTAAAAAAAAAACATAAGCTTCCACAGGAGGAGAGGCTATTTTAAGGGTAGCCTGACAAGTCCTCACAAACAGAAGAAGCGCAGTCAATACCATGTGGTGAAAATGCAGCAAGACAAAGCTGCACAGTGTACAACATGGCAAGGTGCCTTAACCGCACAACCTCAAATTTCACTGGAGAGGTGATCCATGGCAGCGTGGTGTTGGAATAATAAATCTGTACTTCCGTCGAAGTGCACTGGAGTGGTGATCCATGGCGGCGTGGTGTTGGAATAATAAATCTGCACTTCCTTCGAAGTGCATTGGAGTAGTGATCCATGGCGGCGTGGTGTTGGAATAATAAATCTGCACTTCCCTCAAATTTCACTGGAGTGGTGATCCATGGCGGCGTGGTGTTGGAATAATAAATCTGCACTTCCCTCGAAGTGCACTGGAGTGGTGATCCATGGCGGCGTTGGGTTGGAATAATAAATCTGCACTTCCCTGGAAGTGCACTGGAGTGGTGATCCATGGTGGAGTGGTGCTGGAATAATTAATCTGCACTTCCCTGGAAGTGTATTGGAGTGGTGATCCATGGCGGCGTGGTGTTGGAATAATAAATCTGCACTACCCTGGAAGTACACTGGAGTGGTGATCCATGGTGGCGTGGTGTTGGAATAATAAATTTGCACTTCCTTCAAAGTGCACTGGAGTGGTGATCTATGGCGGCGTGGTGTTGGAATAATAAATCTGCACTTCCCTCGAAGTGCATTGGAGTGGTGATCCATGGCAGTGTGGTGTTGGAATAATAAATCTGCACTTGCCTCGAAGTGCACTGGAGTGGTGATCCATGGCGGCGTGGTGTTGGAATAATAAATCTGCACTTGCCTCGAAGTGCACTGGAGTGGTGATCCATGGCGGCATGGTGTTGGAATAATAAATCTGCACTTGCCTCGAAGTGCACTGGAGTGGTGATCCATAGCGGCGTGGTGTTGGAATAATAAATCTGCACTTGCCTCGAAGTGCACTGGAGTGGTGATCCATGGCGGCATGGTGTTGAATAATAAATCTGCACTTGCCTCGAAGTGCACTGGAGTGGTGATCCATGGCGGCGTGGTGTTGGAATAATAAATCTGCACTTCCCTCGAAGTGCACTGGAGTGGTGATCCATGGTGGCGTGGTGTTGAAATAATAAATCTGCACTTGCCTCGAAGTGCACTGGAGTGGTGATCCATGGCGGCGTGGTGTTGGAATAATAAATCTGCACTTGCCTCGAAGTGCACTGGAGGGTGATCCATGGCAGCGTGGTGTTGAAATAGTAAATTTGCACTGACGAGAACTGTGTGCTGTTTTGCCCTAGCTGTTTGTGACTTGTGCAGTTTTTGTCTTGCAGCATCTTCACTGCACTGTTTGTTACCATAGCGAGTTTACTTTCATTCAGTTGTCGTGGAACCTATTTTAAGTAAAATTAAGACAAATATTTAACTTTTTTTATTACTTAAACCTACAAATAAACACAAATAAAATGCAGAGTCCCATTTTATAAGTGCAATAAGACACTCTTACTGCATTAGGCAGTTCTACCACATGACCAGGGGCTGAAGGCACTCAGCCTGTGGCGTTAGACCTATTATTTTTCTAGAATAATGTACAGAAAAGCCAACAGTTAAATTCTGCATAAGAGCAAAAAAGCATAACTAGAGCAGCATTATAAGGTGCTAGCACTCGAGCAATTCGATAGACCATGAGGCCTGTTTCTGCTGGCATTTTCTTATGTTCGTACGTACCTCAGGTACTAAATAAGTCCAATAACCATTTCAAAATATTCCTTTATTTTAAGTAACCAGTTGAAATAGATTTGCTTCAAATACTACCCAAGGAATATCTTAAATGGACTGTTCTCACCAGAACTGAAATGGCTATACTGGGATTACACTTTTTGAAGTGTGAAATAGTTTACATATAGAATAAATAATGGATAAGGGTGGTATACAAGGATGTACACCCACCAAGAGGGCTAATTATGGCTATAAGGCCACGAGCCCTAATTAGCCCCCGAAACGGGTATACTTCCTAGTGTGCCACCCTTACCCAATGTCTGTTGACTATAATACATTAGGATGGTCATTTTTATGGAGATCTCATTTGCGATCATGTTATGGCACCTGAAGGACTCTTACAACAAGGAGGTATTGATGTGTAATAAGTGCAGGTAGGAGTTTGGGGGATTTCTGGGTTTGGGAGGGTTTGGTGTAAATGACTTTTTCCCAGGTTCTTTTGCAGCTTGTTAATTGTTTTGGCTAGCTTCCTAAGGATGTGTTCATTGTGTTATTAGTGTTGTCCCATAGGGTATAATGAAATGTAGCTATATACTTTTATTTATGCAGGTATATGCCTTCAATTGTTTGATTAGTGTAGGTATATAGTTTTAATTGATAATTTCGTTACTGCTATACAGGGAAATAAACAATGGCCTTTTGCATGGGAAAAATCCCCCATCCATGTGTTATGTATTGTATTATCAACACTGACATTTTACTTGTGTAACACACTGGGGTATTGTGTAATACATTGGCGAACAGTATGGACACTACTGGTTCAAACAGAGAATGATGCTAATATGGGGCACATGGAGAAATGGTGATGGCACCACATATCTTAATATCTGCAGTACCGACAATGTGATATGTAGTAGCTGAATGAAATAGGTGAACCCCCTTTGGGATGTACTTCTTAAATATATAAAATGCAAGTGCATAAATTAATACCTAGATGGATGTTCTTTAGGCCATAATGAGAACCCACTAGATGAGTTTGGTGTGGAAGTGTTTTAATATAAATACAAAATGTTCGTAGAACACGTAGTAATATGTAATTATTTTTGAAATGCAGATAACCTCCCCTGAGGAAGCTCATGTCTGGGTGAAACATTGGGCGTGGCCTGGGGTATTTGTTTTATGGAAATGAAAGATAAAAGATGTTGGAACTTGAAGACTGTGTCGGTGTGGCTGTTGTTTAAACATATTTGCTGTTTGAATAGAGTCACTAGTCCTGGCAATGTTACTGTATTACTGCACGTGCACTTTAGGGAAGTTAATGAGTGTGACTGGGAAGAATTAGATATTGATGCTGAAGTGCCATCATTCAGTATAACCATAAGGATATCACAGTTTCCTGCCTTCTGGGGGAAAAAAAAACACATTGGCTTGCTCTCACTTTCTGTAAAAAAATGTATACAGGACAGGCACATGCAAGTAAATTGTTAACAAATGCTTCTCGTGTTTTGGCATGTGTCAGCAATTTTTATGAGTTTAACAACAGCACTTTGGTATCAGATAAAAGTACTCTAGAGGAACATGAACCTACAGTATGGTTTGTTTTGGCAGCAAGTTTTAAATGAATGAAGGAAGGGAATCTGAGCCTGAAAAGTACAAAAGAAAAGGAAGATACACCGCCCGGATATGAATTGTATTATTGCAGTCACAGTACAGTAGTGCCTCTCTATAAAGAGGCACCTGGGGTCCTGCACAATACCTCTTTTTTCAGCCACTGGCATCTCAGAATCTACAGTACATAAACAACAAAGCAAAAACTTTGCAAGTCTTTCCTACTTTTGGGGGGGTCATTCTATGAAAATGTGAGGTTTGCATGGGGCAGGGATGTAACAGCTGATGGGAAAAACAGTGTTGAAGATAACAACTAATTTTTCAAACATGACAACTACTGCCCTGGAGCAACTTCAGCAAGTGTGGTCTAGTGGCTAGAGCACAGAGCTGTGAATTGGCAGAACCCAAGATTCCAAAATTTAAATCCAATCAGAGCTACCTACCTACAGAGTGACCTTGAGTAAGTCACTTAGCCTCCCCATTCAACAGTCCTTCCAGTCACAGTCTGTAGTAGCTGAACTCCACTGAATGTGAGATGTTGAGTCTCAATTGGGTTATCCTTGGTAAATAAACAGTAAACAATCACTTGCTAGTAACACCCTTAACTACCTTTTAGGGTTCTGGGTCCCAATATTGAGTAGGGTGCAAAGTGTAGTGGAAATGTTTGCACTGTGCTTTGCAATTGCCCAGGAGTCCCAGGATGGTATATTCAGTCAGGAACTTCCTGGCTGAATATAGGGTCATGTTGCTGCAGTCAGGTAGCACCACCCCAGCATGGCTCCCCAAGTTGGCCTCAAGAGTTGATGACGCCGGAGAGATATCAGCAATATTCAAAGGTACCCATGCAAATGAGCTCATTGGGCATGCAAGGCACTAAAGGGCCATTTGCATACCCATTATGGTCCCATTTGCATGGGTAGTGGAGGCAGGTAGTGTGGCACCACCCTCTAGCCATCTCTGGTGCTAGTGGTCATCCCCTCCAATCACCAGCCCCCAACTTAAAGAAATAATCCCTTTAGTTTAATTCAGTTTTGGGCAGTCATTAGACCACAAATGGCACCAGCAGTAAGTAAGAAAAGGCAGTTTTAACCATATGGTACAGCAGAGCCAAAAAAACAAATATGTGGCCCTATTGATTGCTGGAGCAGTCCCCTAAAGAAATAATACCTGGTGCTAATGGTCCCCCCACCCTCCGATCACCAGCTCCAACTGTACAATAATAATCCCTGGTGCTAGTGGTCCCCTTCCTTCTGATTGCCATCCCCAACTATAAAATAATCCCTCACTGGGAAAAGAATCCTGGTACTACTGGTCCCCTTCCCCAGCCACCAGTCCAGAATTAAATAAATCCTTCTGGCATCCAGTGGTTCCTCACAGCACCAGGCACCCCACTCACCTTATCTGTATCTGTGGTGCCCTAGGTGCCTTTGGTGACCGGCACAGCCCTCCTCACAGCTCCTCGGCCAGCCGCCATATGACCAGGCAGGGAGCATGCCTTGTATTTATATGAAAGGGTACATCACCCTGTCCTATAAATGTGAGGCATTCTCTCTGCCTGGATATATGGTGGCTGATGAAGGAGGTGTGAGGAGGGCTGTGACGGTCACTGTAGGCACCCGCGGCACCGCCGATAGAGATAAGGTGAGTGGGGGGGGGTGCCTGGTGCTGGGGGGAAACCACTGGATGTCAGGGAGGGTGTTTCTTTTATTTCAGGCTCAGGGGACCACTAGTACGAAGGATTCTTTTTCCCAGTGAGGGGCTGGCAATCGAAAGGCGGGTGGGGGGACCACTACATCAGGGATTCTTTTTATTGTACAGTAGGGGCTGGTGATCAAAGGTTGGGGGCAACCACTAGCACCGTGTAGTAGTATTATTGTACAGTTGGGGATGGCAATCAGAGGGTGGGGGGCACACTAGCACCAGGGATTATTATTGTACAGTTGGGGTTGACAATTGAAGGGAAGGGGGACCACTACCACTAGGGATTGTGGTTTGTACATCAGGGCTGGTAATCAGAGGGAGGGAGAGGACCACTACCACCAGGGATTGTGGTTTGTACATCAGGGCTGGTGCTCAGAGGGAGGGAGGACTACCACCACCAGGGATTGTGGTTTGTATGTTGGGGCTGGCAATCAGAGGAAGGGGACCACTAACACCAGGGATTGTGGTTTGTACATCAGGACTGGCGCGGGGGGACTTCTACCACCAGGGATTGTGATTTGTATATCAGGGCACGTGCTCAGTGGGAGGTGGGGCCACTACCACCAGGGATTGTAGTTTGCACATTGAGGCTGGTGCTCAAAGGGAGGGAGGGGACTACCACCACCAGGGATTGTGGTTTGTATGTTGGGGCTGGTGCTCAGAGGGAGGGGGGGCTACTACCACCAGGGATTTTGGTTTGTATGTTGGGGCTGGCAATCAGAGGGAGGAGACCACTACCACCAGGGACTGCGGTTCGTATGTTGGGGCTGGTGCTCAGAGGGAGGTAGGGGACCACTACCACCAGGGATTGTGGTTTATATGTTGGAACTGGCAATTAGAGTAGGGACTACAACCACCAGCGACTGTGGTTTTAATGTATGGACTGGTGATGGGGAGGTGCCACAGACCACAGGGGCAGGTATGCTCCCCCAGGGGCCAACTGGCTGGTTGGTTGTATTACCTCTGGCAGCCACTAGGGTTACATAGAATAAAAGGAGCTTTTTTTGGCAGTATTTGTGCAGTGCAAAATGACGGCACAGATTCCTTTTGGGCTGTGCAAATCCACTGAATATCGATCTGTACCGATATTCCTGTCCCCACTCCACCATTTGCATACCCCTCACCGTTTGGCTTGCGCAGGTGCTACCCCCATTTGCCAGCACAACAGAACCTTTTCAATATTGGGCTCCAGCACAAAACCTGGTTTGCACAGGCAAACACCATTTAGCGCCCATACATACTTTTGAATATTGGGCTCCTGGAGTTACAAAATGTTTTATTTATTTATTTACTAACCTGGTAAGAACACTAAAGAACCCACTTACAGTGTCAAACCAGGAAAGAGCCCACACTGATTTACAGGATCAGACTTACAGAAAGAATACTTAGTGTGGGTACAGAACACATAAAATGGTGAAATCAGCTTTACAAATCAAGAACAGATATTCAGTTCACAGACGTACATTTAAAAACAGGAACAAGAGAATTTAGCCTTTAGATACATCCTGGCCCAGATATTCAAACCGGTTGCGCATGGCGCAACGGTGTTGCACCATGCACAACCCACTGATGCGCCCCGGTGCGATATTTAAAAGGGAAAAGTACGCCGCACAAATCCCGATGCGCCGGGGCGCATCAGTAATTTATGCAGGCACAGGTTGGGGGGCGTGCCCATGCATAACCTGCACAGCCCGATATTCAGCCTGGGCCATGCAGAGTTATGCAGGCGCAACCCCTACCTGCGCCTGCACAAAGTTACGCCTATAAAAAACAGGAACAAGTTGAGGGCCACCCACAGGTGAGCTGCCGCATTGCAGGGTGCAACACAGCACTGCCATCTGTGGGTGGCCATCAGCTGTTCCCACCGCACTGGCGGGCCTCATGTTCGGTGTCAGGATCAGATCTCTCTCAGTCTGTTTTAGGAACAGTGACGACGGAGCCCGAGGCATTCTCATTCCCTCAGTTCGCGCCCTGGTGATCAGTGACTTCACCACCGCCCACGAGCTCACCTTCAGCCAGCGCTGCTGTCGCCTCGCTGCTCGCCGACAGCCTGCATGCTGATACTGGTCTGCAGAGCATTTATTCACCGCGCAGTCCATACCGCATTTCAGTCGTCCAGATATGTGAATGAATTCATTCACTTATCTGGACCGACTAGTACGGAGCAGCTGCACGCCCACTGGCTCATGCTCTGAACCATCGGGCGCAGCAGCCCACCGAGCTGTCAGTCGGCGGCAGCGGGCGTTAGTGGTGCGCTGCCCGCTGGCTGATGGGGTGAGAAGGTGGGCTCAGTGGGCAGGTGGGGTGGGGGTCCACTAGATCACCAGGGATAGCGGACTTGGGGGTGAGGAATGCCGCCGCTTATCGGCTCTGTGCAGTCCACTGGACCACCAGGGATATTGACTTTGGGAGGGATGTCTGATGCCCACTATCAGGCTAATCAGGTCCACTGGACCACCAGGGTTAAGTGACGTTTGTCCCTTACTGACGCCCCACGATTAAGTTTAGGGTCGGTCCTCGACGGTTGCCTGCCTGGCAGGGCGCCAGGCACAAGTCGTCGGGGATCGGCACACCTGACAGCATCGGCATGCAAATGGGGCCATAATCAGATGCAAATGGCCCCCCTGCGCTTCTTGCATAAATTATGGCCCAATTTGCATGTCACCTTGAATATCACAGGTTCTGTGCATGCGGCGATGGCACCGCGCCACCACATCTGCTCCACTCTGACTACTTCTGCGCTGGCGCAGTTACTTACGCACAGGGGTGGTTAGGTGTGATATTCAAGTGAAGCGCGCCATAGCCACCCATTGAATATCGCCTGGCCACACCCCTGCACAACAAATTTGAGCCGCGCACAGGCTTGCGCCACAGCCTGGTGCAGTTTGAATATCTGGGCCCCTAAGTTTATTTATAAATAAAGAGTGAAGAAATGTGTAATTGAAGTAAACAAAATTAAACAGGATTATACAATGGCAAGAAAAAAATCAAAAAATCTGTGCCCACCCTCACCAGTGATGTTATCCCAGTATAACATCACTGTATGAAGGTCCAGCAGCAAGACAACTTCAATAAACAAAAAAATCACTGTGCTCTTTCATCTCGAAGCTGTTGTGGGTTTTGCAACCCCCAGTGTCCAGTGTTCACTCATCAACCTGCCTTGCTTGCCGCCACGAGCCACAACCACACACAGTGGCAACAACCTCCTACCCCAACAGTATTCCCTCAAACAGAAAAATCATTTAAATAAAAAAGCCATCACTTGAAATGGCATTTTCATCCCTGCAGCGCAAACACTTAAAAACAGCCACGCTCGTCACTTGCTGCACAGACCACTTAGTTCCTCAAGGAAATAGCCATGCTGCTTATGGCCAAAAAACACAAAATTAAATGATAAAAGCACAGCCATTTAACGTTTTTAACACTGCAGAGACAAGTAAGCCAATGCCACAGTACAGAAACTGGATATTTTGACCAATACCTGTGATCGCTTCTGAAGTAACGGCCGCAATACCTGAAGTAGAATCGCTTTTCCTGAACTCGTCTGATCACAGTGGTTAGGGCTTCTCATAACAAGCTGCAGAAATCTAAAGGGGAAAAACTGCAAAAAAAATAATTCTCCCAGCTATACGCTTCCTGTCATTGTCTGTGTGTGTCTGGGGGGTGGGGGTGAGCGTTGAGAAGCACACTGCTCCTGGAGTGAGGTAGACAGAGCCACACAGCACAACAGCACTCTTCACCACTTCCACCTACTGAGCAAAACAGTGGAAAATAACCTTTTTTTTTTTAATATGTATTCCTACCCCAATAAACAAAATAAATAAAACAGGTCATTTAGTGCATTTTTTTATCTTTTTCTTTCTCTCTTTACGAACAAGCTATTGTATAATAGCAATAATGCTCTCCAGGATGTATGTCGTGCTAGGATAACGTCACTTCTTGGGTGTTGGATGCATTCAACCTGCGGCCTCATGCCCAACCACATGAGGCGTGACATTATCCCAGCATGACATACACCCTTTTGTGCATTATCATCATCATCATCATCATCATCATCATCATCATCAAATCTTTATTTATTCAGGCGAACATCATTGAGCAAGGCTCATTTACAAGATGGACCTGATAAGGTCAAGGTTCAACAGTTGATACATAACAGATACATCATACACTTATATAAAACAATTATACATACAGGGGAAAAAAATGTTTATAAACACAGCGATGTACAGTAAAATTCACATGATAAAAATGAGTTATAGGAGAGTTAAACTAATATTTACAGTATATACAGTATATACATATCCCAGTGGAGGGGCCATGGCAAACACACAGCATAATGTAATACTAGGATGGTGAGGGTATTACTGGGTGCCATAAGATGGGGTGTCTGCCTGGGAGGGAGAACTGAAGAACAAAGATTATGCCATATATGGTTAATTTTTGGGAGGGAGATTGTGAGATGACAAAGCTAGCTCTAGGGTAGCAACTGCATTTCTCTGTGAAGAAAACTGTACAACGCTGTTTAAAGGATGCAATTGGAATAATATTGGACAGTTTTAGAGATTTTTGTAGGGTGTTCCATACTATAGCTAGAGAATAGCTGATTGCTGCCCTTCCTAGCTGGGTGTTGAATTTGGGCAATTTGAACAGGATGATGTTGTTGCTTCTTAGGCATAGGAGCTAGGAATGGTCTGGGTGAAGCAGTCCAGAATATAGTTTGGAAGTTTTTTGATAACGCCTGTAAATCCATAGGCTGCATTTCTGTTCCTTCTGAGGTGAAGGAAACCCATCCAGCTGCAGCATAAAGAGAGCAGTGATGGGTATTAGATGGCAGATCTGTAATGAATCTTATTGCTCTATGGTATAAGGTATCCAACTTGTAGGTAGGAGGTGGGGCAGTGACTATAAAGGAAGTCTGCATAGTCAACAACTGAGAGAAAAATGGCCTGGACTAACCTCATCTTTGAATCTCTGTTTAGGAAGGGTTTTAATCTATAGAGAAGGCCAAGCCTTTGGCAAAACTTTTTTAGCAGTTCTTCTAAATGATGAATGAAGTCGAGTCTGTTGTCAATCCACACACCTAGGTAATTGAAATGTTCTACATACTCCAGGTTTTCTCCAAGTATAGTGCATAGCTGGGGGAGAATGATTGAAGAGGAGCTGCTGGTGGAGCTTTGATTTGTGAACATCATTGCTTTAGTTTTCTTTGCATTCAACAGAAGCTTTCTCTCAAGTAGCTGATATTGTAACAGGGAGAATTCTGTTTGTAGGATTTCACGAGCAGCTGCAGACGAAGGGTTGCTGACATACAAACACAGTGTCATCAGCAAAGAGGTGTACAGAGGATTTGGTGAGGGTTGAATCAATGTTATTTATATAAATGGCAAAAGGATAGGACCCAGGATAGAACAGCGGGACTCCTCTTAACAGTGGTTTTAATGGGGATAGGTCACCTTCAGCTTTTACCTGCTGTGACTTACCGTGAGATAACACCTGAACCACTTAAAGGGAGGGTGGATCTAGGCCAAGGGAGAGCAAGGATGATAGTAGAAGCTCAGGGTCTACAGTATGAATGCTTGCTCAGGTCCTGAAATACTGCACAGACATTATTATTCTTGTTATCTAATTCGTTCAAGTCATTTGTGACCTTGGCTAGTGCAGTGATAGTGCTATGCTTGGCCTGAATCCAGATTGAGCTGGATTCAAGAGGTTAGCATTGTCAAGATACTACCTTAACTGGTTACTCACTAATTTCTCCAGCATCTTGGATAGCACTGGTAGAATGGAAATGGGCCTGTAATTATTAAGTTCCATAGGGTCCTCTGATTTTAGAAGGGAACCACTTGGGCTGTCTTCACAGTGTGGGAATAGAACCAGAGTTTAGAGATAGGTTAAAGAGATGAGTTAGGGGACTGCAAGTACTGGGATGCAACCTTAGAAAGTAGGGTCCAGAGAGTCTGCCCTCGCTTTTTTTGGTATCCAGCTGCCATAATAGGTCCTCTACTTGCTTCAACAGTACAGATTTGAAGCTGAAGGAAGAGTCAGCTCTCTGAACACCAGTGTGCTGGGAGCTTAATTGTTCCCTCAGCAGGTTAGCTGGGGAGGTGTCAAAGGCAAGGCCAGCCGTTGTGAAGTGGTTATTGAAGGCGTCCAGAATTTCCATTTTGCCAGTGATAGGGCCATCACTGTGGTGTAATTGAGTTGGAAGGGAGGTACTAGCATCCTGCCCCACCATCCCCTTGATGGTACCCCAAAACCTAGCAGGATTATGATAGGAGGAGTCGAGCTCAGCCAAGTAGAAGGCAGCCTTTGCATCCCTAACTTTCTTGGTGCATCTATTCCTTGCTTTCCTAAAGATCATCCAGTCATTTGCATTCTTGGTTTTTCTGCCATTTTCCAGAGTTTGTCTCTCTAGCAGTGCAGCTTTGAGGTCAGCTGAAACCAATGACAGGATTTGTTTTTATTCGGATACTAGATATTGGGGCAAGGGTGTTAAGGGCATTTAGTAATGCTATTTAGTAACTGCTGTGCTTTTTCACAGAATGGGCAAGGTAAAACTCTTGCCAGTTTGGAGAGTGAGCTAGATCATGCAAATATCCTTCGATATTGATGTTTTTCTTGGATCTCCTCATGAGGAATTTTGCAGGGGTTGTTGTTTTGCTGGTGGATCTTACCCCTGCAATGGGGCAGTGATCACTTATGTCACAGAGAAGCATTCCAGCGTGTGTGAATAGATGTGGTTTATTCACTAGCATGATATCGAGTAGTGTGCTGTTATTACTATTCCTTGCATTAATTCTTGCTGGCTCAATAATTAGCTGTGTGAACCCATATGTATCACAGAATGATACCAGAGGTGCAGCTGCCTGTAAGCCAGTTGAAATCCAGGTCACCAGAATAATGACTTCTTCAGTGCTGGGCTTGAGCAGATTCTCAGGTGGGATAAGAGCTTGAGGTCAGCAGAGGGGGGTCTGTAGCATCCAACTAGCTGAAAAGCTGCTGTATTGGGGAGAGAGACTTTTAGGGATAGGCATTCAAATTCCTTGGACATAAAGGTTGCAGCAATACAGGATATAGGTATACCGGATTTTGCATATATAGCTACTCCACCTCCCCTTGTTTGGCGATCCGCTCTGAATAGCTGATAGTTGGGTAGGTTAACATCCCTGTCTGCTGTGGTGGGTTTGAGCCATGTCTCAGATACCACGAGAAAGTCTGGCAAGGTATGGGCAACCAGGCTTGTATCAGTGTAAGTTTTTCAACAGACTGCATACATTAATATGCAGAAAACTGAGGCCTTTAATTGAGGTTAGGTCTGATGGAGAGGTAATATATCAGGGGTCCAGGGTTGATTTCCACGCTACCAATACAGAGCAATAGAAAGAGCAGGAGTTTCATGAGGGCTGCCAGTGATAGGGAGAGGGGCTGTCTTGGTCCTCCTTCTTATTCTGTTGCCACTCTTTTGGGGTGCTCCATGTGGGGTTATGGAATTGTGTCGAGACACCAAGTAGCAGTTTGGTGGTTAGGCGTAGGGGGGATCTGTATATCCAGTAGTGGAGCCTTGATTGAAATACATCTGTGGTGGTTTGTGTCTCCTTTTGAGGGTCACCCCACTGTAATCGATGCAGCAAAGGTAGGGCATATGTGAGGGTTTGAGCGTCAAACAATGGGGATGATTCAGAGAGACTGGGCGGATGGATCACCCTATGTTGTGTGACAGGGACATCTTCTTTGTGGAACCCCATGGCTGACAGTGAAAGAAGTATCAGCAGTAAACTCCCCATTGTGAGAGAGATATTGTTGGTTGGCTACCGGGAGAGTAGTGAAGTTGCTGATTGGTTGGATCAGCAAGCCGGTGAGACAGTTTGTTGGTTTAGGGTAATGCTGAGGGCGGGGAAGATATTTCGGCTGGAAGATGTCTATAAAAGTAACACACAAGAGGGGGAAAGGGCGGGTAGGCAAAAATTTTGTGGCTTTCCCAAGTCCTCCCTCGCTGTCCCTCCCGGCCTCGTGGTTCCCTGAGTCGGCTAAGGTGCCGCCGACCGCCCGCTGGCGGAGCCAAGCCCCGGCGCTCAGCTTGGTCCTTTGGGCAGTGATGGTAGGCTGGAGAGAGACAGAGAAAGGTGCAGGAATTAAATAGAGGTGGAAACAAGTGTTCCTGTTCGTCACTAACTAAATCTGCACAACAAAAGGCTGTGGGGGGGGGTGCTGTGGCGCCTCAGTGTCTGGCCCACCTTGCAATTGCAAAAAAGGATTTGTAATCACAGTGAAGAACAATAAATCAAGCAGTTTCCCCTTGCAATTACCTTAGCAGAAACAGCACTTTTAGGTATTTTTCACAGTTTAAGGAAGGAAAAGTGGCGCCTCAGCATCTGCCCCACTTCGGATACCAGGATTTAGAATTACAGCAAAAATACAACAAATCAACAGAATCCCTTTACAATTTCAGCAGATAGAAGACAGCTCTTGTTTGGGGGGATTTTGCAAGAAAACAGGGAAGAAATTCCCAACTCCCAGACAGGTTTCGGTATAGCAGGCTCAGTCAGTGAAAGTCAATGGGGCAGGAGAGCCAATCGTCTGCTGTGCCTAGAGGAGCGCTCACTTACCGATTGGCTGCAGCTTTCCCGAGTCCTCCCTCGCTGTCCCTCCCAGCCTCGTGGTTCCCTGAGTCGGCTAAGGTGCTGCCGACCGCCCGCTGGCAGAGCGAAGCCCCGGCGCTCAGCTGGGTGCTGTGGGGCAGTGATGGTAGGCTGATTGGAGCCAGGCTTTACCGAGTCCCTCCTCACTGTCCCTCCCGGCCTCGTAGTTCCTGAGTTGGCTAGGTGCCGACCGCCTGGCCATGGAGCCGAAGCCCGTGCTACCAGCTGCGTGCTGGGGCAGTGATGGTAGGCATTATTGCTTAATTGTTTTATAGGCCAGCTGATGGCAGTGCACAGGTGAACCTGAGGCCTGGGCTCAGAAGTGAATGTGACTGCCAAGAATTGTGTAGGTCAGGCTGGGAGAAACTCTGCCAAGGGTAGTGTGTCCCAGACATGGAGGGTTGGCAGAAGTTGCCTTCTGTTCCTGCTTCCCTTCACAGCAGTGTCTTCCGCTGGTGGGTCAGAGAGATTAGTCCTTCTTCTAGGATGTAAAGAGGTTGGAATAATGGCTCACTCACCACTGTATCTTATGTTCTTATTTCCTTTTTTTTCCACTGTCAATTCATTTTAATCATGCCAATGTTTTGTGTAAAATTAGCTATGCTTCTCATTCTGTAAAGGTAAAATAATTTCATATTTCTGAATATATACACATATATGTATATAAATAAATAAATATATATATATATATATATATATATATATATATTTATATATACAATGGATAGGGAAGTGTGTATTATGGATTTTTTTGCATACTCGAGGTATGTGATGATCCATAAACCTCGAGAGTAAAGCTTGAGAGGTTTATGTGATCATCTCACACCAAGGGTGTGAAAGAAAATCCATCAATGCACAGTTCGATTCTTTATTTTTATAATTGCTAGTGACATTAGTTTTCTGTTTCACTTTCCTGCCACTTTTCCCTTACTGTACTTGTATTTAGCGGTGTTTGGTCTTTAAACATTATTGTGCACATTTTACAGAAAAAGCACTAAGTATAAAAAAACGTTAGCTTTCTTCTTTTAGCTTACTTTTTTGTTTCCTGGCAAAGAAGCCACCGGGCGTAGAGCTAGAAGAGCATGTGCTTGGCGGCTTCAGAAGACTCCACACAAATGATAGCGTGTGTTGTCACAGCAACAGTTGCTAATGCTTGCTTGGAGTCTTCTGAAGCTGCCGAGTCACTCGCTCTCCTCGCTCTACACTCATTGGCTTCTTTGCCAGGAAATGAAGAAAGTAAGCTGAAAGAAGAAAGCTAACAGTTTTTTTAATACATAGTGGTCTTTCTGTACAATTTGTACAATATTGTTTAAAAGACCAAACACCGTTCGGTCATGCTACAGTAAGCGGGCAAAGTGAAAGATAAAGAAACCAGCGAGGTGTGAGTATCTCAGGTGCCACAGCAGACAACCATGAATACCTGCTTTGAGTGTCTCATGCTGGCATGGCCACGCAACCAGCTAAGGATGGACTGACAGTTTAGGAGACACTGTAGCATAATAACTGCATTTCAGGTTATTGCTTTTGAAGCAATAATAACCCAAAATCCGGTCATTATGGACTTTGGGAGGCACAGTAATTGAGTTGATAAACATGGTCACCAGTAATTATATATATATATATATATATATATATACACATGTGTATTATAGGGGCACAGTTTAATTTTAAACCCCAAATTTTGCACATTAATAACTTTGCAACCATTCAACAGATTTGTACAAAACTCAGAATGTGCAGTTTTGGATGGTAGATCTCTTAATATGCAAAGTTGCATTTCTGTCGGATTTACAGTTTTCATGCAGCGAAGCGCCATAAAACCAATTGTGCTGTAGCCACACTGTTTGGAATTGTGGTCTTAAATTTTCAGGGTAGGAAGAGGTTTCCCTGAAAAACATTCCAGCATTGATTTGGTGAAAAAATATTAATCCATTCCAAAGTTATTTAATTTTGAATATGCGGGTTCTGAGCATGCTCAATTCAGTCTTTGGAGTATATGTATGTTTTGTGAAAGAGGACTGGGCTCATGATCCAGGATTTTGTCACCTTGTGAATGGGGATTTATAAAATCCCTGTTTGTGAGGAAAAATTCCCCTTTCGCGAGCCGCCATCTTGTTTTCATTTTTCCCCACAAACAAAATGTTGTAACTTGTCCCACAGATGTGTTGTGTAGTAATTGAAGCATGAGTTTTGCTCAGGGTAACACCCTCTACAAACCCATGGTTTTAGTTTGCTTCGTTTCTGTGTAAAAAAGGCAGTTTTTTTTATTTTAAAATCCTTGTCACTCGCTTCCGATCCTTGTTCACATGGTGACAAGATCCTTGATCACAAGCCGATCCTTGTCTGTGAGCTGTCAAAATCCTTGATCGCGATTTTCCGACCAGATGGCCCTATCCCGCAAACAAGGATTGGCTCACGAACAGGGATTTTGTCACCTCACGAAAGGGGATCAGCTCATGAAAGAAGATTTTGACAGCTCACAAAAGGGGATTGGTTTTTTGAATCCCCTTTTGTGAGCTGTCAAAATCTCCTTCCACAAGCAGTCAAAATCTCCTTACGTGAGCCAATCAGCTTTCGCGAGCTGACAAAATCCTTGATTGCAATTTCCAGATCAGATGGCCCATCTCGCGAACAAGGGTTGACTTTCAAACATTGATTTTGTCACTTCGTGAAAGGGGATCAGCTCACGAAAGGGGATTTTGACAGCTCGAGAAAGGGGATTGTTTTTTTAAATCCTCTTTCGTGAGTTGTCAAAATGCCCTGTCGCAAGCTGTCAAAATCCCCTTTCACGAAGTGACAAAATCCTTGATCGCGATTTCCAAACCAGATGGCCAAAATCTGATGAACAAGGAATTCTCATGAATGGGGATTTTGACAGCTCACGAATGGGGATCGACCTCGTAATGGGGATTTTGACACCTCACGAACTAGGAATTTTAGAACTTTCCCAGTGCACTGCAAATAAACGGTTTGGTCTTTTGACTTGAAATTTGCAGAGTATAAAAGGGGTGTCCCAGAGATGTGAATTATGCTGTTTAAGGTGCAAAAAGTTTTATCCATTCCATAGCTATGTCATTACAAAGTTGAGATATTTCCAATAGGATAACATTGTGGCGCCCACAGCACCTTTCGGTGCTCGTATTGCAGAAATAATTCAAGATACAGATTTTTTGCTCCATGCAGCTTAGTTCACCTTTGCATGCATGGAGGTTTCAAAGTCATGATTACAACTGCAGTGGAATTTTTTTCAAAGCTTCTACGGTTACTGAGATATTGGCACATTAGTGTTACAAGGGTTCCCTTTCAGTCCTATAGGGCTGCTGTATGGCTCCATAGTTATGTGTAAGTGGGTGCACAGGGCTCAGAGGGCCCACTTCCCACAGACACACATCATTATGCAAAAATGGGCAGCTTGAAGGGAGCGCAGGACCCAGAGGGCCCATGCTCCCGGGCCCCAAGTTTCCACCAACACGTACCAGTTACCAGTTACATTATACTTTCTCAAAAAGTAAAAAAATTAATTGCAAGAAACTTCATTAATGCATTAGTTAGGGTTGAAGTGACAAAAGTAGGGAAATGAGGCATTACAGTTCACACCCTAACACCCCCATGTTTCATACCCACTTCCACACCATAGACCAAAGAGGTGATGGGTGCCTTGGGGTCATCAGGCCTAACTCTCATCCTATTCTCCTATACTGTATTATGTGAGCTTTGTTACACATGGAATGGGGTGAGAGTTAGGGTCGATGACCCTAAGGCACACCCCGTCACCTGTTGGTCTGAGGTGGGTGAGGGGTGGGGTGGAGTGGTGTGGCAAGGCATGGGGGGTGTTAGGGTGTCAACCCTGATGCCTCATTTCCCTACTTTTGTCTCTTTAACCCTAACTGATGTTGCAATTAATATGTGTGTGTGTATATATATATATATATATATCTTCATTACAAAAAACTTTGTTAATGCATCAGTTAGGGTTTTAACTAAAGTGACAAAAGTAGGGAAATGTGACATTAGGGCTTCCACCCCACTCTGCAGACACTGACAGATGTTGGGTGGGGTGCCTTGGGGTTGTCAGCCCTAACGCTCACCCCATTCCATAAGTAAATAAGCTGAGATGGATACAGTATAGAAGAATGTGGTGAGCATTAGGGCTAACAACCCCAAGGCATTTTCTGTACCCCAAGGCATTTTCTCACTTTCCTGAACATTATTCTCATGTTTCAGCTTCCCATCTGCCTCACTGTCTCACTTCCACATTTGCACTGCCTGACCACACGCACACACATAGACAACAAAACTGCCCCTTGGAAAATGCTGTCTGCCAACATCAGACATTTAAACAAAAAAAAATAACAGTTGCTC